>OY770126.1:3125000-3750000 GCA_963669345.1 Gortyna flavago
ACTAAAATACGATTTCCATGATTGCCAAATCATGAGTCTTATTACAAACTTTGTTGCTAAGAAACGAATGAATCATATGTGATCTTAGCAAAGATGTCAAAAATACCACTCCTGATTTTATTGAACAGGAAGGCGAAGCTACCTAGTTTATTTAAACTAGTAAATGTTCAGGCAAACCTACAGCAGGTATGTACAGTTGAGTAATTAGACTGTCGACCACATACGAGCTTTCGCAGAAACTTCTTCATGCACTTCCCGCCTGTGATAGGCTTACATTAAAAGGTATACATTGAAAGTGGTTCCGCTGTTCTACTTCCAATTTCCTTTGCATAGATTGAATTTCTTCACGCTCGTCAGGAATATATTACGCAGATATATTATGTTTGTATGTGTATATGAAAGACGACAGAGAAAGTGAAATGTCAAGGTCATGTCAAAGACAGGTGAGTTTTCAAAAGCTGATCATGCAGAAGGAAATTAAGAAAGCATAGGTAAGACAGGAAACCCAACGAATTGTCTAATTTAAAGTATCTAGGGTGCCAAGAACAGACAAGGAAGCTATAATTTTCCAAAGTTTACAATAAGGATGAAGGCAAGTGTATTTAAAAGACTTCAGACAACGTAAATTGATAAAGATCATGTCAAGGACACGCGAGCTTTTAAATGCTGATTGTCCGAAAGTAAATTAAGTAATCATACATAAACGAGATAACAAACCTAATGACTTGTCAAATTTAAAGTATCTAGAGTGCCAAGTACATCCTAGTAAGCTACATATCTTTCCAGTATACTCGTAAAATCAAAATTCTCCAGCCAATTTTAAAATACGGCGAGGGTAGACGGCCAGTTTTTATCTGTTATTAATGCGACAAGTTGGGAAGTGACCAGTCAGGGAGGGACTAAACTTAAATCAAATCTTTGTGGTGCTACTCCTGAGAACACTCGACGGCGAAACAGGGTTGCCGAATGACTTAAGGATTATTGAAAAGCAGTTTGATACTTAATTTGGTCAGGAAAGAGTTGACTTCAAGTGCATAGAAGGCTTTTTATTGCCTCACTAATAATAAAACTGTATGTGCCAATTGCTGGACAAATTGAAAAAACAAAACGTGGTGGAATCTTCTCATAACACTTATAGCATAAAGTAAGATTACAAATGACAATAGCTTTAAGACTGGACCTTGCAATTTAATTTTCGGTTAGACCCAGCGTACCGAGCAACCCTACAGAGAACGTCAACAATAGCCCAGTCGGAATCCTCTTACAGTTACAGATTTCAAGTTATCGTCGTTTGGCTCGGGAAGCAGTTTCTTAGTGTAAATATCTTATTTACTGACGTTAGCATACCTGTTCTACTGCTACTGCAAAAGAGGACAAAAGCAAACAATGTTGAAGATTTCCTTATCCTATTGTCTGTTTACTTAGAGTTAACTTTACCCCTCTATGCCCTTGAATTCTCAAACGCCACTTTATATTACACGTTTTTAAAAGTATATCTGTCACTAATTTATACATACAAAGTCGGATTAGTTACACCATTTATAACTAAAGAACAGCTAGATCGATTTTTATGACCTTAGATTTGTTGGATTTGTCTCCGCCCCGAATAGCAGAATAACTATTAAGACATGACTAAAATACACAAAAAAAAAACATGATTAATTTTCTCATACTTACATTTTTTGGTAAGAAACGGCTTTTTTGATGATATCCCGAGAACGAATTAACTGATTTCGATAATGATACTGAGGCGGTACGAAGTTCGCCAGGTCAGCTAGTATGTATACCTACATAATAATAAAGGGTGTTTCTAATATTACTTGATACACATTAATTTACCAACTGACGGTGACTTCATATTGAGTTGCATTTCGGTATCCAGCCAAAACAAAACAATAAAAGTAAATAGATACGTTTGACCGATGAAAAGTTTTTCATATTTATCAAAACGCTTCGGCTATAGTGCACCACGTGTTAGGTTTATTTATAGAAAATTGTATCGCAAGAGTTGATGACATAAAAAGCTAGAAATATGACGCCCACAAACGCAAGCTGCATATATCACGTCATTGAGAGCTTATTGCCATCCGGACAAAAACGCTGCTCCATTTGATACCGGATTGCCGGACAGCGCCATTCTGCTGTGATATTCCGGCTCGAGCGATAAAATGTCCTCCCAAATCCTCAATACGTATCTACATATAGTAACAAGTGCAATTAAAATTTTGGATTCGAAAACTCGTCCGATATTTTTTCAGAGCTGTCACCCGCAGCCATCGCTTGGTGTCTGGTTACGCGCCAAACCGGTTAACCGGATTACAACAACGCTTTTGTGGTTTCATTCTGGTTTGCATGACACATATACAGTGTGTGTATGTGTGTGTGTCTTTATTCAAATTTCGTATTTATGTTCTGAGTGGGCCGGAGTGTAGAATTTTAAACAGGCGGGCAAAGGGATCAACAACAAGCGTCCCATGATATTTTAGACCCCAATTAGGGTTACAGTTTTTTTACGTTTCAATCCATCTCTTTTGATAAAGTATATCAGTTGCTGTCATATTTGCACAGAGCTTTTGAAATAACTTTTTCAAAGGGCACTGAACCTTCTTCTTTAGAAAAAGGGGTACTTAACTACGCTGTTACTTCATGGAAATGTTGACTTATTTTGACATGAAAATTCACATCTTCTTTTCGTGTCGATGGTACTTGGTAGGTAGGTACTCTTGCTGCCTTTTTTTTGTTACTTATATACTTTGGGCCCAGTTTAGGAAACGTTGATTGCGGCATCAGTGGCATTCTTTAGGTCATCCGAGGTGAAAATTCACATGAAAATATATAATCATAACGCTAACAAAAAAAGTGCCGCCAAATAATCAGACCAAGACAGAAAACCAAATACCTTAAATGAAGCTTTTTTTTAGCATGCAACCTTTTGACTTAACCTTTGGGTACTCAGTCAATCACCATTCTAGACGGTGTAGTAAATAAAGCCCGGTGGCTGCATCCGTCTTCCCCGGGGCAGTTCGGACACTTTGGCGTCCAAGCTAGTGCTCTCCTATATTTTAGACAAAGATGAACATTATTTCAATAGTAGGTGTTCAAAAAAAGACGGGAGGTAGTCTTTGCAGAGGGATATTGAAACGTAGATTGCTTTATTAGCAAGAAAAACTTATTTTTCTTGATAAAAGCACGAAGTTTATAAAAAAGAGTTTTTGCGTCTCTAAAGATGCAAAAACTCTCTTTTATAAACTTCTAGCATTTGCCCACGACGACGGGAACCTACAACCGGGACAAATATGTATCACAATATTTCCTAACCCAGATCATGGTTTATCCGTGTGTACATGCAAATCAGTTCAGCCTTAAGGCGTTATAACGAAACAGACAGATAAGGTTACTAATTTACTATACAGAGTAGGTAAAATATTAGCATAGATTATTTTGGTACCAACGTACCAACATAAAACAAAGCTATACAATATATCAACCACTTATAGATACGCTCTACATTTCACATCGATAACAGACCAAGTTTTACAGCGCTCCAAACGTCCCAACAGTACACTATTTCTAAAACCCGTAGAAACCTGTATGTCCTAAAATAAGTACGTGCGGAAACACTAGTCCCATGGCGAGGATAAAATGTATTGTCGATAGGAACTGCGTGGAACGGGGCGAATCGTAAAAGGATTACTAACACATGTATCTTTGTTTGAGGCGAAAAATTGGCAATCGACTTAGAAAGATCGAGCTATATAGCCTGAGAAAATATATTGCCAATGTTTAATTGCAAGGTTTTATTGAAAAAGGTTCGATGGTAATGGAACTTTCAATTTACTTAACGGATATTGCAATGATCATGGATTTCTGGAATGTTATTTAAATGTTTCCTCTGAAGATAGGTCGATTGGGCTCAAAGTCGTAAAGATTATGGTATCTGCAGAATGTCGAGTTATGGGTACATGATTTTAATGGCGAACGAAATGGATGCCGATTCGTCCTTGATATAGAAGACTATGTAAAATAGGTGCAGATTATTGTTAAACCTTGAATACAGAAATGCAAATACACATTGTCACATAATATTGACATTCCATAAAAAATCTAAACAAAAAACATTACTTATAATTTATGTAATTGCTCATAACCAAATTACCAGTAACCTTGAATACCAATACAATCGACGCATTATAGTTTACCATTTTGGTGACATTAAATAAATTACCTACGTTCTAGCGCAAGACAATGCGTTTGATAAAAACGAAAAAAAAAAGCTTCAATGAATATGTATGCCGTTTAAGTCTCTTGTCAGGTGATTAAAATTCATCATGTCGGCGGTAACTGGGAGGCTGGCGTTGAATTTGCACGGGTACCAAAAGTTGTCGACGAGTTTCCCGCGTGTTACTGAGACGACCGTGTGAGCTGATTTAGTGGTTGTGGTACAAGTGAGAAACGACGAGCGATTCGTCCCTCGTACCGACATCAACAGGAACTTTGTGGTAAACATCTAGCGAGGCTGACTGTCGAGGGTGCGACGGTCGTTCGCACGACGAGATATCAAGCTATACATTTCCAATATAAGCTGACTTCTCATTACACTAAAAGTATATAAATGCGAGGTCAGCTAAAACTGGAAATCAATAGTTAGATATATCGTCGTGCGTACCTGTGCATGATGTTATATCGCTACTCAAATTTTCATGCACCCCATGAGTCACGGCTAGCGGTCATTGACCCACTACATTTTCTAGCATTATTTATTTCAATTATTTAAATGATGTCCGTTAACGTTGTGATACAATAAATATCGTGATCACGTTTCAATAATAAAAACCATAAATAGTTTATTGTTTGGATTCCTACGGAGAGATATCAGAGAAAGTGCAGTGACCGCTATTGAAACGCTAAAGCGATCGGGTAATATTTGTAAAATAAGACAAATAAACATTAAGTATTTTGATCGATGAGAATAGGAAAAAAGATTTAATACGTATGTATACGTAATATGGTAGCAAAAAAACAAAATAGTTAATACAACATTAGTACACGCATTAACAATCTGTTTGTAAATTAGTTCAAACATAGTACGATAATTTAATACAAAATAAAGAAAATTGAATCATAAATCACACGGAGACCGTCGTCATACGAAACCGGTAGCAGTTTTGAATTTGCAATTGTACAAACTGGGGAAGGAGAATATCTGTCGTGAAGTGTCGTGTTACGAATGTGACATGATAAAAGCGTATGAGCTGGCCATTTATTATATGGACGGGCTTTAAGTAAGAAGCGGTAGAAAAAAATCTTATGTTGTTTAAATTGTTTTAAATTTATTTTCTACATTTACACATATTTGAAAGGGTTTGGCTAATTTTAGGTCCTATGCAATGGAAAGCGGTTATATAGCCACTCATGTTAACACTTTTAAAAACACAATCTATATAAAACTAAATATAAACTTTTACCCAGATATAACAACACCAAAAAAATAATGGCATAGAAAATACACTATTTTGGGAAATGTTATCCACATATTACTAGAACAAACGACAGTACCCAACAGTTTCCAAATTCATACACCCTTTCACCCACAACTTGGACCATAAAGTAAGGCTGGCGACGCATACTTATGAATTTAATAAGACTCCAGGAACAAATTACTTCATGAACAAGTCAACTACAAGCGATAGGAGATTATTAAGTGTGCCGTACCGCTGTCTTCTAATCTGATTACGCAGTATTTTCGTGGCATACGACACACTCGAACTTTAATTTGAAGGTATATTGTCAAAGGGGTGGTTTTCGTATGAAAGTTTCTTGGCAATGTCAACGTACGTTACAGTCATGTTTGTTTGTGTGTGAAACTAATTTTGTAACTAAACATACATCGGTGTTATATTTGATTATGAAGGTTTCACTGAATTTAATCTCGAATGCTTCATTCATCATCGTCTCTGACATCACAGCGGAGGTTCTATTAGCTTTTATTACTTCGTGAGCTAAATGCAATTATTTTAGAATGGACTACTTACTAGTTTCATCCTCCTTAGCTTACACATTATCCATGCCTGATGCCACCATTCGTCCCAGCACTCACCAGTCCACAGAAAATAGATGTCGAAATAATGTTGACCCAAAAACATCAATGTTTAAATTCAACCCCTTGAGCGATGGGCGCCATTAGATCTCGCTTACTTTTAATAACTGAACTAATTAACTCTAGCTACAGGTGCAGCTAAAAGAAACAATTAATTTCGCGCTTTATGCTAAGTAAAACTAAGTTGAAGAAATAAAGATGTCGTTTAAGATTAAAATGGTAAGACGACTTAGTAGCAGTTCCCGTAAGAAAAGTTAGAAAGAACTTGAGACAGATAAGGTAAGTAACTAATGAGCTACTAAGGTGTTACAAGAATGCGTGAACAGTTAACGTACATAGTACCGAAACGTATTTCTATGCAGAATATGGAGATGTGAACAAAAGTGTACCGGTACTTCACTGTTGAGTGTTGCGGGAAATGAAATTCCGAGATAATATGGAAATAATGTGAAACTTTAATCTTATAAGAGCAATTTGTGAGAATTGGAGATATGTTATGATGAGTGATACTTGATAATAAATGTGCATCTTTTATAATTATTATTATGTGAGATATGATAACACCTGAGTGGACAGTTGACAATTATTTGATGGATAAAGGTTTAGATTCTTCTGCAGCATACCTATTCACAACCACTCGGTACGCTTCCGAACCGTATCGAACATCCAATCTTATCGTAGGAGTCCTCTAAACCCTGTTCACAAGTCCAAAACCCGAAAATGTTGTCAGTTTAAATCAAATAGATCAACTTATTCTTCCGCCAGCTGCTTGCTGTCGGGGGCAAGGCAAAGCAGGTCATCGAAATGATAAATAAATTTTCGATACAATAGCCTGTCGGATGGTTGTGAATAGCTATGCAGATTAAAACTAAACACCTTCTTTGGCAAAGATAAAGTATGTAACAAGTACCGGGGCTGGTAGCTTACCACTTACCGTAAATTCTCTATGCGGCACCAATGCGCAAAACAGTTTTGCTCAGTAATATCGAATACGAATATGCACAAAATGAACTGCTGCAAAAATTGCGTATCTAATAATATCAAAGCTGGATGGAACGGATTTGGTTTCATTTGACGTTTTCGCTATAATGAAACCGAAGTTAAATTAATCTGATTACGATGCGGGTCAAATACTCCAATTGCTGTTTGTAGCAGATTAAAATTAACGGCCAATACTGTGATCAAAGCTGAATTTTCCAATATACTTGATATATTAATAGTTGTTAAATTACAAAATCGATTAAATAACAGACAACGTAGGAAGTTTTTGACACAATGTAGGTGTTTGTTTGATACTTACTTCCAATATAACTCAGAATTCCATCCATCAATTTAATTTAGAACCGCCTACTCAACCAAACAAGTCAATTATCTTACTTATAAAAGGAAATAAAGTACAAACGAGATTGGAATTACACCTGAGTATTTTCGGAAGATTCTTTTCAAAATAAATAATGGAATCATGGAATCAGTCTATGGGAAACAGGACTCCTGTCGGCGAGAGGGAGTGGGCCGTAATCCACCACGCGGGCCCAGTGCGGGTTGGTAGATGTCACATGTCTCCGTATTTTCGGTTCTCGGACATGCCGGTTACCTCACGATATATTCCTTCTGGTATAATTTACACAAAGTAAAGGGCCTATCTGGGTTCGAACCTACAACTCTTAAGTCGCTGCCTTTACCACTGGACCACAAGTGCTCTCTTTGTCGGAAGACTCTTTTCAAAATAAACAATAGCTATGTTAAATTAAAAGTCATGCATGTTTCCAGCAACGATAAGCGACCTAGTGTTTACGAAAACGGGCATTGGGCAGCTTGGAAGCTTAAGAGAGACAATGCGTGTGCGAAAAATAGTAGCTGAGGCGAATTATCTGTAGCAGCCAGATGTGGGAATCCGATTTCGTATCACGCTAGGCCAGGCTTGGTGTAAGCGATACAAAAAACCGTATCCCGACGAATTAAGAGCAGCCTGTTAGGGGTTTTCGTAAAACTGGACTGGATTAAGTATTGTTAAACACACTGGGATGAAAATTGCGCAAAATTGTGAAGAGCCTGTTTTCATATAAAGGTTATTTTAAATTGGCTAGCTACGGCTAACTTCGCAGGCGCGATATCTATCGTTATCTAAAAATGATAAAACAAAAACTTCAACAAATAATGATGATTTTTTGGGCGGGATCACCGACCGTAGGTATTTTAGTCAAATCAAATCAAATCGTTTATTGCAATCCATAATGTACAATTACAGGTGGTAAATAAAAAATAATAGAAACAATGATGGACCCTGTCGGGCACAGCAAATTTTTTAATAAGTAGAGAGAGGAAGAGCGCTTTATTAATTTTCCTCGTTATAAAGTTACAATTATTTTCATCCTATTACCTATGTATTTATATTTCCATTCATTTACTTATTCTATTTATTTTTTATATGCAGGTCTATCTATTTCTTCATTATTTATTTAATTATACATATGTAATATTGCTCATTTCTTTACTCCCTTAAAAATTGTTCATTATTAATGTAGTTTAATTATTAAGTAAGTATTATGTTATAATTTATTTTTGTTATTTTACTTCTTAAAATATGTCTGCTATTCTTAGTTATTATTGAATTTATCCATTAGATATTCTTGTACTGTGTAATAGCTTTTTTTAATTAAGTAATGCTTTAGTTTATTTAAAAATATACTGGTTTTATTTTGTTGTTTTATGTCTTCTGGTAATTTATTATATATTTTTATTGACATTGAATATGGACTAGATGAATGTAGTTTAAGGCGGGAGGGGGGCAAGTTTAGTCTATTTTTATGACGCAACGAATAATTTGTTTGTATGTCTCCCCGTGTGGGGTAAGAATCTGGATATTTACGGACTAGTTTACATAATTCTAAGATATAAATACCAACTAAGGTGAGGATCTTGTGTTTTTGAAAGTAAGGCTTGCAACTGTCTGTCGGTTCTATATTAGTAATTATTCGTATTAGCTTTTTTTGAAGCGTAAATAGGGAGGGAGCGTCTGTGCTATTTCCCCATAAGATGATGCCATAGGTAAACCAAGCGTGGGGCATACGCGTAGTATGTGACTACTGCGGTTTGTAGGTTTGTAGTCTTTTTTATTTCGCGGAGAGCATATGAAAACTTTGAAATTTTAGATTTTACTGTCTGTATGTGTGTTTTCCAGTTTATATGAGTGTCTATTGTTAAACCTAGGAGAGTGAAATTGTTAACTGTGTCTAATTTATGTTGATTAAATGTAAAATCTATATTTATTTGCTTTTTCTGCCAGGGGTTAAACCACGGGGTTAAACGCTATTAATTTGGTTTTCGTAAAATTGATTTCGAGATTATGGTCGCTCATCCAGTCTACAGTTTTTCCGAGAATAGTCGTAAGTTTTTCATTTAAATTAAAATTTGTTTGGCATTCAAAATATCAGTTTAAAATATCGTTTTTTTTTGTGTAAACTGCACAGACGACGACGTGATGGTGGGTATCGTTGTCTTAACACGAAAAAAGCTTTAAAAAAATTTCAACTCATACTTCGAGTAACCAACCACACTAACAGCAATCGTTGGCCTCCCCAAAAAACACAAAATCTTTATATTTGTTATTTTATCGTGTTTAAATATCGATAGTTTAGTTAGCCAGGTACCTACTGGAAGCTGCTTATTTGGCTGGGTAATTTCGGAGCGGGAGTCATGCTTAGTGCAGAGCGCTGACAATAAGTAGGTCCCTAGGGCAACAAAATCATTCTACAAAATGTCTAAATAATAGTAACAGAAGTCTTTGTGATTCAACACAAGCATATCATACACAAAGGGATTCTGAAAACCAGGTATCCAAAGTTTTATATGACGAACGATAGGACCCTTCTTTTGAAATTGAAGTCCTGTAGTCTCGACCAAGGTTTTAATGTTAGAAAGGGCAAAGGATACCGACTATGAAACGAAATACCTACCTTTATACAAATAAACGTAGTCCTATAAAAGCTTCGAATTTAGTGAACCCGAAATTAACAATGATTCAACGCGTGTTGCTTTGTGCAATCAAAACTACAGTAATGAAATCAAATTTGCCGAGGGGCTGCCATATCAAAATTTACCGAACAGCTTCATCAAATATCAGGGCACAAATTCGTCCCGGCAAAACCGATCGATAAAATAACGCAACAATCTATAAATGGTGATAGAAATGCACAAAGCGAACCGATGACCTGACACTAATAAATTAGTATCTACGACACGCGTACCCTCGTAGGCATAAAAGCAAGATCTGGACATGCGGAAATAAACCTTAATTTAGTTGGTAAAAGACTGGTTTTTGCAGTAAAGGTTTCCGTATCTGAATACCTTGGATGCGTGAAACGGGCATTACCTAAATGATGTTCGGTCATATTTGGGCATACAATGTATTGTAGCTTTAGTTGATAACATAGAAGTATTAGAAGCAATATGTAGCTAGACAAAAAAAAAAAACAAAAAAAAAAACATACAACCGAATTGAGAACCTCCTCCTTTTTTTGAAGTCGGTTAAAAAAGAGGACGGATTTCACTACACGGTCTACACTATTTCGGAAGCCAGCTGAACATAAACAGCTGTTTTGCCTTTAGTTTTTACTTAACTTACTGGTAACATGTGTTAACACAAACTTTCTCGATCTATCACAGTACACTTTTTAGTAAACAACACTTTTCCTTGCTACACACAAATGTTATTTAAATTGCCAAGAAACGGAAAATATTTTAATCGCTCTGCGAAATTGGTTCCGAAACACGAATTATATACACAAAACCACGCGATTTTTTTCAACTAAATGACGCTTACCTCAATATAAATCCACCCCATATATCAATCACTTAAAACGATCCATAAAACGTTGGTAACAAATCACAACACTAAACAAAGCCAGGGGCACACAATCACAACGTTTATACAGCGGTTAACTGTGCTTAACCAGCCGTGCAGCATACACTCAGTGCTGCAATATCGATATACGAATACGCTAACCGGTTTATCGCCGAGAATCGATTGAATTCCACACACAAATTCGAATGTCTTGCGACTGTGACTGGCAGCAGAAAAAGAGTTGGAAATTAAAAGATCGTGTGGATCGTTGCAAAATTGCGTTTCGATTTGGACAGATAGGATATGGCGACAGTTGTGAAAAAAGAGAAGTTTATTCTTTATTTATTTTATTCAGCAATGGCGGAATGTGGGTGTACTATATATAGTTGCACATCTGGCTAACCTTGCGAGAAACACAGGCGTGATGTTCTGTTAAGTTATTTTAAAACAAAATGGCTCGTAACCCCGACTTATATTCAGAAATACGAGGGAAACTTTTATTTTCTCTTGGCTGTACTTACCTGTCAAAAAGAGTAACCTAGATAAAGTGGATAAGACAGATTAAAACAGAAGAACTAGCAGGGGATCCAAATCGATATTATAAATAGATATTATAGCTTTAGAAAGGAGTTAGAAATAAAATTCACTAACATAAGGAAATTTGTTCCTTAATTAAAGAACAACGCTTTGGAAAGTCTATCACTGTCATTAATCAAGTGTTAGTAATAATATTTATATCGATAAAATTATAGTAGGAACGGTATCATAACGGAAGTCATGAACAAACAGCACTATGTCATTATTATTCTTGCGTTTAATTGAAATGATTGCATAATTAATAGTTATTAAATCAGTAACCAGTTCATAACAGGATAATTTATAGTGAGCTTTAAAACGTGGCCTTCAATCGAGAATCGACTTTAAAATGTAGAAGTACATACCAACAATTTATCCATAAAAATCTCGTTTCTTTATAAAATAAAAACTTAAACAGGTGCTACTTCAGATTATGGAAAAATCAATCATGTTAGATGGATAGATTTTATGACAGAAGACAATATTCAAGCGGTATTATACTCAAACTTTTATGAATAATTAAAAAAATTGAGGATCTTTGAAAACCCTAAACACCTGGGAAGGAGAAGAAAACTCAAGAAAACCTACGGTCTGCACATGCAGCACAATGGAAACTTTGTACAATCTCGCTTCATGTAGCCATAAAATAAAAAGTTATTCAAATTAAAAACAAAAAAGAGAGAAAACAACAAAATAAAAAGTTTACCGAGCAGCGGTTAAAAGGAAAATAAAAGTACTTAACAAAACGATGGTTTGGGACACAGAAACAGGGCAGCAATAATTATTCCAGCCAGTGCTTATTGCGAAACGTAACGTTAACTTGATAGCAGATAATGCAAATTGGACTTTGATAACTAGGAAATACGCCTCGGATTGCAATTAAAACAATTGTAAAGGAGATGTTCCAAAATGTATGGAGCTTGGGCCAGGTCCTTGTACACTATACTAAAAAATAGGGAAATTCATTTAAAACAGTTCTCAACTGTCGAATTACTTTAAAATGGCTTGGTTTGCTGGTAAACACAAGAAATTACACTTGAAATTGCAACACACAACAAAAACCCGTCTTGGTGGTAAGCTGTCAGTAATGACGTTTGACATGTATAGTTCTGAAGTAAAATGACACTGTTGTGACAGCTGACAGTTCTCTTTCTATGATCTATGGTTTACTGTCATTGTTTTTAAGCACAGAGTAACTAAATCGGTGAGACGCCATGTTGAAAGTCGATAAAAATAATTGATAAATATCAATTCACTACCGCAACAGTATACATTTAATTGAATTATCTGTATTTTTCCCGAATTGTACGGATTTTTCTCATTTTTTTGAGTTACTGTACATAGACCTGGCCCATTTTGAAACATCTCCTTTGTTAAGGAGCAAAAAGCGGGGGAGGTAAATGGAGGGGCCCTCGAAATAAATGACGAAAGACGGCCGTGGACAGCGCTCCGCGTCCAAACTAAATTACTTTACACAATTAGCTTTTGGAAATGTTTCGTTCAGAAATAAAGCAATGGAAACGAATATTTAGAATTTGAACATCGCTCTAAATCCTCAGGAGTTATTGAGGGAGTTTTCCCAAATGCACTTAGTGTTCACAAATCCAACACTCCATTAAATGACGCCATTTTGATGAGAATATCTTGAGTTCTGAAATGCAGTGACATCTGGTTTGTTTATTAGAGGCAGGACACTAAATATACCTAAACCATGAAATACAGCTGTCAAACAGTCGTGCTCTTTGAGAGTTTTAATGTTAAACTCAGTGCAAAAATAATCTGTAAAATCTGAACAATGCCTAAGTAATGAAACGAAAAATAGAATGTAAATGGAATAAAATGTAAGAATAAAAAAAGGCTTCCAAGGCGCGAAAATTAGATTCGAAAGCTATACACCGCGAGCGTTCATTGTCGCTTAGATAAAATGAAGTTTGATCCTGTTTTTATTAGGACTTGAGATGCGGGGGAATCTGATCAGAGCGATATATTGACCGGGTTAGACTCTTTATATTGCTTAACTTTGTATGCCATTAAATACAGGGTATAAGGAGATATCGATGCGCAAACTGTTACCAAGAATTCAGTACATGATTGTAGACCTAACAGTGGCGAAAAAATTTTATTCGGTAAAAAAAAAACAGAATAAGTACTTTGCCATCACTCACTGACATATTATTGATATTTACATTAAAACCGAATACATCCCGAGGGCAGCGGAACACATCCGAAGCGGTGTCGGTTACGGTAACAGTGGCGCGAGTTCAATGGTTTTTTCCTATCTCAAAGAATGCCCAACGCGCCTAAAGAAGTTATCACTTCAAAAAATCTGTTGTTCATCCATTTTGACACTGTAGGTACCTACTACTACTAACTTTTGTATGAAACAAGTGATTTTTTTTAATAACGCCGAAATATTACTACTGTATGTAACTGAATTGATAGTAACAGTTCGCGCGTCAATGTCCCGTCACTTACACACTGTAAAAAACTTATGAACCTCTGAATATAGAAAGCCTGACGATTTTTTTATCAGAAATAATCTTCAAATAAATACAGATGATAAATGAAATAATAATGAAGATACGTATTCAATTAATAACAAATGTATCTTCGTTTAAAATGGAGTTTGCAATAAGATAAATGCGATAACTTTCAAATACCTACATTTCAAATTCAGCTCGTTTTGTTCAATTGTTGGACGAGTCTCAAACAAATCAATAACATTTTAGTATTTTTGATGGAAAAATAACAGATCCTTTGGGTAAAGTTATGAATCAAAATGTTTTATATCATCGCTTCTTTCAAATACATACAATACATAATTCTGTTTGAAAGCATACAGACATGCAGGCAGACAATTTGATAAATATTAATGTTAACAATGTGCTCAACACTAGATACCAGCATAACATAATCAGCCTATATAATGTTCCCACTGCATACAGGCCTACTCTCTGTGAGAGGGAGTGGGTCAGAATCTACCACGCAAGCCCAGTGCGGGTTGGTAGATGTCACATGTCTTCGAATTTTTGGTTTTAGGGTATACATACAGACTAAAAAGCTGTACTATTTTGATGATATACAATTAATTTGAGAGCTATTGTTAGTTTTATCACGTTTGTTGAAGCCATCGAAACTAATTGCCGACCTTTATCAACCGAAAGCATATGTCAGATCTCTATTAGAACAGGGTTTAATCCAATATTGAAACTTTGAAATGGAACTGCAGTCTTCGCCTTGTTCATTCCTAGCTTTAGAAAACTACCACAATAACCACTTTTTCTCGACTCTCGGCAATCGTGAGCATGTAAAGTAGTAACAAATTGACTTAAAGGTGTTCTATTTCAGATTTTCCTGCTAAGATATTACTGGAGCGTCGACATTTCACTTCTTCCAGTCCATTAGTGACACCTCGGTGCTGTCAAGTAGCTAGAATCCGTGATGAATGAATTTTGCATTGCAATGACTTCCCGTTCTTTGAGAGTGCAGCTGCGAAAGTATTGAATTACATTTTTCATGAACAAATTGAACACCAATCGAAAGAACTTTTCATCTAGCAACGAACTGAAGAGTTCAATCAGGAACCTGAGTGGCGTAGAGATTTTATTTTTGTTCTTTATTGTGATGTAGAATAAAAAAGTTAAGCTAGATATTATTTGTTCCCAGTTTTTCAAGTTTTTGTGATCATTTATGAAGGTCTTTCATTCCACGAGTCCAGAATTATGAAGGAAATTCAAGGAATGATTACCAGGGATGAGCGAGTGAATGCGTAGCGAGGGATGTGAGTAAAACTAACCAATACCAAAGCTAACTTAGCTATAAAAATGAAGCGATGTTATTGGTTGGTTTCATACACATCCCTCGCTATGCATCCTCGCTAATCTCTGGTGGAAACGCAGCCTTACATGGGACTTTAACATAACTGTCGAAATGTGGCTGTACTATAGCTACACCTCTGCCTTACCCTCGGGTAAATACAGGCGTAAAATATAAACCTCATCAACTTTCTGTTTATAACTTCGGTACAAAAACAAACCAGATGATTATCTCACTTAGCACTAAAGCTTGCTGTAGCTAGGTACTGTTTATCCGTTAATTACACTTTCCGCACAGCAGCCACAAAATGCACTCACTCCAGCATCCTCGAAGTTTATACAAGTTCTCATCAGACTCTTTAACATCCGCTGTGTAAAACTCTTTCAAAGCATTGAGGTAGTTAACCGACACTTCATAAAGTGTTAACATTTTTCCGCATTAAAACCTGGAAACTATGGAAGAGAAGAGACGTTCAGCAAAAAAAATGTTGGAAAAACAAGCTTCTAAACAAAGTCTTTATTTCGAGGGAATATTTTACATGGGTATTTTTTTAAATCTAGCGACCGAAGTTATTTTCGCTAGCCATTTTAAAGTAAATTGGGTTTTAGATGTAATGTCTTCGCGTACCTGTCGCGCTAGCTTTTTTATGCTTGGAAAAATATGTTCTGGAAAATTCTTGTACGTTTCCTTTTTGTTTTGGAGAATTTTAACTATTCGCTGCAAGCACAATGGCTGATTCAGTTTTTACAATGCCGGGACTCGATAACGACGACCTTTCTAGGAATAAGAAATATTTTATATGCTTGTATGTAATGTACAGTCAACAAAAGAGATAAGTATGCAGGATCGTGGGATATATTTGAAGTTTAATAAGAAACCGATGGATGTTGTAGACTGAAATTTAATTTGATAAATGAGCTGTTTGTTTTCTATTAATTTTATTTTGTTTTGTTCGAGAACATCCACCGGGTTCTTACTAAACTTCAAGTACACACATCAAAAGTGTCTAGGGATCAACATATATTTTTGCAATAACTTTTCTCCTGATTGATATTAATTAAAATTTTCTTTAAGGATTCATCAAATAAAGCGTTTGTCACAGTAACGATAAACCAAGTCACCTTTGCATTAATAAAGAAATTTGCCATTTTCCTAATAAAGGGATTTTTGACATTCGAACCACTAACACAAAAGTTCGAAAAAAAGACTGAAATAACAGTTTTCTTTAAAATTTTATTGGGTAACTTAAACAATTAATAATCCGTGTTTCTACCGCGAACACTAACAACACAAGAACATAGGTTTGGCATACTCAAAATGAGTTCATCCAAATCACGCTGTGGAATGGCCGCCCATGTTCGTTGCAACAACAAAAAAAGGTCTTCTTGCGACTGGATACCCTCCATATTCGGCAGAGCTCTTCTCTGTAGCATATCCCATGCATGCTCAATCGGGTTCAAGTCTGGCGACTGAGCAGGCCAGGGCAGGACATTGATGTTAGCTGCGGCGAGAGTCTGTCTTACAACTCTTGCGGTGTGCGGTCGTGCATTATCATGCATTAACTGAAATAAGGGACCGATTTGCACTTGTAGAGGAACGATGACGTCTGATACAATCGTCTCAGCATAAATTTGAGCGTTGAGGTTGCCTCTGATCCAAATCAACTCAGTTCTTCCGCCGATCCAAATACCCGCCCATACCATGATGGTTCCACCACTATAAGGATGGACTTCCTGGCAGGATTTTAATCGCTGTTGGCGTCCAGGGGTTCTCCAGTGTCGTATACGTCTTGTATCCGGTCTCATACCAAAACGAGACTCATCAGAAAAGCACACGAAACGCCATTGTTCTTCTGCCCAATTTCTGTGTTCAAGAGCCCATTGATATCGAATCCTACGATTGTGCATTGCTATAGGTGGTACCCGTAGCGGTCTTCGGGAATGAAGGTTCACTTCATGCAAGCGGTTTCTGACTGTTTGGTCGCTAATTAAGTTCCCTGAAGAGTGATGAAGCCTCACGGCTAACATCATGGCGGTTATTTTTGGAGCTCTTCGAGTTAAGATTTGAATGTATCGGTCTTGTCTCCGTGTGGTGCAGCGATACCGTCCTCCATGGCGCTCAGCCACGGTACCAGTGCTTCGGTAACGTGTCCAAAGTCGACTGATAACACTCTGACTTGTATTCAGAGCTAAAGCCACAGTACGTTGCCGGGAACCAGCTTCTATCATTCCCACGGCTCTGAGCATTTCTTCCCTGCTTAAATGACGTCGCCGCTCCATAATAACGTTGGTTTTAATCAGTAGTAGGGAAACAGTAGCACTAATAATGTCTTCAATGCGTTGTATGTTTTTATAGGGAAAATATTGACAGCTGATTTTCATCTTTTACTCGAATTTGATTCACAGTTCCTGATTCAAATTATGAAATGCACCAAAAAGGATCCATATAAATTTATAAAATCATAAATTTATTACAAAGCCACATCTCAATCTCAAGAAATCCGCATAAAAATGCTTGATCCCTAGACACTTTTGATGTGTGTATATCCGACGATCCTGCATATTCATCTCTTTTGTCGACTGTACATAAGAATGTTCGTATACATATTGAGAAATGATATCATACCCATACCATATCACATATATATATGCTATCATATCATATGTTATATACCTAGGTGATGTTATTTTAACATCACATGATGAAAACAGGTGATGTTATTTTAACATCACCTGTTTTCGCCAAACTGTTAGGCAGAGGTGTACATACTTACCTATAATAGTACACTCACATTTCGCCATTTATGAAATAGGGGGCGAGTCGTCAATCGGGTACAAATACAGACTCCGGGCTGCTGCTGAGAAATAAATTGAAACGTTACGGGAAGACTAAGCATGTTTAGATGATGTTAGTTTTTTTGCAGTTTCTAATACACAGGATACCTAAGCTATGACTCCCGAAACCTAATTAGAAATCCAGTACCTAAGAATATTCTCGTCACAACCATTAAATGAAATCAGGCACAAATACCTAAATAAACACATTTCTCATGAATATTAGTTAATGCGTCATAAAAGGTCAAGTTTAATTATAGAATCCCTTACGATTAACCGCATGGTAATAATAACACTCGAACTTGAAAGCCCACCCTTATTGCTACAAAATAAAGGCGCTGTCAAAGTCCAATTGTTCCCATGGACGTGCGGTTGACTGTCCGTCTGTCCGTATAATCGAAATTCGTGGGGGTGTATACAGGAGGGTGTTTATATCGTTAGTCAGCTGTCGGGGGTGACTCACACTCGCCCCGCTATTGTTTTATTTGTTTTTATACGACTCACTGCCAAATCTTTAGCCATTCGTATGGGCGTTATGTTAGGAAATGAAGGAATAGGAATTGTATTGGAAACATAAACGTAAAAGATACGAGTGTTTCTGTCACACAGTAACACTGTTATCTTTTATTCTTGGATGGCGATACTATTCTCGAAGGTTGAGAGTTGAAATAGAAGCACATTTTTCACTTGGGCTCAAAATGAAGCACGATTATCGGAATTCGAAAGACGTTCGGATTTAGAATTTAGTTTTATCATTTTCCTTAGTCCAGTTTTAAAATATTGCAAGAGGCAGAGTAGGTAAGGCAGCTTTACCGCGTAACATTTTGAAATAGATTTTATTTCGGTACAGTTATTGCGTATACGGTAAGGAAACAATGAACCAAAAAAGCAGGGTATTCCTCAAAGCGCAACTATTTTTAAGCGCAACTAACTAAGCGCAAGCAATAAAATCATGAGTAAAATATTGCATTGTGATTATTTTCCTGGGTAAAATTCTAGTCTCCAAACAAAAACAAACGCAGTCAGCGAAATTTTCTATACCTAATAAATATACCAAGGACGTAAAAGTGAGCGCATAAACCATAAATCACAGTGACCGAACGAAAGGAAGCAACGACGTAAAGAAGGTAACCTCACGTGAGACAAAAGAATCGTGACAATCGCCCTCAAGAATGGGCTGATAAATGGTTGAGAGATAGATATACTTAACTATAGGCAGAACAATGGGGAAGGAAGGATCTATCGAAAGCAATTTCGCCCAAAAATAGCACAAGTTGGAGTGCTCTTAAAAGGTGTCTTTAAAATTGCTAAGACGTGGCTGTTATAATGAACGGAATCGTCCCTTTTCGTGGGACTTGGGAGGGGCGAATTTGGCAGACACTCCTTTTTTGCGACGCAAAGGGCAAGTGGCGAGCGAGTTTAATCTTAACTTCATTAGGGCGCGACACGAATTCATTGGAGAATTCTCCGGGAATTATTTATCCGAAAAATGTAATAAAATTCTCATTTCAGCATTGTCTTGGTTTGTTTAGCGTTCGCAAACAAATTGGAATTGGGAAGATTACGATGGTTCCTGTAGCTCGAGGTTTTTATTTTCGCTTTAGATTACTGTTCAAGTATTTCCTTCACCGTTTAATTTAGCAAAATTTTCTATAAGAACAATACAATCCTCGTTTTATTGATCGTCTGAAGTTTTATTTACTTTAATCACGTTTGTGTGCTTAAAATCTTTGTTCAATACCCTTGTACCTTTCACTCCAAATTAAGGGCTGGCCAGTCAAGCCGCCATTGTGCCCGCCACAACTTGTTCCAATAATTTTAAAGACTGAGATAAGGCTGCCGACACGCACGCCACATAATTACCCCAATTCAAGTCGCCCCAACCTGACCTAAAACTTACCGTTCTATAGAATAATTTTCCGTCTTTTGTTAATCTTCGGTAAATTTTTGTCGATTTTTTTTAATAGGCAAGTGAAACTTGAAAATTACCCAAACAAATCTAAGAAAAAAAAATCGCCAAAAAAGATTACACTAGCTATCATAAAACCAAATATTTCAAGCAATAAACACGACCTAGTAATTATCCCTTGGAATTGGAAAAAACCCCAAAAACCTGTGCGGACCTAAAGGGCTCATTACAAAGGAAGGGAGATAATGTAAAGCAGCGCTGAAACACTCGTTACGTGGAATGCCCTGGGGAAGTATTTTTGCCGTGAAGGTACGACTTTAAGTTAATAGTCTCTCGCCTGACAAATGGAATTAGTCACACGATGCTGTGGAACTTGGAACACAACGCCTGGCTCGAAAGGAATGGATTTAAAAAGAAGACTAAATAAAGTAGGTACGGTATATCGAATTTATTTGAAGCTTAGCGTATTTCTAAGATCTACATGTCATATAATGAATGTTCCTATCTATATATCTAAATATTATTTGACTGCCCCGTTGGTCACGTGGTTGCGCTTGCGACTGCTGAGCTGGAGTCCAGGGCCCGACACGGGAATCGCCCGGGTCAAGTGGTAAAATGGTATCTTGGATTTTTCCATTGGAAATTTCTTAGTAGGTAACAGCCCGGAGTTTTGAAATTGGCAGTGTGATACCTCCGTGCCTCGGAAAGCAAGTTTAGAAAGAAAGAAAGAAAATTTTGCCGTTGCTCCTGAGCCTGATCTCTCTCGTGCCGGATTGCATGTCGTCCCATCGGACTGGAAGAGTGTGGGAAGAGTAAATCCGTGTCTGCAATATCTATAGTCAAATAACCCAGACAAAACAATAACAGAGTTTGAAATGGCGCTTGATATTTATTTGCATTCACGTAAAGGTTAAACACATGAAAATAATAACCGTATTTTTTTTGTTTAAATTTTATTCTCTCTGCTCCATATTTCATGCAAAAATAATGGCATTGTAGTGCTTCGTTAAAATTTATAGTTCACAGTGCACACTTATAGTTCGACAGCAGCTAATAGCCGGGTTGTTTGTAGAATTAGCAGAAAATTGTTGGCATACAGTTTTATGTAAGGACTTTTATACACGCGATTCTTTTGATCGATATTTCAGATCCTTTAGTTTCACGGAACCGTTTTCATGCAACGAACAATGGATTCAGCTTCATATTGTGGCCATGTTTTTGTCATATAGTAATTTATGTAAGTTCCTTGCCTGTTCTTCTCCATAGAGATGTACGTTTTGGAATGGGCTTCAACTTTCTGAGTAACTGACCGACTCTGACAATTCAAGAGCCTGTAAGTGGATTAATTGAAATAAATGCTTTGAGTTTAAGTTTGTAATCTAGTTATACTTAGTGTAGGTAGCTACTAACCACATCATTATACATAATTAACATTTAGGTATAAGGTTAAGCAAGATAAATCAAGTAGCATAACAATCAAGAGATTCGTTCGTTGTGATCAATAAGATAGAACAAAAACAAAAACATTAATAACTATGATAAAGCAGTAAATGAGCACTTACATCCATACAATGAAGAATTTAACTTGACGAAGCGAAGCAGTTAATCTGAAAAAGAAAGAAAGCGTTTACACACAAAGCCAAGCGAAGACGATATTAAAAAGCACTTTAATACTGAAGAAGCATTAAGGCATAACACTGGCTTCTATAAATATCTCGTATCATTTAATGATACAAGTGTTATAGGTGAAACAACGAATATTGGAACGTTTAAATAAAAACAACAATTTATATTTCCAATATTCTTGCACAATTGTTTTGGTCAGCAAAAACCTGTTTTTTTTGTGACTCCATATTACTATAACGCGCACGACAGTGTAAGCAGCTGATTCAATATACTTGTTTAAATATCAAAATACAATGGCAAAAGACACAGCATTAAGTACATAATTGATAAGCAGAAAGAGAAGCATTATAATGTTATTTATAAATAGGAATTGCTCAAATACAGTTTGTTCACAAAAATATTGATAAAGGAAAAGCAAAAATCAACGATTTTTACGGCAGCCTTCGTCTCATATCAGCTCAAAGCAGTAAAAAGTTCCGTTTCTTTATACCAACATTTATTTGGTGAATTTCAAAAAGAGCACAAACGATATCTCGAGGACGACAAACCTAAAGAGCCGGATGTTTCGCGCCTCGCAATTAAGATAGCTTTGCAATGACGCCAGATTTTGGTCGCGTTACCAAATGGACAATATGGGCCCATACAAAGGGAATTGTATCTGCGATTGTATTATTTTTTATTAGGAATACGTTTTTTTTTTAAGGCTTTGTAATTCTATACCTACTGGAATCATTCCACATTTATAACACAGCCTTTGCTAGTATTTTTTTTTTACAAAGACTAAGACTTTTTTTTAATCAGCCTATTTTGTCCCCATACTGAGGCAAAAGCCTCCCCACTTTCCTTCCACTTTTTTCGATGCTGTCCTTCTTC
The DNA here is from genome assembly GCA_963669345.1 of Gortyna flavago. Lineage (NCBI taxonomy): Eukaryota > Metazoa > Arthropoda > Insecta > Lepidoptera > Noctuidae > Gortyna > Gortyna flavago. The sequence continues at coordinate 3,147,575 of OY770126.1, forward strand.
TCTAATTCTTCATAGAGCCGCTTAAAATCCACTTCATTTAAGTTATGAAATTGAAGTATGACTCTCGTTACATTCGAATTCGAACATTAATCGGTAACAAGATAATACTTTACGTGAAGCGAGCAATTTGTCAAATCAAGTCGTTATTACTTGAATTCCAAACGTCTTGGAAATCACGCAAATTGAAATAATTAGGTGTTACATTAAAACTAATTTCGCAAAATGTGTGTCGAGTTCGATGATAATTTCTTATGAGTAAGTACGTTGTATAAAGTTTTTAGTGATCGTTTAGTGTTCCTTGTTGAAATTAAATGTCGTGTTCAACTACGTGATGAAACATTCAACACGTTCTTCGCTTTCAAAGCTAGGGTCGTTATTATATTGCTATATGATATTGATAGTATTACTGGAAAATTATTTTGGAAACTATCTTAATTTGGCAAAAATATGGCATGGCATGAAATGAATATGTGAGATAATAATCATAAATCAATAAATAAATGGAAATAAGTAGGTAATAGTACCTATACATGTCCTGGAATTAACGCACACCACCACCAAATATCCAAATTAGAATATTATGTTATACTTAATCATAATACATAGGTACACTGAATTTTTACTATTACGTAAAACATTGTTTTTGTTTATCTACACTAATATTATAAAGAGGAAAGATTTGTACCTATTTTTGTATGTTTGGAATGAATAGGCTCAAAAAGTACTGGGCCGATTTAAAAAATTCTTTCACCAATGCTACATTCTTCCAATTTGACATAGGCTACATTTCATTTTGAAAAAAATTAGGGATCCTTGGTAAAATTTGAACAATGTAACCGAAGGTGAAGAAAAATGAGTCTTAAAATGTCTTTCGTCGAATGCGCTGCCAAAACTATTAGCGATAGAACAAAATAATGTACAACAATATTGAAGAACATCATAATGTCTACAAAAAACTCCGCGGTAGCATATGTCCAACTATTGTAGTTATGTCACTACAACTACTTTTTCATTTTAAACATTAATGAAAATGCTAACCAAATTCAAACCATGCTATTTATGTGTTTATATTAATCCTTATCCAAAAAAATTATTTTATGGTCAAGACCATTTAACTACCTACAAAATAGTTTTTAAATTATATCCAAATTTCCAAAAATAAATAATTTCCTACCCCGTGCGAAGCCGGGACGGGCTGCTAGTTTATTAATATACTGAGTGTTGGAGAAAATTTTGGTCACATTACAAATCTACGCACGCACACACATACGGCTCTAGCGTAGTAGGTACTTCGTCCATTTTGGTTTGCTTTGACTGTACAGCGGAAGTGGAACTGTAAATTACTTAGTTTAAATTTATTATTTTTGGGAAAATAAATTACCTTTACTTATTCAAAATTACAGACATCGATTCAGTAAACGATTTTGAACATACTAATTTCATAACTTGCATTAATTCAGTTACTCAATGTATACGAAATGGATGCCAAATCTTTGTCTTAAGGTATTACAGAACCGTGACGAAAAAATACTATTATCCAAACATGGGTTTAGCTAGGTACCTACCTTTCACAAACGTGTACCTACTGATGTTGAAACATCAAAACTTCAGTACTAAAGTTTCGTTTTATCTTTATTTCACCGGCAGAGGGCCGTTTTACATCCCCAACGAGCGTGTTTCAATTGCCTTTCACAGTTTGTGAATACTTTTTGTTTTTACACTTTCAGCGCGTGACTTTTTGGGCAATTGACGTTTTCATGACTTCATACCGGTAATCGATACGCTCAAAGTTGAGCAAATGCAATGAAACAAAGAGATACGTATGGGAATTATTTGTGCGAATGCAGACATGTGAATATTGCATATTTGGGTGAGTCGCTAGAAAAAAAAATGTTTTTAGTTATATAGGATCGCTTATGCTGATGAAGCTTGTGGATTAGCGTTGAGTGTAGTTCGCTTTGATGTTTTCTGGTGACTAGGGTGTAGGTTGTAACTTTCAGAGGGCGTTGTAAGCAATGCAGATAGTAATGTGTATCAGTGATCAGCACCCTACAATTGCGTAACACACTATCAATGACAATTTGAATCATTTTGAAGGATATTTGTAATACATTACTTTATATGTTAGAAATATTTGTCTGCTCAACAACCTAAATAGCGCAATGAATACTGTGGAACTGTCAAAATTAAAGCTACTGTTAGTGTGTTACTCAATTACCCCGCTGCTATCCACGTTTATTAATAAAGGCCGAACCTTTTATGTTCCAGGGTTCCGTCTACGAATAAATAAAAAGCTATCAATATTTGATTTGAGAGCTCCACATGTAATCCATAAGTCCCGTTTGGTAATCCCTACATAACATAATTTTTACAACTTTGAGTTGCTGTCTTTTGGGGCCAAGTTAAATTGGTTTAGTAACAACACAATGTGTTATAAGTAAACCAATCTAACACATAGGTATTCGTCCAAATATAGGGTTCGTGTTATCTACAAAACAAGGCAATTCATCGCATTGTTCAAAATAGAACTCCACCACAAAAATAAAACAAAGACCCATCGAACCAAAATCACAAAGTTGAAACAATGTTATTGCCAAAAACATTGAAAATAGTAGACATGAGGTATGCTGTACATGGAACCAGTCCCTGACCCACTTCCATTTTAGCAGTATTTTGCAGTGTGATTTGAAAGTCCCAAGAGCAATTTATTTTAATGAAGACTTGAGATGATTTATAATTTTAAATGGGAGTCTGTACCTATTGTATTGCTTCACTGCTTTTCTTTCATTACAATGTAGGTAAAATCAACAGCATCACAGCACCTGCTGTCATTATCTCTCCGCCTAGACTCTATTGTCAAGCTGGCTCTTAGTCTAGCTAGCCAGATGCTTTTGTATCACTATTGTAGTTTGAATAAGCCTCCGTTTAACAAGAATCGGTATTTTTCTGCTAAGTAAAGGTGCACTAATGGGCTAGGGGTTAAAGAACATTTTACCTTTTGTGTGTAGTCCGATCGAATTTCGTTTTTGGCAGAACCATTTTTCAGCTATTTTTGCTTTCGGCCGAAAAATAGACAAGTTTTCAGCGTTGACCGAATAAATTAAATTCTGAAAAATCAATACTATCTATTCATTTTTCCAGAGAAAATCCATGGCTACAACAAACAAAACGTTTTTACAAAAAAAAAACAAACGACTTCCAACAAAACACTACAAAGTGAAAAATAACTTTAAACTCAAACTCAAAGCATTTATTTCAATTAAACCATTTACAGGCACTTTTGAATTGTCAAGAAGTCGGTCAGTCAGAAAATATGAAGCTAGTTGTCCATTCCAAAGCGTAGGTACCTACCTATGGAGAAGAACCGGCAAGAAACTCCATGGACACTCTTTTAAATTATATTTTGACAAAAATATTAGTTACATCATTAATGTTGAATTTGACGGCGCTTCAACGTTTTGAGAGTGTCAAGAAACGTCAAGAATAGCAGCGGACATTTTGACAAGCGCAGGTTGACGTTTCTTCACTCTGACGCAACCCCGGGCTCTTTTGCACACGGCCAGCAGACGGAGCGAAGATCCGTTTGCATCGCGCTCAAACAAAACGTGTTCGGTGGAGCGTCGCCTTATTCCAATTAATTTGAAAGTGTGGATTGCAATTCTGATAATATTTCGTTAAAATAATAATCGTGTATCGTTACTTATCTTCAACACATGGTTTTAATTCTCCTTGCCCGCTTACCCACGATAGCTCGGCAGCCGTAATGAATCCAGATTTAACTGATGATGGCCATGTGCCGTTATCAGAAGTGGGATGTGAAGGGCTTGCTTCAGAGGAGAATAGTCGGACGAGATCTTCAGCGCCGGCATCAGAACCAACCCTGTCTCAACAGATGGAACTGTTTTTATCCCGATTGATGGCTATATCATAGCCGCAACATTCGAGTAGCACGTCTACCCAGTTGATTGAGTTTGATTCGGATGACAACGAAGCGGACATCGAAGGTTGGTGCAACGTGACAGAAATCGTAGTCAACAACCGTAAGTTAGAAGGTGCAGAATTGCTTTTGTTACTTACACGTGCACTCAAAGGCCGAGCTGCTACCTGTTTAACACTACTACATGCATCGCAGCTGACATGGCCTCAAATAAAAGAAGTATTGCTTGCGAAGTTTGCTAACCCTATGCTGCCACAAGATTACTTCGATGAAATTCTACGTTTTCAAGTTGGTATTAAAGAAACCGCGAGCGAGGCGGCCATGCGCCTGTGGAACATCATCGAACGCATCCCGCGGATGGAGATGTCCGAAGATATTACAACGGGATTCGTATCTTCAGTTTTATGCCAAAAGGAAACCGGAATTCGCCGTGAGCTCCAATCTCATAACCTGACCACTAGATCTCAACTTCTGCGCGTTCTTAACAGCATTTCACTGAAACGAAGGCATGAGAGTAGCGATAACCATGATGCGGACGTGAAAAGGACCCGATTCAACGAATCACGCTTCACGGGAACATGTCACCGCTGCGGTACTTGCGGTCACAAAGCGATAGACTGCCGTAAGCGAAGAGAAGAGCCTGCTACTTCAGAGAAGACGCACGACCAAACATCCAGAGCCGCTGATAAACCAAGTCCAATCACCTGCTTCGTTTGTGGACGACCAGGACACTTGGCGTCGGCGTGTCCAGATCGAGCGAGAGGCGGCGGAGCAGCGGGAATCAAAGAAGTCCATGTGTGTGAACGCAAGGCATCGAGGAGCACCTCGACTACATCATCCGGTGAGCCAGTTTCCTTTCTGTTTGATAGTGGGTCGGCTTGTTCATTAGTAACTAACAGCTACGCCGAGAAGTTCCCAGGTACTGCGCAGAACCCATCAATGTTCAAGGTCTTTCGCTCTCAGTGTTGTTTCACATAGTTTCTGATGGCACCCTGCTGAACCAGAATCAGCTTGCCTTGAATAGTACCAGATCCAGAGTTACAGGCTACTCCCCTACGGAATTGATGTTTGGCATACGAGCAAAGTCATTGGGAATGGCAACCTTATCCTCGCATGCAGAACCAGAGCCCCGTCTAGACTTAGAAACCATTAGGCCATAATGCTTCCGGGAACATCAAAAAGGCTGCTTCGTCAGAAGTAGAACGCTTTAACCGGGGGAGAGCAATAGTCAGGCCATTTAGTATAGGCGAATTTGTCTTTATCGAGGGTAGTAAGCGCAACCAAACAAAATTACAGCGAACGTTTAAAGGTCCTTTTACGATTATCAAGGTACTAGATCACGATAGATACGAGCTGAGAGACATTGATGGGTCTAACCGAACTTAAAAGTACGCCCATGAAAACTTGCGCGCAGTACCCAGGGGCTACAATGGATTGATTGAAGTAGCTACTTCGTTAGCCAACGAGGCAGAGGAGGCCAAGACGGCGGAAGTCCATAGTCATGCGAATGGAATGGCAACATCTGATGATGATGATAGTGACACAGTAACAATTGTAAATCCTGTTCTTTTAGCGAGAATCGATCTAGCGCGTAGGGCACTGGATAGGCAGTTGGGAGCGGCGTGGTTGATCAATGGGGCTGGCCTAAACCGGGTCGATGCCTCTGATCAGACTACGTCTTCCTACGTGGTATGTTGTGCAGTTGATCGACTGGGCTGGCCTAAACCGGGCCGACGCCCACGATCAGACTACGACTTCTTTGGTGCATTAGATTGAGCTGGGACTGGCCTATGCGGGTCGACGTTCCGGACCAATTGATTGTAGCAGCTGTGTGTGGCTTTCGTCACTGGTGGAAGGGGCGCTGACGGGTTGTCCGGTCCATCGCACCATGCGAGTTGGTGGGTGGTCGAAGGGGCGCCTGAGGTCAGTTGTCCGCCCAGTGTGTTTAATTCAGATGTGAGGGGTGAAGATCGAGATCCGTTCAAACAAGTAGCATAAATGGATAGCTAGTCAGAGATGGGCGAGCGTGCCCAAACGTGTACTACAGATTTGTATTTGGTCTTTGTAGATTTGTCGAGGCGTGAGCAGTCGCACGAGGACGTGCGAATGTCAGTCCGGCCGTGACGGCGCTTCAACGTTTTGAGAGTGTCAAGAAACGTCAAGAATAGCAGCGGACATTTTGACAAGCGCAGGTTGACGTTTCTTCACTCTGACGCAACCCCGGGCTCTTTTGCACACGGCCAGCAGACGGAGCGAAGATCCGTTTGCATCGCGCTCAAACAAAACGTGTTCGGTGGAGCGTCGCCTTATTCCAATTAATTTGAAAGTGTGGATTGCAATTCTGATAATATTTCGTTAAAATAATAATCGTGTATCGTTACTTATCTTCAACACATGGTTTTAATTCTCCTTGCCCGCTTACCCACGATAGCTCGGCAGCCGTAATGAATCCAGATTTAACTGATGATGGCCATGTGCCGTTAAATTTATAATTATATGTGAGAACGATGTAATAAAATAAAAAAACGTACGTGTTAAGAGCGTCCAGAGTAATGCAAATAGTACTTAACTAAACAACAATCAAAAAAATTAAAATAAGCCGAGGCAGCCAATTGATGACCAGCCCCAACTGACGGCGCCCGTTCACGAACATGACGCATAGATCAGCACCATTCAGCTCAACCATTTTGAAGGGAGCTAAATGATCCAACACACACGCCACCAATGGCGCCAAAAAAAATGGGACCAATCTGGAAGTTATATCCTTTCAAATGAAAAAATTATTTTCCAAATCGGTTCATAAATGACGGCGTACTGAGGTAACAAACATAAAAAAAGAAAAAAAAAATACAACCGAATTGAGAACCTCCTCCTTTCTTTGAAGTCGGTTAAAAAGCACAATAACTGTTAAATCCTTAAGGAACGCTTTAGGTCGCATATAGTCAGATCAGATCTTTTGTTAATAATTATTTCTATTAGAAAAGTATAAAGTAAATTTTCGTAGTTTTAAATAAGTAATTTAAGTAGAAACGGTTTAATACAATGATTAAAAGATTGACCCTGTGTTTATTTAATTTTTACAGAACAAAAAGTCATCGAAAAAAAAAGCATTTTCGGTTTTCGAACGGAAATGCAAATCAGAAAGAATATCGTTTTCGTTTACGGCCGAAAAATATCCGTTTTCGGTTGGACTCTAGTTGTATGTTCATGGAACATAAAAGGTAAAATCCATACTATCTAATATTATAAATTGGAAACTAACTCTGTCTGTGTGTTTACATTTTCACGCCTAAACCACTGAACGGATTTCGATAAAATTTAGCAAGAAGATATATACACGCGAGCGAAGCCGCGAGTAGCAGTTACTGTTCTATAAAACGAGACACAAGCTTAAGTAATTATCTAGCGACTCTGCAATAACTCATAGAAAAAGTATTCGAAAATGAAACAGCTAACAGAACCACAGCCAAAGTTATATCAAAACATAAATCAGAATACAAAGAATGGGTTTAAAACTGAATTTATAAACACCGAGTTTGGAAAATCATCCCACCTCCCCGTCGCTGAATACTTTGGTAATTGAGATCAATCATTAGCATCAAAAACCCGCAACTAAACAACAAAATAGTAAGCTAATAACATTTAAAATTAATACTTTTCCTACTCGGCGGGTCTGAGCTCGTGAGATAATTGCTTTAAAATGTTCAGAGCAAAGTTTTAGGTGACAGCAACGACATTAGGTACACGACTATTTTAGAGTGCTTTACCACCGCGTTTAAATCATTTAATATTTATATTGGACTAGGGACTCTCGTACGAACAAGAAAATAGCGTTGTAGTGTTAAAAGCCTGTCAAAGTCCACCCCATAATTTTCGACATTAGCCCAACAAGCTGATAGACAGAACTTTTTAAATTTATTTTTATTGATTTGTTTTTCCTTGAATACTATTTCAGAAAAAGCTCAAGGCAATGGACACTGCTATCGTGAAAAGACTAGGTACCGACATCAATCAGCGGGTGGTTACAACAATCTGGAAAATTATATTTCACTAAGCTAACTTCATTTTCGTGCAGTTGCATTTGTGTAATGCAACACATTCCATTAAGACTTACCAAGTGAATAACTCCATTCGTGCATCGTAATTCTTTTAAAAGCCTTTCATACCTCTGTAATCTCACGTATCTTCAGTTGTATGAATAAATTCTCGCGTGTGTGGTTTTAAACCGTTTTATAACAGCAGTACTTGCATTGCATCATAAAGAGTGAGCGAGGTAAAGCTCCCGTAAACCCTTACATACTACTTATGCCACGGGAATGCAATGTGTAAATGTGAACTAACTTTTATTACTCGTAAACCTGATTACAAACAAATTTTAGCGAAGTTTATTACATTTTTGGCGGGTATGCGCGTAATTTCGAATTCCTTGGATTTGAAAGTCATATTTTCGTGTCTAGAGTCTAGACTTGAGGTAGAGACGGATTCATTCATAAGAAACGAGGTAATTGTTTTGCATTTCCTTTGCTCTCTTTCAGACAGAAACTATGAAAAAATAAATGAGTTGTAAGTTGTAACAAAATCACTTCAACATATTTCCAGAAAATAAAATTATTGCCTCTATAAAACCCATTTTTTTTATTTTTTTTATTCTATAAAACCCTTAGAGCATCATAACAACTAAAGACTAAATTAGCTTTTCCATTTAATATTCCTCAAAATTACCTGCATCTCCTCAAAATCAACATATAACGTACCAACTCAAGTTTGTTACATACAAAGAGACGGTAAACCGTTCAGCTAACAAACTTAATATCAATGCACCAGTTAATACCGGTTAATTCCAGTTATGGGCGGCTTATAAGCTGCAGCATCGAGTTTCAAAGAGCTCGATATCTGTTGGTATGGTACACGGTGGTTCCCGTTTGTATTACCGCAATGTGCATATGCTTTCCAATAAGTGTGAGTAGTGAAGTTGAGAGTGGGAAATGTTTAAAATGTACCTACTTGGGCAAGTGGTCTTTTTGTTTATCTCGAAATTCTTCTTTTGGTCTTCTTTGTCACTTTTGAAGAACAATTCATGGACTCCATTCGTTAATTAATGGTTAACACTACAAGACTATTGTTGGAAAACCATTATCGGAACTTTTCGCTACATAAGGACCATTTTTTACCATCGATTTTGATAAAGTTATTCGGATAAACAATAAGTCATAATCATAACGGAAAACCGTCAAGGGAATTAGGAATTATCATTATAATAAACACGTTTCGTAGAGGAAGATTAATACCAAGGCAGTTTCCACCTACGTTTAATTTTCGGAATTTAGTCCAGTCGGGTTCTAGACATTCGGTTTGTAATAACTCTACTAGTATTGTATATTATGGTGGGTGGTAAAGTTCCCCCTTACATTGTCAGTGTTGCGGTAACATCGTGTTATTTGAAAGAACTTTCAGTAGCAATGATACGTACTTACTTGTTACTTGGTGCTTATTATGTTACTAGATTCTGTCCGAAACATCGTCTGCGTGAAATTTCTTTTCCCCCAACCCACCCCGTCGTATCGCATCACCTGCCCGCGCTATTGCTTAGCGTCCTTTATGACTTTTTCTTTTTGCTCTGCTCCTAAGAGTCCTAGCGTGATGTTAGCCTATAGCCTTCCTTAAGAATGCCCTCGCTATTACTTCGTTTTTTGTTACCTTTTCTTCTTTCTTTTCTTTTACCTTCCTCAAGAATTGCTATCAAATGCACAAGGAATTTTTTAAATCCGACTAGTAGTTCCAAAGAATAGTGCGTTCAAACTCTTCAGCCTTATTATTAGTATAGTTAAGACGTGCAAGTATTACAAATATCGAATTTACGAGTAACTATATACGAGTAACAAATAACTTGAATGTTCACGTCGAATATTACTATCATATTAAATTATCAATCCACCGTTGAACCGTTCGTTATATTATATTCTCCTTGAAATACCTAAAACTCCCGTCAACTAACAATTTACGTAGACTAGTGATAACCGAAGCAGGGTGATAATTATGATAAAAAGTTGAATACTAATTTGGACTGAACATCCTTTTTCAACCTTTCTAACATTATTTTTAGGACAATATTTATGATAGACATTTCTCGAAAGTTATGAAGACCAGCCAAAATACCAATTTAGATAGGATTTTCATCCTCCAAAAACATGGAAATAGGACGAAAATCACTAAAGTAATGGGCAATTATCTACAGCTCCATAATAATTGCAATTTGTATCGTCGTCGAGCCAAATTGCTCTAAATCCCGTTATTGCAGGTCATAACGATAAAAATAAATTACCTTCTTGAATTTCGCTACTATTTTTAAAAACGGGATTATTTCTGCCCCGACCTATAAAAAGGGAATATAAATGTTGTGGGCGTGGAAAATTATGAGTTTATGTAGAAAGAAGGTACTTATCCCTTCGAAGATACTTTTCCGCTTTTCTTATTGGGAAATCGAAATACCTACATCTAAAAGTTCTGCTCGATAGTAACCGCACTACCACTTTCCGTACGTAAGTACATATATTCCGTATTTTATATTATTGATTTGATTTCTTGACCTCTGCACCACAGGTATCTATTTACTTATTGAAAAATAGTTACATAGATACACCAACAGTAGGTAGGTGGTGGGTGTACCTATTTTAATATTTAATTGTAACAATACCTGCCAGAAAATACTACTTTTTTCACCCTAGAACAAACCTATTAATTTTCCTTATTATATCAATAGCAATAGAAGTCACCATATGATTCTGCGTTTTAAAGAAATTGAAACCTCACATTACTACGTCATGTCGCTTTATTTTATTTTTCATCACAACACAAGTTGCAGCCCCAACTTGCTCGTAGACGCACTCTAGCTCCGCGACTCCGTATATTTTACTAGTCCACAAACTTGCTAACTAAGCATGAACGGTTTCAGTAAACAATGTGCTCTTTAATTTCTAGTAAAGTTGGTAAGTGAAGGTAATATGTTACTTGCCGAGTTGCTGCGAAGTTCACCGTGAAATATTGTTGTCTTCGCGTCGAGCGAATCAAGATTTGTTTTAGATGAGTTGTGGTAAATTGTTTTGACTGAGCCGACTACAGGCGATGAGTCGGGTGTAAATATTATATGTGGCGGAAAATTTAAAGTCATAGATAAATTTTCAATATGAATTTATTATAAAGTTGGTAGTTAGAAGTATGCGTCATACAGAAATTGGGGAAAGAGATAGCGGAGTTGAATTTTGTTGTTCTTCAAAACACGTCAGTCATAATCCCACAGCTGGAAAACCACATTTGCGAATGTAGGCAAGGTTCAATAGTTTAAAAACCGATGAGGCAGCCTGGATTCCGCACAACACACGCTCGAGGAGTGCCCTGCGTGGGCCTCCGAGCGGCGGGTCCTGGTTGCCAGGATCGGGCGAGACCTATCTCTGTCGCCAGTAGTGAGGGCTATGCTAGCAAAGACAGAGGATTGGACGGTAGTAGCCTCCTTCTGTGAGACCGTGATGGTCAAGGAGGCCGCCGAGCGGCATCGGAAGAGGGCTGATCCTTCTCGGAGGTGTCGGGGTGGCAACCGCGTTGGCGCCTAATACGGCGAAACCCACTTACCAATCAAGGTGGGTGGACCTTTGGGATCGCGGGCGCACAGAGTGGGGACTCTGTCCGCCCACCAAGTGTCTCCAGGGAAGACGGTGGCACAGTGGTCCCGTGCTGCCGTGCATAGCGAGGCTCAGAGGAGGCCCCTTTACAGTCTCCCCAGGGATGTGTCTAACAGGCGTTGCACGAGGGGGTTCCGGAATTGATATTTTAAGAGGAACCGGGACCACCGCTATGTGCTGATGGTGATCACCGGGGTGGTTTTGGTGAGGTAAAAATCCCACACTCCCCGACCTCCCCTCCCCGGAGGTCAGGTGCCTTTTGAAGGTTTCCCCCCGAAAACAAAAACCGAATTCTGTCCCATCCCACGCTTCGTATAATAAAAGCTTGCTTTACAGAATATCCTTAAGGAAATCATTAAGCTCCATTACACGTTCCATCATTACGAGCTCTAATGAGGACGTAGGTATCAGGTACATCTTACATACGGTACATGTTACGTAGGCACATACCTACTCCCAAACTGATAATGAAAAGCGTTCCTTCAGTATAATGTATCGAGTTCCTTGCAAATTACCAAATTTACTATTCTCTATAGGCGGAACGTGTAATATCAATAACAATATAGTGCCTTAAAACCGCTCTCAAGATAGATAGGTACAATCATGTATAAACCAACCCACCAACATGTTTAATAATCATATAACTACGATGAATTGGATTTATAGCCAATGAATTTTGAGGACATGTCAAGGCTAGTGCTACAAACTACATCATAACGAGATCCTCTAAATTACTTCTTCAAACATCATAAACTGAGGATTTTATAAACGGATAAAAATAGAAGTACTTAATTGTATCAATTAATCCGCGAATAAAGAATGTAAGTGAAATCTTGAATTAATTTTAATAGTCTGTAATTATATTGCACCGCACCAGCCTTCATCATCGTAATTCCGTAATAATAAACAGTTGTCGGTACCTAGGCAATCTAGTTTGTGGGATCCAAGGCCAAAAATATTAAACTGGGATTCAAAAGTCCAACGAAAATATATCGATAGATCAGAAGGCCAATTCTCGTAATTTAAAACGTTCAAAATCTAGTCGCAGTCTCAGCGACAAACAAATGTCAAAAACTTGTCAAAATGTACTGAAATTTGAGGTATTTTTGACAGATTGAGACTGAGATCAGACTGTGAACGTTCTTAAAATTACCAGAATTGCCCCTCAGATATCTACATGGGTAAGTTTTGGCTTCTAGTAAAGGCACTGCAACATAGAACCAAGAGCAAAAGTTTTAGTTAAGCAAAAAGTTTTAGATTTAAGTTATAGTTAGGTATACCTAGTTAGTGCTTCAAATGGTTCTCGTAAAATATGCTACCTACCATAGACTTATAAAAAAAGATGGACTCCGCGCCACGCATATCGAAAGTGAAGCACAGTAAGTATGCCGGGACCGCTTGTAAAAACACGCCTCACGCTCACATTTACATCATAGTATGGCGACCGGCCGCCATTACGTGACACGACAGCGCCAATCGTCAATCACGCACACATAGATCGGTACGGTGCTTCACTTTCGATATGCGTGGCGCGGAGTCCATCTTTTTTTATAAGTCTATGCTACCTACCTACTTGTCTTAAAACCATGGTGCAACACTTCTAATAAAAACTATTCAGTCCCTCAGTGTAAAGCAAGTCCATAAACGTGAGTGCGTCTTATTGATAAATTGGGCCGAGTCGCAGTCGATGCTATCGTGCTGCTAGCAAATGGACCAAGAACGGTTTCCCCTCTGTAACCCGTCTGAACGAATCACCTATCTGTGTATCTGTGTGTAAGTCTGGCACTCTGGTATGGTGTTTATTATTTAGACTAGGTATACGATGATGTCTGGCTCTCAAGTGTTATGGGTTTTACTATTAATTTAATGGTAAGATGCTTACCTAGTTTATAACCTACAGCTCGTATCACTTCATTTACGAGTTATGAATATTAATCTACTAGCTTATACCCACGTATTCGCCCGCGTGAAATTTCTTGTTCCCTCGACCCACCCCGTCGCATCGTATCGCCTGCCCTCGCAATTACAAATTTTCGCTTCGGCCTTTCTTGTTTTTTTTATCTTTTTGCTCGGCTTCTAAGAGTTGTAGCGTGATGTTAAATAGCCTATTAGCCTTACTCAAAAATTGGACTAATGAATTTGTCAAATCGGACTGGTAGTTTCAGACATAAGCGCGTCCATGGAAACAAACAATTCCTTCAGCTTTGTTATTAGTATAGATGAAATACAAATTCAAAATTAGAAACTAATAATGATGTAGCATTATTTTATTATACTACAAATTCAATATATCAAAATATAAATCCAATTTCGTTAGTAATACAATTCCAATATGGAGGGCGCCATCAATCAACCTAACGTTTCGTTACATTCAAAAATTACTCGCGAGCGATTGAACCGCGCATTCGATTCAAATACTTCGCAGTTTATCGAATAAAATGAGAGTAATCCTACGAAGTCGCGACACAATAGAGAAGGGGAGGCATTCAATGTATTCAGTAAATCTTCGTATAGCGTGCGGTGTCAGATGCAAAGCGCTGTGCAGAACTGAATCGATGTTTAGCAAAAGCAGTATTCGATTATTGAAATGGGAATCGAGGATTAATACCATTGTGATTGTTGGGTTCTGTGAAAGCTGTTTACAATGAACGGTCAACTGGTTTTCAAATAGGATAGCGGTCAGATACATAGTGTTGATGTGGTTTGGGCACAAAACAGCAGGCAATTTACCATTTCGAAGCTTATTTTGGAAAACCGAGATGAAAATTGTTTCAAAGATTTGAAATTAAGTATGATTATTTATTACCAATTTCGAAAAAAAAATTGATTGGATCAATTTCCGATACGGAAGCGTTAACTAAGTAATAAAGTTTCAACTCAACTTCATAGGTAAGTTGGCACCTACGCTGTCAATGTTAGATTCAAAGCTAACATAGCGGGTGTGCTGTACTTACCTAACTCACTTACCAACGACAGGGTTTCGCACTCAAGAAAGAATGATTAATACGAGTTAGGCGGTCAAAATGAGAGGAATAACCCGGCCAAGCCCTCCAGAGGGGAAAAATGTATTTGTTTAACCGCCCATCTATCATAAGTACTCCCCACAGTTTCTGTACTTCCCTACAAATATATTGAGTAAGGTTCACTTACTTTAAGTTTACGACTATTATTATTTACATAATAGAATATTTCAAATGTTATTGGCAGTTCCAAAGAAATTATGACAAGATTTTCAAGCTGAGTGGCTTATCAGAATAGTAGGTAAGTATTAAAACTTTTTATATTAAAAGATCAAACCATGGTTTGTTGAACTTATCATGTGCCATGTGGAAATTGAGAGGGCAAATTAAGTACCTACCTACCTATTCAATAAATTTATTTTTAATCTACATATCGTGTTAAATTCTCATAATATTGCAGCTGCCGTCGAACAATCCCAAATTCACGATCACGTAACTTTACAAGTTATAATGTTACTTTTAAAATTAAGGTTGTCTAGAGGTTGCGAAGCACAATGCCAGTTGATAACTCTTTTAAATTAAATTTAATATTCACGAATCATGACATGACTCTCAACTCTGCAAATTACCGTAAAATTAGAAATATCAGGCTGAAAACTTCACTCTTTAAATTAAATAACCACGATACTAAGTTACTGACTGGAATTTTCAGAGCGGATGCAACGTTAGTTATTCATCTGAAAGTACCTAGGCATAGACTCCACAAATTGGATCAAGAAGTTGTAGATTTAAGCACCAAGCCAAAGTGGATGAACAAATTTGCTAGGTCCTGATTGTGCTCGATGCGATAGCCGAAATTGAAGCCGACCCAGATAGTCATAGCAGGGCGATAAAATATAGTGAGCTGTGAGATTGGGATAAACACATGTCAAAATAAGGGATGGAAAAGCTTAAAGAGCCAGGGTAGTCAGCAAAATTCAAATTTTCTAACGTTTTTTTTTAAAATTTCCAGGTCATTGTCAGGTTGTATGTTGAACAAAATATGATTCGCGACCGTAAAAGTATGTATTTACTGAATTGCAAACATTAAAATTATCAATACAACGAAATACTAAAAGTACCTACTTAGTCAGTTTCCGAAGTATTTAAATCATCAATTCGACTCACTAAGTTCATACAATTCATACAATTTTGAATTTCGCAGGCTACTCTGGCATTTCTCCGTTAAGGTCCATGAATTCAATAAGCATAATTTAATCAATCTCTTGCAACTATTTCCAAGAGACTAAACACAAAAAATAGTAATACTTTTTCTAAGTCACTAAGCCAATAATAAATTAGGTAAACCTGAAGAACGTGTCGACTTTTTATGACTTCGAGACATGTTCGCTAGAACTACCAAGACAGGTTAGTCTTCGTTGAAGTAAGTTTCAGAGCAACCACAAATTTTCCGCTACCTACTAAACTCTACCCGCATCCGGCAAATCCATACTCCATACTAATATTATAAATTCGAAAGTAACTCTGTCTCTCTGTCTGTCTGTCTGTATGTTACCTTTTCACGCCTAAACCACTGAATGGATTTCGATAAAATTTGGCAGAGAGATAGATTGCATCCCGGGGAAGGACATAGGATAGTTTTTATCGACATACCTCGCGGGCGAAGCATCAAGTGGATGCTAGTATGAAATATTTAGCTCAAGGAACCCTCAAGTACCCTGTTATTCCACGCTAAAGATTACTACAGAAATCGTCCATTGTCACACATGACGACGCAAACAAAACTGTTAACTTACGCACCCATTTGCTAAAGTATCTTAGAAAATGGGTGCTCATGTCGCCTGTCAGATACAGGCCCGTGTACTTATCTAATACCATGTTTAAGGTGAGGGGAACACATTGATATACTCTATTTTGTTTGAATTAAGCTTTCTGAGGTACCCGTGCGTGACAAATCAGCCTTGATACTGGGATTATGAGAGAGTTTAATTGTTGAAGAGTAAATTGTGTAAGAGAGCAATAGAATAGCGTATTGATTGCAAATTTGTATCACACATCATAATTTCCTCACTAATTGTTTTATTTTAATGAAAGTAGGTAAGTATTGAAATACTTCCATCTCATCTTCGTAGGTACTAACTTTTGCCCGCCACTTCATCCTCGTGAATTTCTTGTTCGCCCGTCCCACCGTAGCATCGCATCACCCGCCCGCGCTCTTAATTCGTTTTCGGCGTTCTGTCTGATTATTTTTTGGGCTCGGCTCCTAAGAATCAGTGTGATTTTAAAAAGCCTTCCTCAACAATTCTGCTATTAAATGTAAAAAGATTTTTTCGAATCTGACGGGTACTTCTAGAGATTATCGCGACAAAAAAACAAACTCTTCAGCTTTATTAGTAGTATAGATTACTTGGAAATTTACTGGAATATCTTCGCTCTTACTTCACTGAAAAAAGTAACCTTTCAGTGTTTTAATCAAAATGAAACAGTGCCTACACAATTAAGTTACAGTACTAGTCTAGAATAGGAACCCCTTCATCACAGAGCTTGTCATCAGAGTTCAAATTACGCGTTATCGTATTCGCAATACGAGTATACAACCACTAATGACGCAGACGCCTGTTTATTTCCTCCTAGTGAAACAATGTTCTAACCATTGCCATCCATTAGGTAGGAAGGTACAGTCGAACAAAGTGTTTGGTATACAGGAAAAATATTCATCTTTTCACTAAACTCATTGAGATTATGTGCGTTGCCACCCACAAGTCCGAAGAGAAGTTGCAAGCGCAGTGGAGAAACTCAAAAATCAATCTGATACAAGACACCCACTATCTAGCGTACAGTTACCAACGCAACGCTTAAAAAGCAAGCATAGCTTTTTAAAATCGACAGCATCTCTCCCAGGAAACCCAGCCAACGCCCGTGCCCAGCCAAGCTGTGGCAGGATACTCTTCCCCCTCCTATGTACTTTCTACCGCCAAAGGAGCCTCTCCCTGCAGGATGTAACCTTCCGTGGTCCACTTGGAAGTCCCTGAACTTTGTCCGGACCTCTGTGCTGCCTCCGAAAACGCCGTGGAAGTGATGAAGTATTGGAGCAACAAGATCTAAAATACAGTCGTACCACTGACACGAAGAAGGGAGTATTGTGTGCGTAGATAACAGCTATTTAGGCTTTAACATGAAGCCATAGTGACTTCTGCGCTGCCACCGACGATGCCGTGGAGGTGGCAAATTTTTGGCCCAGCAAAATTTAAAACACTGTCGTGCGATCAACACGAATAGGCTGTAGACACACATAGAATAATGATGTAAAAGACTTGACCACTCAGCACAATCACAACATTGTTGCAAGTTAGCGGCCTGTACACCAATCTCTTTGTTCTACTGCACCTACATAAGATACGTGATCACATCCCTATGAATATAAACTAGCACGCAAAACGTTCAGTATTCGGGTCGTGTATACGTTAATAAACAAGACATTTGTTTGATACGGTACACATGCAAATAAGGATACTGAATAATATTTTTTGGTATCTCTGGATCGAATATGAATGACGTTGTATCGGATTATGATAATTTTGAGCCCATGTATTTTTTAACGAATAAAATGAATTTAGTGCAATTCAGCACAGGTACCTAACTTACTTATACACTTGTTAACGGCTGCTGAATTAGTTGAATTACATGTTATTGTCGACTCGATAAGTACTTACCTACATAAAAAATAATCCTAATTTAATTGATTGAACTCTACAGTCAGTATATTCAATACAGATAGGTAGATACAAGGAGCAGTCAGCAGTGACTTGTTCTCTGCCATTGTCGTCGTCTACAATCAAATACAACAACAATTCGAAGTCCTTTTCCGACTTCAACGGAACGTGGACTCAATCGCGTCAAAGCGTTCGTTAGTCCAGGCGTCCATCGAAAAGGGGTAAAAATCCTGAACAATTCATTTGGGAAGGTTGTTTTGGTGAATCTCATTTAAACCAGTCACTACCACTAAACTGAGTCCTTTTCAAAACTGCAGATCAAAAGTATGTCAACTAGGGTTTTCTTATAAAACTTGATGAAAGGTGTGAAAATGGAAATGAGGCAGGTTAGAAATCGATTACCCAAAAGCTCCGAGTACTTTTTTGTAATGAAATTTAATAGAAGTTTGCATGGAACACGCTTGTTGACGCTCAGGCTTTCAATACGCCTTTCCCAGAGCTGCGAGGATTTGTGCCGCTAGCATTAAGAGCGTTTACGCCGTACGGCATTACATACAAACTTTCAAGCCCTTGTTTTTCTAAATGAATGAACGGATTTTAATGAAACTTTATACACATAAGCAGGATACAAAGGTCTAAAAAGTTAGCAGAGAACATTTTCGAAAAATTGTGTTACAGCCATATTAGACCGATTATAAAATTTCCATAGAAACAGAGATTTCCAGTTATCTTTTTTTAAATAAGACATTTCGAAAATGTTCTCTGCTAACTTTTTAGACCTTTGTATCCTGCTTATGCGTATGAAGTTTCATTAAAATCGTTTCATTCATTTCGAAAAACAACGGCTTGAAAGTTTGTATGAAAAGCCGTACGGCGTAAACGCTCTTAAGTATACCTTTTTTTACAACGAGTAAGTTTTCCATTTCTTTTGTCTTTTCCAACGAGGTTTATAATGGATTTATGGTATGGAAAATTGCAATTACACGAGGTTAAGCGTAAAATATTGTTCCTTCACTTAGGTTGGGACCTCGGTAATCCTTTCTCCCTTCCAGACAGTTTGTTTTAAACAAATAATGCCTTAATAAACGTTCAAACAAAACGTTATGAATTACCCTTTTGTGCCGTGAGTTTGAGAATATTGTTTAACGGAATTCGTAGACTGTTTTCTGGAGAGTACTTTTTAAGGGGTGTCTATTTGGAATGCAACTTGTAATAGTTGATAATACGTACATTATTATAATTCACGTCATCTGAAACTGACCGTCTATGACTAACTTAACGCAAAAGCACGAAATATTTTTTTCTACCAATAATGACTCGCAGCAAATTTTCAGAGGACATTAGATCTTTATCACTTAGCAACCCTATTTATGGACTGTCATATTATTTTTATTTAGATGTTATTTATCGTACACGTCCGGGCCTTAACCTGCCAAAACAGGTAGAAACTTGTTACGAAAGTTGAATATTATTCTGTTTTGTAAGGTAAATTTTTAATAATAATGTCTGACAGCGAAGCATCCTGCATTCTAAAGTAAGGTATGTGTAAAGAAATATGGCGAGTAAGCGATATAAGTTAGAAAGAAGTTACCAACTCCGAACGTGAACAAAGTACCAGCGTGTTGTTGAAATAGTTAAAATAGTTTAGTTGAGGGTCAAATACCTTTTAAAGTAAGTTGGACGGCCATTTACCACTATCTAATGTTCATTTATTTGTTCGAACAATGATGGTTCCTATTTTGTTTCGTACAGGAAAGGAATCAGGAATCCTGTACAGGAAAGTCCTTTCCGTAATCAGGTTGAAAAATCCAATACTCGCAGACTGAAAGAATATTTTTCAAATGATTTTTCATCGAGATCTGTGTCCAATTTGCAGTAACCCACAGATTGCGACTTTTGAAGTTCATCAATGGTTTTTTTTCCGTAGCCTTAGTATAAGGTACCTATCGTTGGATTTGAAAAGATCGGAAAGTAATTTGATCTGAAAAGGAAGAACGTACCTGTAGGACAATCCAAAAATGTTGAAGTAGCGAAGCAAAAGCATTTTTGCATGAGAAAATACTTTAGGTAGGCTAAATGGGTTTTCAATGGCTGAATGAACTTTATACCTACCATACTTTTAGCTTCAAGTTGCAGAATATCGTTTAATTACACCATTAACGTGCTTCATCTGTACGAGCTACTTATCGTACGCAAGACTGCGAACAACGTTGATAATTTATGCGTAGAGTTCCGTTCAAAAGCCGTTGTCCGGAAAACATAAAAGCTTTTAACGCCATTACAGCATGGCCCGAGTAATTCCCGCTGCGGTTCAAACGACATTACAATGAATTCTGATACTATATAAGAAATATTACGACTGTACGCGCAAGATGGACCAATAATATGCACCCATTAAAAGGAGTTTGAAAGAATTCACAAATATAAAGGAAAATATCAAGTTTTTGTTCAAATTCGTGTAAAGCAAGGTAACATTTCGCCAACTTTCATCTGGGACTGGGATCTAATTAAAATCCCAGTCAACTTGATTCACGATTAAAACCTTGTTTTCAGCAAACACAACAAGGGCAGTACGCCAAAATAAATCTCCAATAAAAATAGCTTTAGTACAATGACAGTCGAAAACTTCCGTTTAATTAAGCAGAGAACTTAAAAGCGGCTTTCACTTAGCACGCGTCAAGAGCTTCAGAACTATTAATCTTGAGGATGTTTCCCAAAACAATTTATTACTGTGGCACGTTAACCGTGGCTTGCAAATTGGGACGTGGAGATTAGGTGGGTCAGAAACTCAGCAATATTCTAAGCAAACGATCGAATACGCGGCTCGTATTGTTCTAATAGTTTCTAACAAAGGCATGTATGACGGACAGGTTGGGCGTAGATATGTGAGGAACTCTTGCCTTGTATGGACCTCTAGTTCGGCGAGTCATGTACCCGTAATTAAAGTTGTGTAATAAAACTTTTAGGCTACGTTTTCGGCAGTCATGGTATAGTTTCTGGTTGTACACTTCATTAAACGTTAGGTCTATGACGTCAACAGTTTTAGATTGTCCACACCCGTCTGTGCCTGGCAACGACAGGCCCCATTCATAATGCACGCCGAACGGTACTGGCGGTAGCCCTGTTATCAAACAGTGTTACCTACCTTCGAAATGTCAGAATGTACTTTTTGTTCGTTTATATTCTTATCACTGATAAAGTAAGAAGTACATTTACAGCATGTCTCTACCTAAATTTCTTAAATTAACGAACTAATAAATTGCGAAAACCTTGGATTAAAGTCACAGTAGGTACGCCGCGGGAGATGAAGAATTCAGGTAATATTATGAGCTAATTTAATTAATTTATGAGTAAAAGATTATAAGGGACTGTGGAGTGATATTGTGAAATATGTATTTTTCTTAATACCCAAAGCGTGTACCTACCCACTACAATTTTCTCTTTTAGAATTCACGACCTTGAAGCGCTGGTCGCTCGAAGCTTTACGTAATCGAACCTACCCGAGTCTGTAACATATAAAAGCTTTCGGATTTCTCTCAAACGGACATAAACGTACGAATCGTCGAAATAAAGTGCTGCGGAAAAAATCAAATATTTTTTTACAGGAGCCTTTGCTTGACGATTTTGGACGTAACGACAATTGAAAAACTGTTATTTGACTTTATTGACCTACAGAAACGAGTTAAAAATAAACGAACGACAATGGTTGCAAAACAGGTTCTTAAAATTACCACCGAAAACGAACAGTGCATTTTTATGTCTTTAGATTACTATCATACATTTCGAAAAATTGTATTTGGTAAATACTATAATTGTTATCATAGTAGAAAATAACCTACAGCCCCACGTATTACGCATACAGAATCAAATTATTTCGACACGAAATAAATCGCCAACATAAGCCGCTCCAGACGGTTGAAAATTAATCAAAGAAACAATCTTCCGGCTCATAGCGTCAGAATTAGAAACACTTTATGTCTGTGATAGACAACTTCAAAGGGGAACTGAGGAACAATGGAAGAATTTTTATAAACAAAATTGCTAGTTTATTAACTTGATTACACAATGGCGGCAATCTATTGGGTTTTAAATGGGCGAGAAATAAGCTGCTACCTTAAATTGTTTTCTTAGATAAATGATAAATGATTTATTTTCCGTAAGTAGGTTTGTACAAACACTTTTACACGTCAATCATATTTTTTTAAACTAGATGAGGTCGGCGTTTCCTATCTGACTATTCTGAGAAGAAAGGCCGAAACAAACTCAGAGGTCACAGTCTCTTTTAAAGTCCAGACATAATCTTGGTCAGATCATGTGAAGACCATGTAGATTGGTGTCTGAAATGGTCTTTTGAGGAAAGAACCACACAGATTGAGCGGACCAGTCCAGTCAGTGCAAGCATTTGTCATAATCGTGCAGCTCAACTCAGAAGTTGAGGAGCTCAACGATTCGACGAACAATACCAAAGAAAGGACATTTGGGTAGGCCGCGTAATTTACTCAAACTGCCAGATCATGATTAAAACTAACTAAGAAGGAAAACAGTAAAAAAGAAATGACCCACATAGTCCTCACATTCACAACAATTAAATAAAAAAATACTTTACAAAGTAAATATTCATGTCATTGTATATATAAAAATCATCAATGTCAAAGTGTATATAAAAATTCGGGCATAATCTTTGAGGGCCATGTAGATTGGTGTCTGAAATGGTATTTTGAGGAAATAACCACAGATTGAATGGACCTGTCCAGTCAGTGCACGCATTTGTCAGAACCGTGCAGCTCAACTCAGAACTTAAGGAGCTCAACGATTCGACAAACAATACCAAAAACAGGACATTTGGGTAGGCCGCATAAACTACTCAAACTGCCAGACCATGATTAAAACTGAAACAATGACCCACATAGTCCTCACATTCACAATAATTAAAATAATATAATACTTTATACAGTAAATGTACATGTCATTGTTAAAGAAAAATATATATTTTGAAAAAAAAAATTAAGTGTAAAATAGCAAAATGAAAAAATAAAAACAACAATTACAGTCTAAACCTATTGGAGCAGCTCAATCCCAAGCCTTTTTGTCCTCAACATATAGTCTTTTACAGTATAATAGGCTTTCTGGCATAGTTTTCGCTTTATAAAAGATTTGAATTTATTAAGGCTTAGTTCTTGAATGTGACTAGGAAGTTTATTATAAAAACGTATACATTGGCATCTAAACGACCCACCTATTTTCTTGAGCCTTGTTGTAGGAACAACAACAAGGCTCAAGAAAATAGGTGGGTTAGATTGGAAGTCTTTAAATAACTTTAGTTTTGTTCACTGATAAATCGCAAGTTTATGAAGCTTAATTCCTTTAGAAACAACAGTTTGCTTGACAATCTTCTGTAGGTAGTCATTGGAAGACGTCGAGCCTTTTCAGGAAGAACATCGTAAACGACAATTTGCACTTTTTACAGGAAAGGGTTTATCTTTCAATCAATAGTTGTATAAAATATAACAAGTCATAAATACGTAGGTACTTTTTAATTAGGAAAGAAAGAACCCTTTCCTGTAAAAAATGCAAATTGTCGCTTTAGATGTTCTTCCTGAAAAGGCTCGACGTGTGGTGTCGTGCATTAGGTACCCACATGTTTTCATTTCGTTAAGTACTACTAGGTTAGAGTATCGATGGCAAAAAGTTGAAATACCTACGAACTACAACCGAGATAGTGTTACGTGTTACACTTCAATAGGTGCCTAATAGACAAACATAAAACGACTCAATCAAAAAAAAAAAAATAGCTTTACATGAAGCTGCTATGTTGCTCACAGTAAAAAGCTTCCTCGCTTTTCACAGAATCCTTGAAAGCTGTTTAAGTTTTACTCTGACTAGAGTTTTTGTTTGTACTAAAATCATTTTGTATATCTACGAGTCCTTTAGCTTTATAAGAAATAATAATATTGTCATATACCTAACCTAAGGAGGGGCCCGTGGCTAAATGATAACAGCCGCACAGGTCGATCGATCAGGTTAAGCTACGCTTGCCGCGGTTGGTCTGTGGATGGGTGACCATCTTTACATACAGAGACCCCTTCGTGCCTCGGAAAGCACGTTAAGCCGTTGGTCCTGGCTGTCATTCGTGGTTCTTTGACAGTCGTTACGGGTTGTCAGAAGCCCGAAAGTCTGACAACCAGTCTTACCAAGGGGTACCTTATTACCCAGTAACTGGGTTGTGAAGGTCAGATAGGCAGTCGCTCCATGTAAAATACTGGTATTCAGCTGCATCTGGTAAAACTGGAAGCCGACCCCAACATAGTTGGAAAAAGCCAAGCCTGATGATGACCTAACCTAACTAGTTCTCATGTCCTAAGCCAGGTCATGGTCTAGGTACCTATGTGGTAAATTTCATCAAAATCCGTTCAGCCGTGAAAAGGCAACGGACAGTTATAATATTAGTTTAGTAAGTATAGTCTGAAAATAAGTACTAGAACCCTTCAGATACCTAGTTGCGTAGTATGTTCTAGCAAATATTCACAGCATCATTTGGAACGGAAGAAAAACAATTTTCCTCTATTCTTGACCTTCTCGCTCAAATCACATAATTGCCTGCTGTGTCTAGGCTGCGTTTACAAAATGTGTTCACTGAAAAATACCTATATCAATGAAAAAAACTAATTTATTCAGTCATGACTTCATTTAATGGCAAATTACGTGTTAATTGACATAATGCAATAATACTTGTGGGTATCATTAATTGTTCAATTAAAATGTACAAATTATTAATAAGTTATGCTTTGGTTAACTATGTACTGTACGAGCGCGTCGAAGCGATGGGATGCGAATACACGCGAATTCAGGCTACAGTTGCAGCGCGCGTTTAAGCGTTTTTAAATATCCATGGGCACTCTTGCAGTGTCATTCAATGAAAAGCCGCGTGCATTTGACCCTACTGCTGATTGCATGCTTAAAAACAATAACTTTTAATTTAATTCATGCCGTCCAACTCTTTGTGCTTATCTGCCTTGCTTACAGAATAAGGTCAGACATTTTCCTTCTCGCGCTGTTTATCCTGGGTGCAACAAAACCGCAAAATCAAGGCCTTCATAGTTCTAAACAAGTGGTGATTGTCGTTAGTAATAAAATGTTCACGAGATATTGTTATAGCGGGATTATACTAAGAGGTAAAGCAAATCCAACGTCCATTCCGCCCACTAATAGTGGCCCCGTATATTTTCAGTTTACTCGCCTGATGAGTGAGCCACAGACTAAGCCGAGGTTTTAATTACAGCAGCACGGTGCGTTCCACAGATAAAACAATGTCGCCTCGTGATCCAGGTCATTCCGCTGCTCTAATGTACTGCTGTATATTTTACGTTCGGATAATAAATTAAAGCTTTGCTTTGGGCACATTATTTTAAGCGTAAGTGGCCTTGCAATGGTGGTTTTTAATTACTTGCAGTAGCCGGAGGGACTTGCCAGTTAAAATAAAACAAACTGTTTCTAAATATTGGTAAAATTATCAGTCTTAATTTGTTTACTAGCTTTGGCATGCGGCTTAGCCCGCGCAGTGTCGGAAATTATCCCATGGGAATTTAATACCGGTGTAAAAAGTATATAAGTCCCAAACCAGGTCAAGGCCTATCCGTGCGCAAAATTTCATCCAGATCCGTTCAGCCCTTAAGGCCACTACATGACCTAAACCGCGGTCACTATCGGACTGCATAGAAAAGAAAGAGATGCGCGATGACACAACGCTGGTAATTTATTGCAAAATATGAAACAATCATCTATTGTTGATTTATCAAACACCAAACAAATAAAAACCGTATACTAAAATTCGGGGAATTAAATTGTCTTTCATATGGTGAAAGTTTTATGAAAATACACCCGATAGTGTTTGCGTGATTATCGTTTTTATGTCCACGGTAGACATTACTTTACAAATTAATTACACTATGTTAAAAAAATATAATTGCAAATATTCACATATCAAATTACGAAGCAAATGGTCTAGTATAACATTTTTTTTTTTCAAAGATATCAGTCTGGTCGATTAGACGTGATGTTGAATTTAAAATCATAAGAAGTCGTATATCTGCGCCTTAAGCGTGAAAAGGTAACAGAGAGACAGTTACTTTCGCATTTACATATAAGATTTATGAGAAGTATGGATTATTGTACTAACTGAGGTGAGAGTTCCCATGATTATCTTACTTATAATCTCAACCAGGATCACTAACAACGATAATTTTACATGAAACAGTTAGTAATTGTCAGACCTACTTTTGAGATTAAATGTATCACTATAATCAGAAATTCGCTTTATGGTAAACACAAATTATAGAAAGCTCTATCTGGCTTACAGCGCTCAAACTCGATCAGTAACTGCTAACAGCTTCTAGCTAGGCATTGGCCTCGGACATCGGCCGAGTCGGTAATGTCGGTATTAACAATTTGCCACCGGCTGTATTGCTGTACCGAGTTACCGACAAGTGATAAATGGAACGAAGGATTGTTAATTACGTTGCCTTTTTTTATCACGCCGCTCGGGAGTGTTGATGAACGCAAAAAATCTAGAACACACAGTAACAAATGAGCTAATCTTATTTAAATCTAAAAACAACCTTTACATATATTACAACTTTAAAGCTTTAATTTACAATTTAGACGAAACTTTTACAAAGAACAAACATTTTGATGTTACAGTTTTCATAAACGAAGCTTTGCTGAAACTTTAAATCTGGGGGCCTAAAAAGGCCACTTTGGCAGAATCATAAAACAATTCATATCACGCAATTCATCTTTAAGACAGTTTTGTATAGAGATTCGTATAATGCTATAGGTACACCTCTGCCTAACCCTTCAGGGATATATAGGTGTGAAACTGTCGAACAGATGAATTGCGTGATATGAATTGTTTTATGATTCTACCAAAGTGGCCTTTTTAGGCCCCCTGGTCTGATGAAATAAGTTGCATTATTTAAGTTTAATATTTTAAGAAAGCTCAACATTATTTATGAAAGAAACTGTATTTTATTTAAGTAATTATGTATTACAAACACGATACTTAATTAAAACAAACAAAGGGTTTTGCTTCTAGCCTCATTGGACAGAAACTCAATAAATACTTGGAACGGATCGTGAAAACCTGTAAAGGTGGATTTACTGGAAAGAAAGCAGGCGTCCAATAAGAGTCGGGGCAGAGTAATGGCTTATTCAAATATAGCTGTGGAAAAACCGCAGTTTGGAAAACGATCTGGGTGGGCAAACACCTGCGCTCACTGAACCTTTTTAACTTAACCTTGTGTTGCAATTCCCTGGAGCACGTAAACTGTACCTAAGTGCTACATTTTTACAGCACTCATTATATTCAAATAATAAAATAAATTCTTAACAAAAGCAACATTTCGCAGTATTAATATGAATGCTAATCCGCCAATCGCATACAAGACCGTAAGCCAATTATCAAATCATTCTCTGCACTCAACGCACGGACCCGGGCGGCCATTTATTCAATTAATTTAATTAAAAACATAAACATACCTCACTTACGATCCAATTTGAACTGGGACAAAATGTATATTGGGCGCAATAAAGTAACACACGGCAGCAAAAAGGCTCGGTTTGAGGCGGGACGCGAGACCGGGCAGTATAGACACATCCCGCACATCCCAGCAAATTACACTGATACGGCGTGAAAAGAATTTTAATGACATTCGAGGTGCCGGGGCTTTATGCGAGAGGTGACTTTGATACAGCAGCGGCCTTGCGGTCCGCTGTGAAATGTTCCGCATGTTTTCTGGAAAAAGTACCTACCACCTACCTGTATGGTCTGTTCCACAAGTATCTGTTGAAAATGTAAACACATGGATCAGAAAACGTTTCTGTGGACGCCAATTTGTAGTGCAACTTACGAATTAACTAACGGCCTTATTCATAAAAAGTTATCGAACCTCTAAAAGCTTCCTAAAGTAGGTCAAAAATTGTTATTCATAAACGTATTTAGCACTAAAGTGTTCTCTATACCTACTTTAAAGTTATAGAAGCCAGAACCCTAACATAACAGACATACTGGATGATTTTTTTACCGTCTCTAGAACTCTCTCTCTAGAACAAAAATTTCCCCGTAAAAATTTCGAGACGGTAATAAAATCACCGGTATAAATGGAAAAAATGGCCGACTCTAAATTTCACGTACAAATGTAACATGTGTGATGATGTGTGTTTCAATACTTAAAATAAGTAACTCATTCATCAATCAAGTAACTCATCGTATCGGTAATGCAAATTGCAATCAGTGTATCGCACGCCATGCTAATTGGATTGATGACGATCATCGACTAGGTTGTTATTTATTGAATATAGAGTATATTAAACATTATGAAAATAATGCTACCTATCGGTGGATAGTATTATTATGTTTTCATTTTTCACCCAGCTTTAAATAAGCTGTAAATAGGTAGCCAAGATTGCGATTTCTTGGGTCCTCTAATTTCAACGGAGAATCTTAAACTTTCAGTAAGGCAGCGTTCAGACATAACATAATTATACAGGGTGTCCAGTAAATAGCACGACATACTGCAGGAGGTGATAGCTTGGGTCACTACCTATGAATACAACACAATATATGTTCAGCAAAATCTTACGGATTTTTTTTCACCACTGTAGGTTAAAGTTATGCGAAAAGAAATCGTTTTGTGAAAATTTTAACAAAAAAAACTATTTCTTCAAAACTTTCTTGTTTTTGATCAAAAAAAAAATTATAATGAGTAGAGTAACCTATTCACGAATAACTTGATGTAAAAAAAGTTCTAGAAAAGGATTTTTTCATTACGAGATGCTTAAAAATCTGTTTCAAGGTAGAGATTTTTCGATATTTCGGAAAATTTTGTAAAACTGTAAATCCGTAAGATTTTGCTGAACATATATTGTGTTGTATTGATAGGTAGTGACTCAAGCTATCACCCCCTGCAGTATGTCGTGCTATTTACTGGACACCCTGTATAGGTATACAAAGTCTTTTTTTACTACTAAAATAATATTTTGGAGGATTCTCTTTTACCAAAACTTTGCAAACTTTGTAAGTACTTTTCATTCAAAGACATTCCTTTTATCATGCTTTTAAATTCGTCCTCATTGAATCTAAAATGATCATTTTAATAGGTACAGAACTAATCGAATCAGAATAATGCTGAATTCATGCATAATTGAGTCGATTATTCATTTTTTCGATAAATAAGATCAAATTCACGGGTAGCGACGAAATTAATAATAAATTACTCCTAATGCTTTGTGTCGTTAGGGAGCAATTAATCAAAAAAATCGAATTGAATGTGCCAAAAAATTACGATATTCGGACGGCGATAAACGTCATTAAGAGCTATCAATTTTTTATTTACTAAATTATTTGTTATGAGAAAAAAATATACGGTTCTTAGCGTTTTTTTGTTTAAATAATTGCTAAAATAAGCAGTCGCTGCAGTCGTAAGTATTAGTCGACCGAGTACATACCTATTTACAAATAAGATTAATTGAAATTCTATGTCATAAAGTTCCCAATGTAAACGCGTCTATACTTAAGAGCGTAATCGTGCTGAAAACCTGAAACTACAACCTTTTGTTACTTTAATCTCTAAGGGTGTGTACACATTGCTCATTATACGAACCGTGTCAGGTACTGGCGCCAAATACACCTTGAAGTTTTGTCCCCCCTCGCCCCTAAAGAAGAAGTCTACAAGGCACCTGTCATGTAGTTTGGCGTGAAGGCGTGAAATATCGGTGCCGTGAAAACAACAACTTCTAAACATTCATGTCCACACTATTTAATAATTCTGCCTACTCCACATGGCAAGTGGAGTATAATGCTAATGATAGACAACTTATAAGGCACATTGATGAAAGTTAACTGTTGATTTGTAGATGGGTATGTATATCAATTACTTATTAAAAGAGGGAAAGTGAGAGAAAGGATTTTAATGTAGTATGTTAGAAAACACTGATAATACAGGAACTAGTCGAGAGCTCGAACTCAGCGTGCTTTTTGGCCATGACATGACAACCAGGGTACTAACTCTCGAATATAATTCCGATAGATCGACATTAGTCAAACGTCAGTTGGTTGAGTTAAACGTCAGGGATTGGCTAGACTCAGTGAGTCCAGCCAATCAATGACGTTTGACTAACAATTCCAATGTCGATCTATCGGAATTATATTCGAGAGTCAGTGCCCAGGTCATGGCCAAAAAGCACGCTGTCTCACCTGGCTTCGTGTCAAACAGAGATAGTATCGGTGATGAGCAGTTAGACGCTAGTCTACAGGCACGTCTACCTAGATCTCACGCACAGAAACAAAGTTCCGAACTGAAAGGCGCGTAAAAAAATTCGAAAAGTGCTTTGGATGATGAGTTTAATGAAAAAACCACTGCATAAATCAATTACAAATAAAGTTTATTGAACTCTTCGATAACAGAAGGCCAATTCTCGTAATTTAAAACATTCAAAATCTAGTCGCAGTCTCATCTCAGCGACAAACAAATGTCAAAAACTTGTCAAAATGTACTGGAGGTATTTTTGACAGATTGAGACCGAGATCAGACTGTGAACGTTCTTAAAATTACCAGAATTGCCCCTCTGAGCTTTGTCGGAGTGGGGCGGGTGGAGTAATACTCTCCCGAAATTTGTATGAAAAAATATCGACTAGTGGCACTTAACTCTACTTACTTGGACAATAACTTTTAAATCACTTTTAAAAATATCAAAATACTTTACACATTGAAGTTGACACATCAAAAATATAATAAGTTATCATTATAATGTAATATGCATACCAATGCTAGTTTTTATACACTGGATGTTGAAGGTCAAAATATGAAACTGAATAGGTACTTTTATGTCATGTTACAATGTTTGGTTAAAACAATCATCAACTTAGCCTATCGCAGTCCACTGTTGGACATAGGCCTCACCCACCGTACGCAAAATACGCGAATTAACGTGGAGCTGCGGACACCAGCCCGTATTACCTAGGCCTCAGTCAGGCTGCACCACAACACCCTGTCCTCCGCCTTCCGCATTCAGTCTGTCGCAGCCACCTTCTTAAGGTCGCCAGTCCATGCAGCTGGGTGACTGGGTGTCCCACTTAACTCTTGCCAATATGCAAGTCTACATTCTAGGACTCGTCTGCTCCACCGGCCATACTTCCTTCGACAAACAGAGCCAGCCCACTGCCACTTTAGTTTGCTTACTCTGCAAGCTATGTTGGTTACTCAGTTACTTTCCTTTCTTTTTGTTGAAACAATAGTACATACAAAACTTCATTATATTAATAACTTAGTAAAAATATTACTTATCAATATCAATAGCAATCTATTCAGCTGTAAGGTTGTCAGCAAGAGACTACTTTTGGCCACCAATTGGGACACCCCATGTACTTTGTAGCTACACCCTTTCAGCTGAGCATTTTGTTAAAGACTGGTACTGTATCAACACGCTGGCTTTGTTTGACAATCACAGTTTAACTGTGAAGCTTATATACAGATAATTAGCTGTGTGATCAATCTCTGAAACCCAGAATGTGTAGTGTTTCTTTTGGATATTGGTATTTGGGTTGAGAAATTTTAATATTACTTAGTTGCAACAAGTATACAAAGAATACATATAAATGCAGCTGTTTAAACTAGGCAGGTAAATTATGATTTTATTTTATTTGCAAGATAATGTATGTGTGGTTATTGATTTTATTAACTACATATCCCAGTCCACACTTGCTTAATGTTACTTGTATGAAAATATCAACATTTAAAATAAAATAGGTACCTACCCTGCTAAATAATTTTTCCAAAAAAAAAATTTGTTCCCCCTTGTCTGATTGCCTTTTACCATATAAAAGAATAGGTACACTTGCTAAATATAAAACAACAAAAGAAATATTTTCTGCTCCACTTATTATTATTTTTCTAACTTAATTTTTATGTTCTTTTGAACGAAATAGTAATCAATTATTTATGCAGAGTGTATGGTTGGGGTTCATGCACACCAATTAGCATTTCCATATTCTAAGTTGAATAAGTTCATGTTCAAAGTCTGTCTTGCAGTTTGTAATAAATAGCCTTTTAGAAAGTTGCCCCTCAAGCGCAAACAATAAATGGGTCGCTACGTTTTAATAGTCTTATATTATAGTTAATGTTTAGAGCTAGTGAAATATTACCGAATCGTGACCGATTTAACCATTAAAACTTATGTTTTCTAATATCGATCGGCTGTTGGTGTCAGTCTGTGATAGAATTCAAGCACCGTTGAACTTACCTAGCGATGTGTCGCCACACCGAACACTGTATTTTTCTGCCGTTTCGCCGTCCTCAATATTAATCAAGAGTTCCACTTTAAAACAAATGCACAACGCACAATTAAAATAGCCGATTTTTTTTTTGTTTTTATCAAACGCAAATCACGGAAACTAGTTGCGAAAACGAAAAAATCTCTAAGATGGCGCCACAATGCAAATATTCTAATGACATTAGACTGCGTGTTGCCATTGTATAAACCAATTTTATTGGTAGTTTTTTTGCCAACTTGTGCATAAATATTCTCTTACTGTTAATACCATTGATAAATAAAAATATTGCAAATAAGACAATCATTTTAGAAAAAATATCAATTTATTTTAAAAAATCTAACATTGTAAATTATTTGGCGTTACAAAATTTCAAATTAGACTAATATTTACGGACACAGAATGTGTACACACGGCTAAACATCAAGTTATACATAACTAGCTGCACCTCGCAGTTTCACCCGCGTAAGTTTCGATTTAGGGGTATGAAAAATAGATAGTAGCCGATTCTCAGACCTACTGAATATGCATATAAAATTTCATAAAAATCGGTCAAGCCGTTTCGGAGGAGTATGGTAAGGTAACTAACATTCTGACACGAGAATTTTATATATTAGATGAGATTAACTAGTATAAGCTGACTTCTGATTGTACGAAAAACCATGTGAGCTAAAACTGGAAAAGTATAACTTGATGTGTAGCCGTGTTTACTTACAACATGCATAGCATCTACATACAAACAACAGTTTTTACAACATCTCAGCACTCGGCTAAGACATTATTACTTACGTACTACGGTAGTGCACTGCGTAAGTAATAATGAAAAATATTTTTCGTAAAATATGCTTGGAAATTCGAGCATTATTTAGACAATCTTCAAGATAAATCCAAAATGCTGTAAGTATTGGTCAAATAAATGCGAGCAGGTGGCCGGCATTGTTAGGAAAATCCATACCTATCATGTTTAACGGTCGAATAAATTTATATAAAAATCTTAACTGTCATGTAATTTAAAAATGGAACGATATTTTTACTTCCAAGGCAACCAAGAAGGTAATTTATATTATTTAAATTTCGCGTGAAAAGTTATCGTTGTTCGTCATTAATTCTGGAATTAATAAATAAATACTAAGGGGCCACAAGCAACTTTTACTTCCGCAACTAATTTGCGTCTTACATCAAGTCTACGGGTTTGTATGAAAGTGCGCGCATGTAGGTAGCGACGCGACAGCTGGGAGACATTTTTGTCCGCTGGTTTGGACGCAACTGTCGCCCGGCTATCTATTGGTTGCAATGCAAGTGCGCGCACGGCGGCAAAAAACTTGCCGGCAAGCCAGTTGCAGCTCAACCGAAAATTCCCGTGTGCGCATCGTCCAAATGTCAGCGAAGAGACAGCAACAGAGACAAAAAGTTGCTGGGCAACTAAGTTGCTTGTGGGCTCTTAGTTTGAATTTCCGCGCATTTTTGAGAAAAGAAAAGAACTACCTAACTAATAACTATGTATATTATTATAGATAAGCCTTGGCCGCAACCAGGCATTGATGGGCGAACGTGAAAGCGCCAGTAATGTACTTAGCAAGCTAGTAAGTTCTTGATTATTTGAGCAAATATATTTTATCAAACTACTAGAATAAATACAAAATTGATTAAATGCAAGTAATTTGAACTGTGTAATCGTTTACTTATAACGCTAAATTAATAATAAAGAACTGACTAATGTGCTTCCCAAAACTAATCTAATACAATTTAGATAAATATAAGTATCTAATAATTTCTCAACTAAATGAACATTTCATGCGGTTTTTAAATAAATAACCCCGAAGTAAGGTATGATAGAAAATAGATATACTTAGTACTAACAATATTTTACATTTGCAAACTATGAAGTCTGTACCAGATACGACTAAATGGTCCCATTGGCTCGCAGCAGTCTTGGCTTCTTGAGATTAAATCTTTAGAAAAATATGGAAAACCTCTCATGACATGATTGCGCTCTTTAATACTTACAAAAACTAAATATTCTAGGCTACAACCCGCAAGAGTTAACTTGAGACCTGAGCGGGCCCTCCCGACCCCCGCGCTGGTACCCTTCTCGCCATGGACGCCTCAGTACCGCGCGCTTACGTCATCCGAGCAGTCTGAAGTTAACTCTTGCGGGTTGTACAATCAATGCACTATCACTGTGTGTGACCATAAGCCGCTTATAGATAAAATATTTGATTACGAAATGCGTCATGCAAAGTCCACTCCAGTATCTAGTAGATCCCTGATAAGCACTGTGGCCTTTCGTGGCAAGATACGCAAGAGGTGACCGAGGTACAGCAGATGTTTGGGCACCGATGCCTCGAAGTAGTTTCGGCGAACGCTCTCAAGGATCGACGTAGCAGCTTTTCTAGGAGTTATTGTGCCGAAGTAACTTGGTATTCTGAAAATATAATTGTTTGAAAATTATTATTAGGAAGGTGGTTCTGGGATTTTAAATTAATATGTATAATAGCTATCAGCTACGGTAATTACAGAAAGCTAGACTTTTTTTTTTAAATAATTGAGTTTCAAAATTAACAAACACTTTTAAAATAAATGATTGATTATGAAGTACATAAGCAGATTACAAGTCATAAAATAAATGCTTAGCACTTAACACTTTGCGAGTTTGCGATTAATTCGTTTTTGTTTTGCTGTAACATTTTCATCAACACAAGAATTTTCTGTAACATTTATCACTAACCTTACTCTTAAATCCGCACTTTCATCGCTGACGATAAATGGATAGATATGAGTGAGTGTGACATGCACTCCATCAATCTTGTTTACTCTTAGGTCTTCTGTAAGAGATTCTGCCAGTCCCTGGACAGCAAACTGTGCCATACTTAATGGCATTTGGTCCTTGATGTAGCTGAGGCCAGCCACTGATGTTAAAGCCACAATGTGACCATGGTTCTTAGCCTTCATATCGGGCAAGAAGTGGTCAATCAACTGAAAGCAATAATTTAAATAATTAAGTACTTATATTAGTAACATAATAAATTACTGTTTTTATTGTAAACTGATATGTGAATACTTTCTTATCGACAGTAGCCTCTTGACCTTTTTAATATGATTCAGAAGTTAAGTTGCAAGAACACAAATTAATGTGTTGGTAAAATAATATATATAAGCTGACTTCTGATTCTACGAAAAACCTATACAATGCGAGGTCAGCTAAAACTGGAAATGTATAGGTTGATGTGTAGCCGTGAGTACATAGGAGCTTGTAACCTTTAAAAATATTGTCACAATTAGGTGCAACATTTTGCTATAACAACTTACCCAGGCAGCCCAGGACAGCCCAGGACAGCCCAAGGCAGCCCAGCCCAGGACAGAGAGAGGTAGTAAGAGAGTATTTATTTTCCTAGCAATGGGACAATACAGGCTAATAATAATAACTTACCCAGAAATATGATGTCAGTGTAAGATCCACAGTATCATGAATATCTTGAGGCGGCTGAGTCAGCAAGGACCTAGGGCTTGGTATTCCACAACAGTAGAACAACATACTGACAAACCCTAGATCCTTCTTCAGCTGAGATGCTAAAGCCTGGACATTCTCCTTTCTGGTAACATCACAAGTGTAGTTTATAGCAGAACCACCTCTTTTTTTGATGTGCTCAACGGTTTCCTCATTAGAAGAGCTGTTTTTATCTACACACAGGACTATTGCTCCTAGGTTAGCTAGCTGTATGGACAGTTCACGGCCTACACCTCTGCCTGCACCAATTACCTGAAAATATTAATGTAGAATTTTAAATTAAAAAAAAAATATGATTATTCTTTTACTAATGGTCACATTAGTGTTTATCAGCATAGTGAAGTATTTAAAAGAAAGTGATCATGCAATTTATCTGTTCAATAAATTAATTCTAATCACAAAAAAAAATAAAAACAGATTCAGCTCTTAGAAGATTAAGATAACTAAATTCACTTACCAGAACCGTTTCTAGTCGAACTGATTTCAATGGTGGTGGTCTAAAGAGTTCATAAACAGCCTGTAGAATTGCACAGATGGCATTCAGCACCACCCATCCAATATCCACCATTAGAATGCACAAGGAATATACTCTCAGCAACATTTTGATTGGGAAAAAGATATTCAAGAGAATTCCCAAGATGCTGTCAGAGATTTTGCTTTCCTGAAACATTTAAATTGTGCATGATTTAGTTTTATTGATGATTTTATTTTTCATGCATACCAAGATTCGTTAGTATAAATGAAGAGTCATACAACACTGTACAATCTAGATACCTATGTAGGAATTAAAAAAGCCCTGCACTTAGATACAGATACCTGCACTTTATTGACTTATTATTTCCTGTTAGAACTACAGTAAGTAATCACTTTGCACACACCTTTTCATCGAAATAGTCCTCGGAACTCATAGCAAACACATGTAATTATTACTAAGTTATTAAAATTCGTAAATTAGTTAATAATTAATAAAAATAGTTGTTTTAGAATAAAATTGGGTACTGCCGTTTTTAAGTTGTAAACGAAAGCACTATTATGAAACTAAAAGTTGGGCTTCATAGAGCGACACAGAGCGTTATATAGTAAAAGTGAATAAGTGAAACGATATTGACCGGCAGTAGAAATTTATTACGAAATGCAAAGTGATAACACGAAACGTTTGACGTTCATCTACACCACTTGACACCTACTTGACACTTGGAGTGCGTCGTTCCGAATTGGGAAAATAATTGTTTTAATCGATTTGAGCATGCTTAAACGATGTCCCGTGAATTGTCATAGATGACTTCATCTTGCGATGCGAGCGCTGTCAAAAATGAACGCGCTCACAGTGCTTACTCAATGTTAAAACTATAGATATTACAGCAGCATTTCTTTGTATAAACACCACATTTCTTCTTTTTCTTTGTTTAGGTGGCGACTGTCAGCCAGAAGCACAATTTAGAAAATGCCACGTTAGTTTAAAGTTAAGATGCAACTCAAAACATAACACACAGACACACATACACACACACACACACACACTCTCATTTTTGACAGCGCTCACAGTGATATTTTTAGGAGGCATGGTCGGCGTTATCGCAAGATGGCGCATGTCATGACGTCATCTATGACGATTCACGGGACATCGTTATCAAATAAAAAACCAAGATAAAGCGCTGAGGACGATACGGCGAAGTATGCCAAAATTACACCTCTGCTCTGTGCATACACGCTAACACGCACACATTTACAACCATTTACAATCAAACTACACTTCACTAAGTGCACACATATTTACGAAACCGGCCTTTTATTTGGTCTGAGTCTCGCTTGCGAAATTCGGTACGGGTTTAAGTTAAGCACGCTCAAATCGATTACATCCCAACTCGGAACGCTCCTTTTGACTGATTGACAACAACATGAACAACTGTTTGCTGTCACTGTCAATTATTGGGTTTTCCCATTGAGATAGTAGAAGCATGGAGATGCCCTATTCTACTATAGAATATTTCTTTATATATAATGTTTCTTTTTAACTAATCAAGAGCTGTATATGAAAAGAGAGGCATCTAAAAATGTTTGTCAAGTACTAAAAGCAACACTTTTTTGTGACGTCAAAATCATGTCTATTGGTGACCAGTCGCCATGTTGAGTGCCGAGCCGAGTTTTATGAATGGGTTTGTGGTAGATTTGCTGTCAAACGGTTGATTGCTCAAAATATTTTTGTTGTTTTCGAGAGAAATACGTCTATAAACTAGGTATTTTGGTGTCCATTAACAGGAAAATCATGCCCTCGTTGCATAAAACAGTGTGGTGCGAGAAAAACGAAAACAACCCTACGAAAGGCGGCCATCTTAAGTGCCCGATTTTTGTAGGTATGCCCAATCCTTAGGTTGATTTAGTCAATAGAGTTTTCTGACACACTTTTTGGTGATTCAAAAGAATTGGTGTATTGCATCACTTGATTAATTAATCTTAAATTATGGGATTTGGTCATTTAACTTATTTATTTATTTATAATTACTTTACAACTATCATAACAGGATTAACCTAATGCGATGGTGTGGTATTTATATACTTACAATATTAAATTACCCTAATAAGGAACTTTTACATTATTTATAGTTATACATAACAATTATATAGGTATACTTCATCATCTGCCTAGCCTTTTCCCAACTACGTTGGGGTCGGCTTCCAGTCTAACCGGATGCAGCTGAATACCAGTATTTTACATGGAGCGACTGCCTATCTGACCTCCACAACCCAGTTACTGGGTGATACGATACCACTTGGTACGACTGGTTGTCAGACTTTCGGGCTTCTGACTAGCCGTAACGACTGTCAAAGATCCACGAAGGACAGCCGGGACCAACGGCTTAACGTGCTTTCCGAGGCACGGAGGGGTCTCGGTATGTAAAGATGGTCACCCATCCACAGACCAACCGCGGCAAGCGTAGCTTAACCTGACCGATCGACCTGTGCGGCTGTTCTTATTTGTATACATAACAATAACACAGAACCATTATTATATGACTTAATAACATATATAAATACTTAATACTACACATTTAAATACAATACAAAACATATTTTGCCTAACCTATCACAACTTATGTGTAGCTCACATTGATATATTTTACTTATTTGCTTAAAACTATTTTAACTTTTATCAGTTAAGTGTCCTAAAATATTTGCTTTCTTTGCTTTTTCCATAGATAAACATAAACATTACTGTTCTTATTAGAAGTACGATCATGGACTTATTAGCGTGAGCGCAATAACGATATCCCGTTTGAGCGCTGCCGCGCTGTGAGCGATTATAGTAGCCAATTCGGAATGCGGCCATTGTCACGACATTGTGTTCGTTTAGAAATAGAAAATCGTTTCAAAAATAAAACACAGAAAAGTTGGTACACTGAAGATTTATTTATACCTTATTCTCACTCTATCAAAAAGTACTCTGTGGTATTTATGTTCTGTGACGTGTCACGTGACTAAAACTGACTACTAGGCCGCCTTCCGAATTGGCCAATATCGCTCACAGCACTCAAATCGTCTCACATGCGTTCCATAATGGATATCACGATTATGACAGCTGAGAGCTGTCAACAATTCGGAACACTCGTTAGCGCGCTCACAGTGCTTACTCGGTGTCAAAAAGATATTACAGCAGTATTTCTTCATAAAAACACCACACGTTTCTTCCTTTTCTTTGTTTAGGTGGCGACTGTCAGCCAGAAGCACAATTTCGAAAATGCCACGTTATTAAAAAGATATGGTGCAACTCAAAACAAAACACACACTGACACATCCTCATCCTCACACACACACACACTGTCATTTTTGACAGCGCTCATGGTGATATTTGTACGAGGCATTGTCGGCGTTATCGCAAGATGGCGCATGCCATGACGTCATCTATGACGATTCACGGGACATCGTTATCGCGCTCACGCCAATTCGGTACGGGTTTTAGCACGCTCAAATCGATTACATCGATTATTTCCTCAATTCGGAACGCGCCCTAAAACAAAGCAAAATATTCTCTGATTGTGTTAATAACAGTACAACGTTGTTTATTGGCTGAAAACGTTAATTTGCAGC
This sequence comes from Gortyna flavago, assembly GCA_963669345.1. Lineage (NCBI taxonomy): Eukaryota > Metazoa > Arthropoda > Insecta > Lepidoptera > Noctuidae > Gortyna > Gortyna flavago. The sequence goes on from OY770126.1 coordinate 3,187,778, forward strand.
TAATACCAAGTTAATTCACCCCAATTGAAAACTCAATCATGGCTTTTGTATACCAAGGAGACCCTGAACTAGAATCTAAGTCGAAAAAAGGTGTGTAGAAATTTAACCCACTTTTAATATTGTTTTTATTCCTCTTGCTTATCAGTATTTACTATTTCAGCTGCGGAGCGTATATCTGAGAACATGCACATAGTAGCGAACGAACCTTCTTTGGCTCTGTACCGACTGCAGGAGCACGTAAGGAAAGCGTTACCGCCTATGGTAGAGAGAAGAGTGGAGGTGACCAAACTGCAACACGAGCTACAAGGAAGGTGCTATGATGTGGAGTATGCTCTCAGGTAATATTTAACCTGTATTTATTGATTTAGGATCTCCAACAACAAAAGATGTAGGTACGCAATACATGACACATAAAACAACAGACAGCTAATATTTATAAATGTTACCTACTGTGAATCTTCTGGTACTTATTAAAACTATTATTGTGCATGGGAATTGGGTTTATGATGTAATAGGAAGGGAGAAAGGAACTTTGAATAAATGAGAATGTTCTGAAGTTTAACTTGATTTATAACTTTTGAGTTTATAAACTAATAAATATATTATTTCTCAATTCCAGTGCAGTAAAATCAATGGATGGTGCCGCAACCAGTTTCAAGAATATACAAGAAATGTTGAAACAGTCAATATTTTTAAAACAACAACTAAAATATGAGGAAGCTAGGAGAAATAAAAAAGATTCTAATTCTGTTTACAAACGTCTCTCTGCTCATATTGTTCTTGACCTACCAGACCTGTCCGACTTCTCTATGGTTAGGGAGACTACTAATAGGATTGAGAACATGATGGCACAGGCTAGGGGCTCATCAGCTGAGCTTCATAGGTCTCACACCACTTTGCATTAAAACAGCAATCTATATAATATACATGCTGATCTCATAACAGTGTGTGCTTGCTATACCATGTTGTCCCAAATTGTGCCACAACAGCAATCTTCTGCTTTTCACATCACCACCAACAAAGATCTTTTTTATTGATGTTGTAGAAAGCACATGCCAATTACACATTACACTATCACTGCTCACAGTGTCCCTTATTTTAAAGTCTGTGATTATGTGTAAGATAAAGGAGTACTGAGTAGGTATTTTGAATCAGTATTAACAGTTTATCTGAAACAAGTTAGGTTTGCGTAGGGTGCCTATGTGGGGTTCCTCTAGTAATTCCAAAACTTCCTCTAGTAATGAAAAAAATCCATCCTAAGTTGGATACGCGGAAACGCATGCCCGAGAATCCATCCTAAGCCTTTAAATTCCGTTTATCCAACTAGGCGTAAGGTGGATTTTTTTCCCTGTTTCCACTATCTAGTCAATTTAAATTCTAATGGTATGATTTAACTAAGATAAATCATGATTATCCAGTTTTTGAATTATAAAAGTAATTTAAGTAGACTAAGGTAAATACTATAACACCAGAAACTAACTTTTATCACAATGTCATTCATTGATGCACAGTGCAAGGAAATATTAAAACAAGCTGTTTTAGGTTAACTTGTTTAATTAAATAAATTTTCTTCTGTTTTCAGCTTCGATGGGTTATTTTATTCCGTTTATCCACCCAAATGTTCTGTTATAAGGTTTTGTTTCCGCACTTAGTCCTTCAGATGGACTATTGTGTGTGGGCCATGCCGGCCGTCGGTGGTTATTCCAACCATCCCACCTCCCTCCAGAAGTTGATTACGTTATCTTAAGAACATCTGCGTAAGTATCCACCCCAAAAAATCCACCCTATAAGTTCCGTTTATCCAACTAGGCTTAGGGTGGATTCTCGGACACGCGGTTCCGCGTGTCCACTTTAGCTCGGATTTTTTGGTGTTGATAAACGGAATAACCGGCTTCGATATTATTTTCTTGCACTGTGTATTAAGCTTTCATTTAAGTATTAATATGGTTGCAGTCAGCATATAATTATAATCTTAACTAACAATACCATTAGTTTAAACTGTGTTTGTGGGGTATTTACATATTAATGTTAGTTGGTTAACAAATAAATGTGACGTCATAATATATTTTCGTGTCTGATTCTGCAAAATTAAACTTGCGTCTGGTAAAATGCTGACATAAAAATATTGAATGCTTGCTAAGCTCGATTGCTTGCATGAAGCAAGCAATCGAATCGCAAATTGGTAGCCCTTGAGCTTCTGATAGTTTATCCAGGGCCATCCACGCAGTCATTACCATTTTTGCTGTAACTTGTGTATGTTGGAGAAAATGCGGGTATTTCACAACTAACTGGAGTTTCGAAAATGGTGAAAACTCGCATGCTGGTTATAAAGTCATCAACTTTCATTGCTTAGTGTCAGTATGTATTTATGTGCTAACATTGTAAAAAATTACATTTTAAAGGGGAAGCCCCAGGAGAGCCCGCGAAATTCAAAATTGTATGTGTTTTTTTGCAATTTGAAGGTCAGTGTCAGATTGTATGTTGAACAAAGTATGATTTGCGACTATAACAAGTGTGTTTACAGAATTATAATCATTAAACTCATCAATACAACTCTTTATGTTTATAATTATTTTGATTGATATTTAAAATAATCGTTCAATAGGGTTATATGCAGAGGTTTGTTAAAATTTCTCGGGCTACTCTGACGCTTACCCTTTAATTACCTACAGTATTTATTAACTTTACATAAACTGTAACACTAACTTAAGTGCTTGCTTTTTGTTGCTTTATAACATTCTAACAGACATCGCGATTCATTATATTTTGCAGTAGCTGCACTGATCCAAATACTTAACTGATTTTATGCAGTGGGACGTTTCATGGTCTGGTAAAATGCTGACATACTATAATGAAAATATCTATCATCAAAGTATAATTTTTCATAGAATCGTAGATAATATATTTCTATCTTAAGCTTGAAGTCTATATTGTCGCACAGCCTAGGACACTAGTATTTAGTTACGACAAGGCTCTGGCTAAGGAATTATAGCATAAATGTAACAAAATTTAGTTAAGTAAATTTAAGTACTTATCGATTATCAAAATAGCGTCCTCCCCTTCGACAAGTATGTACAGTACGGGCGTTTTTTAGGGTTTCGTACCCAAAGGGTAAAAACGGGATCCTATTACTAAGACTCCAGTGTCCATCTGTCCGTCTGTCACCAGGCTGTACCTATCTCATGAACCGTGATAGCTAGACACTTGAAATTTTCACAGAATGTGTATTTCTGTTGCCGCTATAACAGCAAATACTAAAAACAGAATAAAATAAACATTTAAGGGAGGCTCCAATTCAACAAACGTGATTTTTTTGCCGTTATTTTATATGTAGTGTTAAATATTGTATGGTGGTACGGAACACTTCGTGTGCGAGTCCAACTCGCACTTGGCCGGTTTTTTTAATGTAGTACGCCTTTTCCTTCGTCCTTCGATTTACCAAAAATATAAACTACAAAAAAAATATATTTAATGTCCAAATACAACCTGAGAATACACATATCTCAGACCAAATAAAAAACCAAGACAGAGCGCTGAGAACGCTACAGTGAAGCTTGCCAAAACTACACCTCCGCTCTGCGCATACACGCTCACACGCGCACATTTACAACCATTTAGGTACAATCAAACTACACTTCACTAAGTTCACATATGTTTACGAAACTGGCTTAATTTTACTATTGACAGCCCTCTGTCTTGGTTTATTTATTTGGTCTGAGACACTTAAGGCGCAGATATACGACTTCTAATGATTTTAAATTCAACATCACTTCCAATCGACCGGACTGATTTCTTTGAAAAAAAAAAATGTTATACTAGACCATTTGCTTCGTAATTTGATATGTGAATATTTGAAATTATATTTTTTTAACATAGTGTAATTAATTTGTAAAGTAATGTCTACCGCGGACATAAAAACGATAATCACGCAAACACTATCGGGTGTATTTTCATAAAACTTTCACCATATAAAAGACAATTTAATTCCCCGAATTTTAGTATACGGTTTTTATTTGTTTGGTGTTTGATAAATCAAGAATAGATGATTGTTTCATATTTTGCAATAAATTACCAGCATTGTGTCATCGCGCATCTCTTTCTTTTCTATGCAGTCCGATAGTGACGCGTGACCGATAGTGATGCTTTAGGTCATGTAGTCGCCCTAATTATCGGCGGTGCGAAACCACCATTAGCGCGATTCATAAATCCCATAATCTGAGTGAGTCTGAGTGAACTAATCCTTGGTGAAGGCAGAGTATTTTTTCTTGCCGTACATTAAATAATTTTGACGATGTTCACCAAACTTTTTAAATTAATCGACTACATTTAAGTATATCCGTTTATAGCGCTTACAGGCGCAACTCTTGGCAATGTTTTTGGGGAATGTGGTTAACTTTGACATCTCAGCAACAGGTTGTCGGTGTAAGCGCAGTTGATGGTTTTATTTTTATTTTTTGTTAACCTTTGTTGTCGCACTGCTGGGCAAAGGTCTCTCCCATACTTTTCCAGATTTCCTTTATTGTGCATTCTCCGGCCAATCGGTCAGGAACGAGTCCAAATCGTCACGCGTTTCTTAGGCCGTAGGCCTGCCTCGGTGACGAACTGACGACGCCCGTCTTCAGGCACCCGCTGTGTGGCAATCTTGGCCCACGGGTTTTGATGCATCCTAAACGACTGACGACTGACCGCCCAGTCCCATTTTCAGACGTATCGTCAATATCAGCGATGCCCGTCTTGGCGGGTATTATGGTGTTACTCATGTAATTAAAACGTAACAAGGAGAATACCTAGTGACCTAGATAGTTTTATCAAAATTAGTAGATGCTATGTCCATTGTCCATGTTTGTGTTGTAAGTAGGTCGGTGACTGGTGAGTTTGATTTTTGAAATACTACGTCCCATTGCGCTTTGGCAAAGCTTGAGTTTAGGCTTCTAAGCTTCGGTCAAAGAACAAGTCTGAGCCCCATAGGTTAGGATAATCATCGGCAGGATGCACACCATTGCACATGTCGACGAGCATGTAGACGAGCTTTGCGCTTGCTTGAATAGGTACCTTGCTTTATTATGTATTTTCAGTTGATTAAATGTTGGCAAACAAGGCACTTAGGTAGGTATTTAGGTACCTACATAATGACAATAATTATGAAGTTGCAGGTACCATTTTCCTATCAGGTTACAGAATTAAAATTGGCTACACTACCGACCTTGGGCACTTGACTTATTAAACTTGACTGATTAAAAAATAAAAGAACATCAAGAATAAAAACAAGTTTTATTGAGCTTTTAACTTCTCAACATCAATCAAAACATGCTTAGAAGTAAAGTCTTAATCATTTGCTTTGCTAACACTAACGACAAAAACAATTATAATTAACTAAAATATGTAGGTATAAGTGGCAATATAGTCCAACGGTTACGGCGCGTCTGGCGAACGGGAGAGGTCGCGGTTCTGTTCTCACCCGTTGTTTTGGCACTAAGTAACATTATGTGTGTACGCTTAGGGGAACTAGAAAATGTGCACTTTAAAATAATTAAAACAACAAAAACAATCTCATTAGTTACCCTTAGCATAGCCAGAACAATACGAACATAATCTAGGCAACGTATTTATTAATCGTTGCGTGTTTCCTATACCGTACCCAAATTTTTAATACCTACATCTCAAAGACAGACAAACGCACATCAGTACCTACTAACACATAATATACCTACTATTAAAATGGCCCTAACGCTACGAAAGGTGATGTTCAAGTCAAGAGTATATACAGAGTGAAATTTGAAAACATGCGACAAATTGAAATGGGAGATTGTACTCATAATTATGAACAACTTTTACTATGGCACCAAACCTGAAATCGCGAAAAAAATCAGCTCTTTCCTTCATTTATGTTCGCATAACTCGTCAAAATGTAGGGAAAAGCTGTAATTTTTTTTCGCGATTTCAGGTTTGGTCCCTTAGTCAATGTTGTTCATAATGATGAGTAGGTATGTACAGAGGCCAGCACATCAACCTTCCCCTAATCTGTCAAATTTTCCCAATTGAATATGAACCTTATTCGTTTGTGGTAAAGTTGAAAATTTATAAAAGAAATTTGACAGATTGGGGTAACTTGATGTGCTGGCCTCTGTACAATCTCCCATTTCGATTTGTCGCATGTATTCAATTTCAACCTGTATAAAAATGATCAAATTAATTTATTTTTATCATGTTAGATATCGATAGCCATCACATCTGCAGAGTTTCGCTAGCTAATTTAATTTAACCGTGTAGGTATAGGTATTCAAGTCAAAGTCATAATTAACAGCTAAAATTACCATAATAGCACGACAAAAAGTCCTAAGTTTTCTTCCTTCTAAAAAACAACGAAAACAACAAATTATAAACAATACCTACCCTCCTTTTGGCCTTCGCCGTATTCAGGTAAAATCATAGAAAACGAAACCAAAACAAACTAAGCTTATAAAACTGATCTATCTATGAAATATAACAGACCAAGGCAGCTCCTTCAGCTTGGTGATATCATACTTCCGTTCTAACGGTATAAGTTTCTGCAGGGCTTGCTCCTTGGGCATGATCTCTGATTTGATGGACAAGAGCTTCCTCAACCACTTCCACGAGAACAGGCCCTTCGCCGGGTAGACGCCCTGCCCTTTCTTAACAATAGAGTTGTAAATGTAATCTATAGGTAACCCGGTGACGATGTAAGAGTATACTTCCCGATTCTCTGCTTTAAGGGCCTCCATTTTCTCGAATATTTCCGCCCAAGTTAAAGGATCCTTTACTTGAACGTTCACAAGTACCTGGAGATTAACGTTTTTATTTTTAGGAGTGGCCAATTTTACTCCGTCTGCACAAGTTCGCAGTAATGTGTAGGTACGTGTAGTAACACGTACACATTACTACTGTAACTTGTATAAAAGTATGCAAGTAGCTTGCACATCGATGTATCTTAACAACTTCTGATTGAAAGAAAGAAAAATAGGTTTATTTGTAACAGAAAATAAATACGAGCATATAAAAAAAGTGAAAAAAAAAACAACAGACTTCCAAAATAAAAACACTAGTAAGTACTTAAGTGTTCTTTTTTCCCGTTTGGGCACAAGCTATCACTACTAGAATAGTATACCTAATGGTAATGACATTACTAGACTGACTTTTATTCTTAGGATCTGGTACAAGGTAGTATAAGTATAGAAGTACTTAGGTATTTTCAAGACACATCTGCCGCTAAAAATACATAAGGTTTTTCCATTACGAATTTCTCTGTAGCAGCTCGAAGTCTGGATTTGTGCCCAGTTGATAGCAATAAATGGGTACAATGCCAACACCTTACGAGAGAATAAAGGCACGATGTTATGATAAGTTACGTCATAGGTACCTATATAAATAGCCAGTCAGCAAGGTCACTTACCTCTGTAGTATCATTGATTTCAAAGGTTGTGAAGTATTTTGCGAAAACTACGATGATGTCCACCTCATCCTTTAGATGTACCACGACAGTGAAGCCCTTCTCACTGTACCGTTCTATCAGTTTGTCCACAGAGTCTACGTCGAAAATAGTACCGTCTACCATGATGGCTAGGCGGTTCGTTAATGGCATGTGACTTTCTGTACTATGAGAGGGAAAAAGAAATGGCAGATTATTCTAGCGTAAAGGATCTCAGCTTTTCATTATAATCGATCGCTAGGAGATTACGTTTCTGGAATAATTTGACATTTTAGTACCAAGAAAGAGATATCATTTAATTTTTTGATCATTATTTCAATCCGCTCAATGCGCGCTACAGGTCGATTGGAGGCCATGCTCGGGGAAGGCTTGTAGCTGTTTGCGGAAGGATCGTACGGTCCCGCGACCTCCGGCGTAGGTTTGAGTTGGAACACCGGGGTGGTTTTTAGTCAGTAAGAGTGTGACTGACAGACCGCCCCAAGGCGGAGGACATCCACGAGGATTTTCCACCCCGGAAACAAAAAAAAAAGGCCTGTAGCCGTGAACATTGTTATGATGGTCTTGTAGTCAATAAAGTTGTAACGACATTCAAGCAAGTTTCATAAGCTAAATACAACGCGACAGGTTGGTAGGCAGTACGAAGACCAGCATCAATCGCAAAGACAGGCCAGCATCAATCGTCAGAGCAAAGTCGAATCTAACCTGCCGGAGCAGGTCAGGATAGCATGTCCCCTCTTCTTAAGCGTGTTCAGTATGAAGTACATGGCTCGTCTGACGGAGAAGCTCTGGTAGGCGGTGCAGTCGTTCAGGACGATGACAGGTGGCGCGCCGATCACTGCAGCCGCGAACTGCAACCGAGTGCGATCTTTCCGCGGCATCTCGCTGATGAGGAGATTAGCTTCCGAGTGCAATTCTGGATTCAGAACGGGTTTGATGATCAGTAACTTTCTAAAGATAATTAAACTATGTATTAGATGCCACTTTTAAATAGTCTAATCGGGGTCTTTTCGAAGGTGGAGCCTATCCACACATTTTTCGTAATTATTGGTTCGTGTTTTCCGGGCTGTAGGTACAGACTCAATGTCCTGACTAGCCAGGAACGGGGAAAAGACTTCGAATAAAGTTGTTAATCCAATTTGTCTGTATACTCACAGTGATTCGAACATGCTCCTCCGACATACACGAACAGTGTCGATGATTAAAGCCTCATCCATGGTAGGGTTCGAGTCTGCTTAGGCTGTTTTACCCATGGGTGACGGCTTCGAGCCAAGAGCTTCAGAGCGAAAGCTTTGCTTAGGCCGGGAAATATTTCAGATTCTGATGAATAACCATCACTATCACCCTAGCCATAAGCCTACCCCTACTAACCGAGGGCCTCAATATGATTGTGAACCTCCTCAGGAATTTTGCTCTGCGGTACTCCGCGCAACGCCGCGATCAGGGCCAGTGCCTCCCGGAGCGTCAACCATTGCGGCAGCATCTCTTTGTCACAGCTCATCGAAACTTGTTGACTGTACTGCAAGTTTTATTATTTACGTTAGCTATTGGGTGCCTACCATTAATCCGCACCCTTAGGTATGTATTGCGTACCTACCTAACACACTAACAATCACAATCTGAATCATTTTGAAGGATATTGCTAATCCATTGCTTCATAATGTTCAAAAAATTTAGCTGGTCAACAACGTAAATAACCCTAACAATGTTGTCGAACTGTCAAAATGATAGTACCTAGTGTGTTACGCAAAATACTCCGCTGCTAAACATAACTAAAGCAGTATGCTACCTATATTTTGAATCGTTAAGCTACCTACTTCAGTTTGCAACATTGGGGCTTCTTTCAATGAAGTTGCAAAAGAAACAATTATGACTATTTATGACACAAGATATTTTTAAAAGGTAGCTACGGTTTTAAATCATTGTCTCCTCACCTTATGCGGTTGCGACATGAGTTTGTTCTTGGACATGGACCACACATTGCCGGCGCACGGTATGTGGTACCCCGACAGTATCTCGCACAGCATGCCGCGCCCGTGTCTTTGGAGGCCCAACACCGCGACGGCCTGGCCCCTCCCGACGCCCAAGTACACGTTATGAACAAGGTACAGATCGTCGTGTCTCTTCGTCAAGTCTGTTAGTAGGAGGTACTCGCCAAACGTGTTTACTTTGCCTTCTAAAAGTGTTAGCACAGATAATATAATACTCTAGTAGTGTTAAGGCGCGGGCCCACCGCGGCGCACGGAGAGGCTACGCACGTGTATTAAGCTTCGCTTCGTAAGAAAATGTATGTGGTTGTGTCCACCGCAACCCACGGAGAGGCTACGCATGTATTGACGTCATTGGTACATGCGTGGCTTGCTCGAATAGGCGGTTACATAGCTCAACGCTGTCGACGTGGGTCTACGTTTCCATTGGAGTACACGAATATGACCCACGACTATGTACAGCTCGCTTATCGCAGCGCAGTTTCCCCGCCCGTTCCACCTCCCGCAGTGAAGCCCGTGTCCGTAGATTGCAGTGCCACGCTATAGATACATAGTCGTGGGTCTTCGTGTGGAAACATAGACCCACGTTGCCAAACAAATTAATACACGGAGCTAAAATGTGCCGCGTGCCCGTGCACAGCATGCGCCGCGGTGAGCCCGCGCCTTTAGTAAATGATAAGTGCCATGTATTTTTTTGCAAGTGGCACGATTTTGTACAATGAAAGATTTAAATGATCAATTGAAACCACAGAATATGAAACAGACCTGAATTTTATACCTTTTACCTACCTGTACTTAAAAGTCTGGTGACTACCACATACCCAAGTGTCTACTTAAACAAGAATTAATTATATTTAAAAAAAAAGCTGTCTTCTGCCACGAGCACAACTTTCCTGAAAAGCTATAAGTACCCAACTTACGCATTCGATGTGGGTTATACAGCTGCGACTTCTTTTCGAGAACATCTTGCTTTTCCTTAACACATCCAGGCGAAAGCGTCGTGGGCGACGGTTTGTCTCTATTTGCCACAGAGATAGTGGTATCAGTCCACATTCGGTGGAATACCCTGTATTCGATAAGCAGTAGTAACACCGAGAAGCAAGTGGCAATCGTGACCATTGCTGTCAATTGCACGGCAATACCAGTACGGGTGAAATAACTTTTTCTCGAGAAACATTCTTGCAATACACCGCATTTTTCTGAAAGGTTGTACAACATAGTCTAGTAGGTACGAATAATTTATGGATTTATATACAGGTATATTATTTTGTTAAAGGGAGTGAGTAAAAGTAGGTAAATATTGATGGTTGGACGGCGAGAGGGAGACCAGAGAAAGCATGGAAGGATTGCAATTTGAAAGAAAAGTTAGGCGAATGTTAAGAGAAAAACATGTTGCGCCGATCCCAAGTCACAGGACGAATGAAGTTTGGCTTGACAAGTAGTATAGGTAGTTGTTTTCTATGAATCATGATCGAATGACTGCTCGAAACTTACTGCAACATTTATGAAAAGTGTTCACAGAACAAAGGGTCTTTTCTTCGAATATATAGCATTCGTTGTTGTACATCAATATCTGTTCGATCTTCATATATGCGTACGCCATATTGAACTGAGGAGACAGGGTCATAATTTCCATGATGTAGCTGAGAGCATCGCCGTAGAATACCTTTGCTATTATTGTGGCTTCACCTGTTTGCAAGAAACCATGAAGTTTTGGTACCAAGCTGCATAGAAATTAGAAATTATATGATCTAAGGTAAACGCAGCCATTACCGACCCAGTAATTGCATGATGGCAATTAATACCTAAGGATATTGGTTTCTTTTACAGTTACCTACTTCAGGATTCGGGTTTGAAATATGGAGGGTCCATATCATGAACATGAAGATTATCGTAGGATAATCACTAATGAAGTGAATAAGTTGTTGCTACTGCCGACCCGCGTTAAGCCAATCCAATCCCTGCACCTACACATCGTTATTGTAAATTTATTAGCTATGATAACAGAACCTCTTCTAAAATAAACATATAATATATCTATCATTTGCAAATGTAGGTAATTCTTATTGTTTAGGTATTGATTAACGAAAAAACAATTATTACCTAAGTCGCGCAGTGGTAGACCGCGATCAAAATTTCTTACGTTGTTTGCAATTTTCAGGTCAGTGTCAGGTTGTATTTTGATAAAAACTTGATTCGCGACTATAACAGGTAGGTACCTATGTATTTACATACCTAATTATAATCACTAGAATCATTAATACATCTTTCTAAGTTAAATTTGTACCTTAAGAACAAATCTTTTATGAAAAGTGTTTGTCGTGAGGGTCAAAAATATATTTTTATAATAATAAAAAAAAGTTATTTATTATTTCATTGAGAAAATAGACCCAATTTGAATATCTCTGAAACAACTGAGCTAAATATTTTGAAAAAAAAATAGAAAAAAAAAAATAAGGAGGTAAGGAGTTGTACAATAAATTAAAATAATTTTGAACGGCGAGTTCATTCCGAATATAAATTCAAAATAATATAGAAACAATCAGCGCGAAATTTAATAAATGACTATGGTCAAAGGGAGGACCTTTATTTATATCTATATATTTTATAAAAAAAAAAATACAATAGAAAAGCATAAATCATTATTATAAACAACTAGCTGCGCCCCGCGGTTTCACCCTCATAAGTGTCGATCCCATGGGAATATCGGGATAAAAAGTAGTCTATACAGGGTAGTCCAAGTAGCGACGTCGATAATTTTTTTTAGATACCTCACACCGGGGGGTCTCCAAAAATACCCCATGTATGTTCCGCGATTTTTTGTAGTTTACGAGTTATCATTTTTTTAAAGATTTTTTTATGTATTCTGCCAGTGAGATTTCAAAAATTCGTTTCTTTTTATGTAGTTGGTATTATGCATAGAGATGTGACAATCATAACAACGAACGGTGCCAAGTTTTTTTTCATGTTTTTTTTTCAAGATTGTCACACATCACACACACACACACACACTCACAAACTTTCGCTTTTATAACAATAGTGTGATAGTGTGATGCTTAACTTATTTTATGCTTAAAATAATTTTATTTCAATTTCCGTGTATCGATTTCTGGCATTCGACATTATTCGAGTCAATCCAAATAAAAAAAAAATCGTTTGGCATAATCGCTTTCGCACATAATTACGATTTAAAAAAATTAATTTGTGTGGGGAAGGTACAACTAAAAAGTGAAAACTAAAAACTTTACTACAAAAAAACCGACTTCAAAAAAAAAACTACAAAGTGAAAAATGACTTTAATTTCGGAAGTCGGTGTCAATAAACGAAAATGCAACCTACGACACCGACTCAAGTGCTCAAGGTACTTTAAAAAAATACTCAAATCGCTATAGATTTGCCTATAAAATTTGAGGGTTTCCCTCGATTTCCATGGGTTCCTCTCATCAGATTCCAACTTGATGACAATGGGACCACCTTGAAAGTAGACCGTTCCAAGAAAAAAAAAAATTGAATATAGGTCATTAATTGGTTTTCCTTCTATACGCCGATGTGCAGACGTGATGTAATTATGTGCCTTTGTCTTTGATGTGAAAATGAAACAAACCCCTCCCTCCCCTCTTCAGCTGCGCGGGGAATGTTTTCCATGAAGCTCGGAAAACAAAACCATCGTGTTTGCATACACATGTGTATGGCCAACCTCTTTTTTTTAACGTTTTTAGGGTTCCGTACCTCAAAAGGAAAAAACGGAACCCTTATAGGATCACTCGTGTGTCTGTCTGTCTGTCTGTCTGTCCGTCTGTCACAGCCAATTTGCTCCGAATCTTATGGACCGATTAAGTTGAAATTTGGTACACATATGAATCTCTGTGACCCAAACACAGACGTGTAACGTAAATAAATGAGTTTTGAAAATGGAAGTCATTTTTGAGGGGTAAATAAACAATTTAAAAAAAAAAGTTTCGCGATCTGTACCGTGTGACATATCACATGAAAGGGCTTATCGTGAGGATCTCAAATTTTTTTTTTTTATAATTTTAAAGTAAATTGTATTAAAGTTATTTAAGACAATAGACGGAAATTTACCATTCCCCCCCCCTTATCTCCGAAACTACTGAGCCTAAAATTTTGAAAAAAATACAGAAAATAGTTCTATACCTATAGATTACAGGAAAATTAATAAGAAGTCTATGATCTTGAAACAACATGGTAAATCTCTTAATATTGTGCGTACAAACTTACATTTTCAGTTGGAATGTATGGGAGAACATGTTTTTCAACTACAATGTTAAGTTTGTTTTTGGGATAAATTCATTCCAACTACGGAACCCTTCATTGTGCGTGGTCCGACACGTACTTGGCCGGTTTTTGTGTAATGTTGCGAAAAAACACGCGCAGGAGACTTACAAAACACAATTTTCAAAAGCGTAAATACATAAATTACGTTTTTAAATATAACTCAACCTACATTACTTAACAACACTAAAATAAATATACCTACCTACAACCATTGAACACACTGCAACAGTTGATTTATTGCAGATATTGTTGAACAAAACATTAATTGGCATTCTTGATAGCGCGGACAAAATTATGTTGCGACTCAACGCTACCAGCGGCGGTTTTTGCGTCACAAAAAATCTAAACATTATTTTTATTAGGGATCCAAAACAGGGGTTCGCTTTGGGGCCCGGATGGCTCATAGCCCAGAAGGCCCCAGACGTTTCACTACTAATTTGATGACTTACCAAACACAAGGTTGACGATGACAAAAGTCATAGTGTTAAGAGTCATCTGCGACCCCAAACTGAAGATGTACGCTTGCGGTATACAGCCTACCCCGTACAAACTTAACATGAACGGGATTATAACTGCAACAAGAAACGTCGAAAACTCGCTTTACACGCTGCTCTTTTAGGCAAAAACCCGATGAAAGAAAATAAATAAAAGGGAATCTTCGTTATTCTGAATTCGTAGTGTTAGTCATGCGAGCGACGATATATACGAAACATTTGTCTGCTCAACAACGTAAATATCGCGATGAATGTTGTTGCACTGTCAAAATGAAAGCCATTGCTACTGTTAGCAGCGGGGCAACCAGACTGCGGTCGATCGACTTCGACTGTCGGCTTAAAATATGACACCTCATATATTATACATATAGTATTTTAATCTCCAAGTTTACAAACACGCTGTTAATGTGTGTAAGCGCAGGAGCTCCCGGAACCGTCGGCACAATGCCGAAGTCGGAAGTATATGTGTGTGTGTTATGTGCTGACTCATCTTCACGCACACATTCACAGTGTGTTTGTATCGTTGGTTATCACAAGTAAACGGTGAGCCACTTCGTGAGACAAAAATAATGTACCTACCTAGGTATGTCTTAAAATATGTCATAATATATGTCGTCGATCGAACGCGGTGCACCGTTAACAAATTCATATTGCAAAATGAATAGATATCTTCTATAAACTACCAGAGGAGTTAAATGTAATACTAACAAACATCAATCCACATGAACCGAGTCGCATGTACAGAGAGGTACATGATGAAGATCATGACGGAGCTTATGACGGCGACCAGTATCCAGTACAGCAGGAGGTCGCAGAAGTACAAGGTGAACCAGTAGCGAAAAGGAGAGAAGTTCATTGCGTGTTTCTGAAAATTTCCTGAAGAGTTATGAGAAAATATGTTCTGTCTATATTTGAGATCAGTGGAAAAGGCAATAAAGCCCCTTTGTACCTGCCGTGTTAAGCATGACAGCACTTTCCCGAGCACTAAGGTAATAATAACATTCGCCATAGTCCTAGAATTTCGGAGTGATGGATGTAATGTTGTTCTCGGCCATTCCCTATTTTTTGTAGAAGGTGACGGAAGAATTCTATCAAAAGAAGATTCGATAATTTATTTATTGTTCCAAAATCAGTGTTACAAATATTTTTTCCATCAGTTATGAATAAGCAAAAACTGTGCAATACTATACAGTAGTTAACCAGGACTGCTGTTCAGTAAACAAAGTTAGTTTGCGTAGATTAGAAAGACTGTAGGACCAATTACACTACCTTGGGGCACCCCAAAGCCACTGAGATCAATGTATGTTTTGTATTTTCACACATTCGCCTCGTCTTGTTAGGTAGTCTAAAAATGTTCAGAGCTACGCCCAATGATATTATATATATGCAATAAAGAGGGCTACGCCTGTTATTCCTATTATTTCCATTTTCTTCAGAAGGATGGTGACAGAGACTGTCAAATGCTTTGGACAGATCTAGATATATGCCTCAGTGCTTTGGTTTTATTATCTAGGACATTAATAATGCTAAAAGTTACATCAAAAACTGCATTCCGGTTTCCCACCGCGGTCCACCATTTCGTGACTCCTAATCTAGACAGTTTAGTAAGCGAGTTGGGATTGTTAAGATAGTCTTCACAATTTGAAACGGTACGGCACTATTTGGAGAGATATTAATATGACTGGTAGAAAATGCCTCAGGCATTCCGCCTTTGTACAGTATTTTTTTTACTTGTGCGCGAAGTTTAAATATAACAATAAATTATTTCTTCGACTATGGCGACTATGTTAAATGCTGACAGTGGTGTGAGAATATAGTCAAAGCTAGCCACAAACGTTGTTGTATTTTGTGTAGATGGGGAGCGATAAATTGAGAGTAGTGCAAATTCTGTGCCACACTTGGCAAGCAGTTTGCATCACATAGATGAACTTCAGTGATAGTCCAGTCAATGTTTTTTCGAGCATATATTATAACTCCGTCCTATTTTTGTGACTACTTTAAAAGCAGTGGTCCTCCAGCTGTGGACATTCATTGGTGACCTTGCTCAGCCAGCAGCATTTAACATCAATCCTTTGCAGTAAGACAGTAAGAACACCGAAATTACGATTAACACTACCTACATTGACGTATAACATGTTAATTTAGCAGCAATGCAGCATGTCTGTCACTGATGTTCCCGATGCATAGATAGATTTATAGTTACCTGAACATGTCTAATAAGTCCGTGCTCCTGTGAGGGTATAAGCGTGACGTGCGAATTGGTAAGTATTAACAGAAACTGTATGAATAAAGGTGGAGCGGTGGCTTCTTTCATCCACTGAAATCAAAAATATACATCTATTTAGATACTAATAATAAAGCTGAAGAGTTTGTTTGTATAAACGCGCTAATTTCTGAAATTAGCGCGATTCCAGACGGATATGAAAAAATATTTTTGAATTTGATAGCCCCATTCTTGAGGAAGGTTATAGCCCTAGGCTCTCTTATTAACATCAGGCTTCGACAGTTAGAAGCAAAAATAACACTAAGAGAAACCGACATAATTGGGCGATGCGATGCGACGTGGGTCGGGAGAATAAGAAATTTCACGCGGATGAAGTCGCGGGTAGAAGCGATTTTCTTAAATGCTAAATGATCTGTACCTACGTAAGTACCTAGTGAAGCGATGAATAAACAAATCTGTTTATTTGACATTGTCTTATTCTTTATTATCGTTTATTTATAGGGGCACATTTACAAGTTAGTATTGTAAATGTGCCCCTATAAATAAACGACTATTTGTATATTATTACTTAGGGTACATGCTACTCAGTGCAACGACCTTTTAGCGAGCGCTTTAACTGAACAAATTATGCACTCGGTGCTTTTTATTAATAAGCTTAAGTTGTAACTTAGACGAAACTAAGAATGTATTTTGGAAAAACTCTATAACAAAGTAATGTATTCTTATGTTATCTAATAGTACCAATGAAATATCCAGCACGAGGGGGTCGTCCACGATCTTGATGGTAGCGTCCAATTTGCCGGAGTAGTGACGTATCAGCGCCATGTACACACGCGCAAAGGATCGCGCCGCCGCACCGTGGTCGTGATGGATCGGACTATAAAGAGCTTGCACCTGAAGCAGTTAAACAGAAGATTGCTCACACTATCTTCTTCAGTGTAACTGGGGGCCTAAAAAGGCCACTTTGGCAGAATCATAAAACAATTCATATCACGCAATTCATCTGTTTTACAGTTTCACACCTGTAAATCCCTGAAGGGTTAGACAGAGGTGTACCTATAGCATTTTACGAATCTCCATACAAAACTGTCATACAGACGAAATTGCGTGATTTGAATTGTTTTATGATTCTGCCAGTGGCCTTTTTAGGCCCCCTGTAATACACAAGTTTTCAAGAGCCTGTATAGTATCTACCTTAGAGTACCTATGCCCGCAAACAGCTCGTTGCCCGTTTTCACCATCGTTCCCTCAAACACTCCTTATCTAAGGGTCCCTTACCTTAAGAGACTCCTTAAATCAGCCCCTTACCTAAGTTGGTTTTCACCAGATTAAGGGATATTTATGTAAGGGCCACTTTTTCTTTTTATCAGGGAGTACAAAGTTCGTACTTTTTCAAAAAATTACCGATTTTGTATTCCATTGATAAATCATGAAGATTTTACGTAAAATAATATGACGAAATACAAAGACAAAATAAAACAAACATGATTACATTTAAAATACATAAAATATCACCAATATTTATATTAAATTACTGATTAATTCGTGTTGTCTTGTCTTGTAATAGATATTACCTATACCTATTACTATTTTATGCTAAAAAAATTTCAGAAAAACAGAAAAGAGGGCAATGTTTGTATTATTGATTTATTATTTTTTACTGTGTTTAGTTTGGTTTGTGATCTTCCTGTACGAGTCGCAAAAATATTTTTTTTTCTTTCTAAATTACAACAATGACGAAAAAGAGAGATTAATAAAATTGGTCATAGACCATAAAGACCATAAAATCCTTCGAGGGGTAACGTACAATAAGTATCATATGTTGTTGTATTAATTATTTAGACCTTTAGACTTTTAAACTTCCAGATAAATAAGTAATTATTTAAAACTAAATTAATATTTTAAATTGTACAACTTCTTTAAGCATGCGGAGTTTACCTGTAGGTAAGTGATTGTTGCACTATTGCATTAAAATTTTTGCATGTTACTTTTAGCATACAACCTGTGTAATCAATCGTTGGTAAAACAATAAATAAATAAATAAAATAAAATTAATAAATAATGACACAATATTAAATAAAAAAACAGATGGACAACAAAGAACGAATAAAAAAAAATACCGACTCTCTTATTTGGCCGTCTGAATTAAATTTGATTCGTCACTAAATCCAGAGTTTTGATAGCATCTAAACACTCAATAAAATCATCCATTTCGTAGCAATTATGAACGTTCAACAGCAAAATAAACTGTCACTTAACGCTAAGATGCCGAATATCGGGTCCCTGTATTTAAGGGATCCCTTAGGACCATAAGTGATGGTGAAAACGAAACTAACTCATAAAATATCTTAAGGGCCACCCTAAATTTAGGGAACGATGGTGAAAACGGGCAGCAGTTGGTCAACTAGCTCTCAAAATGTCTACCTTATTCCTATTTTTGTTAGTTCTCTTACTGTTCTTTCTCTTTTGTCTCGTCTCTCTTATCGTATAATATGTCGCTTTTTTGTCCACTCAATTTTTGATGCAAGAATTAGAGAATTTATTCCGGAAGGTTTGTGTGTAAAATTCATTAATATTTATTTTAACGTAAATATCTACGAGTACGAGATGTTGATGTTATATGTCGCTAGCTCATCAGTAAAGTGTGCCAGTGCGAAGCAGGGGCGGGTC
Organism: Gortyna flavago; assembly: GCA_963669345.1. Classification (NCBI taxonomy): domain Eukaryota; kingdom Metazoa; phylum Arthropoda; class Insecta; order Lepidoptera; family Noctuidae; genus Gortyna; species Gortyna flavago. The sequence continues at coordinate 3,206,894 of OY770126.1, forward strand.
GATAGTTTTTTTTTTTGTTTAGGGTCATTAAAAAGTGCAGTTTTTAATATTCACCTCAACTTTTCCATTAGCGTCAGTCGATACGTCCATACCATACGCATTCATGTACACGTATACTTGAGGCGAGTCTATTGCACGAGTTGCCAGGTATTCCGTCAGACTCTGGAACAGACAAGAGGATAGGAGCAACATTACACCATAAAGTAAATTGACATGCGATGTGTTAAGCGATTTTGTAGCATTTGTAGTGTCACTATCTTGCTGTCACCTTGACTTGCCCCGAATTGAAACGTCCTACAAATGATTATGAAGAGACGGGAGGGCCCTAGTATGTTGATCGCTTAACAATGCTCTTTGGTGCAATCCTGGCAGCAGAACCATTTTTTTGTGATTCCCACCAAATTTTGATAGGCTGGGGCCACATCTGCGTATATCGTCGCGAACCAAAACGTACTAAGACTTCGTATATTTTGCTCTTTAAAAAGTTATTCGAGGTGTTCTTATGATGTGATTACATTAGAGGCTTCGTAATTCTTTTTAAATGTGTCGCCTCTCGTGCCGGGACGAAGTCCAATCTTTCGCTAGGATAGCCGATAGTGGTTAGGTACATTTGCGTGTATCATGTCGTCGCGCGGGTGCGGCCTTAGCTTCAGAGAAAGGTATTTAAAAATAGTCAAGTATGTAGTTAAACTAAATGAAATCGTTTACGTTCGGGATAATTTCACAGACAGGATATTAAAAATATGGATCCTTAAATAATATTATTATTATTATGATTATACGAGGTATCTACCTATTACCGAGTGATTATAAAACTCACCTCTGTGTGTGGAAGAGCAGTATACTGTATGTATTTTATTTCTTTTTTGGTTGCTTTTGTGTCCGACATTACGTAACTGGAAAGAAAACAAAAACGTTCATAACAAAAGTTATTACAATTTAGGCTAAAAGTTTGGGGAAACTAGACGAGAGCTAATTAGGTAGGTGAATCAAAAGAGCACGAATTTATAGTTGTGGCGACGTATATCTTGTTTTCTGGGAAAAGATCTGAAAGCTTACCATCGCCAAAGCCTAGGTACGTTAACACGGCGCTATATGATATTACTGTAGGTACAGCCCCATTCAAACTTTATGGCGGCTCTAAAGTACGCTACTCGCTACGCAGTACCTCACCCCTCACCCCCGCTGACAGGAGTGACAGGTGAATTTGTTCCTGCGCAGCGACTCTCATAAAGCCACCATTAAGTTTGAATAGGGCTGTACCTATAATATTGGGATCACACGGAATTTCGGGGAACGTGTTATCCCATCATCTAATATATAAAATTCTCGTGTCACAAATGTTAGTTACCTCCGAAACGGCTTGACCGATTTTTATGAAATTTTATATGCATATTCAGTAGGTCTGAGAATCGGCTACTATCTATTTTTCATACCCCTAAATCGAAACTTACGCGGGTGAAAATGGTTATAGTGTAAAATATCATTCAGCACAAGTGTGTAAGCTTAACTAACATAAACTAACCCGATGGCAATAGAACGACTGGTTGGGACATCATCGGCACGCAAAACCAAGGTAGTTTTACTCTCCAAATCCTCCACTGTCAATGTCTGAAACTAAAATATAAGGCTTTAAAGAAAAGAGACAAAGCAATCACTAAACACATACACTTACACTCACTTCATTTTGATTCAGAATGAGCTAGTAGGTAGGTTCTGTCACGAGCACATAGTAAGCAATATTCAAAAGCGATTTCCTCGTGGATTACAACTTTTAGATACGACCTATTTCATTATAGAGCCTGTGGGCTAATTACGTAACGCACTAATAGCAGGAATGGATTTCATTTTGACAGTTCAACAATATTCATTGCGTTGTTTGTTGAGCAGACAAATTTTTTTAACCTAAGAAGCAAGCAATATACATTAAAAAAAATTTCAAGATGGTGATTGATAGTGTCTCACGCAATTAGTGTGCTGGTTCTAAAATAAGTTTGTAGTCTATGACGATCGGAACATCATAAAAATACAATCAATACAGTAGTAGAATATAGGTACTTAATACAATAAAGCGTACATGTCATATCTATTATGACTTCGCCGTTGAAAAAGCACTTGTCACAATAGATTTAGCTATCGAAATTTTATTTCACACATTGTTCAATTCGACTCCTTATTAGCTATCTATTTAATTTTAAGTTCACTTCAGGTATTGTGAACTAAAACTGTAGATAGGTACTAAAAACTATCGTTGGCTTGTTTATTTATCATTAAAGCTATTGCCCACTCCTTCAGAACGTACTACCGGGATAAAAAGTATACTATGTTCTAATCTAGATAAGTAATGATATACCCGTGTGCAAAATTTTATTAAAATCTGATAAGCGGTTAAGGCTTGATTGACAAACAAACATTCAAATTCACAAATTTATGGCGACATCTATACCAGCGCACGCGAACTGTGTAGGTACGTGAGACAATATTGTCGTCACACAAATCCTATATCGCGCAAGCAAAATTTAGCGCCATACCCGAATATTACCTATATACCTACAACAGCCCGACAACAATCATCGGGCAGTACCCTACCGGGCTGGTCGGAGGATCCTTCCTTTTCGATGAAGGATGGAGGAACTTTCCACCCAGTTCCTCGATACCTCCAAAAACACATACACATATGTTTACACATTTATAATATTTAGGGCTGATTTTTCAATCATCTGATAAATTTGATATTTTGACAGTTATTTCATACAAAAACTATCAAACCTCAATTTTATTGATCAAATAAAAGTTACCTGGCGATGGAAAAATCAGCCCTTCGTTGGATAAGATTAGTATGATAGGAAGTAGGATGTACTTACAACAAAAGAAGGCAACTGACCTACTACTCGTATACTTTACATAAAAAAATCAGACTTACTTCACCACGTGGTATTTTTACTTTATCCATATGTAGCAGTGCAGTTGACAGTGTAAATCCTAGGAATATTCCTGATAACACCGCTGACATAAACTACAAATATTAATAAGTTATTAAGTAGATATATGGTTAATATCAATAACAACATTGTATTAGCTGGACCGAAATAATCCTTGTTGTTGAACCTAATAAGTATATCCCAAGATTATAGAATAATATAAGAAATACTGACAGAGTTAATTTCGCATTTATACAGGGTGTAAGGAACTTGTGTAATATTAGTATTTATGACTTTTCAAAGTTTGTATTTCCTACGTCCCAAATAAAATATTTACTACTTTGTGACAACCCTATTCCCATAGAAATTAAAAAAAAACTTAGATACGCAATATCTCCGAGATTTCGCTAGATACATATTTAGAATTTTCTTAAGTTGAATTTAATATACATAAGTATGTTCGTCATCTGCCTAGCCTTTTCCCAACTATGTTGGGGTCAGCTTCCGGTCTAACCGGATGCAGCTGAATACCAGTATTTTACATTTTACTACACATAAGTATGTTATGCAAACAAAACAAAATGCGACCCGTAAATAGCTAATTTTATTTTAATTTTTTCGTTTATTTTCAAAATAATTATTTTTCTCGTTCCCGTGTGACGCTAGGGACTTGCAAAGGAGAATGACAACCAATGGACCCCTAGTTTTGGTGCCGTGTCAAGACTATTTACTTCTCAAAAATTAAGTCGTATTTTTCAATGTTTAAGTTTTTTTTATCAACTTTTTTTTTACCCTAGCATTGGAAAACATAATTAATATTTGTTTTATTGAATTTATATCAGTTCCGCCATTAAAACTTAACCTGAATGTTGCCAGACGACAGAATAAGTCAATTAAATAATTGTAATCGATTGAAGATATCGATATTTTACTAATCCGCTGAATAAAATGACCGAAGATAGGCTACAATAGCTTTTCTCCCGTCGTAATCTAGCTAACACTCTCATCTAACTGATTAGGCGCGAAGTAGACGACGGGCGGGCTCAAATAAAAAAAATTAAAGTAGTAAATAAACTAAAAAAATATATTATCATTGTGTTTCGTTCGTGGTATTTCCTACCGTCAGAAATATTCCGCCTCATACCTAATTAATCTCTTTAAAAAACAAAAGTTAGTACCACAGTTAATATTGTGGTTAGTAGTTAGTACCTCCCATACATACCTAAATAGCGGGTATAATAATTATTTTCTTTTTAATTATGTATAAAATATTATTTATAACAAATCGATTTGGTAAATCGATTACCAAGATATTTAACATGGTCACACTTAGACAGATCTAACTGTCAAATCTGTCTTCAACTACAGATAATCTTATAAGATTCATAATGGAATGGATGTGGTATTTTTGCATAAAATACCACATCCAATCCTCGATCTAAGAAAAATAGAATGACAGCGATACGCTCGTAGACAAAATTACTAAAAATAAAATTGTGCGGACCGCACACCGCGCTCGCTGTCACCTGATTCAACGCCACTCCAGTGGAGCGCGGACAGTCGGCGTTTTTTACAACGCCACTGAAGTGGTGCGGGGCGCGTGAGTGGATAACCTCAATTTCAGCATCCGAAAAAATAAGATTTCTCTTAAACTAGGGTGTAAAGTTGAAAATCGATTTCAGGATATGAAAATGTAATTCTAGGTCTACAAAACCAAGTTAAAACCACCGTGACATGCGAAGTTTTATAGGGGCCCAAAACTCCTAACAAAATGGGCATTGTCCTTTGACACTGCAAAGGTGGATAGATTTCAAACCAACAATTATTTTACAAGACACTGGCTTTTGCTTTATTCAAGAAATACAGACGAAAAACTTTTTCAAGAAGGTCAGTGAACTATATATATTTTTCTGATAACTATTATGACTTGGACTATTACCCGATTCCGGCTTGACATCGACTTACGGGACACCCTGTATAATAGAAAGAGACACAGAGTGAGAGAAAGTCGCACGGAGGAGGCATAAAGCTTTTTCCTCGTGACAATTTTTACCAGACAACTTAAGAATTGTCGGGTAAAACGGGTCGCATTTTTTTTTTGTTTGCATAATATACTTATGTATAGTAACTTCAACTTGAGAAAATTCTAAATATGTATCTAGTGAGATCTCGGAGATATTGCGTTTCTAAGTTTTAGCGGTAGGCCGCAAGCCACGTTATGGAATTCGTTTAAAAACCTAAGGGTGCGATTACAGTGGCGCGGGGCGGGCAGCGGGAGCGGGTGGCGGGTCAAGCGGAAAACGCACATTTCCATGGATGAACACAGTAACAGCGGGGCGAATGGCGATTGAGCGGTCCAGACGTACCTACCTCGTGCGATAGTGGAAATAATAATGTCAGATTATTTGGAAGCTAGTGCATATTTAACCCTTTTTTTCTAAAAGCGATCGCCACGATATCAATAGTGATCGCTATAGACATGACTACTTTTTACGAAAGGCTGCGAAATCATGAAGATAAATTCTTAACATAATTTTTTAATTGCCTACTTGTCTATTCGAATGATTTGAATCACTAGAATTCCACAAAGGTGGTCGAGCCAATACGGCACTTATTAAATCTTCAGTCGTCTGCGGCATGTCCGAATAAATCGAGCGGGAAACGCAAACTGACTTGCGTCCACCCGCCCCGCTCGCGACATCCGCTTGTCCCGCTGCGATTCCCGCTCACCCGCCCCGCCCGCACTTGGTGCACCTTGGTCAAAAACTATGCGTTTGCGTTACCCGCCAGCGGATTCCGCTGCCCGCCCCGCTGCCACTGTAATTTCACACTAAAGCAACTTACCGTGATACTGAACAGTTTCAAGTGCCTCACATGGAACTTAAAGAACTTCGATAAGATGGCGCCAAGATGTATATTGCAAGGACTAGTTTGTCGCTCCCATGTAACACGTTCTATTGAAGAATCTATAATAAAGAATTAGATGTAGATTTATAAACAGAAAGGATTAAAAAGCAATAAATTGTAAAATGTCTTTCATATATACCGGTCAATTTCTCTAGAGCCTCTGTAGTTCTGATGGCACTAAGAGGATCGCGAGGAGGTCTATTATCCGCTATTGCTCTGCAAGTTAACACATCATCTTTAATTTATGCCTGTGATTTTTCATATTTTTTTAGAAATGCATGAAACTGAAATACTTTTTACAAAAAAAAACAACCGACTTCCAAAAAAAAAACACTACAAAGTGCTAAATAACTTTAATTTCGGAAGTAGGTGTCAATAAACGAAAATGCAGAACCAACGACACCGACTTCCGAAATTAAAGTTATTTAGCACTTTGTAGTGTTTTTTTTTTGGAAGTCGGTTGTTTTTTTTTAAAAAGTTTTTATTTTGTACTTTTTAGTGGGAGAGTTTATAATTTATCTAAGTTACAATAGCCTAATGTCAACTGCTGATCACCTTTTACAAAATATTGCTTTTGAATTTTTAGATTTTTGTTGATTTTTCAAAAACCGCTTGTCAGATTTCGAAAAAAAATTTATGGGACCATTTGGGAAGTACACCCTTTCCAACAAAAAAAGAATTTTTCAAATCGGTTGGCAAACGACGGAGTTATGCGCGAACAAACATAAAAAAAAAATACAAACATCCGAATTGAGAACCTCCTCCTTTTTTAGAAGTCGGTTAAAAAGTAACATTCACTGGACATCATCACTGGACGCCATCGCGGCAGGCCGAGACTAAGATGGTGGGACGAATTTCACTCCTACCGATAGGACTGGCTCGCAAAATATAGAATTGCGTGGAAAAGGGAGAGGGAGGCCTTTGCCCTGCAGCGGGCTAATACAGGCTAACTAGCCTGTATTAGCCCGCTAGTTAGTTATCCTGAAACTATACAGGATGAAATTGGAAACATGCGACAAATCGAAATAGGATATTGTACTCACCATTATGCACAACTTTTACTATGGGACCAAACCTGAAATCGCGAAAAAAAAATCAGCTGTTCCCTACATTTATGTTCGTATTATAACTCGTCAAAATGTAGGGAACAGCAGACTTTTTTTTTTCGTAATGATGAGTACAATCTCCCATTTCGATTTGTCGCATGTTTTCAATTTCAACCTGTATATTAAATGCTGAGACCTTTGCCATCAATTATATAGACTGCACGGACTGAAAGATACTTAAAAAAATAATACAATGTTTAAACTCACCGTCGGCACACCTCCTCGGAATCTGCTACGCTGATATCAAACGACGTTAGTCCATACTTAATGGAGTTATCATTGAGATCCTTCACAAGTTCGGCCACACGCTCAGAAGGACTTGTAGGTATTCGCAAGATTATCAGAGAGCCGAAATGTGCTCTCACTGTGGCCCCAGCGCGTTTCACCCGATCAAGAAGTATTTGTACTTGTTCTACGGATGTTGCACTGGTCTTTAAAGTCACACGGGCTCGGTACTCGCGACCTTGGAAATGTAATATACCAAAAGTATATAAATATAATGATAATCGGAAGTTCGCAACACATTTACAATGTTTTGGATTGGTCATCTCGCTGACAGTGGTTTTAAATACGGGTTACTGAATACTCAATAATATATTTATTGCTTCCACATGTGAACCTTGGTGGTAGGCATTACAGAATATGATCATTGTGGACCCTGTCGGGAACAGCAACGGTAGGAGAGAGGGAGAGGGCTTTTATTTGACTACTTAGTTTATAATTTTATATTTATAATTATAATAAATATTGTAGGTAATAATTTCATAAAACATGTAATTTTGCATTTATATAATAGGTTCTGCTTGATATAACTGTAGAAGTAATGAATTCTATGAGTTTTTTTTATGGTAAATTTATTTATTCTGTAAATCGGAATCACTTTCTCACGCCATATTAAATGTAATAGTCAGATAGGAAATGTCGACTTCAACTAGCTTATTTTGTATATGTTAAAACACTACCCCTGAGAAGAAATGGCGACACAAACTCAGGGGCACCTACCGACCATGACTCACACACACAAAACGCTGCCAACGGGGCTAAGACAACCAATCATGCTACGGTACTACTGCCTGCCCTACTTGTGCGGGTGTGTATGAGTGCAGCATCTTTACGTAAAATTGTTATTATTTGGCAGTCCCTTAATGGTTTTGATTGACTCTGAAATGCTTATTGTCATGAACATGTCTTCGATAGGAGTGGGAGATACATGAAGAAGCCTCCTCGTGTAGTGCAGTTTGTTCCGCCAGTTACTCAACTGAACCAAGTGCTCGGCGCATCCTGGACAGTCACACCCAACACCTTATTTTACTGGCCAGTTCTTCTCTTGCGGTGGTAGGGCTAACGCCCGCCTGGTGCGATTTCCCTCCCACCGGAGACCGGCGTCAAGCAGCCTGTGTGTTTCGTTGATGCGTGGCAGTTCCAGTGCCTAGGCATCTTATGGGCACGCTCGTTCCATCATAGACCTCATCCATCGCTTTCCATCAGGCGTCATCGAGGTCAAGAGCGGGCCCATTCAGGAATAAAAAAAAATAAAAGGAGTATTTTTAAACTGCTATTTTTGTTTTCATCGAATGGTAAGCGATGATGTGGTAGACGTTGTACGAACGTGTACAATACCAAGAAGTTACCTATTTACTCGGTAAGAATGGAACATTACAACTTGAATAATACTAATAAACGCGGAGTTATGCCAAACTTATACTTTGAAAAATGTATGGCACATCTGAAGTTAAGCATGAGATATTTAGAGGCCATCCATTAGTAACGTCACATCTTAAGGCGCAGATATACGACTTCTAATGATTTTAAATTCAACATCACGTCTAATCGACCGGACTGATTTCTTTGAAAAAAATAAATGTTATACTAGACCATTTGCTTTGTAATTTGATATGTGAATTAACATAGTGAATAACATAGTGTAATTAATTTGTAAAGTAATGTCTACCGCGGACATAAAAACGATAATCACGCAAACACTATCGGGTGTATTTTCATAAAACTTTCACCATATAAAAGACAATTTAATTCCCCGAATTTTAGTATACGGTTTTTATTTGTTTGGTGTTTGATAAATCAACAATAGATGATTGTTTCATATTTTGAAATAAATTACGTTACGTTACGTTAGCGTTGTGTCATCGCGGATCTCTTTCTTTTCTATGCAGTCCGATAGTGACCGCGCTTTAGGTCATGTAGTCGTCTTAAGGGGGCGCGAGGTGCTCGACAAAGAGTGACGTCTAGTGACAAGGGGAAGGGGGCGAGCCATAAACTTCGTGACGTCACATGTATAAAAATCTAAAGTATTAAAACTCTAACGAAAATATTTAAACTTCAACTCTACAAAAATCCCGGGGTAAAGGTTGTGTGACATAATTTATGGATAACCTTAGGGGGGTTAAAAGTAGTTACGGTTTAGTATACTTACCATACCTGAAGAACATATATGCAGGCGTGCCTCCAAAGACCAGTCTCTTGTTATCGAACACAAACACCCGGTCAGCGTATTCAAGTTCCATGCTCGAGAAACAGAACGATACTATTGTTTTGTACGTTTTATATTGCTGGAAATTGTAGCAAAATCGTATTTTTATTCATGCAGAGCAGTGGTGGCACAGTGGCATCGGCCCCGACTTACGAGTTCTACGTAAGAGTGATCGGCCTAAGCGTTCGGATTGTGACGCATCTATCTCTTAAGGCGCCACTAGTCAATATTTTTTCCATACAAATTTCGGGAGATTATTACTCCACTGTTTGATATTATGCATCCAAAGTTAAACATGATATCGTTTTGACTTATTATTAATTGTGTCTGTACGGAAACAGAATATTAAAATAAAAAGCCATTAAAAAGTTATGAGCCAACAAAGATTCGTTTTTCTTGCTATTTTTAACGTAACTTTGGGTGTAAATAAGTAATAAAAGACCTGTAAAATCAAAACCAAAATCGTACCGACAAAACTCAGTTATCGAAGAGTTCAAAAAAATTTATTTATAATTGATTTATGCAGTTTTTTCATAAAACTCGATTTTCCAAAGCACTTTTCGAATTATTTTACGCGCCTATCAGTTCAGAACGGTACGAGTATTTCTGTGCGTGAGAACTAGACGTTGCGCATGTAGACTAGCGTCTAACTGCTCATCACTGATACTAGCTCTGTCAGACACGAAGCTAGGTGAGACAGCATGCTTTTTAGCCATGACCACCAGTGAGTTCGAGCGCGCGACTGGTTTACTCTTCTCTTTTTTATAATTTTGACGTGCTCTAGTTTTTGTATAAACCTACCTACATTTATCATTAATCATTATCATTTACACAAACATAAGTACCCTAGTACAAAAAACCACTTCTCCCATCTTGTGTCTACCATACCCCGTTACAACTGACCCCTGTCCCGCCCTCAGATTCGACGCCGTCACATCAATGCTGTACCACTTGCGCGGCATCGGCGAGGGTTTCTCAGGCCACTACGACGAGTAGGTACGTATACGGCCTGGACACACGGAGGCGCTGGTGTACCTCATGTTGGCTAACGAGATAGTGCACAAGATCGATGATGCCAGGGCTATTACTATTGCTGAGGTGAGCGTTGGCAATAGACAATTTGGATTCTGTTGTTAAGATTGCCTAATTATAGCTAGAAAAGACTGAATGTACTTTTGAATGGGACAATGCAACATAATTTATGTTCTTACATAACATTTCGGTTTCGAATAAAAATTCTCATAACTTCAAAACTATAGAAAGGAGCAAGAAACGAGAATAGTATTTACCATTATTTTGTCTTTGATGACATTCCTGTATCTGTTGAGATCAAGAATATCTGGTATAACTACGACCTGGAAGTTTAAAATATAACATTTAGTATGATGTAACAAACATACAATATTCTTGAATTTAAAATGATCATAATTATGTAAATTGAAATTCGCGCTACTCCAAAATTATAGGTAAGTATGTGTTTCGGGACGAGCTGGAGAAAACAAACGACCTCTGGTCCACTTTTGCCTTTGCCCAGCAGTGGGATGATGCAGGCTAACAGTATCAGATCAGTACGTATGAGTTTTTTTGTGAAACATTCAAGTCACTCACAGAGTAACGTTGTATAATGAGTTACATCAATCAACAATGAGAAGCTTGGGAAAATAGAAGTTTTGTTGTTAGGGATTCCTAAGCCATCGGTTCTTCCACCGCCATAAGTCAGAGGGGCAATACTCGTAATTTTAAGAACGTTCACAGTCTGATCTCAGTCTCAATCTGTCAAAAATACATCAAATTTCTCTTACATTTTTGACGAGTTTTAGACATGATTGTCGCTGAGATGAGATTGCGACTAGATTTTGAACGTTTTTAATTACGGTAAACGGCGTACTTATACTCCCAGTGTTCTCAGCATTCTGAACAAGTATCGGACCGTCATAAGTTTCACTGGGTCCCGTCACCACATGTGGTCTATCCTGCGCATTCTAGTACTTTACTTTACTTACCCTAGGCTCCAGTAAAATAGCGATGGCCCAGCACAGCTGCGCCTTGTAGTACAAGTTCAGGTTCCTCACTTGCTCATACTTCACTGACTCCAAGTCACACTCCCTGAACAACCGCTTGGACCTGACGAGACTGTACTCTGCTATGCGTAACTTCTTTTGGTTCCACAAGCAAATCTGATGAAAATAGGAATTCTTCTTATTTGCTTTTGTGTGCAGGCTACTAAAATTACTTGATTTCGTCTTCTTGTTTGTCAAAGAACTTGAAGACTAAGGCGAGATTCTCTTAAATAAGAAATATATTATTTTCTTAGAATACTTAAGTGAATCAGTTTCGGAAGTCGGCGGCTATTTTTTTATTTTTATTTATATGTATTCTTTTTTAAGGGAATATTTCCTCAAAAACTTAAAAAATCTTGTAAGCTAAAACCTCGTCTTTTCTTTCAGTTGTTTGAGGCGGTTTTTTTCTTTAGGCCGCTGCACTGGTTGAACGGCACCGTGTAGTTAAAACGCTAGGCAGTTAACTGAATGGCTAATTAAGCCTGCAGTTTGCGGCGACATATATACAGGGTTATTGGAAAAACACCAACAACCTCTTAAGAGGTTATTGTACTCATCATTATGAACAACTTTTACTATGGGACCAAACATGAAATCGCGAAAAAAAAATCAGCTGTTCCCTACATTTTGACGAGTTATACGAACATAAATGTAGGGAACAGCAGATTTTTTTTTTTGCTGGTGTTTTTCTAATAACCCTGTATTTTTAACTCACAGTGCTGTACATAGCCAAATGCTCCTGAACGGTGAGGTCTTCGACCAGGGCTTCTGAGCGGTGGCAGTAGCCCATCATTTGAGGTGTCGTCATTATCCCCGTGCCTGGCTTCAGTATCTCGCCTAGCACGGCAATGGTTCCGTAGTCTGCTTCCATTAAACCTGGGTGAATGGAACTTATTTACTGATTACTTAAATTCATATTTTAGACTGAAATTCTGGAGCGATTACGTACTAGCCGAGTTTCTCATTGTGTATGAAGCGAAAAATTACTTTAAGCCAATAAAACGATTGTTTGCCGTTTGATAGATCAGATTATATGTTATTTGCAAAGCCTCACCACATACTCGTACAGTTTCTTGATATTGAATGCATTATCAAAATGCCATAAATGGACTTCCAGGTAGGAATTTTATTAATATTCAAAATGAAGAACTGTACATACCTAGTACGTGTTGGTTGGTTTTTACTTTGTATTATTACTAGCAGCGCCCCGCGGTTTCACCCGCATAAGTTTCGATCGAGTGGGAATATCGGGATAAAAACTATCCTATGTCCTTGCCGGGACTCGAAACTATCTCTAGGTATACCAAATTTTATCTAAATCGGTTCAACGGTTTCAGTGTGAAGAGGTAACAGACAGACACACTTTCGCATTTCTAATATTATTAGTATATAAGTATGAACGTATGGATAGGTGTCAACCACGAATATCGAGGGAGATGGATATGTCTTGTAGGCGTGGCACATGTCGCCTCCATCTGGCCAAACTGACCAGATAAAATTACCGTGCCGGTGCGTAGCGCTGAGATATGGATATCGATATAAATTGCTAGTTGTTCTAAATAAGAAATTATATTTAGAACCTGTTTTACCAAACTTAATACATTTTATTTATGTTCCCCGAAAGATCCAAAAATTAAAAATAAATAGATACATACAATAGGCAGGGTAAATAATTGGTTTGCCTTAAACCAACCAAAGTTTAGGTAATTTGTTCTTCCCACTTTCGATAGTTTTAAGCCGTCCGCGAAAAGACGCATGTTTTTTGAGTTAACTAAGCTGTGACCTACACTCAAATTAAGATACATATTTGAAACAGTAAGTTAACTATTATTAGTACAGCCATGTGCTAGTATTAGGCAAACCAATTGTCTTCATTTTATAAAAATATATCTACCATAGATTTTGTTTTATTGTTTTCCAATTGCTTCTGCGGTATGTTTAGTTGATAATTAAGACAATAGATGGGAACCAAAATTTTGTTATGGTAGGAACCGTATTTTCGTACTTTTTTATTTGAACATAATTTAAATTTAATCGATATTCTGTATATTTTCTAGTTTTTAATTTGCCATCACTTAATTTAAATTTAATCGATATTCTGTATATTTTCTAGTTTTTAATTTGCCATCATCTACCTAGCTTTTTCGCAACTATGTTGGGGTCGGCTTCCAGTCTAACCGGATGCAGCTGAATACCAGTATTTTACATGGAGCGACTGCCTATCTGACCTCCACAACCCAGTTTACCGGATACCCCTTTGTCAGACTTTCGGGTTTCTGACTACCCGTAACGACTGTCAAAGATCCACGAATGACAGCCGGGAACAACGGCTTGACGTGCTTTCCTGCAAAGAGGAATCTCAGTGTGTAAAGATGGTCACCAAGCCACAGATCAACCGCGGGAAGCATAGCTTAACCTGATCGATTGCCCTGTGCGGCTGTTACAGGTTTCTAGTTTTTACTTGATTTGGTTTTATTGGTGTTTATAAACCTACACCACACCACATCGAAAAGCAGATAAAAATAACAATACAAAATACGCCCAAAAACACTTCTCTTTTTTGCAGTCGATATTTTTATCGAGTAAATATTTATACCAACCTTTCGTCCCTAGTTGAGGCTAGAGTTGCATGTATGCGTGAGTTTCAGGAGTGGGAAAAAGGTTTGAACAAATATAGAGTGAAGGCATATCTCTCGGATATCTATTATGGTGTCAACCGAACTTACCGGTAAGCACGTCCTCTACCGCGTTCATCATGGTTTCTTGTATCTTTGAAGCCAACAGTATGGTGAACTCCCCGCGGTATATGTCAAAAGTGATGTTGCTAAGTACAGGAGTTCCCATGATGGACTAGAAATATTAAAACATTTTTTTACATTAAACCCTTGTGATTACATATTTTAGACAAAATTCAACTGGTTGCTAATTTAATTGTATTATTGACTATTTTCACGACATTGATTTTACATACCTATAGATAGTAAATTTTATTCTAGGTGTCCATTGTCTTCTCATAAATGATATTATAATTAATGTATAGGTAGATATAGATGCCAAGCACATCAAGCTACTACAATCAGTCAAATTTCTTTAGTCTATTTTCAACTTTATCCCTACAGCATAAGGTTCAAAGTTGATTGGGAAAATTTTACAGTTTCGGATAGCTTGATGTGCTAGCGTCTGTACAAAATATTGTAAAACATTTTTAAAGAATAACGGTGGAGTTTCTTGCCCACCATACAAAAGTCATCATCTGCCTAGCCTTTTCCCAACTATGTTGGGGTCGGCTTCCAGTCTAACCGGATGCAGCTGAATACCAGTATTTTACATGGAGCGACTGCCTATCTGACCTCCACAACCCAGTTACTGGGTAATACGATACCCCTTGGTAAGACTGGTTGTCAGGCTTTTCGGGCTTCTGACTACCCGTAACGACTGTCAAAGATCCACAAATGACAGCCGGGACCAACGGCTTAACGTGCTTTCCGAGGCACGGAGGGGTCTCGATATGTAAAGATGGTCACCCATCCACAGACCAACCGCGGCAAGCGTAGCTTAACCTGATCGATCGACCTGTGCGGCTGTTATTATTTAGCCACGGGCCCCTCGCCCACCATACAAAAGTGCCTATTTTAAATAAATAATTTGACTTTGACTTTATAATCATAAGTTCTTACTGAATTTGATCGAAATCAGTATAGCCGCATTTCTAATAGAAGCGAGAGTGCGATCTCATTACTAATAACATTTCGGTCCAAAAAACAATAGAAAATATGTATACTAATGGATTGACTTGCCTTACTAACGTCTCGGAAGCTGATAGCCTTTGCCACAAACTCATCCACTTCCTGTAGCTTGCCAATCTCACTCCCTGAGGGGGGCTCGATGTGACGGAGCTTGTTGCGATCCTGCACAATAATATTTGAAAATATACAAAAAAAATAATTGCATTTTTAACGGACATCAAAAAAGAAGGTTCTGTTCCTACTTATATGCGATCGGACATTTTATATAAAGTCCCCGTCACGAGAAGCTATAAATTTTGTAATTACAGAACTTCTACTATGTTACGTAGCGACAGTTCAATCAACAACAAATAGAAAGAAAGAAAAAAAGTATAGTTGGACACAGTACGTGAAACACAAAATTATGTAATAATTCCAAATTCAATCAACTCAAAGTAACATACGTGTAATACGAAACTAACGAGCAATTTAACTTGGTCGGGATATATTTTAGCAATTAAAGCGCTGTCGTCTAATGTTTTGTGGTACTGGAACGCGATACGTAGTGTCTCTAAGTAGTCTGTGGGAACGTGTCTCATTTGGGCCGCCATTTTTGTAAGTTCACACTGATGCTGTCAATGCTGCAGAATGCAGATGCAGAATACTCGAAATCGTATGACGACAGTAATTAGATGTGTGTGTTAACATAATTTTATATCCCTATATAAAAATGGTTACAAAACCTTTTTTCTCTTATTTGATCCAAAGGTGAAAAGGTGAAAGGTGGGTCCAAAATGAGTGTTTACAAAATTTAGCTTCTCGTGACGCAGGTACGTGAGGAGATATTACAGTGCACAAGCGTGCGCGTAAACACAGGTGCACTCTCTGTTCCTTTACTCTCATAGTCCGATGGGACGGCAATCCGACACGACCGGGGGACAGATCAGGCGCAGGACCAACGGCATTACGTGCTTCCCGAGACACGTGAAATGGAAAATATTATGATGCCTTCAACAAAACTGCAACATTCCATGTTGCCAGCGACATGTTTCTAGCACCAATCTAAGATGTTATGCAAGTCTTGTTTCTTGATGACTTGGCTTCTTTAGAAATATAAATTAAGTTACTTTTCGTGTCTGTCTCTGTTTGTATGCGTAACCGCGTTGTTCTTCTAAACTCGGCAACGGATTGTGATAAGGGCTGGACTATCATTTAAATATTTTTAATTTATTTGTTTTGTGTATTAAACTTTAATTTTAAAATTAAATAGAGACATTTCGATGTTTTTTCAAGTCGTGGAAACCGTACGAAACCGTACGAATTTTTCGGGAATTGTTACTAGTTACTGTACGTTTGTGTCGCCTTGACTGTTTCTGAGTTCAAACTATAGGAAATCGTTTAGGGCAGCTACGAGGACATTAGCGGGTTTTAAACACTCTCACGCCTGAAAAAGCAATCGTGCGTGAAAGAGTGCGCGTTTAAGATGTTGAAGGGGAAGGGAAAGCCTGTGGAAGCCTTTCTCGTGGGCAATCCAAATCCTCAAAAGCACTCGCGAAAGAACTTATCTGTATAGGGGGCAATAAACACTATGCGACTTATATTGGCCTCCATTTTTCTACTTCAGCTGTGACACACCACATTATGATTTATATAAATTTCTCCTTTCCGAATGTTTGAACTGAACCTACACTATAACTTTTTTAATTACTAATTCAACCTACGACATATCATAGAAAATAATCATAAAAATCCTGAGGGATTACCTATTATAGGGATTACCTTTTTTCGAATGGCATCTCGCAGTTCATCCTATGATCCTCATACGTCTACTGCTTAACCGGACTTGACCTAGGGATTACCTGATCTTATTTTTTATTTAATATCATAACTAGCTGCGCTCCGCGGTTTCACCCGCATAAGTGTCGCTCCCGTAGAAATATCGGGATAAAAAGCCTATATGTTAATCCAGGGCGTCAGCTACCTCCATACAAAATTTTATCAAAATTGGTAAAGCCGTTTGAGCGTGAAGAAGTAACAAACATATAAATACACACACTCACAAACTTTCGCCTTTTTATAATATTAGTGTGCTGTGGCATCACAGCTTAAGTGAAAAAATCTCAACGAACTTTTGGGGGCCAATGTAAAACTACGTTTCGCTGCCGAGTTGCTGATCTCAGTTGGTTGTTAGTACAAGCAGACAGAAATATGGTATCACCTATGCCGCTGCCTCTTCACCCTCGGACAAGAAAAAGGTAGCATATTTGGGTCAAGAAGTGGAGGTACCTCAGCTTCCTTGAATATGATGGACTCCCAGGTCACTTGTCCGCCAATGGCGCGTTGCTGTCCGATGGTTCTCTGCAGCATCATGAGGAAGGCGAAATATAAAAAATTCATGAAGGTCCACGATGCCACCATGTACAATAAGGAACTGGTTCTTTCTTTTGCTTCATTATCTAGTTTCAAAAGGTACAAGACATGATTAGTTTTCTGGGTGAGGGGCGGAAGAGTAGGGAACATAGTCAGCGCCCCGAAGTGAGTGGCGCTTACGTGCCCTATAATTACACTACCTACCATTTGCCAAACAGAGGACTGAAAGGTTGAGATGATAGTCATATATCATCATGTCAACCGACTTTTGAGCGTAAAGCCTTTCCCAAAATTGCGTCACATCACCTGAAGGCCAATACCCGTAATTAAAAACGTTCAAAATCTAGTCGCAACCTCATCTCAGCGACAATCAAAGTCAAAATTTTTTCAAAAACGTAAGTAATTTATGAGTATTTTTGTCAGATTGAGACTAAGATCAGATTGTGAAGTTCTTAAAATTACGAGAATTGCCCCTCAGATTCTTCGCCTTCCTACATTATTATGATCCGGGTTTCATTAGTTTATTCAGCTGCATCCAGTTAGACTGCAAGCCGACCCTAACATAGTTGGGAAAAGGCTAGGCAGATGATGATGGGTTTCATCAGCCATTTAATACAATACACAGGGACCATGGGGTAATTGCGTAACACGCTGTCAGTAGTAATGGCTTTCATTTTGATAGACAACATTCATAGCATTATTTACGTCAAGCAGACAAATATTTCGAACTTATGAAGCAAAATGATTTAGATTAAGATTGATATTGTGTTACGCGATTAGGGTGCTGCTTGTTAAAAACGTATACGACGAAAATCTGACAATTTTTGTTCCATTTAAGAGCGTTTACGCCATACGGCATTTCATACCAACTTTCAGGCCCTTGTTTTTCGAAATGAATAAACCGATTTTAATGAAACTTCATACGCATAAGTAGGATAAAAAGGTCAAAAAGTTACTTAAGAACATTTTCGAAAAATAGTGTTACAGTCAAATTAGACCGATTTTAAATTTTCCATAGAAACAGAGATTTCCAGTTTTTTTTTAATTAGACATTTTCGAAAACGTTCTTTACCTACTAACTTTTTAGACCTTTGTATCCTGCTTATGCGTACGAAGTTTAATTAAAATCAGTTCATTCCTTTCGAGAAACAAGGGCTTGAAAGTTTGTTTGAAATGCCGTACGTCGTAAATGCTCATAACACATAACATGAAACTTACGTTCAGTTTGCAGCAGAGCAAACTTGTTAAAAGCATGCACTAGTCCTATTGGTGGTAATACCAGGTGCAAAAAGAACGTCAGAGCGGTATGCTGGCGGTCGTACCGGTGGTGGACCAGCAGCTCAGCGAGGTAGGTCTGCAGGAGAGTGAATAGAATGGTCCAAATGCAAGCAATGTAGCCTGGAAGTATAAAGATGTGAGAGTTAGCCGCGCTGCATGCATGCAATAGTAGGGACTACTCAAGGTAAACAGCTCCATTAAAGAAAAGATGTTTCGCTTAGTAAAACATGCAGTTATCCACCAACTGAGGGAATTATTCTTTCACTGTACCTACCTATTTGGCGCACCGTGAGGCACAGTACTGTAAGTTTTTTTTGTTTTTGTGTGAATATTTTGTGCCTTACTTAACCTGAGTCAAATAAACCTATTTTGTTTCTTTCTTTACGGTTAGTGTCCAACTAGTTGGACAATTATAGGCTGGTCCCGAAGATGGTGATCTGAAGGCCAATTCTCGTAATATAAAACGTTCAAAATCTAGTCACAGTCTCATCTCGGCGACAAAGAAACGTCAAAAACTTGTCAAAATGCAAGGAAATTAGAGGTATTTTTGACAGGTTGAGACTGAGATCAGACTGTGAACGTTGTTTAAATTACGAGAATTGCCCCTCAGACTATGAACGTTCTTAATTTTACGAGAATTGCCCCTCAGGTGATGCTTATTCAGGTTGTTGTTGTTAGACTTGCGTATCAAATAAATAAGTTTACACGCGGTTCAGCTTAGTACATTCAAGGACAGCGTACAGACCTTTTTGATGAAACATGCCCATCAGCATGGCGAGCATAATCATGACAGACTCATAGGCGAGCACAACTATGAGAGCTTCGACCAGATGGATCCATCTGAAGATCAGGATGAGGGCGACGGAAGCCAGCACGCAGATTGGCAGGCAGGTGAGGTAGGCATACACCAGCCAGCCGACATATATTGACGAGTACTGGACGTTACGTAGGCGAAGAGCGCGCTGTTAAGAAGAAAAAACTTTAACGTCAACTCGCTTTTGTTTGTTGAGTGGGCCGGGCAGGTATGTCCTATGTAGTATAATATCCTTTTGCTGTCCGTCAGCTGGGTAAAGGTCTTTCTCAGAGACTTTCACGTCTCTCTCTCTCCGTTGCCTTCACTAGCTCATCCGAGCCGTTCCAAGTAAATCGTCACACCAGCACTTCCTTGGCAGCTCTATGACGAATACGGCAGCACTCCACGTGGCAGGCGTCCATTGCGTGACTAATGCCCTGATGCATTGGACAGATATGACCAAAAATTACATGCCATTCCCAAGCTTTTAGCCTGATAGACTTATCATTTTGAAGTTTATGGTTGTATCAATATAATACATTGCAAATTAGATAGATAGGTCTAATATTGAATGCTAACATTACCAATTACCACCAATATAAATGAAAATGACAGTCTAATAATGGAATATGTTTATGTGCCCTCAGGTCATTCGGGAATGTAAGTATGTGAAATTTTGATAATCGATTCGTTCAGCGAGCCTATACCTACACCTAAGCGGTCAATTACAACCAAACACATCAGGAGAGTCAGAAAGGTAAATTGAAAATACATCAAATACAAATAGAACTGATTATCCTGTACATAAATAACTTTTTATTCCGCGAATCAATGTATTATTATTTAGGTAAACATGAAGACGTTACTCCTTTATTGTCAATGTATTTTTTTCTGCGGTTTTCCTTAACGCGCCTAGATTGCTAGTGCTAATTATCAGGAGTTTAATAAAAGCACATGACTGATAATATTTGTGTTATTTATAGATATTTGTTCGGTTCCTGAATGAGTCAATCTTTTTATAAGTTTAAATACTAAATTGGGTAATATCAAATTAGCGAAGTTGCGATTATGTTCGTGTAATATTACAGATAGTTCTGATTTTTAGAATCGACAGTGACAACGAGAATATTGACTCAAGCCAATTGAGGAAGTATTAGTCTGACAGCAGGATAGCGTGGCTGAATGACCAATGCCGTACGGAAACTTGTACCGTCACTTGTGGTCTTGTGGAGGCGCTTGTATTGCACCCCTAATATTACATGTTGTAATCATAAATATGCATGCATTGTAGCAATCTGCGTAGAAAAAGACCAAGTCATATATCATCAGCCCGCTGGGATTGCTCAACACGGTCTATCAAACAGAGTGTGTGGACATAATACAAACTCTCTGACAGCGCCTCAGTCCTCCCCTAATAATCCCTAGGGAAAAAATGCATCACATCGTCCCTAATACTAGAATGTCACAATGCGCTTGAATGGGTAACTGTATCGAACCGCAATACAGTGACACTACAATGGATAAAAGGACACAGTGGATAGCTAAGAAACGACTCAGCTGACGAGCTGGCCAGAAAGGCATTCAGTACGTCAGTCTGTAGTCTCAACTAAGCAGGTGGCTACAGGAGCACACCCACACACAAGCAGAGAACTGGTGGTCGTCATCACCGGTCTGCAGGCAGTCCAAGGAAGCCATGCCATCATTAATTGGCAAGCTAACCAGACGTTTACTACGCCTGGACAGGAAAGGCCTGCGCCTGGTGACGGGGACCATCACGGGACAGTGCTCGCTAAACAAACACTTCCACACAATAGGCATAACGGACAATCCGTTGTGCAGGGCTTGTATGGAGGCTGATAAAACCGTTGCGCATGCGCTCTTTGAGTGCACAAGCTTCACCCAGATTAGGTCAGAAACCCTCGGAACAGCCAGATCTTGCACATATGTTCTTGGAGGTGGGCTGGTTGGAATAACCACCGACGGCCGCCACTGTGCGGACACTAAACCATACATAGAACATAACATAGACGAAGTCATATACCTACAGGGTGGAAAATTTAAGGGTAAGTATTTTTTTTTATGTAGCGTCTCTTTGCATATTGAATTTATTTAGTAATAATTGTAAGTTTGCACAATGGTTCATTAGAATTAAGATACTATAATTATTTAGTGGAGAGATTTAATGGGTGAATATTTGAAGATAGACATATTCAGGATTCGTAAGATAAGTTCAAATAATGCTTCCAATTACAACTTTTATGGATTTAACCTAAAGTTTATAGTGCAGATTAACGAAATAAAGCAAACGGACAGTATTTGAACTGCTATAAAGGTCTGAATCTGAAGCTGAAAATTTTCGTCGAATGGTGATGAGATATGAAACACACGGTAATTAGCATTTAAAAAATGGTAATTATGCTTCGTGATTGGTAATTAGAAATAAAATTAGTAATATACTTGAATCACATATTTATTAATTATTAAGGTGACAACAAATGACATTAAACGTTTAAAAAAAATACTCAAAAGTCAACAAGTTTTCCTAAAAATCAATAACATTATCTGTCTAGTAATTCAAACAAAATCAACTAAAACACTAGTTCAAAACTCAGTATAAATAGAACTTAGACCTATGTAAGTTACATCCAAGATATTTCTTAAACTCGATGAAATCATACAAAAACTTAGAAAATATTTACGAGTCTCACTTTCATGACCAGAAACTGTTCATATACAGACGCCAGCACATCAAGCTACTACAATCTGTCAAATTTCTTTAATAGATTTTAAACTTTATCGCTAAAGCATTAGGTTCAAAGTTGATTGAGGCAATTTGACAGTTTCGGGTAGCTCGATGTGCTGGCGCCTGTACTTAATCATAAAATAATTCAGTCTCAAGAGCATTCACGCCGTAGTACAGCATTTCATACAAACTTTCAAGCCCCTGCCTTTCGAAATGAATGAACCGATTTTGATGAAACTTCGTATGCGTAATCAGGATACAAAGGTCTAAAAGTTACAAAAAGGAACATTTTCGAAAAATAGTGTTACAGTAAATTTAGGCTAATTTGAAATTTTCCATAGAAACAGAGATTTCCAGTTATCTTTTTTAAAATAAGACATTTCGAAAATGTTCTTAAGTATCCTCTTAGACCTTTGCATCCTACTTATGCGTATGAAGTTTCATTAAAATCGGTTCATCATTTCAAAAAATAAGGGCTTGAAAGTTTGTGTGAAATGCCGTGCGTCGTAAATCAACACACGGCAATGATAGACAGAAAAATACAAAAGATTTGCTGTTTCCGTCAAACTTTGGTAACCTTGACTTGATTGAAAAAAATAAGGAAAATAACAACAAAATAAAATTTCAAAACAATAATAACTATCTTTTTTGTAATCTAAATAAAATCAACTAAAACACTAGTTCAAAACTCGGTGTAAATAGAACTCAGCAACATACAAGTTTCATCTAAAATATTTCTTAAATGTAATGAGATCAGTTACTTACAAAAACTAAAAATATTATAACTTGAATCCGAATCTGTATCACTTTCATAACCAGGAACTTTGCAAGTACTCTCAGATACAGTCTCATGTGGATCTGCAAGATCATCACACACCAATGAGGATCCAAGAACATTAGGCTGGCCATGAATTATCTAATTTGCGCTTAGTTGCGATTTAGATTGAACGTAGTCTTGAAATACACCCGAAAAATTCATATCACTGCCAGTGCCAGAAATATTATATTGATCTACCATATTCTCAATATGTATATTAGGGTCCAAGTGTAATTTATTATCAGGTTTTAAATCAGATAGCATTTTAACGGTGGTTTCGTCTCTTTTGCGTTTTGGCTTTATTAAAACATTACTTAAGATTTTAATAGTCCTGTTATTCCGTGTAGTTTTAGGTATTACGGTTGTGGTCGCAACAATCATATTATATACTATTTAAATTCTCTTTATTTGTAATATATGTAGATTCATTTTTATCTTTACAGCATAATTTTCCGACAAAAGTATGTTTACAGTTCATGTCCAAGCATATAAAGCAACTAGTTTCTCTGAATATCAGGTGGTCCTTTTCCTTCTGCCACAATATTTGATGGATTTTCATTGTACCTTTTAATGGTTTCAGCTGTTCTGAAGGTATCAACATATCTTTTTCTATTATTTGGTATTCTTCAACAGTTGTCAGGTTAATTTTTTGTGTTTTTTGTCTTACTATTATCAAAAATCCATCCAATGTTACAACGTCTCTACCTTGCGCTACAGCAGTGTCAGCAGTGCGTTTAACAACTGCTCTTACTCCATCTGCAGCACCTTTGCCGTGAGATGATTCGAAGTAATTCCAGGTGACCATCTTCATCAACAATCGATCACGCGTTGGTAGCAACAATTCGACCTTGGGCTGGCCTAGCGGAGTTAGGAGTTTCAACACAATAAGAGGCCAGCTTATACTGGTACTAATTACCATTTTTAATTACTCATTACCGTTCGCCAAAATACGAACGGGAAAAATGGTAATTATATAAATGGTAATTAGGTATTTGTACACTTTTTCAAATTATGCGTTCTTTGTAGAACTTTTAAAATTGGGAACTTAATCAAACCAAAGAGTATCTTATGGCGACTATTACAATGCATAAAAATTATAAATAAAAATATTCCACTTACCACAGGTAACTCGAACGGCAAGGAGATTTTTTTTTGCCAAACACGATTTATGGGCGATTAAGGTAGGCTAGAGTTGGCGCCAAAACAGTTTTTGAAGTGTGACCCACACGAGTCGAGACGCGAAACTGAGCACTACCGCCGAGGTACTCTTACAGATAGCAAGACACTACGCAGAATAAAATTACCCTGCGACTGTGTGAACAAATGGTAGTGAGTAGAAAGTGTTGGGACAATTTTCAAAGTCGTTATAAATTACCTAAAACTGTTCTTTAATGTGTATAGTTTTGCTAATTGGTAAAGCAAGTTGTGTGCTATCTAAATTACTTCTTAAAAATACGATCTTTAGGGTATTTTTATAACTTTTTGAGCATGAACTGCTAAAATTTGGAAATTGGGACACGAATGGTAATGAGATTTGAGGAACGTTTATAAACATAACTTAGTTGTTTATAACATCAGGAATATATTATGTACATCTGTATATAGTGCTGGAGCTATGTTTTACAGGAAAAAAAAAACATAACCTTATATCTAACTAAGTAGTTATTTGGGGAGGGCCGCGTGATATGCACATGTTCAAATAATCACCCTAATCATTTAGGTTGCTACTTTAGAATGGTGTCATAAAATTACAGGATATTCTTGGTTCGAATTTGAGTTGGGTCGGTTCCCGGTTGGGCAAGCGACTTTTCAAAAATGTCTGAATGCAGTTTATCAGACTTTTGAAAAAATTTAATTTTTCGTTTGAGTTAATATTGGTAGGATAAATATTTAAGATACTACGAGTACCCCTGCGATGCCCACTTCAACGTTTCACCTTGAATAATTTGTTGAAGAATTTAGAGTGTGTATTACACTACAAAACAATCATTTCAAACTTTCTTCTGCCCGCGACTTCGTCCGCCTGATATTTCTTGTTCCCACGGCGCGGCCCACCCGTGCCCGCGCTATTACTTCCTGTAGCTTTCGCTTAGCGTTATTTCTGATTTTTTGGCTTTTTGCTAGGCTCATAAACTCCCTAGCATGATTTTAAATAATCTCTAACCTTTGTCAAGAATTGGGCTAACAAAGGAAAAAAAAATCACATCCAACAGGTAGTTCCAGAGATTAGCGCTTTTAAACAAACTAACTGTTCAGTTTAATTATTACTATAGATAGATATTTATATAAAGATAAGCAACTTACCTTAAACCTACTTACAGTTTCAGCAACAATCAGTGCTTCGGTTTCCAACACGGGAGGCATGAGAGCCAGGGTGAAGCACAACAGTATTCCTGATAACGCTCTTATTACTTTCTGTTCTTCCATCAGCGGCGAGACTGGCATTGCGACTAGTGTTACCTGGAAAAAGGAGAATATTTGAAATAGGAATAAGGCTTCCTGTACATGACGCCGGAGTCGCACCGGCGCGCGGCGCCGGACCGCAAGTTTGTGTATACAAATGAATATCGCATCGCGGTGTAAACACGTCTACACATCAAGTTACACATGTCCAGTTTTAGCTGACCTCGCATTGTATAGGTTTTTCGTACAATCAGAAGTCAGATTATACTGGTTATGCTTGATGTGTAGCCGTGCGTACACGCGGTTCCAGCGCGGCGCCATTGCAGCCGCAGCGCATGCACGATATTCATTCGTATACAGACACAAACATGCGGTGCGGCATCAGTGCGGCTCCGGCGTCATGTTCACGAAGCCTTAGTATTCTCTTTTTTTTAAATTTCTTTTGGCTTCGCACGGTTTGTGCATTTAGCCATACAATGTAACGTTTAGTTTTCAAAAGGATGCGTCCGCCAAGTTTGGAGTTTCCCGCGCTCGACGCTCTAGTGTTCTCTTGTATCAGCATGAACTATGCTGGGGTTTATTTATAAACGGTGGTTAAAGTTAAGTGACGTTCAAACGTCAAAAATGTATGGTTAAACAGTAGCTAATCACCTTAACTTTAAGCAATGTTTATGATTGAAGGGGATATTTACCTACATATATAGTCTTCCTGGCGAGGCAGGTGGGGTCGGTCCGCAAAAATCCGCCTGCTAAACATATTGCATAGGACTGCGTCGACTACAGGTGCAACATGGGCGAATTATTTGGCGTAGAAAGGTAGATAGTGTGAAGAGTGTTTTGAAAGAAGCGAATTGTTATGATGATCAAACTTTTTTTTAAAATACTTAATGCACCATTAATCATAGGTACTGCTGTATATTAAACTTCTCAATGCGCATTACAAACACACGTTTGCAGCAAAATTTTAGCGTTACAAATGAACGCTTTGATGAACCCGTTGAACATTTTGTGTGTTTGTATAAAAACTCGCTCGGGGAATAACTCCCCTAATTTTCGATCGACATTTAAAATGTCAAACAGCTGCATGGGTACCGCGGCTGTGAAGCTAAACTGTGCCGGTTGAATTAAAGCCCTAAAGTATTTCTATTTTATCTGCTAGGTTTCCATGAGAATTTTGCATTGTTTTCTGTAAGATTAACCAGGCTGCAGCTGGAGCTTCTGGATATATCACGATCGTCGATGATAATAATAATAGCTTTAGAGATGCAATTTTTTTCCGAGATAACAATGTTTACTACGTATTACGGAATTACGGCCCCATTTTTGTTTGTATCCTATGTTATTTTTATTCAACGTTATTACAATATTGCACCATAAGTTACATCTGATTTTATTTTCACTTGTTCTGCTACTGAACTACATAATATATTATGCGAAAAGCTACCAATATGACATGTAAGCAATGCGAGTCGTTGAAAACAACATTGGAAATATACCTAAATAGAACATTCGTTCATTGTGTTTGCGATGCATTTAAGTTGCATTTACGATGTTGGAATCGAGAATTTAGCCCTTTATCCCATAGCCGAAATAGCTCAGTTGGGAGAGCGTTAGACTGAAGATCTAGAGGTCCCCGGTTCGATCCCGGGTTTCGGCAGCAAAAATTTTTTTATGCATAAGATTAGTGCGTTTTGTCATACTGAATTTACAAACGTTTTTTTACGCTGAAACGCCCTTGTGAGATTGTTTAGATTTGCAATACTCCATATTTTTCTAAATATCTCCTTTGTCTACCACAAAAAGTTTTCATTTTCTCTTTCTAAACCATGATGAGACGATGATGAGCTTCAACCGAAAAGACTCAGTAAAGAAAGTTTGTCGTTTTAGACGATGGGTAACACCTCATCGGGCGCACGGCTTGTTGTATATTGTTAGGTAGACTTTAGCCATGCACATTTTTATTCTTCATTTCATCATAACTTGAAAAGGATGTTGTGTTCCACGTTCGTTCTAGTAAGAAGAGCCGAAATAGCTCAGTTGGGAGAGCGTTAGACTGAAGATCTAGAGGTCCCCGGTTCGATCCCGGGTTTCGGCAATTATAATATTTTGAAGTGGCATGCATTACTATAAATTTGTCCACAGCCGGATTTAATTTGTCAGACTTCTTTTTACTTAAGTCGGCCCTGCTACGCCGTGTAATCAACCTAGATTTCGGTATAGCAATTTAAAGGTTTTCCCAAAAGGGAATGTGCCAAAACAGTTTGTAGTCTGAACTTTTAACATACATCTCTATCTGGGGTCGGCAGATGTGTGTATATTGCATAGTGTAGTCCCTATATACTATGGCCGCGTGTCTACCACGCGTGCGTCAATCCAGTCGTTTAATCTATACTTTCGTACTTATGATGTACATATTTTAAAAACAATGAACCGATATTACAGTACAGGCTTCAGTAACAAGAGCCGAAATAGCTCAGTTGGGAGAGCGTTAGACTGAAGATCTAGAGGTCCCCGGTTCGATCCCGGGTTTCGGCAAAAACAAGTTTTGATCGATCGCTCGTAGTTCCTTTCAATCATAGTAAAATTATCATTTTGATAGAGCCCAGAAACATTTTTCTTTAACAATCAGCTTATCCGTTGCAAGGACAAAAATTTACACTAACGTTTAGCCGTTTAAATAAATAAAAAAACACAAACACAGATACTACGTATATCAAAAGTGTCGTGACGGCCAAAACGTTACACATTTTGTGGTCTAGCTCTCATTCGACAAGTGTGCAGAGTATTATAATTTTCATCAGCTTACGGCAGTCCACTGCTGTCCATAGGTCTCTCCAATAGCACGCCTTTCAGCTCGATTCTCGGCAACTCTCATCCAGCAGCTACCAGCCGCCCTGCGAAGATCGTCGTTTCTCCGAGGGTGTCCTACCTTACGTTTTCCGATTCGCGGTCACCACTCAAGAACACGTCTACCCCAACGGACATCGGTAGCAGTGTGCAGAGTATAACTTACAGTAATAAAGCACTCCATCCGATGCAAATAAACCAAAAGTCAATTGTCAGCAATGTATAATTAGGAGCATTATTAAAATTCATCCAGTGTAGTAGCATCTGAATATTTTTGCGCAGACTATCGGTCGATCTAACACCTGTTTTGATCACGTGTAGATAGCGCATACGTGAAGGACCTCACGATTGTGCTCATCAAAAATGTATCTGATTATTATCTTTCTATGAATATGGTACGGTAACGCGATGGGCAGGAATCGAGGTTCCTAGGAGTATTGGGTGCTTGTTTTGGCAAATATGCGCAGTAACCCCTTTATTAATTAACACGGAATAAATTCACAACTAGTACCTATATAACGGATGTAAAAAGATACTTAACGAAGCCGATAGTTAGGTACTTGTACTCCCCGTTATTGTAATAATTTTTATGTACTTGATCATACCTTCTGCTTACGGAGATATTGAAAAGGACGAAATTCCAACTTTTAGGACTTAACTTCATTAGGACGAGCTGCTACACACGTGTACCAGATGCGGTACAAATTTGTACCAACCCATCCCTGAGGTTAAAGTGGATATGCAGAGGGCCACTTATGAAGAAAGACTTACAACTCACTGCAGACCTGTGGGGTAGTTTAGTTTATAAACGGTGAAAGACTGTAAGCCCTGACAGGACACAGAACTTATCCACCAAGCTATTAATTGCCGTTGGTAAACCAGTAAGCAATAGGTAATGACTGAAAAATAATTTGCTCGAATTTTTGGTAGAACATGCCGTTTTCGTCACGATGTTTCCTTCACCGTTTTGAGACCAGTCAGTAGAGATGAATTAAATTGCAGAAAGTAAATGGACTGCCTTTTTTTTCCGCTTTCGGCCATTGTTCCTCTGGGTTCGAACCCACGACCAACAACTCGTAAGTCGGGGCCGTTACCATGGGGCCGCCATTGCTCTCAGGCAATGATAATGAATATCTGATTAATTAATTCAAGCCCAATATTTCGAGTTGAGGAATAATTTGTTTTAAAGTTTATCACTTTTCGAGTGTCAAGTCAACGTAGGTATTATTACTAGCATTACTTGGTATTCCAAGTGTCTACCTTGGTGACTGATTAATTGCCATAGAGACCAATCAATTGTTGCTAATAAGGAACGTGACAATGATTAAAGACGTTCCAACATGGTTTTTGATTTGTGTAATCTATTACTAATAATAAAGCTGAAGAGTTTGTTTGTTTGTTTTAACGCGCTAATCTCTGGCACTACCGGCCGGATTTGAAAAAATACCTTTGCGTTTGACAGCCCAATTATTGAAGAAGGTTGTATCTATAGCCTTCCTTAACATCACGCCAAGTCTATGCTTGACTCTAAGGCTCCGAGCAAAAAGAAAAAAAAGTCAAAATGAACGTTATGCGAAAACAAAGTTTTAGCGCGGGCAGGTGATGGAATACGACGGGGTGGATTTGGGGGGACAAGAAATTTTACGCGGACGAAGTCGCGGGCATAATCTAATAGTCATCAGTATAAAGTTCTGGACTCTACGACATCAATAATGAAATATTAAACATTCGTCAAAAAAAAAAAAACATTTGGAACTACTGTTGCGGTAGCAATAGTCTGACATTAAAATATTCTAAATATATAAATATTTGACAGTTCAACAAACATTCGTTGCGTTATTTACGTTGTTGAGCAGACAAATTTTTCGAACATAATGAAGCAATGGTTTAGCAATATTCTTCAAAATTATGTATAAAGTGTGTTCCGCAAGTGTTGACCGGTTGAACCTATGGCTAGTTATTTAATTTTATTTTCAAATATCTTTATTCAACCATCCATACTATACTTATATTATAAATTCGAAAGTAACTTTGTCTGTCAGTATGTATATTACCTTTTCACGCCTAAACCACTGAACGGATTTCGATAAAATTTGGCAGAAAGATAGATTGCATCCCGGAGAAGGACATAGGATAGCTGTTTTTATCGAGATGCCTCGCAGGCGAAGCCGCGGGCGGAAGCTAGTAAGAATATAAATAACAAAATGCACTGAACCTAAGCTACATTAACACATAATAAATTATAATTGAGGCATTTTATGTGGCTAGAGATTCGCCTTTCAAAGCTTTTAAGATATGATTTTAACTGTTTACAACATAAACTCGGTTGATCGGTTGAGCCTATGGCTACTAGCCATAGGCTCAATCAGTTGCTAAATGAAATTTGTTAACAAGAGCCTTGCCTCTACACTAGTAAAGAAATCTGTTTGTTTTATGCTCACCTCATAATCCGGCGGGTTTTCACTGACGTATTCAATGATGGCCTGACTGATGGCCAGCTGGACGGCCAGGAAGCCAGCCTCCAGGTGGGGGTTGTAAACCTGCCTAATCTTAGCGTGGCCAATATAGCGAGCTCGCTCCGTGCTGCGGATGGTCAACGCCCAAATGTTGTCCTCCTAAAATATTATATCGAGTGAAACTTTTTCTTTTTATAACTCTGATGGCAAGGTAGATATATGTACATAACACAAGTGGCCCCTGCAGTGATGCCTAAGCAGCCTAAATCATCATCATCGGCTTAGCATTTTCCCAACTATGTTGGGGTTGGCTTACAGTCTAACCGGATGCAGCTGAATACCAGTATTTTACATGGAGCGACTGCCTATCTGACCTCCACAATCCAGTTACTTGGTAATACAGAGTATTATATTATCTGTGGTAATACGATACCCCTTAGTAAGACTGATTGTCAGATTTTCGGGCTTCTAACGACCCGTAACGTCTGTCAAAGATCCGCGAATGACAGCCGGGACCAACGGTTTAAAGTGCTTTCCGAGACACGGAGGGGTTTTGGTATGTAAAGATGGTCACCCACCCACGGACGGAGCGTAGCTTAACCTGATCGATCGACCCGTACGGCTGTTATTACTTAGCCAAAAGCCACTCTCATGGTAAAAGTAAACTATGATGACTTAAACAAATGATAGAAGGATTGTTAATACGTACCCTTGGTTTCCAAATCACCCATATGACGGGTTTCTTGGTGGGTACACCCTTGGTTTGTTTGTGTAACATTTCATTGAGTTCATCCTCAGTCGCGGCACTCCATACATTAGCTGGAACATTAAAGTGTCGCAACTTAGGTGCCTATACACTAAATAGCCAAGGGAGGGCTAGGAAACGCATGACGTGACTTAGAGGCGTATAAGCGAGATTGGCCGGAGCAGGCAAAAACAGTGAAGATTGGAAAGCTGTGGGGGAGACGTTTTTCCAGAAGTGGGAAAAAACTGAAAAAAAAAAAACTGAATAGCTTGTTGGACAGTTAGCTCATGCCTTTTGAGTCAGGTCGATATTACCAGCCCAAAGAATAAAACCACGTGTAACTTCACTTACAAATGTGCAAAAGTTCGGCAGCCCTTTTCATAATATCTATGACATGAGAAACACTATTCGGCGCGTAGCCCACTATGATGTCCTTCCGAAATGAATTCAGGATGTCGTTGGTCGCCAGGGGAGGTTGCGGCTCGGCCTGCAGAGGTGTCAGGAACACTGGTTTCGCTATAAAGATGGCGGCTACGAACAGTAGTAATGCGAACAGTGCTTCCAATGCTAGTATACCCCATCTTCGTCTAAAATATTAAAATTTCAACTTTTTATTTCACATAAACACAGATACATGGGCACTTAGGTACTTATGCAACGTCAAAACGGTTCCGATGGGGAAGACCCGGCAAGAAACTCCACGGTTACTCTATAAAAAAATAATTAACAAACGTACCTAGTGTTAAAGGCTAGAGGTACTCTGATGGCGACCCGGCCACGACCACGAATCGGCAGGTCAATAAAAAAGATTCTAGTGTAGGAAAGCAGGTACGAGTAGTTACACGCATAGGACGCACCACGCACCCGTGAAGTGGACGTTAGAGCGCGTCTAGCCTATATTATATATAGTTCAATAAATAATAAATAGCTGGAGAGTTTGTTGCGCCACTTCTTCTCCCTAGCGAAAGCACTAGGAAGTGGTGAAGGGCGGGCTTTTTGGGGGACTGTCTTATGTAATTTTGACGTTCGAAAAGTGCTGATTCTCAGCCTAGTTTGAATAAATGACTTTTGATTTTGATTTTGAATAAATGAATAGATATACCTGCATATAAAATATTAATAGAATATAAATACGAAGGTTATAAAAAAATTCAACAACGAAAATTAATAAAGCGCTCTTCCTCTCTCTACTTATTAAAAAATTTGCTGTGCCCGACAGGGTCCATAATTGTTTGTTATTCTTTTTTATTTACTACCTGTAATTGTACATTACGGATTGCAATAAACGATTTGATTTGATTTGAAAAATACGTGACCGTTTGGTTTCATTTTTAAATTAAAACTTCTGAGGCAGACTGATTTACAAATTTTACAGCCTGTACGTAGATATATACCCCAAATATATATATGTAAACAAATGTCCTACTCACGAACTAAAATACCTTACAAAAGAAGGGAAGGTAATTCGAACCCAACGATACGTACTGTCTTTGTAAATAACATTTCCAAATGAGAACGCTCGTATGTCTCTGAAATTTGATATACCGAGGTCGTTTCTTTTTTTTCTTTTTCTTTATAGAATCTGGTATATACTGCATGATAAATACGTTTAATAGAATATACTAATTAACTTTAATGAATTGCTCGCTTATTAGTTTATAATTAAACAATTATTCATGTTCATATTATCTGGACATGACGGATTGTGACGGATTCTCACTCCATAGAGGAAAAATATTAATATCTCACTCTATCAATAAGTACTCCGTGGTACTCATAGAGGAAAAAAAAATTGTATGAAAGTGGTACTCTCTGGTGACCTCTTCCTTATTCAGAGATGGTGACGGATGTTAAGGAAATCCTCTTGATGTCATAGAAGAAAAAATTTACTTGATGTCCTCTTGCACTGACCTGTATTCATAGAGCCTGTATTATACAAGTGTTTAATAGAGATCAGTGTCCTCCATAGAGGAAAAAAAATTTGTATGAAATCTTGTTAGAAATTATGACCACAGACCATTTCATTTAAAATTTGATTATCTATGGATGGATTACCTTAGATGGCCTCCTTACAGCCTGCTCTTGTCTCTTGGAGGATTGTTTCTAATAGGTTACATTACTGCTATTCTAAAATTAACCAAACCAAAAGTGTATACGAATATACCTACTACGACTTCACGTTCCGATTAAATTATCTAGGCACATTATAAATTAAAGCTGCTTCTCGTGTCAGTGACAGTTGACAGTCCTCTGTCTTGGTTTTTTATTTGGTCTGAGATTGGCCCTAGTTAAAGTTGAACTAAACAGAGTTAATAAAGGGAAATACGCTTACTTACGCAATAGGTAAGTATAGTTATTACATACTTAAATACTGCGGGTGACTCCCCATATCCCCGGAAATCTAAAATACAAACATTGGTTCCACGGAGATATTGGTTGGCGTTTGGCAAGCATATACCAGTATATTACAATTCAAGCTCTATGTCAGATGAAACAGAGTTCATACTTCTTTTTCAGTAGACCAATTATTGAAAAAAAGTGCTTCAAAATACCAATGTAGTATTTAAAGCTATTAGCATATGGTTGAAAATGCCAAAACCACGAGAAAATCTTCTAATGAGTAAAATCAATGGTTTGTTTTTCTCACTTAAGTTCAAATTAGTAGTATTGAAATATAAAGTGGTGTTTAATGTGTTTTTATTCAGTGGCGTATTAACGCAGGCCCAATATGGCACGTCTGAGTATATTTTGTATTTTACTTGTTGTAGTTTTTGCTTACTTCGAAAGGACTGATGCAGGTAATACTTTAATCTTACTATGTGGTATTTAATTTGGATTATTTTAAAATATATTTATAAGCGGGATGAGCTGGACTCATTTAATAAAGATTGGTCTTTGGCAGCTCTGGACAGAGAGAGGTGGACAGAGAGAGAAGAAGAGAGAGTAGGGAGGCCTTTGCCCAGCAGTGGGACTTAATGGCTAATAAAAAAACAGTAAGAAATAATTGCTTACACGTTAAATTGTAATTGGCGTACATAAGCTACACAAAATAGGTAGTCCGGTATTACATAATCCTAAATAATATTATTAATGCGTAAGTAAGTTTGTTTGTTTGTTACCTTTTCACGCCTAAACAACTGAACCGATCATCTTGCATTATACGTTGACCAGTGTACAAAAACGGACATAGGGTACCTTCATCCCGAAAAAAGTGCTGTTGCTGTGTCCCGTGGAAAACAACAATAACGTTATTATGATTATAGATGGCGCCACGTATCTTTTGTTTTGATGGCAGATGAAGTCGCGGGCAACAGCTACTAATAAAATAAATGAATAGGTAACTTATGACATTGGTGATTAGCAGAATAATAAAAATCTATATTTATTTACTATTCAATTTATTTAGACTATTTTGAACCCCAAACTCCGGCGCGTATATGCACATACACGCGCTGGATTTTGGGTAGCTCCTTAGCTCCACTCTTCAGCTACTTTGTATTGAGTTTCCTTATATTTTCAGCATCCCGCATAGCGCGGTCACCTTACTACGGTGGACGGCACGGTATACCCCCGCCCCCGCTCCCAAGAGGCTATGGGCCCGACTGTGGCCCCTATGGCCCCCCTGGACGATTCGACCGTGGCCCTGGACGATTTGACCGTGGCCCTGGACGGTTCGACCGTGGCCCTGAACGGTTCGACCGGGGCCCTAGCCACCACGGTCATGGCCATCATGACCGTGACAAGTACGACATCCCTCCTGGCGGCTCCATCAGTATCTCGAAGACCATTAGTATAAGCAGTGGAGGTAATGCCCAGTCCAGTGCTGGCTCTAGTGCTAGCTCGAGTGCTGGCTCGAGTGCTGGCTCGAGTGCTGGCTCGAGTGCTGGCTCGAATGGCGGGTCGAGTGCTGGGTCCAATGCTGAGTCCAGTGCCACTGGCAAGTAGTGTTTGGTTTTAGTGATTAGAGTATAATATTGGTTAGTGTATTAAATTAAATAATTTTGTTAAATATTCTTGGTTTTATTTTTTACTTCCTCAAATCTATCAAATTGCTAGCAATTTGAGGTTTTACTTAATTAAGAGGTAAGATGGAGGTAAGAGAGAAGAGAGGAGGAGGGGTAGAGGGAGGGATTAGGTTTTAGTTAATTGTCAAAGTCTGTGTAGCAATGACAGTGGAAATATACAGGACGTTGTTACATGCAAATGACAATCCTCATGACCAGAAACAATATTTACGCATAATTATATCTACACGTCCCTATGTTAATAGTTTTATACGTATATACTTGGGCTACCGGCTAATCAACCATGAACTTGTAAATATAACGCTAACATGAAAAGCAAACTTATAATATCTACCGACGATATCTAACCGCAGAGGTGCAAAGATGTTTCATCAACCAGCATAACTTGACATTTAGTTGAGTGTACCTAATGATTGACTGATGGCTGATTTTAGGTAGCTGATAAATTATGGAGGTATATATTCTTAATCTAAGAGATAACCAGAATGAATAAGGGTGTTACAGAAGATCGTAGACGGTAGAGTTATCAAATACCTGTTTAGTAACTGAAAACTGTACTTTTAAAATCAAATTATTTACTATTTATTCCAACTAGAGATGAAACACCGATACAACATGGTCTGAAGAGCTAATGCTAAGAGCGAATGGTAGACGAAGCCAGTGGGGCATTACGTCATTGTAGTTACCTTTCATCCAAAACTTAGT
This sequence comes from Gortyna flavago, assembly GCA_963669345.1. Classification (NCBI taxonomy): domain Eukaryota; kingdom Metazoa; phylum Arthropoda; class Insecta; order Lepidoptera; family Noctuidae; genus Gortyna; species Gortyna flavago. The sequence continues at coordinate 3,243,283 of OY770126.1, forward strand.
TGTATATCGGTTGAAGCAGGATTAACAAGTATTTCTACAAAACTATCCCGAATACAGCGCTATAAGGCTAGTTCGGCGTGCTGCAAAAATCGGAACTAACGCCGCCATTTTGTTTTGTGAATAACTATTTCTGTGTCACTTTAACAAATGTTACAGTCCTTTCACAGTTATTTTACCTCTGATTTTGCATGACTGTCCAAATCACAGTGATCTTTATTCTCATTCAAATAAGGTTGCTTTTAGGTTGCTGCCACTGACAAGTCTGTCAAAATCATTGTGATCCACAGACTACTTAGAGATACTACGTATTCTTTATACTCGTTACAATAAGGTTGCTGTTAGGTTACTGCTGTCACAGGTAAAATAACAAAAAATTAACGGACTGTACAACCATAAACGCGCCCCTGTCAATATCATTCAGGCGCCAAAAGATCCTGTAGCAATAATATTTTAAGGGCTAGCGTATCAGGGCACAATGCAATTTTTTTAAAACATCTACGACATAACAAGGTGAAATATTAGTGGTTAGAGCGAATTCCTATTTAGAAAATAATTAACGCAGTTATGCATGGAGTGTTAAAATTCTCACTTATGTTTATGTCTGTGGTTTGGTGGTTCGATATAAACTGTTGTATCGTTGCTTTTGTATCAGTAGAGTTATTTTTTTATCCAATATGGCTCGTCTTATAGTTTGTGTATATGCTGTCCTAGTTTTAGTTTATTTGAAAAACTGTGATGCAGGTAATTTTAAATATTGAATACCTAATTATACAGAAATAAATTAAAGTCTATTGTTACAGTTGAGTAAAAAAATCCTGAAACCATGTATTATTGGTTCTCGAAATGACTCTTTTTCAAAGTATCAACAATTTCCCAAGACAGTATGGTTGATTCAAAAATATTAGAAGTTAAGACACTCGATTAGTTTCAATTAAAGTAAATAACATTTTAATTAACAAATGTTTCAGCGTCTCGCGTAGTGAGATCTCCACAACTCGGCGTATTTGGTGTCGGGGGAATTATTGGCGGCATCTCAGCCTACCCCGGCTACGGCTATGGCGGAGGTAGCTACTATGGACACCATCACCATCACAGAGGCTTCGGGGGAGGATACGGCGGCTACGGTGGTGGTTACGGTGGCGGCTACGGCGGGGGCTACGGCGGAGGCTACGGCGGAGGCTACGGCGGAGGCTACGGCGGAGGCTACGGTGGAGGACCTAACTACGGAGGGCCTGGCTACGGAGGCCCAGGCTACGGCTATGGTGGCCAAAATGCGGGATTAAGTGTTTCTAAGAGCGAGTCAATCAGTTTCGGTTCTGGGGGCGCGGCTCAGTCGAGTGCGAGCTCAAATGCTGGTGGTTATGGCAAATAAGATTTGTTAAAGAGATAACTAGCAAAATAATAAATTATTATTTAGTAAAAGTTTTCTTTTATTTTATGGTTTATATGGTTTACGTGATCGTCTACTTTATTTTCAAAGTGACATTACCATTCCTCTATGACTTACAAAGATGTGTTTAATACTCTTGACGACGTAAACAAAAACCAATCGAGACATAAGTATATATTAGCTTGGCCGAGCGCAAACATCGTAGGTATGTCTTGTTTCTGTATGTCTGTATGTTTTTTACCAAAGTTCAAAGATTTTTTAACGCTTGTAAGTATAGCTTGTACCACGAAGGTTGTGCCTATAACAATAAAATAGAAACCCAGTACCTATAGCTACATTCCTTTCAGTTATTTTAGGGCCAGATCACAACCACACCTCAACGACAACACGTGGACGCGCGCTAGTTTGTATGAAAATTAATATTTTATTCTCTTGACGAAACACATTTGGACGTCAAAATCAACCATGTGGACGATACCGGCCATATCACGACCACGTCGCAGCCACAACGCAACCACCAGCGAGACCACGCACTAACGGCAACGTTGCGTCGACGCGACGACACTTTCACAGTCGAAGTCGATCTGTCTATCTGCAAACACTATCAACAACGTAAACATATCGCAACCACTAGCGACTACGTAACCATATCGAGACTTTGTAGTTACCACCAGGGACTCGTGTAACCGTCATAAGTGTTTTTAACTCTGTTAATAAGTGTTTCTCACTTCTAAATGTAACAGATACAATAAAGTTACAGAATTAAAGTATAACCATTTATATAATAAGTGTTAATATGTGTAACAGAAATAAGTATTTGTAGGTAGGTATCTATAATTGCACGGAACCGCGAAAACGCGCGGCGGACAGACAGACGCGGCGATGGCAAAATAGCCCCACTCCAGTCGGGATTGCGGCTATTTTGGCGACGCCGCGTTTACCGGTTACACGGTTACACTTTTTTAACACACTAAAATTACATATAAAAACGTTACTTACATTATTTGATTCTGTCATCAATTCAAGATGTAATACTTGTAATTCTGTAACCTTTATGAAGGTGTTTTTAAGTCCCTGGTTACCACAACGTAACTGCAAGAAGCTGCAGCGCTTTTTCACACGTAACCACTGCCCACATTCAGTCGCGGTGATGTGATGTGGTTGTGGTACGTGTGATCAGCACCCTAATGTGCCCTAATTACATAACACAATTTCAATCACAATCTGAATCATTTTAAAGGAAATTGCTAATCCATTGCTTTATATGTTCGAAAATGTGTCTGCTCTACAACGTAAATAACGCAATGGATGTTGTTGCACCGTCAAAATTAAAGCCATTGCTACTGTTAGTGTGTTACGCAACTGCCCCATAGGCTCTTACGTCTGACTGCAGCAACTCAACAGCAACCTTATTATAACGACAATAAAGATCACTGTGAAAGGACTGTACAGACGCCAGCACATCAACCTACCCGAAACTGTCAAATTTTCCCATTCAACTTTGAACCTTATGCTTTAGCGATAAAGTTGAAAATTTATCAAAGAAATTTGACAGGTTGTATCTTGATGTGCTGTACTTCTGGCGTTAGGGTATAGAGAATCCACAATATCATCATCATCCAACCCCGACTTTACCCACTGTTGAGCATAGGCCTCACGCTCCTGCGCCAGCCTCATCCAGGTTCTACCCACGATAGTAGCCATTGTCGTCCGCCCATGTCGCTCGCCGATGGACAACCGACACAATCCACAATATACAGGGTGTCCCGTAAGTCGACATCAAGCCGGAATCGGGTAATTTAATAGTCATAATATTTATCAGAAATATATAAAAAGAATCTTTGAATGCTTTTTAAATGCGCCATCTTTTAATGTTATTTGCCAAATTCGCACACAAAATTTTTTTTTCAGTACAGTCAAAGTTTGGCAAAGTATTAATGTTGAATATTTGGTTGGGAAAAAAGTGACATTTAAATGCCAATAATTTAAACAATACACAACTTAGATTTTTTGAAGTGGTAATACTTCTTTAGGCGCGTTGAGCATTTTTTGAGCTGGGAAAAACCATTGAAATCGCGACACTGTTACCGTAACCGACACCTCTGTTTTAGGTTTTGACCATTATAAAGACATCAACGCGCGGTACATGTTCTTTGGGAAGAATGACCTTCAAACTTTTCTTCAAACTTCAAATTTATAAAATTACTATACTTTTAAAAATACACACGTAATTGTTCAAATTTTCATTTCAGTCGGTACTCCCGGAATGCCATTGATTTTTTTTAAATATTTTTCTGATAACTATTATGACTAGTTTACGGGAAACCCTGTATGATGCGATAAACAGGCACAACGAAGTCCGGAAGTGTGGCGTGCGAACTTGATTGGCATCGGTGACGGAATTTCTACGGAATTGGAAAAAATCTAAAAATAAACTCCGATGTAATTCACTGTGTAAATAACAAAATATTTCAACATTTTGTAATATTTTACGCGTAGGAAATTCCTAAATAGAATCCTGTTTACAAAACTTTAATAGGTGTTAAACTTTTCTCACACGTTTTAATTCCGTGGTTCAATGAATCCTATTGATATATAAACGGCTGTACAGTTGTTACAATGTTTCAGTACTCGACAAACACTCGAATAATCGCAATATGGCTCGTCTTCTAGTTTGTGCTTTTGCCCTATTAGTCTTAGTTAACTTTTCCAGTGTCGACGCAGGTAATTATTGTGTCATCATTTATATTCCTAAAAGTTCTTACTTAGTGAAGTGTAATGTATCGAATAACTTGAATCACTATTTACTTTCCTTAAGAGCGTTTACACCGTACGGCTTTTCAAACAAACTTTCAAGCCGTTGTTTTTCGAAATGAATGAACCGATTTTAATGAAACTTCATATTATACGCATAAGCAGGATACAAAGGTCTAAAAAGTTAGCAGAGAACATTTTCGAAATGTCTTATTTAAAAAAAGAAGAACTGGAAATCTCTGTTTCTATAGAAACTTTAAAATCGGTCTAATTTGGTTGTAACACAATTTTTCGAAAATGTTCTCTGCTAACTTTTTAGACCTTTGTATCCTGCTTATGCGTATGAAGTTTCATTAAAATCCGTTAATTCATTTCGAAAAACAACGGCTTGAAAGTTTGTATGAAATGCCGTACGGCGTAAACGCTCTTAAACAAAATCAGTTTTATACAGTTAATTTAGTGGTAGACAGACCCAAATCAGGTAAATAATTGCGTAAACGCATGAAATGGCAATGCCGTTAATTTTGTTAGTTTAACAACATTCGTTGCATTATTTACGAAACAGTAGAAATAATAAAGGATAAGAATTTTTCAAACATAAGAAGCAATGGATTGACAATTTCTTCGAAAATCTTTCGGATTGGGATTGAATGTATGCTACGCAATTAGGTTCCAGTTCCAGTTTATTGTCAATTGCGTAGTTTTTACAACAAAATTATATGTACACAATTATAAAAATTAAAAACCCTAACACTTTATTTTCAGCTTCACGACAAGAAAGATCGCCTCAATTAGGCGGCCTTGGCATTGGCATCGGAGCTGGGATTGGCGTTGGCATGTTAGGCAGACCCGGTGGCAGACCTGGATTTGGAGGACCCGGTTACGGAGGCAACGGATATGGAGGTCAGGGCTACGGAAGCCGCGGCTACGGAAGCCGCGGCTATGGCGGACAAGGTTATAACCAGGGCGGATTCCCTGGTTCTGGAGGACCGGGATTTAATAATGGTGGATACCCTAGATCATTTAGCGCGTCCAAGAGTTCGTCCATAAGTTTCGGATCTGGTGGAGGATCTCAAGCTCAATCAAGTGCTGGCTCGCGTGGGTTCGGCAAATAAGACTGATTCTGAATAGACATTGTTAAATGTTCGAACTATATTGTGATCATAATAAAAGATTTTTGTGTAATGTAAAGTGTTTGTTTGATTATTGAAGAACAAAGCTCGCATTAGGTAAAAACTTAAAATCAAAAGATAAGGAAATGTATATAGAAACCATTTTACCTAATCAGCTTGTAGTTTCCATCTACGCCTATCAAAAAAATCACTCAGTGCCCAACGTCACAAGCATGTATTGATTGCAGAAATCGACATCAATTATTCATAATTGAAAATCGTCCTAATGCGATCTTCACGCTACGATCGCTTTAGGTTAGGACGCGGCCTTAGAGTCCCAAACAAGCTAAACTAATTGGACATCGAATTTGGAATTTGGCTATCGCGATCCGCATCATTCTATTACGTGTTCCTTATTCCAAAAAAAACAGGAAACTAATTTTCTGTGTGTGTGTGCCTTGCAAATGATGTCCTATCATGAAAGTCACTGAAGAAACACCCCCAGTTACCTACTATTAGGTACGTCCTGGACTATTAAGATAATCAATTTACATAGCATGTGCTAAAATTGACACATATTTGGTATGTTTATATTCCGCGTTGTCGCGAACCAATATAAACGAGTGTATCGTATTCAAGGTATCAGTGCTCGTGAAACCCTCGGTAATCCAAGATGGCTCGTCTCATAGTTTGTGTCTTAGCTGTCCTAGTCCTAGTTAATTTCTTTAGTGTGGATGCAGGTAATTATAAATTCTTGTAAATACTTAATAATAGGCCTCCCACAAGGTGGACCGATGACCTTGTTAAGGCCGTAGGAATCCGCTGGATGCGGGAAGCACAGAATTGGTCGAAGTGGCGGTGCTTGGGGGAGGCCTATGTCCAGCAGTGGACGTCTTTCGGCTGAAATGATGACAATTTGCAACGAATCTCTGTAAGCAACATCATCATTTTTGATAAACTACCACAGAGGCTGTTTAATCTGGTCTGATATTTTTTACCGGTCGAAAGGAGAACATAGATAACTTTTAGAAAACCTTACTATTTTGGAATCCATCTAAGTGGCACTAAAAAAAGAAAACCTGCCGTTTGTTCAAAAGTTTACGTACAGGTAGCTATTTACTTCAAGTATTTGAAGTGATTATCGTAGATTTGTGCCCTTAGACGCGAACCAATAATGCAGCAACGATATCCTTCTGTCAATTTAAAATATTCTTTTATTTCCAGCACCGTTTAGGCCTGGTTCTCAATATGGCTACATCCCTCGCGGAACTAAGCCTCCTGTGTCCATCAGTGTGTCGAAGAGTAAGTCCATCAGCTTCAGCTCTGGAGGAGGTGGCTCTCGATCTCAAGCTCAGTCAAGCGCGAGCTCTCAAGCTGGTGGACGTGGATAACAACCATTCGTATGCCGTCGGAATGTAGATCCACGGCAGACACTATCTATAGCTTATTAATTGTTTCTGTAATTACGACATTCAACCGGATAAATAAGACTTGTAATATTTTTATTTGACATAAATGATTTTTTTGAGCATCCCGGGAGGCCTTTGCCCAGTAGTGGACACTAACGGCTAACAAAATAAATAAATAAAGGATTTTAGTATTTTAGAGGTGTTGTTTTATTTTCGTTGCTTGTAAAAAAAATTCGGAAGGACACAGGTTTAATTCCAAAAATTTATGGTTGTTGGCAACAACATAAAAAAACTCGGCAATAATATTGTAATATTTTTTGTAGTGGCAACTCTGTCACACTTCCTCTTTTAACTTGCACGGTCACGTATTTTTTCCTCTCGTTAATTATTAAAGTTTATATTATAAGATACTAAGTATTGTGTCAACAGTTGTGTACCCAAAGCTGTACAATAAAGTGTGCATCTAAAGAGTCTTTACATTTGAAGATTCCTCCTGGTACGCAGCCCAAAAATTATTCCCGGCGTGAGATAGCAGGACGCGTGCCCGCCAATGGTAACAGTCAATTTAGATATGATCCAACCGTGGATCCAACTGACTACTCAACTATAATTTTTTTTTTTTTGGATAAGAGATCTTCGTGTCGCTGGCACAAGAGTTATTATGTTGGCCCAAAACTTCCACAGCGTTATCGGTGGCAGCGCAGAGGTCATTTTGGCTGCATGTTTTGGGGCACAGAGAACAAGATAGAAAGTTTGGAGACAAACAGCAACGTTACGGTGTCAGAAACCTAAATACCCCTAGTAAAAGCAAATCACGACCTGGTTTAGTGTACTAAGTTTTGTTGAGAAAATGTAACTAACTATTTACACTAGATACAAAATCAAATGACTATAAAGTAACTATTATATAAATAAATACAAAAACAAAGGACAGTTAGGCGTCGAAGTACTCGTCCGCATCGCTGTCATCCGGAAACGTGCCCAGAAGACAGGCAGCATTGCCACGTTGAATGGCTAAGAAAACAGTTTTGTTAAATTCTGAACAATGGGAAAACCAAAACTAATTAGGGGAAAACCGGGAGGCTTGTTCAGGTAGAAGAGATGCTCCATGTTGCCTACATTGCAAAAACTGCAGCATCGGATTCGCTTGTAAGTGACGGTATGCTCGCTTATTATTCGATTTACCCTTATTTATCTGTTTCGTGGATTTTCCCGATGCAAACACTCGATGACGTGAAGGTTAGGGGTAGGGAGATTTGATCCATGAGCGAGACATGACTTGTGGTTCAACTGAAGAAACATGAACGTGATTTTGAACATGTTTTACAATTTGATATTTATATCATTAGCCAAAGGCACTCCACTGCTGGACATAGGCCTCTCCCAGGTGGCGCCACAACACCCTGTCCTTCACCTTCCGCATCCAGTCTGCCCCAACCACCTTCTTTAGGTCATCCGTCACTCTGGCTGGGGGGTGTCCCACATTACGCTTGCCGATACGCGGTCTCCACTCCAGGACTCGTCTGCTCCAGCGGCCATCGGTCCTTCGACAAACATGGCCAGCTCACTGCCACTTCAGTTTACTAACTCTGCAAGCTATGTCGATATTCATGATAGATACCTAAGAATCAGTTGTTGTTCATCATCAAATTCATCTAAACTTAATGTAATGGATTATTTCCTACCTTGACAATTGTACTACCGTTCTTGGTTTTACACCGAGCTGGAAGTTTCAAGTCATTGTTACAAATTTACATATGATAAAATATAAAAGGGGGTTCAACTCTCCAGGACGGGGAGAGTCCTACAAAGTTACAGTAGTAAATTGGCCTTCCGCAATTTATCTGTGTAATCTGTTTAGATTGCACCCGATTTCTTCAGAATCTGGCGTGGAATTTCCTATTTATATCATAGGACTGTTTAGAACCTACACATGCTATTCCTTTCGGCGGTCTCTCCAGTTCTGGAACCATAGCGCTTGATAGTGCACTTCTCCCAGTCTGCTCCGACTTTCGGTATCTCGGTTCACTCGTGCAAAGCGATGGCGAAGTAGATCGGACGGTTAAGCACAGAATTAACACTGGATGGATGAAATGGCGGCAGGTCACGGGAACAATCTGCGACTCCCGCATTCCCCTTAAACTTAAGGGGAAGATATATAAAACCAAGATTAGACCTGCTGTCTTGTATGGATCAGAATGTTGGGCCACAAAAGGGATGAACGAAAGGCAATTGCATGCAGCAGAGATGAGAATGCTAAGAGGGATGTGTGGTGTTACACGAATGGATAGAATAAGAAATGAGTACATAAGAGGAAGTTTGAAAGTGGTACCGGTGACCGAAAAGTTGTGTGGGAATCGGTTGTCATGGTATGGGCATGTGCTACGGAGAAATGAGGAAAATGTCGTGAGGAGAGTTTTGAGTATGAATGTCGATGGCTATAAGAGTAGGGGAAGACCAAAGAAACGATGGATGGACTGTGTGAACGATGATATGGCTAGAAAGGGGGTGACTACCGTGATGACGACTAATAGAGAAGTATGGAAGAAAAATACATGTTGCGCCGACCCCAAATAAATTGGGATAAGGGCAGGAGAATGAAGAATGATGATGGTTGAGTATTTTAAAAGTTTATCCGTTACAAACAAACCTACAAAAAACATAATTTCTCTTTATAACATTAGTTTAGTTTGAAAATACGAAGTTTTGGATTTTCATCGGAGGCGGTGTTTGTTTCACGTCTGACGACTAGTATGCTCGTATACGTCATGGGGCTGCATGGAGGCCAAAGCACGAATTTAAAATCTAGTCGCAACCTCATCTCAGCGACAATCAAGTTCAAAAACTTGTAAAAAATGTAGGGAAATTATAGGTATTTTTCACAGATTGAGACTGAGATCAGACTGTGAACGTTCTTAAAATTACGGGAATTGCCCCTCTGGTCTGTTCCAAAACTTACTGATGAAATAGTAAACAAACCCTGTTCAGGTTGACGAAATCACAAGAGTAAACTAAAACACACACCTATGCAAATAAAAGCAAGAAGTGCAGGGAAAACAGCTAAGTCAGATAGATAGCACAGCATTGTAGGTACACTGGTATTTTTCCGAACCACAAAATATCATTCAAGGATTTAATAATTTAATGATATAACAAGAAATCGCTACCTTAGTAACAAACACTGAGAATATGATCAAAATAAACCAATATTTGAAGATCACAATCATGACATAATATTGTGTTAAATCAGAATTTCGCCGATTTTGTACTTTTGTGCAGAATTTGTGTGCAATGCAAATATTATTACCACAGTGTGAATTGTCTCACTGTCACCTTATGTGATATTTGTGTTATCAATTTGATGTTTACAATCATAAGAAGATACTATTCTCGGAAGACGGGGAATATCACGTCCTCCAGTATCACGTATAAATGTAAGTAGATTGATGAAAATACCTCAGAACAAGACTGACTGATCTTTCGACAAGATGGGGAAAATTATAGTTTTTGTTTTCGCTCTGACTGTCTTCAGAGCTCAATGTGCTGTTATTAAAAGTGAAGGTACCTATTTTTTATTTGAAATCTATTTCGTTAAAACATTTTCTAGTAAAATAATACTTTCAAGGTTGTATTTCGTAGTAAAATAATTTGAAAATAGACGCAAACTGTCTACATGTTGAAATATCATTCCTTGTAATTTGGTGTTCAGTAATATGAATTTAGTCAGTTCAGATATCCTCAGCCAGTCCTCCAGGCCAGTCCAAATGGATCCTAACGATATTCTTTTGTTTTTAGATTTCCACAAGCGTGTAGAACGTTCACCGTGCAGCACATGTGGCGGCCCACCTGGACCCCCACCTCCCTTCGGTCCACCAGGCCTTCTGCCATTCGGTCCACCACCACCCCCACCTCGAGGTTCAAGATACTTCCACACCGCTCATTGGACTGGACTAGCTGACAATGGTCTCCAAAGAGGAGTATTCACTGGAGCAGCAGCAGCCACTGGTGATGCTAACCAGGCTGCAGGAGAAGCATTCTCCCTAGCTTCTAGCGGGGCCACCGCAGACAGTGGTTCAGGACTGGGAGGCCAGTCAACTGATTTAAACGGTGGAAAATCACCACAATTCGGCGCTGGTGCAGGTATTGGAGCACGATCTTCGGGCAGCTATGGCTCTGGTGGCTCTGCTTCTCACTCCTCAAGCAGTTCAAGCTCACAATCATTTAATGCTGGTTCTCAATCCTTGACTGGTTCCAATGCTCAAGGTTCCGGTGGATTTGGTGGACAATCATCCGCTGGTGCCGATTCTCAGTCTTCTAGTGGGTTTGGCGGCCAATCTGCTTCTGGATTAAATTCACAATCTGCAAGTGGTTACGGCGGCAAATCTTCTGATGGTTATGGCGGCCAGTCGTCTGGAGCTTTCGGAGGTCAGTCTTCAGGAGGATATGGTAGCAAATCTTCTACTGGAAGCCAATCCGCTTCCGGCTCAAATTCCCAAACTTCAGGCGGCTATGGTAGTCAATCTTCAGGCGGCTATGGTGGTCAATCCTCAGGAGGCTACGGAGGCCAATCTTCTTCCGGCTCCAAGTCCCAATCATCAGGTGGCTACGGCGGTCACTCCTCAGGCGGTTACGGAGGTCAATCTTCATTGGCCTACGGTAGCCAAACTTCAGGTGGTTACGGTGGACAAGCTTCTAAGGGCTATGGAGGCCATTCCTCTGGTGGTTACGGTGGCCAATCTTCCGATGGTCACTCTTCCGGTGGTCAGTCTTCCGGCGGCTATGGTGGCCAATCGTCTGGCGGCTACGGTGGCCAATCTGGAGGTGGAAGTAACAGCCAGTCAGCACATGCTGAGAAAAAATTAAACTTCAAAGAATCTCACAACTCGTACCACAGTGGAGGTAAAAATCAAGGAGGCTTCAATTCACAATCTGAAGGCCGAGGTTTTAGCGGTGAACAGCAACCGGGAGGTGGCATCGGATCCGGTAGTAATGCCGAAGCAGGTCAATTTGAAACCCAAAAAGTTGAACAAGGAAACAGCCAAAATGGCGGCTTATTTGGAAGTGGTCAGCAGTCTGCTGGAGGTATTGGCGATTCCAGCGGAAGTGGGGCAAGCTCTAGCTCTGGTGGTAGCGGAGGTGGCTACGGATCAAGTGGTTCTGGTGGAATCAGTTCCGGTGGGTACGGCTCCGGTGGCTACGGCGCTGGTTATTCAGGATCTAAAGGTTCATCTCAATCGGCTCTTAATGGCGCCCTTGAACTAGCTTCCCAAGGCCTGCAAACAGCAGGTCAACAGCCAGCCGGATGCAGCACTTGCGGAAAGAGCAACTATGCTTTAAGTAACGCTAAGAGCAGAAACGGAAACGCCATCGCTCTTTCCGTAAGCGGTTAGATTCCATGACGTACCTGAAATGTTAGAGGTTACACAAATTATATGGGGGATTGTACCTAATAATACCTACTGTTAATTTAATAAATAAAATGTTATTTTTTTGTCTGCGTTTTTATGTAGATACTAGCCGACCCCGCGAACTTCGTACCGCCTCAGATTATGAATTACGTTATTTTTTTTTTTTTGGGAAATTTCCCCTTTTTAATAGTTATTCTGCTATTCGAGGTTGAGGCAAATCCAACAAATCAAATATCATAAAAATCGGTCTAGCCGTTCTTGAGTTATAAATGGTGTAACTAACCCGACATTGTTTTATTTATATTGATTGTAAATTATGTTGCTACGTAATAAATACTTATATGCATGAAATTGTTATTTTTTATTTTAGAATAGAAAAGAAAACTTTTATTTCAGGCAGGATTCCATTGGGTTAGTAACAATTTTATGTTTTAGTAGGTTACAGACACAGATATACAATTAAAAATCAACGTGGAGCTGCATCCATCTCCGCAAAATCGGGGAATTTAACCGGTCTATGCACACACTGAAACTAGACCCAGGGTTTAAACACCCTTTCTGAATAAGATACAGTATATTCCATTCCATCCACCCACTGTATATTGTTTATTATTTTGTCATAAAACATAAATTGGAGTCAAAATCAAGATGATGGTTGGCTATGACTATGGCCAGTTTCCAAATTAGAATAGAATAGAATACCTACTCTTTGTTATGTACACCATATTAAATCCCACTAATATTATAAACGCGAAAGTTAGTGAGGATGGATGGATGGATGTTTGTTACTCACGAAAAAACTAACGAATTTCGATAAAATTTGGCACACAAATAACCAGGATTAACGCATAGGATACTTTTTATACCGATATTCCCACGGGATCGAAACTTATGCGGGTAAACTGCTAGGCGCTGCTAGTTACATAGATATATAAATTTTACAAAGGGTGACATAATGGGCAGTCTTATCGCTAAGAGCGATCTTATAGTCACCACGGCCTTCCGTTGAGATTTCATTTGTTTTTTTCTTCTTCAGCCCGTAAGCATTCTCTGTTGAATATACCCTGAGTTGGGATAACGTGGGTACATATATGGGATTATGAATAGCAAGTAATGTGATACACACTCCCGGACTCCTAAATCGAGGCACACTGCCCAAAGAGAATGTAAACACTAGCGTGCACTGCCTACGTTTTTATAGAAGTCTATGGCTTTTTAAACGGTCGTTAATTCAAATTTGGAACAATTTCGACCCGAAAATAATGGCTAGTATATCAGCTTCTAAACTGCATAAAACTTTTGTTTTAGGTAGACATAAAGATACCTCACACGGCATCCGAGAGTGTATTATTTATTTATTTTATTTCTTAAGATAACATACAGCTTAGGATATAGATAGTTGACAGTTAGTAAAAGAAGGCCAATTAAAAGTTTTCACTGACAACATTACAATATTATTTTATACCATATGACTGAGTTGTGTTAGGGCTGATTTTTTAATCACCTGATAACTTTATTCGAGGAATAATTTTGAAATTTTGGTAGGCGAAAGTTTCTGCCATAAATACATACACAGTTATTATTGAAATGAAATTAACAAGCATCCATTCTCCTAAATAAATGCGAAAGTAGGTAAGTAAACTATCAAATTTTTGTTTGTTTTTATCTGATGTATGTATCTGGTGTATTGTGTGTCTTTTAGTCTGTGCTAAATAAATGTATTTCCTTTCTTTCAACGGATTTGGATGTTTGGTAAACAGTTGGCCATGACCTGCGTTAGGAGGATATAAGATGTTTTTTTTTATCCTGGTACGTTTTCGTGGGGCAATTTCCGACTTCCATGCGGGCGAAGCCACGAGCAAAAGCTGGTTATAGATAAAAAGACTTTCAGTTTTCTGATGACCAGGGCCCCCTAATCTAACAACCTCGACTGGAACTCGACTGCATACTTGCATGGTAACCATTGACGAAGCTATTTATGCAATTTGCGTGATGACATATTAATGAAGGAAATGTTGAAACCCAACAGTTTTAATTGCAATTGCTTCTTTTAATTGTGGTCTTCCCACAAAAATATGAGAAAAAGACGAGCTCGTGGCCAGTCGTGGCTAAGTAACAGCCACATAGGTCGATCGCACAAGGTAAAGCTACGCTAACTGCCATCGTTCCGTGGATACTTCTTCTTCGTGTCGCTGGCACGACAGCTATTAAAATTTTGTTTGCCCAAAACTTCGCCACTTCCACGGCGGCAGCGCAGAGGTCACTTGCTGCATGTTTTGGGGCACAGAGGGCAGAATAAAAGGTGGAGCATAGCTACTGTTCCGTCGAGATAGCCCCCCTTTACGAGGCTCGATTTACACTTTCCCACTTGGGTTCGGGATGTTTCAGGGACTTCCAAGTGGACCACAGAAGGTTACACCCTGCAGGAAGATGCTCGTTTGGTGGTAGATAGTGAGTAGGTGGGGGAAGGGTATCCTGCCATAGTTTGCAACGTGCGTTGACCGGGGAACCTGGTAGAGACCTAGAGCTGTCGACCTGTTGTATATTAAATTAACCACTCAATCCCGGCGTGGTACGATATCGGCCCATTAAAATAGAAAATCAATTGTGTGTCATTACCATTAGCGGTGATAAAGAGGTTATAAAAGCGTAGTTAGGAAAAATAAATATAGAAATGCAACAGGATATACGAAAACCTGGGCAAAGTTGAACACTTGCAGAATAAATATGGAAACCGCGAAAATTGATCTAAATCAATGATACTTACATCATCAAACCGCACGTGAATGGAAACGTACAAACAAGGTTTTGGATAAACTTAGGCTGGATACAAACCATCAAACGAAAATATCGATAAAGACGTCAGTACGTTAATTGCTTCCATCAGAAGTTAGCAATACCTACATACACTTGAATAACGCAAAGCACCATGACTGTTACAAAAAAAAATACCAATAACGCGCAGTTGCATAATGAGTAAAATAAAATAAAACTATGGTATGAGGATATTTATGAATTTTTTGGGCATAAGTTTTAGGGCCCGGTCATACGTACCACAACCACATAACATCGCAGCGACAAAATGTGGACAAGAAGTGGATACGTGTGAATAGTGTCGCTGTAGCTTCTTGCAGTTGTGTTGTGGTAACGACAAAATTTCGATGTGATTGCGTTAACGCCAGTACTTGCGATGTGGTTACCTTGTGGCTAGTGTTTGCAGACAGGCAGATCGACTACGGCTTTCGTAGAGGACGACATCGACGCAACGTTGTGTTTGCGATGTGGACGCCGCTAGTACGCGGTCTCGCTGGTGGTTGCTTTGTGGCTGCGACGTGGCCTTAATGTGGACGGCATTGCATTTACGGTTGATTTTGACTGCGAAATGTGGTCCCTTTGAATAAATTTTCATTTTCATACAAATTAGTGCCCGTGCACGTGTTCACGTTGTGGTTGTGCCACAGGCCTTATATAAAATTGTTATTGTTGGTTTTACGTTATTTATGCATAGAGTGAACTATAAACTGTATTTAGAACTTTGTTTTTCACCATATGATGAGAATTGAGAAGAAATTGTAAATTAAAAATGTGGATGACTATGAGAAATGAGGCAAAGATGGATGGATTTTGGGAAATAGGATATGGCTAGGAAGGAAGTGAATTCTAAAATGGCAGCTTGAGGCACGGAAGAAAAAGAAATGCTACGGTGTCACTAAATAGGTTGGGATTGAGGGCACCGAATGATGATTTTACTCCACATAACATAAGTAAATATCTTTAATGAAAACTGACAAGCTTTCTTGATCGTGTGTAACCATCCTAAATCAAACACGCTACTGGGATTCACCAAAACCACATAAGTTTTCACACTAACCATCAAAGTTGTCACAATCAATTAAAGTTAACTTGTGAAAATGAGTTTTCGTGGTATTTCTTGGAGCATATATTTAATATTGATCTACCGAGCATATAAAGATGTAATATTGAAAAAATTAGTTCATAACAAATCGACAAAATGTGGCGAATAGGTGTATTGTTACTAGCAACTGCTTTGATAGAATTCTCAACCGCTGATGTAAAACGTAAGTTCTGTTGTACCTCATTACAGATTATATTGGGGAGAATCGAATTCTGAATATTAGTATTATGTTTCCGCCAAATTCCTCTTCAAACTTACTTGATGAGGATAAAATCTTAAAACATTGCTGAATAATAAAATCTGATGAATCTCTCAGTTAGATGCTACAGAATCTGGACTATTATTTGAAATGATTTTTTTCTAATTAGTTAGACCCGGCCAAACCTTGATTCATATCAATAAGAATCCACCTTAATGGCTCAATAATCACAACTTTTATCTTTCCAGCTGCGGAGGGCCTCTTGCTCCAGCGGTTAAAGCGTTCACCTAACTCCTGCGACAGCTACGAGGACTATGGACCACGTCGACAGAGGTACTGGCCACCTCCGCCCCCTCCGCCATTCTGGCCCCCACCGCCTGGCCCGCCCCCGTATTGGCCACCACCGCCTCACCATCACCACCATCTATTCGAAGAGTTAGCTGATGATGCGTCGAGAGGAAAGGAGCCATGTTCCACATGTGCTGGAGGGAATCATGCTTCGTCTGCACTCAGTAATGCCAAGAGTGAGAATGGGGACGCTATTGCAGTGGCTATTGCTAAAGCCAGTCCTAAAACGTGAGGCGAGTATAGGGTTGCTTTAAGTTAAGTTTTTAGGTTATAAATGCAAGTCTGTTTAGTTCGTAAATAAGGTTGTGTTAGAAAGTAAGTAATCATTTGTCAGATTTTTTTTTTTTTGGGAAAATATCTGAGATATTTTGATTTCATTTGCGCTAAGTAAGATAAAATAGCAAAAGATGGAAAGCACTTTGTAATCTAGAATGTATTTTATACGTTGTTATCAAAGTGTTCATGATTATAATCTTGAAAACTTTTATTGAATTCGTTTTAAACTGTATATAATTATGATACTGTTATAAATTTTGTGAAATTTCCATTGCTAAGAGAATTAAATACTTATTGAAAAATATGTGCATTTTTTTCGGAATTGAATTCTAATTCCTCTTATCATAATTGATTAAACCAATTTAATAATTATGTAAATACATAGGTACAATTGACCTAGATGTTGACCCGGTGACAATTTACATACTTAAACAAACAAAATGAATTGCGAATTTCATACATGAAGCTGTAAGGAGAACGAGAATGTCGTAGGTACCTAACATAATCGCGCTGATTCCGTTCGATTTTAATAGTAGTAAGTACCTGATAATTATTATTGTTGTTGACAGTTGGGACTTGGGAACAGTGATGGCCCAGCGGTAGGTAACGGCCGCGATTTACAAGTTGTAGGTATGTTCGAACCCAGTCAGGCCCTTTACGTTGTGTAAATAAATTATTTCATCACCACTGCTCTCAAACGGTGAACGAAAACATCGTGTCGAAACCGGGATGTCCTAGAACCAAAAATTCGGAGTTATGTGATATCTATCAACCCGCTGCGCTGGGATCGATGGCCCGCTCCCTCTCACAGAGAGATAGGCCTGTGTCCCAGCAGTGGGATCGTTATAGGCTTATTATGCTATTGTTGTTGACAACCGCTAGGTTACAAATTCCCAAAAAAGTTACTTCGATTTTAGTCTACTTTTCCAAACGGCAATAAAAAAAATGTTAGGTACTTGTTTTCAAACCACGAGTTCAATGGCACCGGGTACCTACTACCTACCTGCTGTACAGGTTAGAGACCTGTAGCAAATAAAAAAAAACAAGTACACACTACCAAGAACTAAAATGTTAACAAAGTACTGTAAGTATTAGTACCCCCATGAACTTAACCCCATATGAAAACAGCAGGTAAATGGTACAAATTACGTTTGGTATGCATGACCATTAATGTTAGGTTACTGACAGCCAACCACCGTTTTTAGGGTTCCGTACCCAAAGGGTAAAAACGGGACCATATTACTAAGACTCCATTGTCCGTCTGTCCGTCTGTCACCCGGCTGCAGGTATCTCATGAACCGTGATAGCTAGACAAATGAAATTTTCACAGAATGTGTATTTCTGTTGCCGCTATAACAACAAGTACTAAAAACAGAATAAAATAAATATTTAAGTGGGGCTCCCATACAACAAACGTGATTTTTTGCCGTTGTTTTGTAAGTAGTGTTAAATATTGTATGGTGGTACGGAACCCTTCGTGGGCGAGTCCAACTCGCACTTGGCCGGTTTTTTTTAATGACACTTTCCTCACGAAAACTGAACTTAAGACCTTTTTACACTGTAAACAATAAAATTAAGCTAACAAAAGCTTAACATCGTGCGACACTAGCTGCCCGTTAGATTCTTATAATCAATAAAATCTCACACGTTGAGGTATTTTAGAGAAGCGCTAATAGGTTGTGTTTTATGTTATTCACCGTTGTACTAAATTAGCATTTTATCGTTTTTATGACAACTGCATTCTATTTTTATGAGATTTTAGTATGTTAGCACTCGCTCAGTCTCCTAATAAAATGTTAGATATGTGGAATATCTAGATTTTTACTTTATTTAGTAAGGAAGGACTGGAAAACCGGCAGCGAGATGGGCGAACGATATTGTTACCATTGCGGGTAGAACCTGGATGAGCGTGGAGATTCGCACAAGAAACGAGAGGCCTATGCCCATCAGTCGGTGAAGTTGGGCTGTTGATGATGATGACGACGTACCGTGCATTCGCGATTTATTTGCCAAAAATGTAAACAAATATGAATTAATGAAAAATAACTTTAATTCCTACAAAGTTCTGGGGGCCTAAAAGCCACTTTGGCAGAATCATAAAACAATTCATATCACGCAATTTCATCTGTATGACAGTTTTGTACGGAGATTCGTAAAATTCTATAGGTACACCTCTGCCTAACCCTTCAGGGATATACATATATGTGTGAAACTGTCAAACGGATGAATTGCGTGATATGAGTTGATTTATGATTCTGCCAATGTGGCCTTTTTAGGCTCCCAGTAGGTGCTACAAATACAAACATTTTTATAACTTTGTCAATAGTGCTAGTCATTCTGAAATCATGTTGAGTAATTTTCATTGAAATAAAGTTGATATTTGTTTAACTTGAAATAGGGTGGGGGTCAGCAGCACTGCGCACTTTTACTTAGGTAGTTTAGTTGATTATTTATTGATCTTTTCCCCATATTCTCTTCGCGAAGCACCACTTGCTTAACTAAACTACCGAGATTTACTTGACTGGACCGAATTAAACGACAATATTGACACTTTTATCAAGCGTCACCCAATTGACATTTTGAAACCATGTATGTGTACATATCCATGGCTGAGTGAAATGTGACAAAAAACAATCATCAAGTTGGCAAAAGTCACCCTTGCGCTATGTCTTGCGTAAACCATGCGGTTGGTAAGTAGGTACAGGGTCATATTTTCGGTTATTCCAAAGCCAAGTTAATTAAAGGTGTATCATAATAAATCTTAAAAAAACACATGAAAGCCTTATTGGTGTTGCGAGAAGAAACTTTTATTGCGACAGTTTTATTACTCACCTGTCCGAGGAGTAAGTTCAAGTTCAATATAAGCAAAGTTGAGGCAAATATACCAGTAGTACAGTATATTTAAATAACGTTATATGTATATTGGACACAAAAAACCCGAACAACATAGTTTTCTTTAGATCCACACTGATAGATAGCTTGTCACCGATTTATTTG
This sequence comes from Gortyna flavago, assembly GCA_963669345.1. Lineage (NCBI taxonomy): Eukaryota > Metazoa > Arthropoda > Insecta > Lepidoptera > Noctuidae > Gortyna > Gortyna flavago. The sequence goes on from OY770126.1 coordinate 3,263,092, forward strand.
TAAGGAAAGGCAAAATATACTCCTGATATATCCATAATATTACATCTATTTAAGTTTTCTGGTGATAAACAGTTCTTTGATTTATTGTCATAATATTTTGTGATTTATTTTAAAATAGTTCTAATATTTAAATTTAAAATGATTTCTAAAAAAAAACTCGTCGGTCTAGTGGTCGCTAGACTGCGCTGGTTTAATGATCTTTTGAATCTATTGAAATTTTCTCAAAAATAAAATCTTTCATAAATTTCTAACCATTCCGCTTAAAAACATTGTTCCAGAGATTTCAATTGAAGCAACAATGAGTTTTTACTACAGGCCACTGAAGAAAAAAACGATACGGACTAGGTATGTTGGTTCGGCCTACGCAATTAAAAAAATTAAAAATCGTAGACGCCCCATAGTCGTGACGGTTAAAAAAAGGCTAATAATTTATTTTTTTACGCAATCATAATAGTTAGGATTATATCCATTTTGACGGCCCGTATAATTTAAAAAATAACATATATGTTTAGTAAATTACTGTTTATGTACCAGGTCATAATAAAGTTGTAAAAATAAATGGTATGTGTGTATTAGGAATTTATAATAACCAGTAATTTACTTTTACAATTACTATCTACTTTCTTTTATAAAGGTTTCGATTGCTTTTTTTATTATCAGTGTAATTGACGGAACTGGTAACTCGCCGGTTTTTAAGATAACTCTAAGTAGTCTGTGGACCACTTCCTCAAAGACTTACGTGTCGTTACTATGCCCTCGTCATCTAGAAACAACGTTGAAAATTGTTACGTAGGTTGTACTACTTGTAATTTTATCGGTATGATCTTCGAGCCTTGGCTCGGATTACTTGGTGTGCGATTGGATAGGCTTATCTCCTCCAGCTGCGGATTGCTTCAGGCTGATGATGATGATGAATGTAAAATGATGATGATGGATGATGTGTAATATGCTGGAAGAGATTTCATTTAAAATAACCATCACCTTTGTACGTATTTTGCTATTCCTTTCTTTTTGTTTTTTTTTTTATATGTGTGTACTGTGGTAATCCTGTCCTACTATCCTACTAATCCTACTATCCCACTTCCTACTATCCTATCCTACTTCCTACTAATCCTACTATAATAATATATAATACAATATTATAAATGCGAAAGTTTGTGAGGATGAATGGATGGATGGATGTTTGTTACTCTTTCACGCAAATACTACTGAACGGATTGGCATGAAATTTGGCACACATAAAGTAAATAAGTAACCAGGATTAACACATAGGATACTCTTTATCAAGATGTTCCCACGGCATGGAGACTTATGCAGGTGAAACCGCGGGACGCTACTAGTAAATAAATAAATATTAATGAGCGTCAAATCCACAAACCTTTTTTCACATCATCATCATTTCTTTATTTTTTTCTAATGCGAAAATATGATGAACAAGAGCAGCACTCAGCACAGCAGCTGAAATAGAAACAGTATGGCAGACCGTTAAGGCGACATTAAGTGACAGCGACCTTGAGCGAATGGGAGGAGCGAGCGTCACGCCCCGCGACCCCGCAACTGCATGCACGTAATTTCGTAGGGTAACCAATACGTTTCAGATGGTGAGGATAATCCTGACTGATATTTGATCACCATCCATTTTTATTTCAATGTAGTGTTAATAAATAAGGTAATATTTTGATAATAAATTCAATGATCAAACTTTAAAACCTCGAAAAAAAAATCAGCTGTTCCCTACATTTTGACGAGTTATGCGAACATAAATGCAGGGAACAGCAGATTTTTTTTTTCACGTTTTCATGTTCTGTGCTAAAAGTTGTTTGTGTAAAGTTGTTTCGTGTATGAATAGATAGACCGGGTATCTACATATATTTACGTAAGTACTTACCTAATAAAGGTGTCCATACATAAATAGGAAATACTAATTAAATATAGACATGCCTACTTAAAATAATAACAAGATGACAAAAACCTAAAACCTCTTTTGTAAATGATCCAATCACTTCAGAACTGAAACATAATTATAATCTATACTTATAATAAATCTGTAGAGAGGTCAACTCTGTACATGATATATATTTTCAAAATAACTATCAGGGGGTAATTAGTGATCGATACTGATGCCAAAAATGCAATCAGTAAAATTTTTGCCTGTCTGTCTGTCTGTCTGTCTGTCTGTCTGTCTGTCTGTCTCTATGTTCCTTATAGAAACAAACTACTCGACGGATTTTACGAAACTTGGTACAATTATTCTTCATACTCCTGGGGGAGGTTATAGTATACTTTTCATCACGCTACAATGAATAGGAGCAAAGCAGTGAAAGGAAATGTTGGGAAAACGGGAGAATTTGCTCCATTTTTTAAGCTTCCGTCGCGTGTGCAGCCTTAATGGTTAGCCTAAATACATGAAACTACTCAAATCCATTAAAAACTATAAGGAAATACTAAATAGTTGTAAAAACCTGTCATACAAAACGAATGCTATTTTATATATATATATAGATAAATATAAATTATCGCCTTATTGGGAGAAACATTCTATTAATACATTGGATATATTTTATATTAATTGATAAACGGTAAATGGGGTGTTTCTTTTGTGGTGAATTCTGTTATTTATTTAATTATATGATTAATGAAAATATGCTAAGGACACACAACATATGGATTAACGAAATCAATGAATTAATTTATTGAAAACAAAGATAATTTATAGATTCTGGAAAACAGCAAAATTTATATGCATGATTACTTAGTAATTCAATAGCCCAAAATTTTGGAAAAAAGTTCAGTGCACCTCCTAGGTTCCCCGATTTTAGAAGACAAGACAGAAACACATTTTAACGATATTTCGGATAGACGTTTTTGTGGGCTCAGCGTTTGCAAAATTCCTAGTAGCTTCTTGTTCCTGTTCTTGGTCGATTGCACAAAAATCTTAGACACAAGTTGACTCTGAAGTGCCGAATTTGACCAATGCGATGAACGCCTCGTCCAGTCTTCCCATAGACAGCCGCTCTGCAGGTTAGTGCAGAACGTTCACCAACTGTCATCGCCGGTCGCCACCTGTTTTAAACCCAATGACTTAGCACGCGAAGGTGGGAAGAGGCCAGACAGAATGAAAATAATACCTTGGAAGTTGGCTAGGCCTTAGATGTGGGATGCAACGTGTGTCTGCACCCTCGCGCCATCCCATCTTCCTAGCACTGCAGGATGTGCTGGGCCGGCTGCTGCAGGTGCAGAAAACCTCAAACGGCACAAATATGACAACTTTATTGGGAGCTATATGTGGTTGAAATACTAGGGCCGTGGGCTCCAAGTACTCATCAAGTATTTCGGGACATCGCCAAGCGGTTGATCGACTCTCCACGTAACCAGAGGACTGGCCTATTTTTAGGTCAAAGAACCAGCATTGCCATCCAAAGTGGCAACGCTGCAGGCCTTTCACTTTTCTATTTTTGGTATATTTTCTAATGTTAGATTGTTACATATTATTGCATTTAAGATTTTTATAAGCAGGTCAATATGTGTATTGATACCATTAATAGTAACTTAGTCGTTCGAAATCAAGGACCACAATTAGGCAAACAGCATGTTAAGTATATAGGTAACCCACTCGTAATGCCTACAGACAATCCACAATACGACATCAAGAGAAGCTGACAACTCCTTAAAAGTCTAAACTAAAAGTTGATTCCTAGCTGGATGACTCAACAAAAATCTAACGCTATCTGTTACGTAACAAACGCTCAAAAGCTTTCTTAAGGGCTTGCTAATAAGCCTCCTGGCCGGACTGCCGCCATGGGATCTGGAGGCGATAGTCCTTGCGCGCCTGTATGAGTGGCGCGCGGAGGCACTACGCCGGGGGGAAAACCCGCTTCCGCGGCAAATTGCTGCGGAGCGGACAGACCTCCGGCGCGATCTCATGGCGGCATGGAAAGCGCGACTGTCGCAACCCAGCGCAGGGCACGCCGCGATAGCGGCGGTAAGGCCCCTCTTTGAGGAGTGGCTAGAGAGGCGTCACGGCGCCCTCACCTACCGCCTGACGCAGGTCCTCACCGGACACGGATGTTTCGGGAGGTTCCTGCACATCATCAGGCGGGAGGAAACGCCCGGGTGTCACCACTGCGAGGATCGCCCAGAGGACACGGTGGTGCACACGGTGGAGGTCTGTCCCGCTTGGGCAGAGCACCGCCGTGTCCTCGTAGAGGCGATCGGCAGCGGCGGCGACCTCTCGCGCCCGGCCCTGGTCCAAGCCATGGTCCGGGGCGAGAGGGAGTGGGAGGCAGTCACCTCCTTCTGCGAAGCAGTCATGCTAGCGAAGGAGGTGGCGGGATGGGCGAGGGAGAGAGCCGAGAGGGCCGCCCGTCCCAGCCGCCGCGGTAGACGCTCCGGGCGTCGGGAGCCGCGTGACGACTCCCGGCCACCGTAGGCGCGGGCCTGCGGACGGCGAGTAATGGGTAGCTCGCCGTCCGATCAGGACCAGGCCCGTGCCGGACGGCGCGTATGTGTTCCACGCGCGCCTCAAAGAGATGTCAGCATCGAAGGAGGGGCCCGTCAGGGCCGAAGCCTGCCGGGGCAGCGGGATTGTCTGAAAGGGTTACCGCTGCCCCGGAATACAAAGGGCTAAGGAAGGAACACGGATGGGTTTTAGTCAGTAAGAGTCTGACACTCTCTTCCGCTCCACCCAGAGCGGGAGGGGTCATTGGATGATTTCCCATCAATAAAAAAAAAAAAAAAAAAAAAGGGCTTGCTAATAAAATAATTACTTAATTAGATGCAGATCATACCTATGTAAATGGACGCACTTTATGTCAAACCAAAAAGGACTTTAGCATCGATATCCGAGTAAAGCCTTATCATCAACGCGGAGGTCAGTTATGCGCCCACGCAGAACCTCGCCACCAAATTTATGGGCAAAATACATGTTCATGCGAAATCTTTAATGGACTAGGAAACATTTTATTTAAATGCTTCCGTTTTTATACCCATTAAGTGTAACGTTTTATTTTATATCTAAATAAATAACCTCACTAAAGAAGAGAGAAAAGGCAATAATTTTAGTAACTGTCATTCCGTTTATTATAACGTTGACAGTTTTATGAATTATGTTTGTGAAAAATCGGAGGCAAGTGCCAAAGGCGATCGATGATTTATAATGTACCTTTATTTCACAATGACAGCGAAAAAACACTCTTATTTAGAAACTGTGTTATCGCAGAATAGCTGTCTTAGGCTGTGTAGATGTACGTTATAGCACCATTTGTCAAATAAGAATTGTTGAACAAAAACTGCTATTTATTTTGGAGATTAATTGGAATTTATGCGAGAAATGTGTCACTTTAATTAATTACTTCTATGTAAATATGTTAATTACATTATATTTAATGATACCAACATTTTAGTTAAAATTAATATACTAGAACAGGGATCCTTAAGATGATGGTTTTAATCACAATGTCTCACGATGAATGTCTATGAATTTTGTGTCAATTTTTCATTCATTGTTTGAACTTCCATAGAGGAGCTTGTGGCTAAGTAATAACAGCCGCACGGGTCGATCGATCAGGCTACGCTTCCCATGATTGGTCCATGGATGGGTGACCAGCTGTACATAACAAGACCCCTCCGTGCCTTGGAAAGCAAGTAAATCCATTAGTCTCGGCTGTCATTCGTGGATCTTTGACAGTCCTTACGGGGTCAGAAAAGCCCGAAAGTCTGACAACCAGTCTTACCAAGGAGTATCATATTACCCAGTAACTGGAGCGACTGCCTATCTGCCCTCCACAGAGGTTATATTGTCATTCGCTCCATGTAAAATACTGGTATTCAGCTGCATCCAGTTAGACTCGAAGCGGACCCCAACATAGGAAAGGGTTAGGCAGATGATGATGATGTTTGAACTTCCATAGAACTGGCAGTCAAGAAAGTTCCGAAGTATCTTATGCAAGGTTTGTCTGAAGCTCCCAAGTCCCAACCAAAAAGAGTATTAAGCGGAGAAAGATGGAAAAGCAAATACAGCATAGCGGAATCGCTACGAAACTTGCCACAGCTCCTTAAAAGGGGCCCATTATAGTGCGACTAAAGAACTGGATCAGGCACGTCTGCGGTTCTACCACAAAGCCTGATGGCGTAAATTAACGGTCAGCGAGAGCATCTGATAGTAAGCAGTGGTCAAAGTCCCACCCATTTAACTGTACCTACTAACATAACCAGTATTGTTGAGGCTGCACCACACGACTGACAACCCAGACATTATGGCTATAAACTATGCGTTTGCGCCATCTCAGTGTAATCAGAGGGTAATAAAAACGCCATGTTGGTAAAAAGCACGTCCGTACCGCGAATTGGACCGTTATTTTCTGGTAGAACATTAATGATGGACTACTTTCCGTTGTCTTAAGATCTATGTATCCTGTTTCCTTAGGAGGTACAACCTAAGCTTACTGTAGCCAGTTTTTCGTCAGTTTTACTTTTTCTAGACATTCGCTTTTTTTTTTTGTTCTGGACTTTGATCATAAACCCTTTTTGTTTGAATTTATAATAGTAGATTATTAACCAAGGGGATAAAGCAGTGTCTTCTGTCGCTAGTGACGGTTTAAATCGCGAGCGTAATGTAGGAATCGAGGTTTACTCCCGAGCGTAGCGAGGGTGTTAAAAACTTAAATCACGAGCGAAGCGAGGGATTTAAGACAAGTCCTGAGTGTAGCGAGGAATTTAAGTTCACCCAAGACTAAGACAGCTTTATCACCGAGGAAAATACTCTACTTTTCGTACCATTTGCGAAAAAATTAACACAATAATAATATGAGATAAGCATTTATTAAAAATAATGACAATTAAAAGTAAAAGTTAACTTTAGAACATTAACTTATTTATTAAAATAAATTAAAATAAACTTACCGTTTATGTATTTGAAGAAAACAAAAACGCAGCAAATTCCTAGACTAATATTTTTTTGCCGGAAAAGCAAAAGCTCATACGGCCTCGTCGGTTTTCGTAATTTTATTTAATAATCATAACTGCATAATAAATGCGTATTCCTTTTTCCAAAAGATGTATAATGCTTTATATACAAACTCAATGGTGTAAACACAGATGTAGTTCAGTATAAATTTCGGTAAGTATTCCAAATTTAAATAACATTCTCCCCCTAGAGGATGAATGAAATTCAGTACAATTTTCTTTCCCTGTTTTTAACAGATTAAAAATGACTATTGTTATGTTCGTTTTTTGTGGCATAGAATGTCACTTTTTTGAGCAAGTGATATGAAAATTAAATTATATGGAGGTCTGCGTCCCGTGTTTGCGGTTATGGCCCCCTGTGTTCCAAAAGAGGGAACGAACGTACCTAACAGGTTGATAACGATTAAATTTATACTAGAATTGAGGAGCTTTACACTCAGAATTGTTTGGATGTATATGTTTTGTACAGAAAGGTACCTAGTTGCAAATAAAACTACAGAAAGAAACCAAATCTGTAACAGGAAAACCACAAACGACAAAACTAACAAACCAAATAAATGGGTCCATTAAAATTACTATCATATTATGACATAGTAGACATAACGGTAAATGACACAAAAGTTCACAAGTAAGCCATTTGTTTCTACTGTTATATTTTCAACAATTTTTTTTTATCACGGGTATCGTGTTTAAAAATTAGTGTTCATAACATTTCTAGGATTCCGATAGTCCTAGTGTCATTGACCATATCGATTACAGTCATCTGGGGCAGTTTATCATTTGCCTATAAATTAATTTAACTATCTTCAGGTCAAGTGCAATTTATTTAATATGATGTTAGTTAGTGAGCCTTACAATGTCATTGATTGCACGATAAAACTTTTCAATCAATTAAATATTTTATTTATTTTACAAACGTAGTTAGTATGCAGTGTGCATGAAATATTATGCATAAGATACGCGTATGAGTGTGATCTGCAGGACATCGACATTCGAAGGAACATTGCGGTCCGTGGAGAAACATCCAGGACTCTCTGATGATGTCATTAGATATGGAGCAATTACTGGAAATAATGCTGTTAAAATGAGATAAACTACATAAGTTCATCTTAGGAAAGGGCGTTTACAAAAATTACGGTTAAGCAGCAAATTGAAAGTCTTTAAAAGATAAACCGGATCTTTGTAATTACAACACTCGACGAGATCAAGTTCATTAACTGTTACTTAACGATCAAGATCAAGGTCAATAAATTGTAATTCTTCATTTATGTTCAAAAAGGTGATGTAAGATTATACTTTTGGGATTATATCTTCATCATAAGCAGTAGCGTTTGCCTCTATATTGTTAATGAACAAACTGTCGGTCTTTGAGCTGATCTTCAATAGGAACCCTTAGGATTGAGAAAAATTAATTTTTTTGACAGTAGACAACACTTCCTTATCATCATTTGAATATATTACAATAAACATCTTCCGGTCTACTAATACGGTATTGTTTACAATTTTAACGACTGTGCCTCACTTCCGTGGGATTTTTTCCAAATAAAACCTCAATGCCTCGAGTCTTGAGTTGTCGAGGCGTGGGGCACGACCTCCAGGCCGACCTATAAAGCTGCTCTCGCAAAAAAATAAAAGACATTGTAACGGAACATACGATAAACAATAAAACATGGCTAATATTCGCGTATTGTTTTTTGCCATCGCACTTGCGGGATGCAGCCCAACCCTAGCTGAAGGTGGTAATTTTTTATCGATACTCTGTAATCAGTTTGCGGTGTCACGATCAGTCGATAAAACTTGCAGTTTCGATGTCGTTACCGCTATGTAATTGTCGGTAATTGTTGCTTGCGTAGTAGGTAATTGGGTGGTCTATTAGGGTACATTGTAGGTTAGGTTAAGATGGGTTATGGAAAATATATTACTTGTAATCTTCATTTAATTTAACAAGATGTATTAATTTAGATCAAAGATAAACCGTTGTTAGTTACTTAATGCCGCTTTTAATTAAAATAATTATATTAGTTAAATCCGTAAACCAGATTTTTGCAACTTTCGAAAATCATAGAGGAAACATCCCTAAATATTACCGTCATACTTTCAGCTAGTGGGAAGGTAAAATTCACCCATAAATAAAGGCGTGAGTCTTACAAACGTTTCGTACTCGTATAATTGGATAATAACTAGATTTTGTTCGGATTTGCCAAATAGCCAAACTTTTTGTAATTCCGCGTATCTGTGTTACACTACTAAAAATTATGTGTATTTGACATAAAAAACAAGAAAGAAATACCTCTCAGATTGTCTATTGTCTCGTTTTAATTTTTATTTCTGTTTCTAGCAGCTGAAAATATCCAATCTGATAGCTTAGTGCGTGAAACTCGAACACTACACAAGAAGAAGCTATGTAAAAAATATGGAATCTGCGAAGGTTATGGCGGACAGGGCGGATATGGCGGTTACCAAGGGCACCAGGCATACCAAGGGTACCAGGGACACCCAGGATATCAAGGATACCAACCACCAATAAACATTGCCATCAGTCAGTCTCAATCTTCTGCGAATGAAGGCGGCGGCGGTCACGCCAATGGATACTACCCAAATAACTACCAGTACAATGGTGGTTATCCCAACCACGGTTACCCTAACCAAGGATACAACCATGGTTATTCAAATCAAGGCTACAACCTAGGCTACAGCGGCTACGAAAGCCATGGAGGGTACTACAGGCCAGGTTTCGGCAACGGGAATGGAGCCTACAACAGTCAGTTCAATGGGAACTATTACTCTGGTGCTCCAAATAGAGGACATGGCGGATATGGTCTCCAAGGACCCTTTGGTTATAGAGATGAGCATGATGGTGATGAAGACTATGATGAGGGAAATGACTACGCTCGGTCGAGTGCAAGTGCAACGGCTGTAGCTGGGAGCAACGCTCAGACATAAAGAGTTAATTGTAGTGCGTTAAAACGATAGGGTGAAGATATCGACTGCCATTTAGATTTTGTTTTTGTTTGTTTTTTGTATTATCTGCAATTACGCATAGCTATGTTAACCGATAAGTTAAATTACCGTGTATACAATTATGTATTAATTATTTTTTAATAACGATGACGATTCGTTTATTTAAATAAGCTAAAGAGTATGAGTCGAAAACTGTGATAAGCTTTTGTTACTAATTAAGATATAAATGAATGTGCTGGTTCCGTACGAAAAAAGATTTTACTGTTGGATGTCATTTCTTCAATTAGGTTACTAAAATATTGAAGTCTTTTCCTATCCAATAAATAAAGTTTTTGTACTTAAAGTTTTTCTTTATTTTGATCTAAATCTTATGAACAATTTTGACGACGACATTATGATAATCAAGATGAGGTCTAAATTCACATAAACGTTTATTATTGATGAATGGTTCACATCCTCTATAAAATTAGGTTTTTTTTTGTTTGGGTATAATTTTCAGATCATTTGCCTTTTCTGTAAGGTCTACGACCTAGGAGATGATTTCTTTAATAGATGCCAAAATATTAATAATATAAATTATTGATTTGTGGGGTAAAAAATACTCGTGAATCTGAATTTTATTGAGTAGGTATCGTCAAAGTGATTTGACTTTTTTTATTTCAAGAACATAGGTGATTTAAACTGTGATCCAGTTATGTTTTTTTTCTTTTTCATTTTAGAGATATTATCGACAGATGTAGGTACTTACCTACTACTAAATGAAGACTATTGCGATCTACAATTTAATTTAATTTATTTATTTAATACTTTAAGCACACAAATGTACAGAGGCGGACATTTACTACCAGTCAACCTTTGGGTGATGCAGAGACAAAGACTGGTAGGTGAAATCATGAAAATTGAGGACTTTCTTAAATTTGAGATACGCATAAACCTATTAAAATTTAATGGTGTAATTAATTAATAAAACAGCTTACAACTTTAAATCTTAAAGGAACAAGAATAGAAAACTCGAGTCAGTGAGTTATCCAAGACCTGAAGACACGGATATTGCATTGTGATGATGATGATGGAATAGTCGAACTATTACCATTAACACAACCAACAGTTTTAGAAGTAGTCTAAGCTTCCTCTTTGCTTATATCTATATTATGTTAATTAATTAATCCTAATTCTATTAAATTTTGTCAAATTTTTTATACTGCTATCTAATTTTTTAACTAATTTTGATCAATTTTGTTTTCATTTTATTTATAAATTTCATTAAAATTTGTCCTGTTTTTATTATATGATTTAACCTAATTTTATGATTGTATGACATGTGTAATTACTAATATTGACTAATAACTTGTATGTGTGGTGCAAATTGTCAATATAAGTTATTTATTAAATATAAATTATTTTATTAATAATAAATAATAATAATAATTATGTAGGGCTATTTTAAGATTGCCAGACTCGTTTACCAAACGGATTTATTATAAACATTAGCGAGCGTCACATAACTGAGAAGTAGGTATGTACTTCTCGCAATGTTTGACTAAACTGTTCCATTTTTTGGGAATCAGCTTCATAAAATTAAAAAAAATTGATTAACAAATGAGAACATTTCTTTTTGATTTCTTTATTAATTAACACAAACGGTGAGATTTATGTGTTTAAAGCAAACATGGTCCACACGATTGAAAAGATAATTAAAAATTATAAAGTGCTTTCCGCCGACCCCTTCAAATTTGAAAATATTTTAATTAAGAATCCTTGTTTTAGTTTTTCTAAATGATTTGAATGAGTTTTTATTACGACCAATTAATCAATTGTCTTATCAATTTAAAGATAATACTCAAACAATTTATGGTATCAGATCACCTGTACCTATCAAAAAATGTTTACCGTAACTCGTTAGATAAATTTTGTTTATGAGTGTCAATGGCTTTGGGTGTAGTGGTGACCCAGTCAGGTTTGAGTGGGGGATCATGTGTATGGTATATAAGCTGTTAGGAGTGTTTCACAACCATCCACAACCACCTGAGGAAAGGACCTTGAAACATCCTTCAAACTCCTTGAACATCCTTGAAAGAGAAAACAAAGATGGCCGCCAAAATCATCGTCCTTGCTACCGTTCTTGCTGTTAGCAATGCAGTGCCCGTCTGGTACAATGGTAAGTGATGCAATAGTAATTGAATTGGGTTTCCGATCCTTGAACGTAATTGATCTGCAATTACCTACTGATAATTTCAATGTCAAACTAAAGTTTTCAGCACTTTTCCGAATCATGACAGTAAAGACTATTTATGAACATTTCTTTGTAAAATTTTATCTTAACGAGCTTATTGTAATCTAGTCTACCAATTAGTATCCAAAAATAATCATTTCTTAACACTTGTTTAAATTACTTTCATGTTTGTCTCATATTAAATTGTAACTCTTCCAGAACTCCCCGGCACGGTCATGAGGATCGGCCGCTCTCCCGGCATCTCGTACGGGTTCGGAAGTGGTTTCAGCAGCAACATTGGAGGCATCTCCCACTCCACCGGCATTGGCGCCGCCTTCCAGTCTGGTGAAGGTGAAGCAGTGGGCTACGGTAGTGGAGCCGCTGACGGTGGCTCCTACGCTCGTGGTGTAGGAATTGCTAACAGCGGCAACAGCCACCCCGTGCAGTACGTCCAGCAGCCCACATACCAAGTCCAGCTAGCTCCCCGCCCGTCCTACGAGTCTGCGGTTGCTTCTGCCCAGAACTTTGGCAACTACGGCAACGCTGTGTCTTCTGCTCACTCACTGGGTAACAACAACTTCGGATCCGCTGTCTCGTCCGCTCAGAGCGGTGGCCCCGCCCGCTTCAACAGCGCTGTGTCCTCTGCCCAGAACGTTCACGGATACGGCACTGCTCTTTCCTCGGCTAACAGTGGTTATGGATCAGCACTCTCCTCTGCTCGTAACTCTGGCTACGGATCATCTGTGTCCTCTGCCCAGACTGCGGGTCACGGTGGTTACGGTTCAGCCGTATCTGCTGCTCATAACAATGGAGGATACGGCGCCAGCACTGCTCAGACAGCCCAACAGCGTGGCGGTGTAACCCAGCACAGCGGTGCTACCAGCATCAACGTGCCCGGTCTCCAGGCCGCGCACGCCCACTCCGTCAACACCGGATTCTACTAAAGTGTTTCTCAGGATGTTAAAAGATGTTGAGACGACCATCAAACTTGTCTCAATGTCTTTTGGAATCTAATAATAATGTTATTAAGTGAAAAAAATAATAAAGACCTTGATTTTTAAATCGTGTTTATTGTATTTTATCCTTAACTTATTCACTAGCTCTATGATCATTGTCAAATAATATAAGAATTTGTGTTGCACTTACATGCACATAGCTTCACCATTACTTAATATTTTCTATAATTTTCTTTTTTATCAAAAGTTGCTAAGTTCTTGGGCTTTTTATCAAAAGGTATAGTTTTGTCACTACTACCAACAGTTTCAGCTGTTTTGGGATTGGTTTCAAAATTATCGGTGCTTTTCGCTCTATTATCAAAAGTAACTCCGTTGACACTTCCATAAACATGACCATTATCACTAATCGCAGTTGCACTACTTACTGGCCCATTCCCAGGAAAATTCGGGTTATAAAAGCTTTCAACATTTCGAACCCAGTCTTTGAGGCCAAAGTCATTGTAGCCAAAGCCCTCGGGAGCTATAGGGAACGTGAAGATTGGGAGGAATGGTCCAGTGGACGCAGATGCGAAACTTCTCCCAGCTCCTGCTAAAGATTTCCCAGGAACTGCAATACTGTAGCTTGAGTGTAGAGCACCTTGACGTCCTTGTGGCAAGTTGTTGAATGGACGATTTTGTTCTTCATCATTTACTTGTGTGAACCCGGACCTTGTAGCGAATTGTTGCGTAAAATATTTCTCTACATTTGGGTCGGAAGATGATATCGCCACTATGGATTCCCCGTTAGGTGTTGATTCTGAAACAATTTGAATGCTGCTTAAAAATACATTTCGTTGTTTTGTAAAACTAGTAATTGTTGGAACCGTATTATTGTAATACAACAACATTAATGACAATCACACTCATATCAACTCAATCATTTTGATCAAACACATTAGACATGATTATTGAATTAATTTCAATAATTATTGGAATTATTTGGAATACGTTCACAATTTCTTAGTTAAATAAATAGCAATGTCACGAATATTAAATAATTATTGATTTATTTAATGCTATCAAGAAAATCATAATTTGCTTTTTTTTCTTCAATAGTCGAACATAAAACAATCAATTTATCGTATTTTAATTGCAGGTAATTAATAAGCTTTTCAACCAACTTAAATAAAAGTTCATCAGGCAGTAACTAACAACAAATATTATCACACAATTAAAAATACAAGTAAAACCCAATAAAAACCAATAAAGACTCACCTTTAAACACAACAGGAACTGCGTCCACCATCGAATTTACAGCAAAAACCGATACTAAAGCTTTTAAAACAAACATAATGTCCTTTCAATACAATTCCGTACTCATAAGTTAGGCTCTATACAAGAATAAGTGCTAAGATCACCAAGAACGGTTTATATAGGATGCTATGGGTCGCACCAATGGTATATTACATCTATTGTAAGGTGAATGAACTATCTTACTGTCTTAAACTTGATTTAAAAATGTTGAGAGATTAATATCTTCAGCTGGTCTTAAATCACGCTTGCTTATAGACAATGTAGGTATATCAACTGGCGATCAAAGTTCAATGGTATAAGTTGCAAGGCAGGTTTCGATCGGTTGATTTACGGCTGATGCATTTCTGTGTTCTTTAATTATGTCTTGTGGTTTGATTTTAGACATTAAGTTATAAAATATAGCATCATAACTTCTAACTTCTAATCCTGGTTTTGAATATCTTTTTTTTTTACTGGGCCATTCCCATGATGTTATTATGGTGTCTTTGACATAACATTCTTAATTATGCTTCTCTGATAAGACTAGCTCCCATAGAGCTACGTAACCATAGAATAAATCACTAGAAGCCGTTCCAACTGCCGGGACTAATCACTAAAACCCCCTCTCTGTGAAACGCAGGTCCAAATCCATTCTGAAGTCCAGTAGGTATTGTATAGGGTTTTTGGAAGTCACACGTTTTCGAAATTTTTATTGTAGGCACGTTCATTAATTTAGCACCTTGGACTTAACAGTAACAGAAACCTGAATGGTTGGGGGTCAGCCTTTGAGGCAAAGGAAAAAAAAAAACAGCCAAGAGCGCGTCAGACCATGCACAATGAAGCGTTCCGTAGTTAGGATGACTTTATTCCAAAAACAAACTTAACATTGTAGTTGAAAAATATTTTCTTCTATACGTCACGGTCAATTCTCCAACTGTGATCAACCGCGTGCGAGCCGAGAGAGCGAAGCGAGGCGAGCACTACCTACTTCCAAAAGCCAGGCGGTAAGCTAAACGGCTAATTTAACCAGTTGGCTGCGACATATACATAACATAAACATAATTATCAGCCTATATAATATTCCCACTGCTGGGACACAGGCCTCCTCTCCGTGAGAGGGAGAAATATACACTCAGCCGCAGACCTACATAAAAATTTTCAAAATCAAACTTGCAAGACGGGTTTCATGCTGTTGATATTCATGTGATACCATTAGATATCCTATTGCTCTTATTCCATTTTGGCAGTGTCAATGCTTCCTTTTTCCATACGTCTCTGTTAGTCGTCATCACAGTAGTCACTCCCTTTATAGTCAGCAATTATTTCACACTCTCATTCATTTCTTTGGTCTTCCTCTGCAACTCTAACCATCCATAGCTATAGGTACAAAACCCAGAAGGCCATCATTCATTTCATACCAAAAAAGAAAGCCCGAAAAAAAGCTCTTATCTTATGGGGAATAACATCTTGAGCATTTTTTACTTTTATAATGAACGTCTACCATTTACCCCCCGGAATTAACCCCCCCCGGCTGCTATGTGAGGTTAAAAATTACAAATAACATATGTATTTTATTTCATACAACATAAATTATGCATAGCATTAAAAAAAATTTATTGAATAAAATATCCTGAACATGTTTTAATTACCTTAAACATACGTCTACAATTTTACAATTCCAATTTTTTTTTTTGCAATTTTTGCTGTGCTCTAACAAGGTCTACAACGGCTCTTACCTCTAAGCCTTTTTGTTAACACCTTCTTTACCTTGTAGAACGCAAATAAATGAATATGAATATGAATATTACCTCCCCCTACGAAAACAGTAAGTAGTATTTTTTTCTTTCTTTTTACTTTAATTTTTGGGTATTTATGTTCGACACCTGAATGAGGTCCCTTGTTTATTTTCGTTCACTGCACACGGCATGGTTTCCATTCGTCAATATGACATGACAATCCTCCAAACAAAGCGAAACGCGAAACGAACGCGAACGCGCGCGCGGACGCGAAATTTCCAGACTTGGCCTACCCTTAGTAAGCTACAATATGTTTGTAATTCTCCCTGCACTTTAGAATTATAGCGCTCTACCAAGGATGGCAGTGTGTACAACTAAAAATGCTGCCATAAAACCGAATTTATTTCAATGGCCATCCGCCAAATGCCGCTTATTTGCAGGGTGAAACAACAACCACTAGCTGACCTTGCCTTTGTATTGTCAAAATTAAAGGGATTTGGTTCCGAGTGTATTACTAAGCCGTGCATTTAAGGTGTTAGACTTAAAATTGTCTGAAATCGATAACATGCAGTGAGTATGGCGTGGAGATCGCTGTATATTTCGTAGCGGAAATTCAAGGTACTACGTCGAGGGAAAGTTTTATAGCTTGGCGCTTGCTCGCTGAAGCTATGTTACTTCTCAATGTAGGTATGTAACGTACGTAGTGCAAACATAATACAATAGATGTCGTTAGATGCTACTAAAAGAAAAAAAAACATATCAATAAAAATGTTTCAATATATTTTCTCAACAAGTTTAACTTTAACATAGTCATACCTATTATCCTAGAGTTTAAGTCATCGACCTAATACATTAGTTTTTTTTTTTTTTCATTATCTTTCTTTTATTTTTATTTTTGATAATTATTTAAAAAAAACTTGTAGTCTACCTATTTTTGCTGATAGAAAATATAAGATTTTATGTAGATCGATTTGCGATCATCATGTTATTCATAAATAATATACTTAATACTTATTTGATTAGCATAATTAGCCTATAATGTTCCTACTGTTGCGACACAGACGTCCTCTCTGCAAGAGGGAGAATAGGAGGAATATTTGATTATATGTAAATAAATATTCTTTACTATCTCAGTCAAACAGATATGTGATGTCATTAATAAAAATAAAAAAATGTTTTGTTTAGGTATTTTGATTGATTGACGTCGTTGATACCCGACGACATAATAACAAGCTATACATTTCCAGTTTTAGCTGACCTCGCAATGTATAGGCATTTCGTACAATGAGAAGTCAGCTTATACTGGAATGGTATAGGCTTGCTATGTCGTCGTACACACGTGCAAAACGATTACCTAAGGGCAGTCATGAAGCGGCATGGAAAGCGCGACTGTCGCAACCCAGCGCAGGGCACGCCGCGATAGCGGCGGTAAGGCCCCTCTTTGAGGAGTGGCTAGAGAGGCGTCACGGCGCCCTCACCTACCGCCTGACGCAGGTCCTCACCGGACACGGATGTTTCGGGAGGTTCCTGCACATCATCAGGCGGGAGGAAACGCCCGGGTGTCACCACTGCGAGGATCGCCCTGAGGACACGGTGGAGCATACGGTGGAGGTCTGCCCGGCTTGGGCAGAGCACCGCCGTGTCCTCGTAGAGGCGATCGGCAGCGGCGGCGACCTCTCGCGCCCGGCCCTGGTCCAAGCCATGGTCCGGGGTGAGAGGGAGTGGGAGGCAGTCACCTCCTTCTGCGAAGCAGTCATGCTAGCGAAGGAGGTGGCGGGATGGGCGAGGGAGAGAGCTGAGAGGGCCGCCCGTCCCAGCCGCCGCGGTAGACGCTCCGGGCGTCGGGAGCCGCGTGACGACTCCCGGCCACCGTAGGCGTGGGCCTGCGGACGGCGAGTAATGGGTAGCTCGCCGTCCGATCAGGACCAGGCCCGTGCCGGACGGCGCGTATGTGTTCCACGCGCGCCTCAAAGAGATGTCAGCATCGAAGGAGGGGCCCGTCAGGGCCGAAGCCTGCCGGGGCAGCGGGATTGTCCGAAAGGGTTACCGCTGCCCCGGAACATAAAGGGCTAAGGAAGGAACACGGATGGGTTTTAGTCAGTAAGAGTCTGACACTCCCTTCCGCTCCACCCAGAGCGGGAGGGGTCATTTGATGATTTCCCATCCTAAAAAAAAAAAAAAAAAAAGGGCAGTCATGAAAAAATCCATGATATTAAGTAGATACATATTATTATGTATGTTGTTTGTTATTGTAATCAGAATTTTAAGAATGGTTGAATAATTGGATTTAAGTATGTACCTAATTACAATTGACTCTACAAAGAAGCATAAGACTTATCACTCGAATCTGTAGTTACAGACTAGGTAGCTCAAAAAAATATGATTTTAATTTAAATAACTTACTTACATATGCGGTGGGCTTTTGGATTAATAAATAACAATAGCTAAGACATAATTAAACGTGAGCTGATAACTGTACCGCCCACCTCATGGATAGTGATGGTATCTACTAACAAATGTGTCTGCCACAATCTTAATGGGTTAATAAGTAGACAAATGTGCTCAACATCGTTCAGATTAACCGTTAACCGTACAATATAAATATACATAAGGCACAAAAAAACATAGATTAATTATCTTCTAAACGGTGCAATTTTAGATTTATTCGAAAACAAATTATCCGCTAAAATTATTATCTACTTTATGCATAACTACATGGTATTTTGAAGGCAATTTTAATAAATCAGTACGGTATGGGCCTCCTTTTGACTAGGACACCTTTTAATAGTAATTAACGGAGAAACTACAGACAGGCCATAATAGAAGCTGTTATTTATTTTGTAGATATAAGTTTATGCCAATTTATTGAAGAAAAGACATAGACACCATCACATGAATCAAAAGAACGACTCACCGGGAATGATCAAATTGACGTAAATGAATGCTAAACAAAGATCAGAAGTTTTCTATCAAGAATTAGAAACAACAGAATAAGTATACAGAATGAAGGATGAGCTGGAGTCCTTCAACAAAAACTGGTCCTTTAATAGCTTTAAACAGAGAGAAGTGGAAAGAGAGTAAGGAGGCCTTTGCCCTGCATCACAAAATAATAACATGTAAAAACATATTTTAAATAAAAAGTATACAGAAGCACTGTAAGAAAAGTGTCAAAACCCTACTTAGTTGGCTCTATCTGGTTAATTATTTCATATTAACTTCCGCCCGCGAGGTATGTCGATAAAAACTATCCTATGTCCTTCCCCGGGATGCAATCTATCTCTCTTCCATTCCAATTTTATCGAAATCCGTGTGGTTTAGCCGTGAAAAGGTAACATACAGACAAACAGACAGAGTTACTTTCGAATTTATAATATTAGTATGGATGACGGATTAACATCTATGGTGACTCATACATAAGCTTATAATATAAAGCTGTTATATACGAGGTATAAACGATTAATACTGCACGCTTCCAAAAGCGTTAACTGACACAGGTCGCTCAGATGTGTCTCCGAATTAATAGCTTCCTATACTATCTACTTTAATTTTTATTTTATATTTTTACGGTGTTCTGAATGAGATTAAGCCAAAAGTAACAAAGACGACGAAAGAAAGCAACCTTTATACTGTTATTATCGAAGCCAAGCCTTTTAAGGCGATTTAGAAAAGATTAAGTGTAGGAGGCAGGTCTTAGTATTAAGACAATATCCCCGTTTAAGGTCACATCCTTTGTATGTGGGTCACATCACAGCAGGCAGAAAAAGAAAAGAAATTCGGCAAGCAATTAAGAGCCAGACTGTAAAATTCATGTCAAATATCATAAAATAATTATATTGTTAGCCACCCACATAACCTAGGACACTAATAAGCAATTTTAATCAAACGAGTGGGCAAAGCGACCTGTTGATCAATCCATCAAAATGTCCGTTATGTTTAACAGCTATTACACATTAGCTTTTTATGGTACCTACTCACATTATGTTCTATGATCAGTCATGATCTAATTTAAATTGAATATATCAGTAAAAATATCTTTCAGCATGACATTATCTACCGTCGGTGCACCATGGACCAACTGAAATTTGACCAAATGGTCTATGGGGAAAATCACATGTTTCCATCGTCCAAATATATACCAACTGAGCTATGGAGAACACTGGACGTAAACCAAAACTATGTTCCATTGTAACATTACAAAACACTCCAATGATCTTATTAAAACTGTTTTCAATAACCACTAGATTTTTTGTCGCCTGCGAACGAACAATCATAGTACTGTTAACTGAGACCATGGCCAACCATGGCGGCAAGAAGAAAAAATAAAATAATTGCTTCACACAATTGCTCTTCCCCAATACCTTCAACGTGTGATTACTACATTCAAAAACTTTAAATGGATAATCAAAACTACGTTTGTAAAATAATAGTAGAGAAATTATCTTTAAAAACAGATCTGTCGTATAGCGTCTATATTAAGAACCGTTTCTTATGCTATAAAGTCGAAAACTTGTAATTTTACGATGAGGATATAAAGTGAGAGATCGATGTTTGTCACGCATTTCTGTTTGGTCTGCACCATGAATAAGATATGGAGTGTGTTTGTTGTTTACATATTAGTTGTGGCCGCAACGAGAGCAGGTAACTGTAGATAAATCCTTTTGTTTATAGAAATTAATAAAATCAAGCTGACTTTATTGGCGACTTTTTAGACGTAATTAACCTCTGAACGAAAATTAGATTTAAATAATTTTGTGAAGAGTTTTAGACACTTATTAAAATGCAGACTAGATTCTTATTTTAGGCTTTATTAACATTTTTTTCTAATTCTAGCGGAACTTAAATCTAAGAGTCAATCCAGCAGCAAAGTCGAACAAGCAAGTAAGACAGAGGGATCAACCACAGCCAGCAAAGCTTCGACACCACACCATGTATCCGCTCACGCCTCTTACAACAATGGGATGGGCATCGCCAGCATTGCCGGCGTAGAGTCCAGGAACGGCAGACTGTCCTCCATGACCGGCGTGAAGTTCTACCCATCCATAGACTCATCTATGATTAAGACAGATAGTAAAGGAAACTTTATCTTCAAATCTACCGATGGCAAAATGCCGATGCCTATCACGATCACAAAACAAGGCGACGGTGTCTCAGGAATCATTAAAGTCATGCCAGGGTCAGTATCAGTGTCGTCTACAGCTAATTCTGGATCTGCTTCAGCATCTGTAGGACCTAAAATTCCTGATTTCAATCCTTGGTCAAATTCATTTATGAAGCCCATGATGAACGATTTATTTTTCCCTGATCCTTTCCCTGCGTACCCTAGTATATCGAACTCTGCATATCACACTAGGATGTCAGAGCCTTCGTTCCATATGATACCCGAACCATCGTTCCCGAGGATATCACAGCCATCATACTCGAGGATATCACAACCATCGTACTCGAGGATACAACAGCCTGCGTTCACCCCAAGGATGTCAGATCCATGGAAGGACATGTTCAGACCACAACATGATGCCATGATGAGTCCTGGCTGGTACTACCCGAGCTATAATCCCTTTTTAAACTTCTGGTAATATGTTTGGAATAAATCGATAAAACCTCTTTTATTTTTTTATTTTTTTTCAACTTCAACTAATTGCCTAAAAATATTCGTCTTCTTTACCGTTTATGTATCTACAATTAGGAGAAACAACTCAGGATCATAGAGCTTGAGAAACCGACTTTTACGAATATCTTCGGCATTCACTAAGGACTGATGACAAAAGTTCAATGACACTCATAAACACAGAAGAAAAAGTAATATATGCATGTCTCGGGTGACATTATTATGATTTTTGTATTTAATTATATAGAGCAAAAAAAAAACATATACATCTGGGCAATTCACCAGATCGAAAAACAGATATCATAAAAACACAAACAATAGGCATAATATATACCTAGGTAAGATTAAAGAAAAAGCTTTTAAAAGACATCGTATAAGGTATAATTTATGACCAAAATAAAATATTAAGCCGCTAGATGAGGGTAATTAATTATAACCATAAAGAAAGGAATGAATCATTTTGCGTGAATAATTGGAATTTTGTCGTCAACAATACTCACAGGTCTTTGTAAACGGTTAATGTTGTGTTAGAATTTTGAAAAGCGTCATTGGTATATAGGATTAAAGGCTCATAACAGACGACATGGCGTGGCATAGCAAAGGATTTTCGTAAGCGGAAATTATTTTAAATCTTATTTTCATACACTTAGCACTCACATTTCGTTCATATTGTCACTACAAAGGGACTACCGCGGGAAGATACAGTATACCGCGGAAAGTTTCGGCATGCCGCGGGGCCATACAAATAGCAATGATGCTTGCCATGCCGCGTCGTGTCGCCTAGTGCGCGATGGCGACTGCATATATAGTTGATGGGTGAACAACTTATAATCTCATTGCATATAATTATGAAGTATCGTGTTGATTAAACTCAGATGCGGTGCTTGGCCAATTAACTATCTTGACAGTCAGTTAGTAAAAGCTCGCTTGTCCACAAACACAGTTATTCAGTTGCAAAATGAAGGTCAGCGCATCCTCTTAATTCTGATTCACGAAAGAATTACACTGTACAGCGAGGACTAGTTCTTTTGCAACCAAGGTGAGGACACAAATATTCTGCTTGATGATTGAATCATTTATTTAGTGCACACAAAAGAAATAGCACAACACACAATGATAACAAATTATTATTACTTGATTATTAATAAAATGCAAGGAAAAAATAAGTATACAAAAAAAAAACACATTTGAAAAAAAGACAGTGACGTCTTAACTATGACATACGTTGATTCAAATAAGGAACAACAAAGCGTGGTGTAAGTCTCAAGGTTGCACCAAAATGGGAGTCCAGCTCATCACATGGCAGGAAAATATACCTACCTTACACTAATATATCCTGCAGTGTCATACGGACATCGAACAGATGAGATAAATGTAACATAAGTATGAAGAAGTGTTACATGCGAAGTGAAATTATTTACAGTCAAGTATTATACAGTAAAGTTTAACATTGGGAAACGATCTTGTTCGATGATGTATTGATTATAATATATTGGGTATCCTTTGTTAGCAATGAAGCCAGTATTCAGTCCATAGCTGTAGATGCCTACAGCAATGGACTTTTACGGGCACGTGAAGACAATTAAAGTAGGTATACCTACTTACTAGGTACAGTTCTAGTAGGTTGTGATTAGTCACCAAGAAAGGTGTTGATGTCACCACCAGATTCGTTTATGGAGACAAAAACTAGGTGGTGCGGGCAGGTGTCGCATTGCATCAACACATCAACTGCGCGCTCTATCTCTTCGTTTTCGATTAGCGTTCGTTTTGACTTTTTTCTTTTTGCTCTATCCCTAAAGGCAATAGCGTGATGTAAAACAGGCTATGCCTTCCTCAAGAATCTGTCTATCAAATGCAAAAAGAATTTTCAAATCCGAGCGGCAGTTCCAGAGATTAGTGCGTTCAAACAAACAAACTCTACAGCTTTATTTTTAGTATAGATCTAGATATGCCAAACGACTTTTGTCAATTATCATATAATAGTCACGTCTAGAATTAAATAACAATAAAACGTGTTTGATCGAGATTATAGATCTATAAACAGATCGTTGCTCTTGCGGAGCATCCGCAGAAATTATCTACAAAACAAAATGGTGTCTTTTTAACCGACTTCAAAAAAGGAGGTTCTGTTTTCGACCCGTATGTATGTCCGCGATTAAAACCATAGAGCGTACATATATATCGATGATTAAAACTAATGAACCAATTTTGATGTTTCTTTCATTAACGTGATCTACATACTTTCAGGAAGGTTTTAGTATATGTATAATACATTAGATAAGTATTCTTATGTACGAAGTTACATGCATAGGTATATATACTGCATCTTCGGCATTATTCTTTGCGAATTTTGATGATTCTTCTAGTCGGTGTCTACAATTCTTCAATGCGCCTGAGCTTTTTTATACCTATGTATTGTTTTTAATTAATAAGGTATGCCTCCGGGGTGGTACCATATCAATTTGATTAACTTTGCTTGGGGAGTTTTTGAGTGAGCTTCAATAATACCTACGATTTTATTCCACTTAGTTTAAATATTGTCATCAATAATAGCTTCCTGACACTGATATTTACATAGCAAGTAGTGTTGATTGAATTTGTGTGGGGTAGGTACAACTAAAGACTGAAAAAAAACAACCGACTTAAAAAAACACTACCAAGTGAAAAATTAATTTAATTTCAGAAGTCATTGCCAAAAAAAAAACGTAAACGTGGAATCAACGACACCGACTACCTAAATTAAAGTTATTTTTCACATTGCAGTGTTTTTTTTTTAAGTCGGTTGTTTTTTTTTTTGTAACAAGTTTTTTAATGCAACGTGCTCAATGATGGGTCTATTGACTCTCTACTCTTTATTGGCCTCTACGCTAATATTAAACTCATCTACCTACATAATTAGTGGAAGCGGGTAAAAGTACCAGTTGGTGACCTTGTAACTTTTCAAACTTTGCATTTTGACAGACTTTTAACTTTATGCATTGTTGCAATTTATGCAAGCTAGAAAAGCAGCTATTACAAGAACTTTCATATTAGTAGGTAATTACAAGGTTCATAATAAATTCTTGATTTGCCCGAAGTCCGAACTAATTGATGCTGAAAAATTGTTCTAATTAATTTTTCAATTTTAAATAACACGTCATAGTTAGAAACCGTGAACTGAAAATGTAATAATAAATAGGTATTAAAACTTTATGATGCTGATACAGTCTATAATTCCGATAATCACTGCTAGAAAAAAAAATCTATGCTAAATGCGTAACACACTATCAAGCACAATCTGAATCATTTTGAAGGATATTGCGAATCCATTGCTTCATTTGTTCAAAAAGTTTGTCTGCTCAACAACGTAAATGACGCAATGAATGTTGTTGCACTGTCAAAATGACAGTCATTGCTATTGTTAGTGCGTTAATGCAATTACCACGCATGTCTTTGGAGTTTCTTTCAAAAATCGAAAACTTTAAGTTAGTTACCGATTCCAACGTATACTTCTAATGAGATAAATGTCATATTACTATGGAGAGAAACAACTGGGCGGTGATTTACCACTTCACCCTAAAAGCAAACTTCATTTAATAGCTAAGTATTTAATTTATGTGTGACAGTTATAAGTTTTATAAGAAATCTAAGTATAAAACATATGACCATTTAACGACCAATAAATAAGCCTTTAGGAAAACTAGTTTTTAAATACAGGTACTATAGTTTACAATTTTATAATCAGTTGAGAAGAACAAGGGGTCGACAGTTAACACCCTGGTGATAGTCGAGGGGCCAGGAGTTCAAATAGTTTGATGATATATTGGTTTGTGTGTACCTAGTATTTGGGTCCAATGCACATTCATATACATTAAGACTTTTGTATATTTTAACACTAGGACTATATTGCCCATTGATTTTTTGTCTTTGTTCGGCGGGAAATTAACGCTGTTAGAAGTTGGAGGTCCCATAAGTTAGACTTTGGTGACGATTCTGTTGTTCACAAGCTAAACTAAATTGAAGTTCAGTGCATCTTTGTCTTTCTATTTCATGAAGAAAAGGACAGACGATAAATTTTAGTTTAGTCCTGTCAAAATAATCAGCGTCTTACGTAAATTGACGTAATTTTTAACCGACTTCAAAAAAAGGAGGAGGTTCTCAATTCGGTTGTATGTTTTTTTTTTATGTTTGTTACCTCAGTACGCCGTCATTTATGAACCGATTCGGAATTTTTTTTTTTATTTGAAAGGACATACTTCCAGATTGGTCCCATTTTTGTCAAAATCCAGTTCTGATGATGGGATCCATGAGGAATTGAGGGAACTCCTCAAATATTATAGGCATACATATAGCAATTTTGGTATATTCATTAACAACTCAAGCATTTGCATTCAGAAAGTATAATTTGGTGAAGTGGAACTGATGATGAAGACCACAGCTGGCCATCGGAACTACTCAATGACAAATATTTCACGGGTAGCGATTCGATTGCTTTAATATGGTTGCTAAGCAATTTATGTTCGTCACATTGCGTATGGTGAAGTGGAGCTGATGTTCTCCTGGTTCTTACCAGGAGAACTCCTCAACAATTAACGTCCCAGCATCGGGAAAAGCAATATTTTGTAACAGGTGATGAGCAGTTGACATTAGGATTTGAAACGGTATGCTCTCGAGGTGGTCCCATTGTCACCAAGTCAGAGTCTGATGAAGGGATCCCATGAAAGTCGAGGAAAATCCTCTTTGGTAGGTCTGTACAGTGTGTTAGTTGAACTCTCTCAAATCAAATGAAACCTATTGATGATTCAAGTGTTTTAGTCTGAGAGTCATCACTTACCTATACTCCGACTTTTAGCTGCAGTTAAATGACACTTCTTAATAACTCATTTCGGACTGCATTTAGAGATATGCATGTCAAATTAATTTCGTTTGTTACACTATTCTGTACTATAAAAACATGATTTGGTTAATAGCCGCGAAAAAACAAAAAGACGCCAATTTTAGTCATTTAAGTTACACATAAGCTGTCATTTTACTGCAGCTAATAGAAAGTCCGACTTTAATGCTACCGAGCCGTCGATGATAGCCACAGCAGTCCTTAACTGTTAGGAGTTAGGAGATACGGCAATATGTCGACAGAAACTACTTAGCAGTTCTTGGATAGACGTGGACTTGAAAACAATCGTCTTCATCATTCCATTTCTCGTAATGATGTAACAGGACGAACAGGTCCCGCATCTGATGATGGTAAGAGCTTGTAATTATAGAAAGAGCTTGTAATAGGCCTAATTGAATAAAAGTATTTGACTTTCACTTATCATCAGCTCAGCAGCATGAAGTGATGACTCTCAGACAACACCTATCGGTCCATTAAATTCTGGGAAAATTGGATGTGACAGACGGACAGACAGACAGACACTCGAGTGATCCTATATCAGTTCCGATTTTTCCTTTTGAGGTAAGGAACCCTAAAAAGTGAAAAATAACTTTAATTTCAGAAGTCGGTGTCTAAAAACGAAAATGCAGAACCAACGACACCGACTTCTGAAATTAAAGTTATTTTTCACTTTGTAGTGTTTTGTTGGAAGTTGGTTGTTTTTTTTGTAGGCAAGTGTCATACTAATATTATAAATGCGAAAGTGTGTCGGTCTGTCTGTTTGTTACCTAGCTCTTCACGCCTAAACCGCTGAACCGATTTTGATGAAATTTGGCAGATAGATATAGTTTGAGTACCTGGAAAGGACATAAGATAGTTTTTATCCCGATATTCCTACGGGATCGACACATATGCGGGTGAAACTGCGGGGCGCTGCTAGTCTGAAATAATTTCTTCTTAGAAACCCACAACGTCTAAACGTGGAAATTCGTCTATCGCTGCGAATAGATCTCCTCCATACTAAAAAAGCAACCAAGTGCGAGTCGGACTCCTACACGAAGGGTTCCGTACCAGAAGGCAAAAACGCAGAAAAAACACGTTTCTTGTAGGTATGGAGACCTCCCCTTTAATTTTTAATAAATAAATACTTGTTGTTAATAGCGGCAATAGAAATACACACTCTGTGAAAATTTCAAATGTCTACCAACAGGTAGACATTTGAAATTTGAACCGATACCGGTTTACCGGTTTTGATACAGCCATCTGGCAGAGAGACGGACGGACGGACAGACGGATGTCGGACAGGGGAGGCTTATAGGGTCCCGTTGGCACCCCTTGGGTTCAGAACCCTAAAAGACTCCTCTGTTTTGCTTTAACTTGATACTTGCGTAATAAGAAGCAAAGCAAAACTAGTTCTTTAAAAACACAGCTACTTTTCGAATAAGACAACTTTAAAGTACTTTATAAAGTCGAGATCAAATCGTATGAATGTGTGTCAGCAAGCGAGATTGCTCGCGAATGTGTTTGAGAATATTGTGCAACCACCGCCGTTTGAAGTATATGGTGCGCATTTATTAGCATAAGAATAGCGAATAGCGGTGATACCGGTTGAACTATGTGACAATATTCCGTTTTATAGATTGATCTAGTTTAGATCTAGACCATAGGTACCTACCTATGGTCTAGATCTAAACTGGATCAATCTACCTAAATATAAATAATTAAAGCCAATATACCTATACCTACATGAAGTCAGCGTTTTGGTGAAAATAATGAAATAGTAGGCATTAGGTGTTTATTCTAAGCTTGAAATTTTTTTTAATGTTTTTTAAATATAGGTAATATTAGGCACATAAGCATTTTTTTTTTTGTTTTACTATGACTATCTATAATTTCTGTATTTTACTTTGTTTATATCTTTATATAAATACTTTTTTGTAAACTAGAAAATACACAACAAAAAATACATGTACCTAATATCTACTACAAAACATACAATGGGCGGCTTTATCGCTTTCTGCGATCTCTTCCATGCAACCTTGAAACGGACAGCGATTGAAACATTTTAGACTAACCCCTTTATTCATAAAACCTTTCGTTTATGGATAAATCCAAAAAAGCTTGCATATCACACAGACAGCAGCTCCCTCGCTACTCTTACAGCTAAGTGTCCTCCCTTAGACACTTGGAAATCGCACCCCCACTAGTTGCAGTCTTATGCAATTAAAATAGCGTTATTCTGCAAATAGTGCTAGGGAAATAATGCGATAAATAACTTTAACTTACAAAAAAGACAACATTAGGAGGAACCATAACTATACGTCACAGTTCATTCCTAACGCTGTATTTTAGTGTAATTAACCATACCTAGTTGCTTAAAAAAATATTGCCAGTATAATTATTACACTATTGTATACCTACCTACATACTAACCACGTTTTCGTCGTCACTATTTTATAAAGGTTAACCTACATGCAAATCAACTACTTCTTAAAATTCAAAACAGTCGCTAAAATACTGATCTTAAAATCCTTTACACAGTAACTGCTTGACCCGTTAGAGAAAGGTACCAAGTCCGCTTTAAGAACTCGTAAATGTCAACTATTGATCGCGGGTTTTCCGCAGTTTTGGCTTCAAAGCCATCCTACTATCACGACACAAGTCAAATATCAAGTATCGTGTAAGTGAATCTTGAATTAAATGCTTCTCTTTAAAAGCATTCAATTCAAGCGTCATTGGAACTGCTTCAAGACAAACACCTTTATTTTTTATTTATATTTAATTTATTCATATTATTAGCCTTTCTAACATAAACGTGTGATACCATTTAGAACCTTTCAATTCAAGCGTCATTGGAACTTCCTAAAGACAATCCCCTTTATTTTTTATTTTTATATAGGTACATTTATTTATATTATTAGCTTTTTTATTCATAAACGTGTGATACCATAAATTTTTGACGTTTAAATGTCACTTAACTTTAATCGTCTTCGTTTAGAAAAAAACTAAAAAACGTCTTAAAGAAACAAAGACGACCAGCATTATGATATGCTTGTCGTCTTTGTTTCTTTGAAACGCTTTTCAATTTGCTAGATCAAAATGACAGCTAATGTACAGACGCCAGCACATCAACCTACTACAATCTGTCAAATTTCTTTAATAGATTTTCAACTTTAGCGCTAGAGCATAAGGTTCAAAGTTGATTGGGAAAATTTGACTAGATTGTAGTAGGTTGATGTGCTGGCGTCTGTACAAAGTGTCAATTAAGTTATCACATGAAATAGTACAGCGGTTATTAAAAGCTGTTATCAGTCTTTTAAAATAATAAAATAAACAATTTGACCAAAAATAGTAAACTGAATTTTTTTAACAAAATAAATAACGTAAAAATTTGTCACGAAATAAACCACCCTTAATAAAAAGGCACTCTAGCAAGATACGCGCGGGACGATGGTATGGCATGAACAATTCAACACAAACTGATTTTTTTTTAATAGATGCTTGAATTAATGTGATAAACTGAGAACCTAATCGCTACACAGTATACTAAATAATGTTGAGAAAAAAAAGGTCGATTGCAGCTGTCATTATAATCTAGCAGATTATTAATTCTATTCTAATTCTAAACACTTTATGTAAAATTAAGAGCGTCAGAAACAATAACCCTTTCCACTGTACTAGAAAAATATTAAAAAGATAACTTGTTACAGAATAGCGCACACTTCCAATGACACATCGAAACGCCGCCGTTTGCGCAGTATTCAGCGCGCATGCGTCAAGATGCGAGCCCTTCTGCTGATCTCTCTGTTCGCCATCGTGTACCTCGCTACTGCAGCTCCAGCGAGGTCCAAGCTACAGACCGGAGACAACGGTGCGTACCCAAGAACATATTTAAAAAGTTATAGTACGACCACGGTCAAAGAATCCATTGGTTATCTTTGAGAAAGCCGAAAGACAAATAAAATGTCACGACCACTAAAAATCGATTTATATTCGCGTCTAAATCCTAATAGGTGCTTGTTGGATCAGCCATATTTTATTCGCCCTTCGGTTTTCCCGAAGACAAGCGATGGAACCTTTGAACGTGGTCGTACTATACTAACTAATATAGGTATTTGTCAGAGTATAAGCAATAATTAGTATGCATCACACGTCCTGCCCCTCGATCGTAGTATAATGAACTAACTATAAACTAACTGCGTTGGCTTCTTGCGATAGATTTTTGATTTTTAATTCCAGTGATCGAAGTTCCGACAAATAACGATAACGTTTCGTTGTAAACTCTGTCAAGAGATTGCGTTTTGTCTTTATTTAGTTGGTGACTATTCTTTTGCTTGGCGAGTATTCAAGGTTGACGTGACAAAGTTAGTGTAACTAACTTTTAACTTTAAATACCTACGCGAACTGTAAAAAATTTGTGATCCGATGCTTGGATTATTGTGTAATATTTTGATAGCAGGCTGAAATTTTTATCGAATACTTAGTTAATATTTTACTGGCATAATATTTTTTCGAACGGAGGGACCCGTGGCTAAATAATAACAGCCGCGCAGTCAATCGATCTGGTTAAGCTAAGCTTGCCGGGGTTGGTCTGTGGATAGGTGACCATCTTTACATACCGAGACCCCTCCGTGCCTTGGAAAGCACGTTAAGTCGTTGGTGCCGGCTGTCATTCGTGGATCTTTGGCAGTCGTTACGGGTAATCACAAGCCCGAAAGTCTGACAACCAGTCTTACCAAGGGGTATCGTATTACCCAGTAACAAGGTTGTGGAGGTCAGATAGGCAGTCGCTCCATGTAAAATACTGGTATTCGGCTGCATCCGGTTAGACTGGAAGCCGACCCCAACATAGTTGGGAAAGGGCTAGGCAGATGACAATGAATATTTTTTGGAACGAAGTCCCATAATATCACACGTTATACATAATATAGTTTACCTAGCATAATTAAGTTTTAGCACAATAATTTTTGTTTTTTATTTCAAAATTTGTAATCCATTGTTAGACGAGAATTACTGCCGACAAACTGTTATGCAGTTTGGCAGACTTTATGTATGCTATTGTTAATACAGATTTTGAATAAATAAATAAAAAAAAAAAAATACTCTGCACACTTGGTGAATGAGAGCTACACCGAAAAAGTGTAACATTTGGATGCTTCACGATGCTTTTGTTACGTAACAAAAATGGTGACTGTTCAAATGTTACACTTTTGCCAAATGTGCAAAAACGAACAGAACTTCGTTCCAGCCGGGTGTCCCACGACTAGCTAACTCGGCTGTGTCACACAATAACAATAGCACAGTCACACAGTATAATAAATGTGGACTTGTTTGAACCATGATTACTCATGCTTGTCTGCTTTTGGTTCTACACCAGATAGGAAGTATGACTAATAGGTAGGTAGGTAGTTTATAGTAGAACACATGACACTGTTTCTAAAAGGCAATAACGACTAATGTATTAAAAAACTAGCTGCGACCCACGATTTCACCCGCATAAATCTCGATTCCGTGGGAATATCGGGATAAAAAGTGTCCTATGTTTAGGACATGGGATACTTTTTTCTTTCTAGGTCAGTCTACCTATGAGCGAAATCTCATCCAAATTTGTTCAGCCGTGTTAGCGTGAAAGCCGTAACAAACAAACATACAAAAATCTAATATTTATTTTAATTATTAAATTTAACCTATGAATTAAAATTAATTATTAAAATTTTGTCGTAGATAAAACTGGTATGTCGGCTTTCATCGAAACTAAATTAAATTTATTACATTTAGGCTAGTTGACTAAACAATTGTTTCATAAATTATGGTGTGAATAAGGACAAGGTTTTACGGTTTTCGCAACAATAAATTGTTCACTGGAGAAAATAATAGAATCTAATTGATTAGATTGTGTTTTAAACAATTATGAAAGCAGTCATAGTTGGGTAAAGAGATTAAAACAGAAGAATAACTGACGGTGATCCAGGGGGTGTTTCAGGGGATCAGACCGGAATAAATCCTTATAAATACATATTATATAGTATAACTAACTTCTTTCCGCGACATCGTCCGCGTGAAATTTCTTGTTCCCCCGACTCACCCCGTCGGCGTCGCATCGCATCGCCTGCGTTCTTTCTGGTTTTTTTTTCTTTTTGCTGGGCTCCTAAGGGTCTTACCGTGATGTTAAATAGCCTATAGCCTTCCTCAAAAATAGGGCTATCAAATGCAAAAAGTTTTTTTCAAATCCGACTGCTAGTTCCAGAGATTAGTGCGTACCTTTGTTCTAACTTGACACACTGTTCAACTGTGGCGTGCGAATTTTATGATATTGACGAAAGGATACAATTAAACCATACAATGGTCAAAGGTCTCCTCTTAAATTATTTACTTACTAACTAAGCTCTAAATATATACATAGTATTCAGAAAAGGTACTGAAACTATTTGACAGATTTTGATGCGGTTTACTTCATCACCCAGAGTATTTTCAACAGGAAGGGAACAAAACCGGTGTCAGACAAGTTCAAAGCTGACTCTCAGTTTAGAATTGTATAAACCATGAAGCTGACACTAGTTACAATAAATTAATAAATTCAAAATGGTTCGTTTGATCTTTACACAATATACGTAAGTATGTAATGTTAAAGGAAGCAGCAATAACCTTACCAATGTTTAATATTGCCATTGTAAAAGTTTTGTGAAGAAAATAATTAAACATGAAATGATTATAACTTTCAGATGCTGATGGCCAGCCTTTCGTAGAGGAAGTGGTGGTGGAGTCGGTGCTGCACATTCGCTCTCCATCCAGTCGCCAGGCGCGCACTAATACACAGACAAGTCTGCAAGATGGCGCTCGCGTCGCTGAGGCTAAGATTTATCATTAGATCTCTTTGTTAGTATAAGCCATATAGCATTATTGCAAAAAAACATTGTTTGGGTAATTACGAAACGAAAAACTCTTAGGATAGACTAAATGACTAATGTTAGGATGGATGAAATGGTTACTTAAATGGCAATTTTAAGGAATTGTTGGTTTTAGAATGATAACAATATCCGCAGAGATTTGAACTG
This sequence comes from Gortyna flavago, assembly GCA_963669345.1. Lineage (NCBI taxonomy): Eukaryota > Metazoa > Arthropoda > Insecta > Lepidoptera > Noctuidae > Gortyna > Gortyna flavago. The sequence goes on from OY770126.1 coordinate 3,296,707, forward strand.
TATTTTATTTCTAGAGAAAGGATTTCGAGATGACCCGTGTATGTTTTATACCTACCTACTCATGTTTTTTGAAACTACAAATCAGATTGCAATAAATGTTTGTAATTGCTTTTAAGAAACACAACCGAGTTTGTCTATAGATACCTATTCATTAGCGAGGTTTTGGGCGTAGCGACCACGTAGCATAAACGGATTTTAAAAAGTTTTTATAAGTAAAAACCGTGCGAAGATGTTGTTGTGATATAAAATTGTATAACAGTATGTGAAGTATTTATGAAAGTTAGATTAATATGAAAGCTGAGAGGCAATTCTCGTAATTTTAAGAACGTTCACAGTCTGATCGCAGTCTTAATCTGTAAAAAAATAGCTCTAATTTCCTGTCGCTTCGAGTAGATTTTTAACGTTTTTAATTACGGAATTGGCCTTCTGATTCAAAAATCGACCTATTTAGGACTATGGAGAGTCCGATAATTACTTTGTATAATGTAAAACTTTTATTAAGTTACTTTGAATGTAGTTGTAGACGTTATTATGCAAGTAATTACCAACCAGTTGTAAGCCACATTAAGTACTGGTTTGCCCGAGTTCACAGACGATATAACCCGTAAAACTTCATGCGGTTAACACGATCAAGTTAAATAGCTCTACATTTATTTTATTTTATTTAGACTTCTCAAGCGTTCTTTTTTTAATTTTTATATCTGGCATTTCAAAGTTGTTAGTCAGTACTCCTATTACATTGCTATACTTAGGTACTAGAAAACTTAATATTATTGCAAACCTGAGGGGCAATTTTAATAACATTCACTGCAGTTTGATATGTCAGTCAGAATCTGTCAAAAGCACCTCTAAAATCCTGACATTTTTATAAAGTTTTTGACATTGATTGTCGCTGAGATGAGATTGCGACTAGATTTAAAACGTTTTTACCTTCCTAACCTAACCTTCTGATTGAGATTTTTTTAGGGTATTGAGTCTTACTACTACACGTGCACGGCTCACACACACGGCGACATGCGCGAAGCGGCGAAATTATGAGTAAACTGACACGACTTGATACTTGAGCCTACTTTTATTTAATTTTTAGGCATGTATTTTTTTAAGCTTACTATGCGTTGTTGTCAAAAAGTTTGTACCGTGAAATGTTCATAAAAGTAGATACCATTTTACTTACTTGATTGGTAAGCAAGTACATGCCAAAGTACCTATGTATTAACAATTTGCGCGACAAGCTTTTCGAAAACATATAATTTAAAAAAAGTTTATTTATATTCGTTTTATTTAGTATTTTTAACCGACTTCAAGAAAGGAGGAGGTTCTCAATTCGGATGCTTATACATATATTTTTTTTATGTAAGGGTGTTAGGTTAGATAACTCCGTCATAATAATATATAGACGGACTTGCAAAAATCTTTTTTTGTTCGAAAGAGGTTTAACTTTATTCCGAAATAGACCATTCCGGAATAAAGTGCTGAAGAGTTTCGGAGACAGACAACCGAAGGCTTCAATAAATGCCAGCAAATCAACCGCGATTGCTGCTATCGCATATGTATGCATTGTTTACGCAATCACACAATATAACATCACGCCTGTACCCTCTAAAGGGGTACGCAGATGTGTTTAGTATACCACGGTACACCCTCATTTCTGTCAAAGTTGTTATTGGAGTACCTCTAATCTTGCAAGTAAATTCGGGCATAACTTTTTGTTTATGAATTGATTTAATAATTAACCGACTTCAAATAAGGAGTATTTTTTTTATGTATGTTCGGGCATAGCTCCGTCATATCTCTATAGACGGATTTGCAAATTCTCTCAAACAAAAGTTTATGAATTGATGTAATAATTAACCGACTTCAAAAAAGAATCAGTAATGATTTTTTATGTATGTTCGGGCATAGCTCCGTCATATCTCTATAGACGGATTTGCAAATTCTCTAATTTTTTAATGGATAAGGTATTTATTTATTTATTTAATACTTCAAACACAAAAATGTACAGAGGCGGACTTAATGCCATAGGCATTTTCTACCAGTCAACCTTTGGGTGATGCAGAGACAAACAATGGTAGGTGCAATAATGAAAAATGAGGAATAAATATTTGGTATGCCTCAGGATAAGGTATACCTTTATAAGGTATAGCTTTATGAATTTTGCTTAAAGTAATTTAAATTTGTGTTGGGCAGGTACAAATAAAAAATGAAAAATAAAAATTGTTTTCCAAAAAAAAAAAAACATCGGACTTTCAAAAAAAAAACACTACAAAGTAAAAAATAACTTTTTGGAAGGTGCACCTTCAGGTCACTCCATCAAATCCGGAGGTAAGGTCTCAACATAACTAAGAAAACGAGCCCAAACTCAGAACACCTAGCTCTACTCGTCTATTAGTTCCAGTAGCAGTCTTCGAAGTACACCTTCAGGTCACTTCATCAAGTCCGGGTGTAAGGTCTCAACATAACTAACAAAACGAGCCCAAACTCGGCACATCTTCCTCTACTCGTCTATTAGTTCCAGTAGCAGTCTTCGAAGTGCACCTGCAGGTCACTCCATCACGTCCGGAGGTAAGGTCTCAACATAACTAACAAAACGAGCCCAAACTCGACACACCTAGCTCTTCTCGTCTATTAGTTCCAGTAGCAGTCTTCGAAGTACACCTGCAGGTCACTCCATCTAGTCCGGAGGTAAGGTCTCAACATAACTAACAAAACGAGCCCAAACTCGGCACACCTAGCTCTTCTCGTCTATTAGTTCCAGTAGCAGTATTCCAAGTACACCTGCAGGTCACTCCATCTAGTCCGGAGGTAAGGTCTCAACATAACTAACAAAACGAGCCCAAACTCGGCACACCTAGCTCAGCTCGTCTATTAGTTCCAGTAGCAGTCTTTGAAGTACACCTGCAGGTCACTCCATCTAGTCCGGAGGTAAGGTCTCAACATAACTAACAAAACGAGCCCAAACTCGGCACACCTAGCTCAGCTCGTCTATTAGTTCCAGTAGCAGTCTTCGAAGTACACCTGCAGGTCACTCCATCTAGTCCGGAGGTAAGGTCTCAACATAACTAACAAAACGAGCCCAAACTCGGCACACCTAGCTCAGCTCGTCTATTAGTTCCAGTAGCAGTCTTTGAAGTACACCTGCAGGTCACTCCATCTAGTCCGGAGGTAAGGTCTCAACATAACTAACAAAACGAGCCCAAACTCGGCACACCTAGCTCAGCTCGTCTATTAGTTCCAGTAGCAGTCTTCGAAGTACACCTGCAGGTCACTTCATCAAGTCCGGAGGTAAGGTCTCAACATAACTAACAAAACGAGCCCAAACTCGGCACACCTAGCTCTTCTCGTCTATTAGTTCCAGTAGCAGTCTTCCAAGTACACCTGCAGGTCACTCCATCTAGTCCGGAGGTAAGGTCTCAACATAACTAACAAAACGAGCCCAAACTCGGCACACCTAGCTCAGCTCGTCTATTAGTTCCAGTAGCAGTCTTCGAAGTACACCTGCAGGTCACTCCATCTAGTCCGGAGGTAAGGTCTCAACATAACTAACAAAACGAGCCCAAACTCGGCACACCTAGCTCAGCTCGTCTATTAGTTCCAGTAGCAGTCTTTGAAGTACACCTGCAGGTCACTCCATCTAGTCCGGAGGTAAGGTCTCAACATAACTAACAAAACGAGCCCAAACTCGGCACACCTAGCTCTTCTCGTCTATTAGTTCCAGTAGCAGTCTTCTAAGTACACCTGCAGGTCACTCCATCTATCCGGAGGTAAGGTCTCAACATAACTAACAAAATGAGCCCAAACTCGGCACACCTAGCTCAGCTCGTCTATTAGTTCCAGTAGCAGTCTTCGAAGTACACCTGCAGGTCACTTCATCAAGTCCGGAGGTAAGGTCTCAACATAACTAACAAAACGAGCCCAAACTCGGCACACCTAGCTCTTCTCGTCTATTAGTTCCAGTAGCAGTCTTCCAAGTACACCTGCAGGTCACTCCATCTAGTCCGGAGGTAAGGTCTCAACATAACTAACAAAACGAGCCCAAACTCGGCACACCTAGCTCAGCTCGTCTATTAGTTCCAGTAGCAGTCTTCGAAGTACACCTGCAGGTCACTCCATCTAGTCCGGAGGTAAGGTCTCAACATAACTAACAAAACGAGCCCAAACTCGGCACACCTAGCTCAGCTCGTCTATTAGTTCCAGTAGCAGTCTTTGAAGTACACCTGCAGGTCACTCCACCTAGTCCGGAGGTAAGGTGATAAGGTCTCAACATAACTAACAAAACGAGCCCAAACTCGGCACACCTAGCTCTTCTCGTCTATTAGTTCCAGTAGCAGTCTTCTAAGTACACCTGCAGGTCACTCCATCTATCCGGAGGTAAGGTCTCAACATAACTAACAAAACGAGCCCAAACTCGGCACACCTAGCTCAGCTCGTCTATTAGTTCCAGTAGCAGTCTTCGAAGTACACCTGCAGGTCACTTCATCAAGTCCGGAGGTAAGGTCTCAACATAACTAACAAAACGAGCCCAAACTCGGCACACCTAGCTCAGCTCGTCTATTAGTTCCAGTAGCAGTCTTCGAAGTACACCTGCAGGTCACTCCATCTAGTCCGGAGGTAAGGTCTCAACATAACTAACAAGACGAGCCCAAACTCGGCACACCTAGCTCAGCTCGTCTTTTAGTTCCAGTAGCAGTCTTCGAAGTACACCTTCAGGTGACTCCATCATGACCGAAACGAAATATGAATAATCCCTACTTACTTCTAAAAAAATAATATAAGACTGTGAATAAAATCTTTCATACGATAGTCATACAGAATGCGTGAAGTATCAAGTTTGGTATGTCAAATATTTTCTATCCGTACAGCGATCTTTTTCAGCACAAGCTGCTGCTTACAACCGACACAGAGTCCACCCACGACGGCGGCTGAGCGCAGACCATGCCTTACAATCTTACTCGTAGAAACCCTGCAACAGCATTGTGATAACCCAACTTATTACAGATGACATGTACAAAAGATATATTTCCAGCTGGTTATTAGCTTTACAATTACGTAGTATAATAATCTGTCAGTTTAGTATTGTACAATCAGAGGCGCTAGTGTGGCGTATAATATAGGATAATAAAAAATATTCAAAATATAATACTACACTAAGGTTTACAATGTTCTCCCTAAATAAATGGTATAATATTAGTAGTACTGTTAAGAATGTGTTGCCATAATTAATTCATTATTTGCTACATTGAAGTTTGATTAGTTCTATTATTGGAGATAAGCAAAGAGTGTTTATTGTAAATATAGGGTTCGTTAGAATAAATTAAATATAAACATACGTGTCCATGATGATAAGTAATTTTTGCTGATATTTTTTTTTAAATAAAAAGGTCTTACATACTTTGGTAAGAATTTAGAGATATTTAAATATATGCCCTGGCAGCACTGGCAAGTAATAAACAAAAATGGCTGTTGTTGTTTTGATGTCGTTCTGCTGTGAATGCTGTGATCGTTCGTTGTCTGCTGTGATCGTTCGTTGTGCCTATATCCCCCTTACTAATAAACATTGTGTATCGTCTGTATAGTTACACAACGCTTTGTCTTCTGTCGAAAATCAAATTACTGACGACTGAAAGAGAGAAATCGGTGTGTAACTATTCGTCTGATATAATACGTTTATTAGTAAGGGGGTGTGTAATTTAAATAATATCTAAATATGTTGTAGTAAACAGATTTTGAATACTTATATCGGTATAATTTTACTATCTCTGTTATAGAAAACAGTTGGACCATGAATGGATCTAGGTCGCGCGATTATAATACTGACACGGATGTAGTTTAGTATTTTAATCGCAGAGGGCGCTTTTTTAATGTTATCGTTCAAATCGCGCAAGATGGCTCTCTATTTCCGTATATACAAAGTACTCTTTGGCGCAGACTAATATTTCATTACAAATTTTTGTGTAATAAAGCAAGACAGTGACCAGTAAAATAACCCTTAATACAGTGCATTAAGATTCACATGTTACAGCTAAATATGTGAAAAAATAGACTCGATTTTTATTTTTTTTCTGAGCCATTTGGTAACATTTTGATAGTTCTTTATACAATCATTTTGAGTTGAACATGTCTGCTTACATAAAATATTTTTAAATACATAAATTTATGTTAATAAATAGAAGAAAAATGTACCTAAAGTCATTACGATATCGTCAATTTTGCGTGAAGAGGCGACGGAAATAATTTTTTACAATATTATAAACCAAACTTTTCGAATAAAAATTTAGCCATATTTGAAGATGAAGGAGCAATCTATCTGTGGTAATTATTAGTTAGATTTGGTTTCGTATCATTTTCCCGCAAAATGTACCGAAAAACTGCTTATTTTTGTTAGATTCGTAAACGCCTCCTTAAAAAAGATTCAATTAATTTAGTTGGTGCTTTATAGCATTATTGGGACCAATATTGTGTGAATATAATTATAACAAATGTAACCAGTGAAATAGTATCAACATGACATAACCTAATACTGCTTTAGTATGATGTTTGCATACTATTTAGAGCCACATCCGGCCTACAGCCACAGAATATCTATGTACTTCATTATCACCAGATGTACGCAGTAAACAAGTGACAAATGCTTTAAAATAAATGTTTTTACTTTAAAAATAATGCGCACTTAATGTATGAATGGGAATTTTGGAACGGAAACTGAGTTTTATTTTGGTTTATTTTGTACCTGGTGTGTACAAAATAATAAACAAATTGTGTGATTGGAGGCTTGCTTAAACCTTTATATTGCCAGATAATCTACTGCTATATGAAAGTCAACATAGCATTGGTTGACGGTGGTGTTGCTGCATAACTTCGTCGATGTATATGTTTTAGTAATGCAGCCTTACTTGGAGCAATATTACCGAATCGAAAATTCATATGATTTGTGATTTTATTAGAGGTGTAGTTTAGAAAGCCTGTGTCTGTTAGTCGTACCTACTGTGTAATTTTCTAAAATAATGTAATAATACGAGATGGAAAAGAAGCCTTTTTGAATTAAATAGAAAAAAATAGACTAGCATTCAGCCCACATACTTAGACCAAATTACCCATAATTTTCCCAACTTTACGATCATAGTAACACAAATTAGAGCATTTAGGGATGTGATGTGACGCCGCGAGTGAAGCAAACTGGAATGGAATATTAAACAAAAGAACACGTGCAATAGTTTGGTACAAATCTACCACAGAAATCTACGTACCAAATTGTTAAATATGTCACGGAAGAACGAATATAAGGTTGCTCTGATGAATTGGGTTTATTTGCATCCAATTTGACTATAATGCAGAGCATCTGTCGTTAAATCCAGTATTTACTCAGACGCTTTCCGCTGCTACTGGTATTTTAAATGGATATTTATTACCTATTGACGTAGAACAAAGGTTTTCTGCCATTTTCCCACATATACGCGTTAATAAACCTCTCTTTGTATTGATTCATAACTGCTAGGTGCTAGGCTGCTAGTATTTTATAACCATCATGGATCTCAAGTAGTAGCCTGTGCGGCTTTAAACACAACTATGTATTTATAAGTAGCTTCAATCTCCGTACAACACAATATACTCAATGTTAGAAGCTAAATGCTTTAAGATCAAGATTAAATGTCCTAATCTTAACAGAATACTAATAATCCCACCCAAAACATTTCATGGAAAGTAGGTTGCCAAGACTCACATAACGTTTTCACTGTTAAAAAGTTATCAGAGGGGCAATTCTCGTAATTTCAAGAACGTTCACAGTCTGAGGGGCAATTCTCGTAATTTTAAGAATGTTCACAGTCTGATCTCAGTCTCAATCTGTCCAGAATACCGCAAATTTTCATACATTTTGACAAGTGTTTGGCATTTGTTTGTCGCTGAGATGAGACTGCGACTAGATTTTGAACATTTTAAATTACGAGAATTGGCCTTCAGATCGCAGTCTCAATCTGTCAAAAATACCTCTAATTTCTCTACATTTTGACAAGTTTTTGACATTTGTTTGTCGCTGAGATGAGACTGCGACTAGATTTTGTATGTTTTAAATTACGAGAATTGGCCTTCAGATCTTTTGTAGAGCCAATTAATAAGCCCCTAACTCTAAAAACCTTAAATTTTGGTCAAAATGTTCCGGACCGATACTTCTGTGGGCTTATGGCAAGAAATTAAGTCACTGGTGGCTTCATGTTGTGTCATTCAAATAAGTGTGTTTTATAAGTCTGCTAACTACATCTTTTCCTGAGAATTTGAGCTCTCTAGCATTATTCAGGCCGAAGCTAAGAGGGCTTAAAAATACGACGAAACGCTTTGAGAAAAGGAGTGCCTCCTGCTTTTTATTTTTGACTTCTCTTGGCGATTCTGCATGGAGAAAAAATAATCAAATATATCAAGCGTCACAACGAGGTTAATCACCCAGTTCGAGAAAGAAGAATTATCTACTAAATATATATCCCATAAGTGTTCCCCACTACGTCAGCGAGCGGAGTTCGCGCAGCTGAATTTTGGACCAAAGATGTTTGGACTTCTCGCCATCGATACGCTAAGAAGACGAAGGTGTTGTTATTTATCCTTGCCTCTAATGTCAAAACGAAATACTTGCTATACAGGGTCCCATTAAAATAGATGAACACAGCGCTCAGTACGTCTAACCAAATAATCCAAGCAAAAAAAAAATTGTGATTTTATTTTGACCTCATCATCTGCCTAGCCTTTTCCCAACTATGTTGGGGTCGGCTTCCAGTCTAACCGGATGCAGCTGAATACCAGTATTTTGACCTAAAATAATAAATGGCACATTAGTATGTTTTCGTTAGCTGATTATTTTTCTTGTAAGTATCTAATGCGTTTTTCTTATATATTTTTTACCATCGTCCTTATTTTGGTGGTCTGAATGATTTCTAAAAGTGTGTCCATCTATTTTAATGGGACCTTACATAAAAACAAATTAAAATAACAGTGCCAGTCTTTTTAAAATCAGTTTATGAACAGGATATGGGTAGCGTAAAATCAAATAGATACTACTGTGCACTCAGCTGTACCACATACAATTGGCAACAGCAAGCCTGTCTAAACTATAAACCTGTCCGTCGTTGTCACCTGCCTACTCCAGGAACGTGTTCACGGAAACAGTACGACCTCCGAGGTTGTAGAAAACGATAAATTTAATTGTTTCTACAAATGTATTCTATCATGGTCATAGACATGGTTAACAAAGGGTTCAGAATCTATCAAATCTAGCATTCCGTGTAGAAAAAGAATGCTAAATTACATACGATACAAATAAAATAGAGGTCAGATCATAAATTACTGAATATGATGCTGAACATCCATTTACGTAACTATATACCAATTTAATTTTGGGGGGGCCCGTGGCTAAATATTAACAGCCACACAGGTCGATCGGTCAGGTTAAGTTACGCTTGCCGCGGTTGGTCTGTGGATGGGTGACCATCTTTACATACCGAGACCCCTCCGTGCCTCGGAAAGCACGTTAAGCCGTTGGTCCCGGCTGTCATTCGTGGATCTTTGACAGTCGTTACGTGTTGTCAGAAGCCGGAAAGTTTTGACAACCAGTCTTACCAAGGGGTATCGTATTACCCAGTAACTGGGTTGTGGAGGTCAGATAGGCAGTCGCTCCGTGTAAAATACTGGAATTCAGTTGCATCCGGTTAGACTGGAAGCCGACCCCAACATAGTTGGGAAAAAGCTAGGCAGATGATGATACCAATTTAATTTTGGGTCAGAGCACCAAGTATCTAAACTGTCATACAATATGTGAGACATCATCTCGATATTTAATTCGGTCTTTAGGTGCCTAACATTCTCAAACTCAAAGAAAGTATTTCATATAAACCATTTATCTATTCTTTGGAATTGTCAAGAAGTCATTCAGTAAGAAAATATGAAGCTAGTTGCTCATTCCGAAGCTTAATAGGTACCTATGGAGACGAACGGGCAAAAAACTCCAATGGACCTGTGTAAAGCCTTAGAAGATCTTTAAATTTGTTAGGAATCTTGTTACAAATCTGAATACACATAGGATATCAACTTCGCCTATATAGCGGCCTTTAAAGCAGTGGAGATGAAATAATTAACACAAAGAAAAGCGCCTGACTGGGTTCTAACCTATGACCTACAATTCGTAAATCGCGGCCGTTACCACCGCTCGCACAAACATTAATAGATACTTGTTCAATTTAAAGGTAAATGAACCTAACAAACCTACACGAGGCCTATAAGAGGACATGATCAGACATGATCACATAATGGAATTTAAATTAATTAAAGATCACCGCGATGACTAAGACAATTCTAAAACAAACAAAGTTGTTGATGTTGTTGAGAATAGAAATAGTGTATTTAGGAGATGTATTTTTATTAGACTCAGTAAGACGAAAAGGTGTTCGGTGATAATCGTATGCGCTGAGCGTGTGCGCGGACATCACATTGAGTTGCGCACGCGTCACGCATAATGTGCTGCGATCCTGTATGTATACGGAGTGTAGCTTTGTTAATCTAGATTCTACACATTACAGAAACCAAAAGAGATGTTTGATCCACAAAATAATAAGTAAGTACAAAAAAGGAAAATTTTAATGGAAATGAAAAACATTGTGCAAAAAAATAACTCGAACCTAACTCAGCAAAAGCTGCAATGTGTTGTATGAATAAAGAATATAATTTAACCGTTTAAAAGTAAATTTATTAATTTATACATGTTTGATAATTATTTATTTAGTCTATCATTAGTGCAAATCGCTATATTTATTCATGTTTAATATTTATCTCTATGAGTATTCCTAAAAGTTCTTCTCGAAAAGGAACACCATGTATAAACTCGTCAGTTTTAAACAATATTTGAATACAATCACCATTAGAACAAGAGGATCACCGCGCGCCACCGTTACGGCCAGGACAGGCAGGCGCACGCGCAACAGCCGCTAATACTTGGTATGGACGCCCGCCACCTAACCCACGACATGATACGGCTTCTTAGAAAACCAAAATTTCAATTGACCGCCCAAATGATTTGTTACTATGGCGAAAATACGTTTAATTAAAGTTAATGCAATTGAAGATTCCGATTCTTGGTAATATTGAATTCTAATTCGGACAGCGGTAAAGTGCGGCCAGTCAAGTCAGTTTCAGAATTTTAATTGAAGAGAAAATAATAAAAATTATTTGTTTTATTTCCATACTAGATTTTGCCCGCGGCTTCGCCCGCGTGGAGGTCGAAAATTATTCCACGGGAACGTACTATCAGGACTATATTTCCAACCCCTTAAAAATATTTACACAAAAATGTCAATATACACATGTGAATTTTAAAATCATCCCATATTTTACCCTCTTGAGGGATCATTTTAGAAAAACAACGAAATACGTAATTCATTATTTGTTACTAAAAGCATAAAATTGAATTTCCATATCCCTTTTTTTTTTTTTTTTTTTAAGGATGGGAAATCATCCAATGACCCCTCCCGCTCTGGGTGGAGCGGAAGGGAGTGTCAGACTCTTACTGACTAAAACCCATCCGTGTTCCTTCCTTAGCCCTTTATGTTCCGGGGCAGGGGTAACCCTTTCGGACAATCCCGCTGCCCCGGCAGGCTGCGGCCCTGACGGGCCCCTCCGTGTCTGCTGACAGCTCTTTGAGGCGCGCGTGGAACACATACGCGCCGTCCGGCACGGGCCTGGTCCTGATCGGACGGCGAGCTACCCATTACTCGCCGTCCGCAGGCCCGCGCCTACGGTGGCCGGGAGTCGTCACGCGGCTCCCGACGCCCGGGGCGTCTACCGCGGCGGCTGGGACGGGCGGCCCTCTCGGCTCTCTCCCTCGCCCATCCCGCCACCTCCTTCGCTAGCATGACTGCTTCGCAGAAGGAGGTGACTGCCTCCCACTCCCTCTCGCCTCGGACCATGGCTTGGACCAGGGCCGGGCGCGAGAGGTCGCCGCCCCTGCCGATCGCCTCTACGAGGACACGGCGGTGCTCTGCCCAAGCGGGACAGACCTCCACCGTGTGCTCCACCGTGTCCTCTGGGCGATCCTCGCAGTGGTGACACCCGGGCGTTTCCTCCCGCCTGATGATGTGCAGGAACCTCCCGAAACATCCGTGTCCGGTGAGGACCTGCGTCAGGCGGTAGGTGAGGGCGCCGTGACGCCTCTCTAGCCACTCCTCAAAGAGGGGCCTTAACGCCGCTATCACGGCGTGCCCTGCGCTGGGTTGCGACAGTCGCGCTTTCCATGCCGCCATGAGATCGCGCCGGAGGTCTGTCCGCTCCGCAGCAATTTGCCGCGGAAGCGGGTTTTCCCCCCGGCGTAGTGCCTCCGCGCGCCACTCATACAGGCGCGCGAGGACTATCGCCTCCAGATCCCATGGCGGCAGTCCGGCCAGGAGGCTTGCCGCCTCGCGCGAGATCGTGCGGTACCCCCGTATCAGCCGTATGGCGACCACCTTTTGGGGCGCGTTCAGGTAGTGGGCGGCTCGAAGCCGCAGTGAACGCGCCCACACCGGGGCGCCATATACGGCCATGGACCGCACGACCCCCGCGTAAAGCCTCCGGCAGGAGGCGTTTGGCCCCCTCAGGTTGGGCAGAAGCCGCTTGAAAGCGGCCCCAGCCCGTTCCAGTTTGGGGGCCAAACGTCGGAAATGCTCGACGAAGTTCCACCGGCTGTCGAGGACGAGACCCAGGTATTTCATCGTCGTCTCGACGCCGATGCGAACCCCTCCTACCGTCAGTTGGGATCCCGATGGTGGCCCGTTCCGAAGCCCATGAAAAGACATGGCCTCGGATTTGTGCAGAGCCACCTCGAGACCCAACTGCCGGATCCTCTCCACGACTATCGCAACCCCGCGTGTCATTGCGTCGGCCGCCGCCTGATGCGACCTCCCCTGCGCCAGGACCAGCGTGTCGTCAGCGTAGCAAACTACGCTGACGCCATCAGGGAGGTCTGCCCGCAGCACCCAGTCGTAACCGATGTCCCACAGGAGCGGCCCCAAGACCGATCCCTGTGGGACACCGCACGACATCTCTCGCCGGTTCCATTCCCCATCGCGACCGGGGTAGATGACGGCTCTGTCCGTCAAATACGCCCCGACTATTCGACGACGGAGGTAGGTCGGCACCCGGTGATACCGGAGTGCCTCCCCAATGCAGCTCCAGGGCAGGGTGTTAAACGCGTTGGCGATGTCGAGTGACACCGCCACGACCACCCCACCCCGGGACACCGCGTCCCCCGTCGTGAGGGCTCTCACGCGCATGATGGCGTCCACCGTAGAGCGCCCCTTGCGGAAGCCAAACTGGCTATCCGCAAGATCCGGCCCCGTCCTCACCAGGTGCCCGACGAGGCGGCCCGCAATCACTCTTTCAAAGAGCTTGCCGACCTCGTCGAGCAGCACGATGGGCCGGAATGCGGACGGAGAGTCCGCAGGGCGCCCTGGCTTCCGAATGAGGACCAGCTTCCCCGTCTTCCAACGGAGTGGAAACTGGCCCCTCTCCATACATGCGCTTAAGAGCGCCTCCAGTCGGGGTCCGAGAGCCGTCGAGGCAGGGCCCAGGCTTTGCCCGGCAAGCCGTCGGGCCCTGGGGCGGTATTTTTGGCCTTCAGCCTGCCTACCGCCACTCTCAGATCTACCCCGGTCACTTCAGGGATGTCGTCGTCGTCCGCGTGGTCCGCTTCGGACACCGCAATTGGCGGAGCCATGGGCGGGGGAGTATGCTCCCCCCTTGAAGGGAACAGAGCGCTCACCACCTCCTCCACCAGCTGTGGCCGGAGACTCTGCGTCAGTGGGGGGGCCCAGGTGCGGAGTTTATTCCGCACCATTTTGTAAGGGCGCCCCCATGGATCTCTGTTCAGAGTCTCCAGCATCTCCTCGCGGGCCATATCTTTGGCCCGCTGTACAGCCTCTTGGAGGGCGGTCTTCGCCGCTCTGTACCCCTCGTACAGCTCCGCCTCCGTGGCTTCCGCATCCGGAGGGCGGATGCGGAGCCTGCGGTGCCTGGTGTACAGGTGTCGCGCATCAACGCACGCCTTGCGTAACACCTCTACCTCCTGCGACCACCAGTACACCTGACGTCGGGCGCATCCTGGCCGAACTCGGGGCATTGCCACGTCACAAATCTCGGACATGGCCTCCCGGAACCACTCCGCCTCGTTGTTAATGTCGGCAGGCCTGTCTGGTGATGACACCCAGGCCTGCACGATTGAGGCTTCCAGGAGGAGCTCCCGGTCCAGCTGCTTCAGCGCCCACCGCGGACCACTCGGGGTCTGTTGGACCGGCGCGCTAGAGGTCTGGGCGGAGACGTCGATCCGGATATACCGATGATCGGAATAGGTCTCCACCTCCTCCATGACGCGCCAGTCAATTACTCGCTGTGACAGAGCGGGGCTAGCGAACGAAATGTCCACCACCGACTCGCCCCGCATCCGCACACACGTGGGAACAGAACCCCGATTTAGGACGACCAGGCCTGTTTCCAGAGCCCAGTCCTCCACCATCCTTCCCCGCATGTCCGTGCAACAGGAACCCCAGGCCAAATTTTTGGCGTTGAAGTCCCCGAGCACTAACACGGGGAAGGACTGGTTTCCGACGACGACAGTCAACTCTGTTAAAGAGTTGTGGAACTCGGCGAGAGTTCGGCTCGGAGAGAAGTAAACTCCCACTACCACTATCTCTCCGAACCGTGCTGCTACGCACCCCTGTCCCTTCGTGACGCCTTCAAGGGACGGGGTACCGGCGGCAGCCGATGATAATATGGCCACTGAGCCGCTCAGGTCCTCCACCCAGTCATCCCTGGGCGGGACAAAGTACGGCTCAGCGACCACGGCGATGTTAATCGACCACTGCGCCATGCTCTGGAGCAACAAGTCCTGAGCACAGGCGCAGTGGTTGATATTCGCCTGGAGGAGGAGTAATGGAGTCGTCACTCCTCCATTTCAGCCCCCTCCCGGGCCCCCTGTGAGGGCCTCTCCACGGCGCTGACGGCAGCGGCACCGGAAGCGGCGGCGGCAGCAGAAGCGCCGGCGGCGGCAGAAGTGGCGGCGGCGGCAGAAGCGGCGGCGACGGTGACGGTGGCGGTGGCGGAGGGCCTGCCTTTCCTCCTGGTTCCGGCGGGCGGAGCGCAGGACTTGCTCCCCGCCCGGTGATCGGCCGGCTTGCCAGCAGCCGCACATGCAACGCAGTGCGGCGCGGCAGTGCACGAGCCGGCCTTGTGTCCGGGCTGGCCGCAGCGGAAGCACAGAGCGCTGCGGTCCTCCGAGGTGCACTGGATGCCAACGTGGTGCCCCACGAGGCATCGGAAGCACCTCAGAGGCCTGGGTTCCAGCAGTTTGACCTGCGCTGAAACCCAGCCCACCAGGAGTCTTCGGCCCTCCACGATCTTTTTGGCCGCCGTCACGGGGCAGCTTACCGTAACAGTTCGCATGCCCGAATGATCAGGACGTACGGTGCCCGCCTTCACCTGCTCGGCGAGACACCCGCCCGTCCTGACGACAGCGGCCACTACCTCCTCCTCCGTTACGGAGTCATCCAGGCCCATAATGCGCATGTCTGCGCACTTAACGGGCCTGGAGACTCGAGCCTCTTCCGCGTTAAGGGACGCCCTTAGCTTCTCAGCTAGGGCGTCAGCGGTGGGGCCACTCGTCGCACCAGGGATCTCCAGCATGCGGGCGCCAGTAGCGGTCACCCTATGCCGGAGGCCCCCGGTGATCCCCAGCTCCTGGAGGTCCACCATCTCCCGCGCTTTGGTGAGCACGTCGCGGTACGTCACTCCCCTCTTAACCGCGTCCGGCTGTAGCGTAATTACTACAGCCGCGGTTTTTGGGGAGCGAAGCCTAGCCGCGACGGCTCGCTCCTTGCGACGCCTCCTCTGCCGCTTCTTCCTCTCCGCCTTGGCCGCCTTTTTCCTCTCCCCGACCACCTGCCACTCGGCGGCGGTCGTGGGAGAAGTGGGAGACTCCTGGGAGGGGCGGGGCGTAGGTGCCGCGGCCTCCACCCCCCTTGCCGGACGGCCCTTCTTATTCCTGGCAGGCGCCGGTTTTGCCGGCGCCAGGGCTCCACCAGGCGGCGGCGCCGGTTTCGCCGTCGCCGAGGCTCCCCCTGCCGGCACCGGTTTGGTCGGCGCCTGGGCCCGGCCGGACGGTCCGGGCTTAGGGGCGGCAGCTGCCGCAGCAGCCGCGTACGAGGCCGCCTTCGTCGGCCCCGGGGCCGTCCTGCCCGCCAGTGGGGGGCGGAGGACAATACCCTCCAGGACGGAGAACCGCGCCTGGAAGGTCGCCAGCTCCTGCCGAACCAGGATCAAGACCTGGTTCTCCACCGGGACGGGCTGGCTCGCCTGGACGCCACCGGTGACCCTTAGGGCGGCCAGGTCTGCCCGGAGCCTCCCGTTCTCCTCCTGGAGGCCCTCATGGCGGCCGTCAGGCGGGCGAGCTCCGCCCGCAATTCGGCGACTTCGCCGGCCGAAGGACCGGCGCAGCCGGCCGCCTCCGCTGCCGCCATGATGGAGGCCGTCGCCGAGACTACGGCCCTGTTCTTGGAAGCTTTGATCTTCTTCAGGGCCACGTCCCGGATCGCGGCCTCCACGACCGCCGCAAACTTGAGTTTGCGGTCCGCCTCGGGGCCACCAACCGTACCGGTCTCATCGCCTGAGGACCCCGAGGCGACCGTGCGACCAGTCTCCCCCTCCTTTTCGGGCTCCTCCGCTCGCTCTGCCGCCTCCCGGGCAGTGAGCCCCCTCCCCTTGCCTCGCTCTCGGACTCCTCCCCGCCTGCTGGTGGGGATTTTCCGAGCCGAGGCCAGCTCTCCGTCTGAGGACAACCTCTGGCTGTCCTCAGACCTTGGCCGCTTGCTGTAGCTCTTCCTTGCAGCAGCGGCCACCTCCTCCACACGGCTAGGGCTCCCAGAGCCTTCCGTGCTCGCTCCTTCAGATGCGGCGTCGGACTCCGACTCCGCATCACTCCTCACCTCTTCCGTTTCTTTTTTGTTTTTAAAAAAATTTATTTCCATGTTTGTTCCCACGAGTGTTTTTCATGTTTTATTGACTCAAAATTCAGTGGTTCGCACTAGCGACTAAATCAAGCTACCCATTAGCCAAGCTTACTACCTTCCTCACGGTGCGCCGCCGCTTGAAGGTTTGGGGAATTTTTTATAGAGGTTAATCTTCCTCGCGGTCCGGGCGGTTAAGCCAAGACCCTCGACCCCCGTCAACAGCCAAAGACATGACCTTAACTGTCTCCGGGGCTACGATATTAGCGGTGGCAGGAGGGGGTTACCCCTCCTGCCTGCCCGGCGGCAGGGTAAGTGCACACCGGGCCCGCTCCGACCCCACCACACTTGCCGCTCTGCTACTCAGAGCGATCTGTGTGGTGTGATCCTCCTGGCAGAATATTAGCGTGCAGACAGCGAGATCCCACTGGGAAATAATCCCAATGGGAAGTCGCTGTCCGCACCCCAGGATGCACCGGCCCGAACACTGATCTTCCCCCCGGACGTATCCAGAAGGGAACTCCAGTCCCCGGGCACACGTGGAGGTTCTCTGCCCAAGCACCCCATTTCCATATCCCTAACTTAAGAAATAACAGGTTTCCCATACAAACTTACATCACCTATATCCCGTTAGGGATATTTTTGAGACAAAAAGTAGCATATGTCCTTCCCCGAGATGCAATCTATCACTCTGCCAAATTTTGTCGAAATCCGTTCAGTGGTATAGGCGTGAAAAGGTAACATACTGACAGACAGACAAACAGAGTTACTTTCGAATTTATAATATTAGTATGGATTGTCGTGAAACTAAATGTCAATGATCGAGCAACTATCAATTTTCCGTACCTACGTTACTTGAATGGTAGCTCCGAGGGTTTTTGAGCAAGCATATGCAGGGCGAAAAGTTGATAGCTGCGTTAGGTGCGGCATGATGAGAGAATAACGAGAATATATTTAAAAGTTTCAAATGGGTTGACCACGGTGGCTCGTGGTCAGGAGTCCACTTTCAGATAAAAAAGGACCTACCAGAACAATGTAGGTACAATTGTAAACAATCACTGGCCAGTTAATGATGGTTAATGGTTCTTTGTCTAATGTTTCTTTTGTCTTAATAAGGAGCTCTCCCAGGGTGGAATGACATCTACGCGCAAACTGAAACAATGAATTCAGCATATGATTCTAGACCCCGCTAGCTTAGAAATTATTCGGTACGATTCCAACGTGTTAAAAATGTCGGTCGCTGTTAAAAAACAGATTTTTTTTGATTAAATAACTGACGATATATTTCAACGCAGTGGTGTTCAAAATCATGTACTGAATTACTGGTAACAGGTTGCGGGTTGATGTTCCTGCCATCCTGTATATTATTACTACAATATGCAAATGCTATTCAAAGACAGGCCTGAAATCTGCGGTGGGTTTGCTAAATTACGACTCACTATCAGAATAGAATACTCTTTCTTATTTACACTTAAATATTACCGATAATGTATAAATTTTACAAGGGGTTACACAATGGGCGCTCTTATCGCGAAAAGTGATCTTTTAAAGACAACCTTTTAATAATTTTAACTATAGTAGGCTCTATTTATCTCATCTAGGTCTATGAGGTTCACTTGACAGATGATTTAGTCCTATGAACAATAAGACACTTGCGACGTTAAAACCAAGTCCTATTTCGTCTAAAAATTATATCAATAGTAATTTACAGATGCATTGTTTTATTGTACTTGTATGTAGGTATACCACCCAAGTTGATATCAATTGCGACGATTCTATTTATATAGATTCTAAGAATGTTCAAATCCATTGTTTTGTTTGTCCACAAATTGAAAGGCTAATCTCCATATGTGCTGTCAAACTTGACTGATTGAATTGCATATACGATGTTTATGCAGACAAGACGAGCTCATTTGTAATCAACCAACATAATTGGACAAAATATTTTAAAGTTTTAAGCTATAAAACCAATTAAAATGCACATGTATTATATTTCTAGTATCTGCATAGTAAAGAAGTACAATGAAATATTCATTTAATTGCTTGTTCCGTAGCTATTGTCTAAGCGACAATTTATAGCTTAGGTGGACAACGAGTACCTGAATATTAGCAGAAAAAATTCAGCAACGACCTCGCCAAGGATTTATATTCCGCCTCTATTATTTGTAGCTGTTTTTACCGAATTTATAACAACTGTGAACAATGAAAATTCTTCAAACGCACAAGGCATTTTTAATCGAGATGTATCAATGAGGTCGTAAATTAAAAATCGTGTTACGTGATTTGACTGTGGAGTAGTTTCCGTAGAGTTCCCCTCAGTACTTGTATGGAGCAAGATTTATTGGAAGTAATGAGAGTAAAAACCAATGTATTAAATGTGTGTAACCGATGATATAATCAGGCGTCTATAGTCGGCCGGCGCGGCGCCCGGTGCGTCATAAACCCGCAATGGGAGACGTTGTCGTCATTCCCGCAAAATTTAAACCGAATTATGTACCGAGGAGAAAATCATCAGTTAAAAAAAAATATCATTCTTTACAGCCTAAAAACACTTTATCTGCCTTTGAAACTTCTCTTGCCTCTTACCTCTAAAAGGAGCTTTAAAGCTAAAGAGTTTGTTTGTTTAAACGCGCTAATCTCTGAAACTACCAATAGGATTTAAGAAAATCATTTTGCATTTGATAGCCTAATTCTTTAAGAAGCCTATAGGTTTCTTAACATCACGCTTGGTCCCTTAGGAGCCGAGCAAAAAGGGAAAAAGTCAGAAAGGTAAGCGAAAACGAAATAATAGCGCAGGCGATGCGATGCAACGGGATGGGTCGGGGGCACAAGAAGTTACACGCGGACGAATTCGCGGGCAGAA
Source organism: Gortyna flavago (assembly GCA_963669345.1). NCBI lineage: Eukaryota > Metazoa > Arthropoda > Insecta > Lepidoptera > Noctuidae > Gortyna > Gortyna flavago. The sequence goes on from OY770126.1 coordinate 3,316,573, forward strand.
GCTAGTCATGGATAAAATGTAATGCGATATAAAATGGAGTGCCATTTTTCAGGTTTTTAAAGCTTCTGCAGAAACAAGTCATCTCGGAAATATTAAAATCTATAAAGTATCTAACTACATTATTCTCAACAGATTTGAAAAGTTTTCAATGAACTGAAAACTCAACAGGGTAATAAAATTATTAGTATATTAGGATTATTAGGACTACTTAAGTCACAGATAAGTGTGTCTTAAGTACGGGTTTAGGTCACAGAGTGCTGTGAAAGTTATTTAGTGAAGCTTGAGTAAAAAGGAAACTTGGTAGTTTTCCTAAATCCAAAAATATTCCTATAAAAAAAATATATATATAAATAATGCATACAATAAACGTGCACACGCGGCCACAGTACCTACGCAAGAGGATAAACATAACACATTCAACACTTGTAATGATCTACATGGCATCAACAAATCAAAATCAATCGTGAACTTAGGCACGTATTCCCTGCAAATAGACATTATGGATACAAAGAACAGGAAAATTTCATGTCTGTCTGTACCTCATGTACCTGTTTGACGTAGAGATAGGGCCGATATGCATTCAATAGCCAGACTATAGACAGACGGTAAAGGGCGCGACAACGACGTCATACGAGCTTTGCAATTTAAAGTTGATTGTAGTTTGAGGTGGTTTGAATATTTGAAGTGGGCGATTGTCTTTTTTACTGAGAAGCTTTCGAGGGAATTTTTTACTTGAACGCTTATTAGAAAATCGATGCGTCCTTTGTATAAGGGCCAATGTGCAAATTGAAAACTTTTCAATAGAGGCTCTCAGTTTTAATTTGATACATTTCTTACATGCTTGAACTGAAACATGACATGTTTGTGAAACATATGTGTCATAGTAACGATCATGTTTATCAACATATTTTCAAACATGTAAAAAATCGAATGTTTGTTCGATCGAGCGTTCAACGCACTGCTTATTAGAATGACTATTCGTACCTCCATAGTTTTTAAAAAGTATGTCGGTAGGTAGATTAATGTTAACCAAAAAAGCTCCAGCCAAATATTTCTTTAAAAATTCAATGCAGAGTAACGCATGAATGTAAATAAGCTCGTGATAAGAATAATCGCATAATATCCATGATGAATGTAAAACAAAGGATAGATTCGGCGCGAAATTCAGCTCTGCGGCTAAAAGGATTGCCGACAATGGCCATAAATTCTGCTGACCCATTAAGGATATCCAGAAATAAATCTTAACATATGGTGATACAGTATCATCCATCTTTATACAGCCGACAAAATGGCTAGCGGTGATTCTGGAGCACTGAGTCCAATTTTCCAAAGTCGTTTTTACTAAGGTCGGGGAAAAACGATGTCCTCGTATATCTATAGTCAATTGATTCTTTTAATTCTCATTCACAGTTCAGACATCATTAATGAAGATCAATCTTGCAATCGGAGTAACCAATATTACAAAGTTGTTTCAATACATTACGTTTTAGAGCTTTTTAATCCTATACTGATACTAAACTCAATAGCAACAACAACACACACACACAACAGCAAAAACAACAACAATACACACACACAATGGCAAAAACACATAACAACAACACATCGCGCATCGCTACAACTATACTCGTACATTCATGTGCAACCTAAATAACCTTACTATAAATTTAAACTATAACGACGCTGCAAGGGAAAAAAGTTCTCCGAGTCACCGTCAAAGCTCCAACGATCTTTATCTATTGATGAATGACTGCCGGAGCTCCTGACCCTTACCGGCCTCCGGGTACGTAACGTTCCTTGCGACTTTACTCATAACTCCTAAATTATCAGCTGTATGTGCATCCCCGAATTCATCAACCGATTGAATTTTAATACTAACGACGATTAAAATTATGTTAGTAATTGTTAATTCAATGTTATGACTTTGCATTTGAATTGCGTTTTGTTTACTTTGTTCGGCTTGTTGGGTTTTTTTTTCGAGAGTCCTTCATAGTTTATCTAATCATCATCATCTGCCTAGCCTTTTCCCAACTATGTTGGGGTCGGCTTCCAGTCTAACCGGATGCAGCTGAATACCAGTATTTTACATGGAGCGACTGCCTATCTGACCTCCACAACCCAGTTACTGGGTAATACGATACCCCTTGGTAAGACTGGTTGTCAGACTTTCGGGCTTCTGACTACCCGTAACGACTGTCAAAGATCTACGAATGACAGCCGGGACCAACGGCTTAACGTGCTTTCCGAGGCACGGAGGGGTCTCGATATGTAAAGATGGTCACCCATCCACAGACCAACCGCGGCAAGCGTAGCTTAACCTGATCGATCGACCTGTGCGGCTGTTATTATTTAGCCACGGGCCCCTCTTCATAGTTTATCTAATCTATTATCTAATATAAAATCTACTACTAACACATCTCATCACCTCACATTAATACCGAGAAATAGGTGAATATTTTTCAATCTACACTAAGTGGATATCTATATACATATATCTCCATTACAGGAATATCTCTTTCAAATACACCGGAATGAAAGTTACGTCAGTTATAACTGTAGCGGTTTTGGGAGGTCCTTGCACTGTCTCTTTAGCAGTGATATCAGGCCATCTACTTGTGGCCATATCGCTCCATCTGACAGGCGGGGCGTAGTCAGAATGTCTACCGAAGCCGGCAGGTGCACTTCGCCGAATACTTTGTAACGCAAATTATTTTTAATCAGGAGTTCTGGAGTACGGTGTGAATGTAATAACTAACAACTAATAATGGACAGAGCAATTCAGTTATCCGGAGTCTACAGGGTCAAATTAAATTAGCTAGAGAAACTCTGCAAACGCGATGGGTACCGATATCTAAATACGATAATATAAAATGTTTGATGTATATATTTCTTTGGGGGTCAACGACCGCTGGGAGTACTTGAAGTATGAGTTGAGAAAATTTTATTTATAGTGTTTTATCGATACTTCTGTGTTTTTGTGTACCTATAGCACACAAAAAACAGACTTTTATACTGATGTTTCAAGTGACTATACTAACTGTGGTCGATGAACCACAAAAAAAGTCATCAAATTAACTTCTTTTTTGTTTTATAGTGTTTAGATATCGTTATCCATGTCGTCTGCGGAGTTACGCTAGCTCATTTTAATTGACCCTGTATTATCTATCCTACTAGAAATTGCGTATCGTAATCGTAGTAATCGTTGAGCAATGAACAATATTTTATTGATGAATATTCGTTGTCTTAGACTTGATAACAAGCCAATCACATATTAAACTTATTAGTTACACACTCTTAGCGTTAAAATCCAAATTTAATATGACAAATATTTGTCCGGCAGACGTTACGACGGTACAGGTGTTCAAACATGACTTGAGTCTTGTAGAGCATGAATCAGGCCGCACTGCTGGACATACTAATGCGAAGACACGACGTTTCCGGCATAAATCCACCAGCATACATCTCCATACGTGCAAACAGGCAAATTTGACAGTTATGAACATTTTAACGGAATTTATGCCGTGGCCACAGATCCTATCGACGCAAGGAGTGGACGAACGCAGAGATAGTATCGCCGGCTTTGCTACTAGTATACTCAAATCATCCACGTGGACGAAATACAAATATGTATGGATTTTAATATTAAGAATTTCGGACATGTGCAGAGGCTTTAGCTGCTATTGGCACCGCGAATACGCAAAATAATTTCTTGGGAAATGATTGACGTCGCAGACTTACGGATTACTTTTAAGGTCCTTTTTTAAAATTCGTTGCATGAAATTTTTAAAGTGCCTAATCATACTGCAGAATAAAATGAGGTAATAGCAAGTTAGGTATAAAGCCAGGTTAACACGAAGCCAGAGCGCTAGCGCTAGTCGCTAAAACTTGCCTGCGCTGGCCCCGCGCGCCGGTGTTGTTTACACAAGGCCAGTAATTTCTAAATTTGACTTGTGTGTGTAACGTGCGTACACCGCTTATGTCTCAATCCAGCTGTTAGAAAAGAAATGTCTTAGGAATTTAACTGCGTTATTATACGAGAGGAGTTAAAAAAAAACAAACACATGGGCTCTTTAGGAGATGCGCCAGCGACTGGCATGATGCGTTTGCACGAATACAACCGGCCGGCGGCGCGGCGGCGGCATGGCATCGGGGATGCAGGCGGAGGTCACTGGCTAGAAAAATAGACAGGCGTTCTATTCACAGCGCTGGCCTGGCAAGAATAATTGATTACACGGGCCAATACTAAGCCAGCACTGGCTGTCAGTCTAACTGTCGGCCAGCGCAGGCTTCATGTAAACCAGCCTTTATATATATTTAGCAACCAATGGGTTTAATGTAAACTAAGTAACGCCTTTTTCCATTAGGTTAAGCAGAAACTAACTGAACTCTACGTGTTACGATCCATATAATTTTACCGATTTATTGGTGCCGATTATGTTGTCCACAAACTAAACTAAATTTAAGTTCAGTGCGTCTTTCTCTTTCTATTTCATGAAGAAAAGGACAGAAAATAAATTTTAATTTAGTCCTGTCATATTAATCAGCGCCTGACGTAAATTGACGTAATTTTAGTAGGCAAACTTTTATCACGTCTAATCTTTTATGGAGTTGGTATCAGGTGCTGATTAGTTTGACAGGACTAAACTAAAATTTATCCTCTATTCTTTTCTTAATGAAATAGAAACACTGCACTATGCACTGAACATAAATTTAGTTTAGTTTGTGAGCAAGGGTATCAGCATCATTGTCATTTTAATTTTAACTGAACAAACTGGGTAAGTATGCACTAAAAAACATTATAACTTCAAAATCCTAGTAGATTTTACTTGATTTACTCGATTGTCACTGTTTATAACGTCATAAAAAATAAGAAGAAAAATAGAAGTAATGTAATGCACAGATAATGAAAATTGCAGAAGTATGGGGGAGACCTTTACCCAGCAGTGGGACATAATAGGTTAAGTAATGTACAGTGGGACATAATCAACTTATGTAGTAATTAGGCAATCACAAAATACCCACAAAATGTTTTATTAAAGTGAGTTCAATAAAGTTCATTCTCAACATAATATACCATTACAATACAATTTTCCGCGATGTTTACCGTGTGTAATTTATACCGTTCGAAGTTTCCAAGAAGTAGTTAAAAATCTAGTAAACATGGCTTTACTAACGTTATAAATCTTCATGAATGAACCTTTTTGTCATTCCACGTAGGGTCGGATTTATGCAGGGCGTTTGCAAACGCAACATAATGCGTGCACGCATCGAAGAGTTCGATTTTTCCATATTTATAGCACTTTGTGTTTGCAGATACACACGATGCAACTATAAATAAGTGTTCAAGTAGAGTTCCTTATAAAATATTTAAATAAAACAATGAATGGCTATTGCATGAAATTACCTACTGGTTTTAGTAAAAATACAAATGCAACATTGAAACTTTATGTTTATCGAAGAAAGCGAACCCTAACAAGAAGTAAAAAACTAGTTCTAATTAATTAATAATAATTTCGTTTACAAAACAATAACAATCAACGATCATCTAGATACAACTATGAGAAAAATGAGAAAGAATTAAAGAAAAGCCAATCATCCGAAATTCCGAATCCAAGCCAATTACTACTGTAAAAGCCTGAGTCACTATATCTTGGTGCATTTCAATGCAAAAAAAAAAAACACCAAAACAAAAAGTTCAACGATTTACCTACCTAATAGAGACGTGTCGCGCATGATCAGGTTCCCTCTAGGATGTCCAGTCTCCTATAACGGTTAGAACTCTGCCGAATATTGTAAAATGGTCGAAACCTGCGCGGGTGCAAGCGGCAGCGTGTCTTGCATCCCAATTAGTCCAGACAGAATGGACTATATAATGCGAAGTCTGGCTCCGGCCAACATACATTCAGAAGCAGTATAACGCACAACACCCTTTGGTCCACAAAGGGTATCAAATAGTGAACAAAATATTCGAAAATCGTAAATATGAAGTTTGTACTTTCGCTGGTAGTGTTGAGTTGCGCGCTGTTCGAGGCTAGGGGATACCCGTACGCGTATTATCCCTCTTACGGAAATGTGGATTCTCGTGAGTACAATTTTAATATTTTTCTTCTGCCTGACATGATTGATTAGCCCTCTATTGAGGTTTCATCGTATACCACTTATTACTAATTGAACTTGAACATAAAAAAAAAGAAACAGCAATTGTTCTGTCTTGTGTAGATTTACTTTTTTGTGTTATTTATGCGATTTTCAAAATAGTTCTAAAGTGCTCAACAGCCCAATTTAAACAAATTGGGCTAGCGACCATAACATAATATACCAGTACGACAGTATTCCCCGAAAACGCAAACAATGGTGTATTAGAACACCCGCGTTCCAATTATTGGTGAAAAATTTAAAACCACTCTTTTTTCTTTCACAGTGTCATACGGAGATGGCAACCGCGGCGGGATGGCACTGAGTCGCTATTACAATCCGTACTACGACCAACGTGGCGTTGGCGGTGGCATGGCTGCCTTCATGTTCCGCCAGCCGGAGGCCGAGGCGACACCGCAGCAGTCTGGCCAGTACTATCTCCCAGACAGGCGCCGCCAAACACAGCAAGAAGTTAACTACATCCCGCCCCAACAGAACGAAGTCTATTACCCCCAACAACCAGATAGCCCTGCCTTTGTCTCCACTGAGGCAACGGAACTCGCTGAACCAACAGAAAAGGTCGAAGCCCCAACAACCGTAAAAGCTGTAGCCGTCCCTGAATTGATTGAACCTGAAGTAGAGGAAGTACCAGAAAAGGAACCCGTACAGAAACCCAAGAAGGCTGTCAACAAGAAAAAGCAAGTGAAGAGGCCGATTGATGATGATGATGAAAATGAGTATGCTCCTAAGATGCCTGCTGCAGCATTCTTCCCCATGTTTTTCGGATACGGTGGTAGAGGTGCCGGCGGCCCCGGTGGTCCCACAGCCATCGCTAACGCCTACAGCACCGGCAAAGGTGGAGTAGCCACAAGCCACGCAACCGCCTATGGAGCCCCCAGAATAGAAGAGAGAGTGTAAAATATATCACGAATTTTTAGAGCTAAGTGTAAATTTATATATCTTCATTGTTACATACATTTATATGTATAGAGTTAATGCGCATTTCATCATCCATACAAATAAACTTTGCCATTTAATTTTTGTGCTTTAATTCTGTCCTTAAAAACTTTGGCTGTCGCAGTGTTTAATATCGTCTTCCTATCTACCTAAGGTAGGCGTTATGGTTGTTGTTGTATCTATTTTTTGAGTAGTTCTATAATAAGGAAACTTTTCCTTCAAAATGAAATAATAAAGTATTTTAGAATCAGACTTTGTTCAATGTAAAGAAGGTTTAAGAGTAATTATAGTAGGTAAGTATCAGTAACACGGTAAAAAGTTAGTTCATCATATTAAATTAAATTAAAGATAGATAACGTAATAAGTATTACTGATTCTGTCGCAAGAGTTTAGATCATAAAGTCTTTCACTACCCGTTTTGGTAACATTAGCTAGATGCAATAGATACTAATCCATTTGAGACTTACGTTTAGCTACAATCAAGTGGGCCCAGAACACCTCGAAACGAGAGTGCTGCGAGCCCAGAAGAGTAAATTATTGAAGCGGGATGAACCTATCATAAAGTATTTCTACTGACGGCAAAAGGGTTGAACCTTTTAGCAAGTGGCATCATGGATGTCAGACCTGTGCCCCTCAGTGGCACACTAGGTTAGTGAACAATATTCATAAACAACATAATGTTTCCAATAGAAAGCTATTACATAGTTGGCGATCCGAGAATAACGTCTGTCATCATTTTAACAGGCGTTATAAAAAGTACTCATGCAAATTACTACCTTATTTATGTGGAATGAATGTTGCAAAACAAGTACTTACTAAGTTAAAATCAAGAAATAAATCGGAAAAATGTATTTCTAGAAAGACGTTTCATTTTGAAAAAAGTTAGGATATGGAGGATCTAACAATGTTCTTAGGGACCGAGTTAAATTTATTAGTAGCACTATTGTCATTGTGTTATTTTTAATTTGTAGTACAAACGTAGGTACTACCTGACTTGGTGTTTTTATTTGCAGGGACTATCACACTTACAAGGATACATCTGTGATAGGCAGAAGGCTGTATTATTTAGTACTTAAACCGCATTCAGTAATATCCGGCAAAGCGCCATCTAGTATTCAAGTTTGGAACCGGTCGTTCCAAGTGTGTGTATCATGAATCAGACCCTCTCAGAAGAATTAGATTGAATTTATTTCAAATAATACAATAGATGGCATTGAATAAAACTTCTACATCCATACGAGGTTCCGCTACCTCAGAATAAGTTCCGATTGTTTGACAGACAACTTCATACGATTTTTTTTTTATAATTTCGTTGGGGCTTCTTGAAGCCTAGAACATTATTTTTAGAGTATGCAAATAATTAATAGGTTCGTCTGGAGGGTTACTAACTAACAAATATCGTAGTAGCCGGAGGTTTACAGACTTGCTTCCATGGTTGCAGTGTCCAGCACAGCTATTCACAACCACCAGACGGGGTATCGTATCAAAAATGACACATTTCGATAACCTAATTTGCCTTTCCCCCGACAGCAAACAGAAGCTGGCTATTTTATTTAACTGGTAATATGAAACGTTTATTTTCTCTTGACTGTACTTACCTGTCATAAAGAGAAACGTAGATAAAATTGGATAAGAAAGATTTCAAAACAGAAGAAGAACTAGCAGGGGATCGAGGAGGGGGGGTGGAGGGGAAAGCAGGGGATCAGACCGGAATAAATCTAAAATTTTCGGCTTTTGGACTTGTGAACAGCGTTTACAAGCCAGTGAACAAATTGTGAACAAGTTTTCAGGAATAACATTGTTATAGTAATATATGTAGGTATATGTCAATGACCGTATCGAACTTATATTAATGTTATCCATTGACATATACAGGTTGAAATTGAATATTTGCGACAAATCGAAATGGGAGATTGTACTCATCATTATGAACAACTTTTACTTAGGACCAAAACTGAAATCGCGAAAAAAAAAACGTCTGTTCCCTACATTTTGACGAGTTAAGCGAACATAAATGTAGGAAACAGCTGATTTTTTTTTCGCGATTTCAGGTTTGTTGCCATAGTAAAAGTTGTTCATAATGATGAGTACAATCTGCTATTTCGATTTGTCGCATGTTTTCAATTTCACCCTGTATATTACTATACGGTATGGAAGCGTATCGAGCGTTTGTCAATAACTATAGTTAATGCAGGTATGTATGAACTGTAGTGACTTGACAGAATGATCTGAAATCGGAACACGCAGGCTCTACCTATGAGTACCTACCACTGACCAATAATGAGGCAGCAATTGTACAACAAAACCACATTTTCTGGCTGGTGTTTAAATTGCTGTCCTAACTTTGGGGCTTATTTATAAGCGTTGCTTAAAGTAAAGTTACGATTAGCGACGGTTTAACCATACATTTTTGCCTTTTCGCGTTAAAACGTCTCTTCACTTTTATAAATAAAGGGGTACTTATAATCAGAGACTTCTCCCTGATTCATTCGGGTTTTAATGTTTTTCCGAATAAAAAATATTATTCATGACTTTAATTGTTTGTTGACTGCTTAACTTCAATCAAGATTGACGTCACAGATTAGGGCAAAAAAAAAATACAAAGAGCGAGAATTTTAACTTATGGAAACCTTTATTAAATGAACGATAGAATCTAGAGTATTTCTTTCGTATGGAAAAAAAGCAAAAACAATTACTTAACTCTAATTACATCACAAACATTTTTACTGCGATCTTTTTACAGGTGGCACGGTTCCATAGGCGGTAGCATCGCTTGCGGCTGCACCACCCTTTCCGGTGCTAAACGCATTAGCAACAGCCATGGGACCGCCACCACTCCATCCAATGAACATAGGGAAAACAGCGCCAGAAAGGAACCTACGAGCAGGGAATTCACCTTCGTCATCATCATCATCATCTTCATCTTCTACGGGTCGTTTAACTTGCTTCTTCTTCTGCACGGCTTTCTTAGGCTTCTGCACGGGCTCTTCTTGTGGCTCCTCAATTTCAGGTTCAATTAATTCAGGGACAATAGCTTTTACTGTAGTTGGGGCTACTTCGGGTACGATGAGTTCAGTCGCCTCTACAGGGACCTCGGGTACAATCTCTGGTGTTTGTGGGTAGTACACTTCATTCTCTTGTGGAGGTGTGTCATTGACCTCCAGCAGGGCTTGGCGCCGCCTATCGGCTTGATGGTACTGGATGGCCTGGTGATGAGTTAAGGGGTAGTTCCGCTGGTTAACTTCGGGTTGCCGCAGCGAGTAGGTAGTCGGTGGAGCTCTGACAGCGCGTCGGTTTGCATAAGGGCTGTAGTAGCGACTAACTACCCTTCCACCACGACTGGCGTCGCCGGACGACCCTGTGAAAGAGATTTTATGGCTATAGTAACTGTAATACAGGGCTCAGAACTAAGAATTTTTTAGGACATTAGGATTGTATTAAACTATTACCTAATTCGTCGGTCAGCTTAGTTTTTACTAAAATCAATGATACTGATAATTATGATATTACATTCCTAAACATACCTGACAACTCCTAGAAATAGGCAAAACTAGTAATGTCAACAAAGAAATACTACTTACAAGTGTCAACATTTCCTGATGATGAAAACACCGGGTGTGGGTATCCTCTTGTTTCGAACAGAGCACAGCTCAAGACCACCAACGAGATCACTAGTTTCATTCTTATTTTAAAATTATGTCCACTTTTTAAATGTTACCAGTTTAGCTGCCCATGAGCTTCTGTTGTCAACAGCCAGATTTCGCGTTATATAGTTAATTCTATTTGAACTCATTGGGATGCAAGACACGGATTTCGGCTTGCACTAGCGTTTGTCTGTATAAGACACTAACATTCATCGGTAAGTTATAAGCCATTTAGATCTTGTCGGTAGACTAGAGTGATTGATTGGAATTGGTGTCAAAAGACACCCATTTCAATCAGTCAGAAGAGACACAATAATTATTTTTACTTTCTTTTCCTGTTTTAGGCGAAGGACCTTATTAAAGTGAATCCGAAGTGTAGGACTTTTTCAGGTTTAAAACCCAGATGGAATCACCGTGTCTTGCCTCATTGTCGGATTTTCCAAAGATAAACCCAAAAACCATTGCACGTTTTATGAACATGAGACTAAGCAAAATAAACATCAATTCATGAACGTGGGAAACACCACAGATATTTTGATGATACTGGCAATTATAAATTGTACGAACATATATATCATGGATTCATACGTAGATATAATTAGTAAAAATGGGAGAACCCGTTTGTGACGCACTCCTGCACAATTAATCAACAAAAAAATATCTACCGGATGATAGAAAAACTTGTTGGAAAAATCTTTTATCCAAATAGAGCTATTATTTTACATGGGTTAAGGGAGAAGAAGCTGAGTAAGTAACAATTTAGCATGAATTGTTTAAAGTCGTGATGTATCTGCTTATTATGGATCGTTAAACAATGGGTTTAAACAATGGGGTTTTGCCTGTTATCTCAAGTTTTTTCTACCGAGAAGTACCTACCTATGTGGTTTGAATCAGTTTTTTTCCATTATTTAGACAATGAATCAACTGCAATAGATCATAAATTCATAACAAACCCCTTTTGCGTGCTGAACGTCCATCATTTTATGAACGCTACTAGGTAACAATAAATATTTTTTCTTTCTTTCTAATAAGCACTACCTACATAAGGTCGACTTAGACGTAGAACTACATAAGGTAGACTGGCGGACAACCTTTACAGTACTAATACAAACGATCCTAGACAAAAAACCAAGCAAAAAGGCATTGGTACTCGGCCAATAATTCTATTATTGCCGAAAGACGTCATAGATGAAGCCAACTACTATTAATTCAGTCAATTAACATATTAAAATTCGCCTCATAGACATAGACATGTTCAAATAATCGTACCTAAGCCCAAAAACGCCATATCTAATCATCACGTTTGGCAAACTCGGACATCGTACTATATATGTATGTATGATCGTACTTGTCGGAACTTGTCGCTACAAAGCATTAGAAGGGAAATTATTAGCCGACAAAGCACCTTCAGCTTTTTCCAACTACATAATTATAATATGTTGGAAACAAATGCACGACGCCATCGCGGCAGGCCGAGACGAAGATTGCGAAATGAGCTTGTCTTCTATACAGATTGAAATTAAATACATGCGACAAATCGAAATGGGAGATTGTACTCATCATTAAGAACAACTTTTACTGTGGGACTAAACCTGAAATCACGAAAAAAAAAACAGCTGTGAACATAAATGTAGGAAACAGCAGTTTTTTTTTTCGCGATTTCGGTTTTGGTCCCGTTTCGATAAAAGTTGTTCCCATTTCGATTTGTCGCTTGTTTTCAATTTCATCCTGTATACCGTAAGGACCGGCAAAAGACAGAATTGTTTGGAAAAGGGAGAGAGAGGCCTTTGCTCTGCAGTGAGACAATACAGGCTAGTAAGATTAGATTACATATGTTGAGGTCGGCTTCCAGTACCTACTGAATATCAATAGTTTACATTGAGCGATTGCCATCTGACCTCCACCCTCCACAGCCCAATATCTAGGCAATATCGGTAGGACGAAACATCATTTCGTCCGTTAGGCTGCCGTTTACCCACAAGCCCTAATTTTAACGTGCTCAAAAACGTGTCTTCATGTGTCCCTTATATTAGTCATAGCTGTTAGTTATGAAACCCTGATGCGTGCCGGTCTCGCTCGCGTGACGTGACCGGTTTGTTTTTTATTCACAAGAGAAGTTCACAGCAATCTTGACCTTGCCATTACAGCGAATGCTAGACGCGGACGATATAATTGCAAATAAAGTTTATTCAAAGAAGGCCTAATCTACTCTTTATTAATCTGTAGGTGTATCACTGTAGGGAAAAAGCTTTATCCTAATTTCATATTCTGCCTAGCCATTTCCCAAATATGTTGGGACCGGCTTCCGGTCTAACCGGATACAGCAGAATACCAACCAATATTTTACATGGAGCGATAATTCTACTTCGACAACCCGGTTACTGGGTAACACTATAGCAAAAACCTCTTCACATTAGCGAATTAATCACCACGCAGCCGCTGACTCGCTGCGTGTTGGTGATTTCAGCCCATTAAGTATTTTATCCGCGTTGCATTCTGCAGGCATTGTGTATTCGCGTTTGAGACAGATTTTTTACTTATTTGTATTTGCTTGCTATTGCTTACACTTGCCACCTCTTCGTAACTTTATTTAAGTGATATGTATAATTTAGGACTTACACTAAAGGCCTACTACACTGTAGGCGGCGTCGTAGCTAGAGAGATCCAGTTGGCGCAAGTTTATTAACAAACACTGTGTAGAGTCGATCTTCTAAGTGTAAATTTGCATTATTTTCAATGTAGAACATCGATCCAAAAAAACTTGGTTATCCCTAATCAGTTTTTTATCAGAGTTAATTTCCATATTAATGTAAAGATTACTTCGTTGTGATCACACGTGACGTAGTATTCAAATCAGGAAACGATAATCCAGTTTTTATTTGGATGTAAATTGTTATAGTTTTTTAACTGTCTAGATCGCTAAACTAATGAATGATTACTTGCAAGTACCTACTTGTGCAATAAATCAGCATTATTAATTTGTCCGATAATTTTTTAAAAAGCAATATGTTTGTTTTATACATGTTATATATAAAATAACACTGTATGTTAATGGAATAAAACATCAGAAGGTAACTAATGGTTGCAAATTGCTTAGAGGCAGTGAGCAAGTGCACTGTTTTTAGTAATCTTGAGGTTGAAAAACCGGCCAGATGTGTGTCGGGCCAATGAAACACACAATAAAGGGTTCCGTAGTTGGGATGAAATTATCCCAAAAACAAACTTAACCATAGACTTAACCGAGAACGGATACCTTTTATAATACCTTCACGTAACAACGACAGTGATCCTAAAAAGGTTTCGTTTTTTACTTTTGAGACAAAGAACCAACGGAACCCTAAAACTGGCATTCTCCCAATAATGAAGAAGTTACAGGTTCGAGGTTGATAATCACGGACCTTTGGAAGGCGTACCAGAGACCGAAACCAACTCGCAGAGGCCCGTTAGACGCTTTTAATGATATGAGGCACCAACCGGCGATTATCCCAGTTCACACTATGCAAGTGCACCCAAAGACAACCCACGGTTGGTGTAGGACTATTGCAGGATACAGATACAAAGATAATTGGATTATGGGTTTGGGTGGCTAAAGTGAACTGGTTATTAGGGACTATAGAAAGTCTATAGCCCATATTATTATGACACTAATATCTGGGATAAGAACTGCATCACGTAAAATTGCGTTCTTCAGCAAAGACGAGCGATCTAATTGGTACATAGGTAATTACAATTCTTGAAACAACTCTTTTCATTACTTTACGCTATTGCACAGTTCATTAACCTTTTTATTGACCTCCTCCACTGTGATCAGTACAATGAGAATAACTAGATGATAAAAACCATTTTTTTACCCATACTTACATTCAAATGAAAAATTAATAAAACCCAGACATCAGAATTCTAAACGAGGCTGCCCATAGTATCCAAGCATTGTCATGAATATCGCTGCAGGATTTTTTAATAGGTAATAATTGTGCTTAATATATAAATATTAATCCATTTTTTCATCCATTCATTATCTAACGTAAAATCCATATCCTAAGAATCTCAGAAAAATACTAAGATGGCACCCGGATGCGGTTTATATAAAATATGACTGGCATAAAATAATCGTGACTGCTTGGCTTTGACTTTATATAATACATAGAATATCTATACTATTAATGTAAAGAGGTCGTCATATTAGTATCAATTAAACATAAGGATTATATATTATTATTTATAATATTAAATCAACCGCAGACATTACCGGTTATTTCCACATCTGTCCATAAATGTTTGTCTTCCTTCAACTATATTTGTTGTATTAAATAAAATTGAATAGTACTCGTAAGTATGTCTGTTAGGCAAACGTAACTTTAGAAAAAAAATTTTTTTTTTCAGTATCTTACAGGTGTACGAGACACCAAAAAATATTATGAAAATTTAAATAGCCTATTGATTTTACATGAAAACTAAAATTGCTCATTAAAGATTCGTTACAAGGAAAACAAATGAAAATAAAACCTAATGCATTAGATAAATTACAATCCCTCACATAACATCTCTTGCGGGGCGGCTTAGCTCGGCCACTCTTATGCTGTTAGAAAGATACGACTGTTAACAGATGTAGAAACCGCGCGTTTAGTCTATTTTAGCTACTTTCACAGCATTATGTCGTACGGCATTTTACTATGGGGTCCGGCTGCTGACATTGAATCCATCTTGATTTTGCAAAAGAGAGCTGTCAGAGCCATTTATAATCTACGTCGCCGCGAATCTCTCAGGGAACTTTTTAAAAGGACTAATATTATGACGGTATCTTATCAATTATGTAAGAAAAATTCTACATCTTTTTAATAAAAATAAGCGAATCATAATTTTAATACTAGAAATAAAGATAAAACATATCAACCATTTTTCAGATTATCCAAAGTACATGCATCTTTTATGGGCTACTGTGTTAAATGTTACAATAAATTAATACCTTGTGATAAATAATTGCAATTAAATGAAACAAAATTTAAAACTCACATTAAACGTAGGTACACTTTGTAAACAAGCATACTGTAAGTTAGAGGATTATATCCAAGATAAGAACGTTTGGAAACATGCTGGTCCTGCTCCATAGATATGACAATCTAGAATCTAGACAAAATCAAACTGGTTGCTAATTTAACTGTAAAATTTATTCGTTTTTGACATTGATTTACATTCTGTAATTACTTTAATTCACACCCTGACTTATTAGTTGTTATTTTTTTCAAGAAAATCTTTTACTTTTTCCATGTTTGTACATATGTGAGCACCATAAAGTATCTATCAGAAGGTTTCCGGCGACTGGGACCGCAATTAACTGGGACCGCGATCCCAGTCGGCGGATCCATTTAATTTTAATATTTTTCTTCCGGCGACTGGGATCACCCATAAATTAATAAAATATATCTATTGTTCAAGCCAAAACAGTACAGTCAAACGAAGAATTTTACAATTGCAGCCAAGCGGTGCCAAGCTGTGCATTGTATAATTGAAGACACCGACTAGAAGAGTCATCAAAATTTATATAACTTCGTACATAAGAATAATTACCGAATGTTTTGTAAACGAAAACCTTCCTGAAAGTGTGTAGATCACGTTAATGAAAGAAACGTCAAAATTGGTTCATTAGTATTTGAGAAAATCGCGGACATACATACATACATGCATGCATACCTACATACATACATACGGGTCGAATACAGAACCTCCTTTTTTGAAGTCGGTTAAAAATAAAACGCGTGTTGGTGACGAAACAAAATGGCTTATACAGGGACAAATTAAATTAGCTAGCGAAACTTCGCGAATGATGATCGGTATCGATATCTAAACACGATAAAAGTAAAAATAATTTAACGATTTTTTTTGGGGTCACCAACTGCACTTCGTGTAGTCTTGAAATATCAGTTTAAAATTCAGCTTTTTAATGTGTAAACTTCATAGACGTGATGGGTATCTCAATACGAAAAAAACCGGCCAAGTACGTGTCGGACCACGCACAATGAAGGGTACGGAACCCTTCATTGTTTGCGTTGGAACGAATTTATCCCAAGAACAAACTTAACATTGTAGTTGAAAAACATGTTTTCCCATACATTCCAACTGAAAATGTAAGTTTGTACGCACAATATCGAGAGATTTACCATGTTGTTTCAAGATCATAGATTTCTTATTAATTTTCCTGTAATCTATAGGTAAGTATAGAACTATTTTCTGTATTTTTTTCAAAATTTTAGGCTCAGTAGTTTCGGAGATAAGGGGGGGAATGGTAAATTTCCGTCTATTGTCTTAAATAACTTTAATACAATTTACTTTAAGATTATGAAAATAAATATATTTGAAATCCTCACGGTAAGCCCTTTCATTTGATATATCACACGGTACAGATTGTGAAACTTTTTTTTATTGTCTATTTATCCCTCAAAAATTACTCCCATTTTCAAAACTCATTTATTTAAGTTACACGTCTGTGTTTGGGCCACAGAGATTCATATGTGTACCAAATTTCAACATAATCGGTCCATAAGATTCGGAGCAAATTGGCTGTGACAGACGGACAGACAGACAGACAGACACACGAGTGATCCTATAAGGGTTCCGTTTTTTCCTTTTGAGGTACGGAACCCTAAAAACTAAAGAAAACAGATTTTCTCAACTCATACTTCAGTAACAAAACATTCAGCGGTCGTTGAACCCAAAAAAAACATCTAAGTAATATTTTTGTTTTTATTTTATAGTGTTTAGATATCGATAGTCATTACGTCTGCACAGTTTCGCTAGCTAATTTAATTTAAACCTGTATAGTGCCACTGGCCTATATTACGGCTTTTATTTTCTACAGGGAGAGAGCGGTCATATTCTGAACCGGAAGTCATTCAGCTCAATATCGGTCAATCCTTAAGTATCGATTGTTTTCACGAAAACCGCAAAATCTACGGTTAGCGAAAAAGACGCTACTTTTCATAATCTTGGCTGTGTTTTTTTACACACTGTCTCAGCCCCATTTTCCAATTAATCTTGGATGAGATGGTCTTCCATCAATTCTATAGCAATCCAAAAAAAAAATGTACCTTTTGTTACTCGAAAATAACTAATACTCGTTTTGTTAATGAAAATTGCCATTACTGGGCAATTTTCATTCTTTTCGTTGCTATAGAAAACTGTCGAGTAACAAAAGGTACTTACATTTTTTTTAAATTACATAGAGAATACCGCTACAAAATTGTAGTAACCATAAATTCAGCTCATGAGTTTAGACCCACAAGAGCAGCAATTTATCGAAAGCTATTAAAGAAAAAATCTGCTGTTTCATAGAAATATCTTATATAATCTGTGTTCGCGATTTATTCCAATTTGCCAAAAATGTAAACAAATAGGAGTTTATGGAAAAATTACTTTAATTCCTACACAATAAAGTTCAATTTACGCTTCAACTTTAAACATTTTTATAACTTTTTCAATAGTGCTAGTCACTCTGAAATCAACTTAATCCACATTGAAATAAAGTAGATTTTTGTTTAACTTGAAATAGGGTGGGGTGTGCAGCACTGCGCTCTTTTACTATAGCAATACCTACGCGGTCAAAATGTAACATGGTACAGCTCATTTTTTTTTAATAGTTGACAAAAAAAAAACAACGCAGGGGCCGGGTTCCAGAATCATGAACTGTGGTACAGGTTGCGCGTCGATCGCTGGCATCCTAAGCTGTATAATTGCAATTGATGATTAAATGGATCTTACTAATAGTAATATACTAATGAATGAATAATAATATTATAAACGCGAAAGTTTGTGAGGATGGATGGATGGATGTTTGTTACTCTTTCACGCAAAAAATACTGAACCGATTTTGATGAAACCTTACAAGTAATATAGCTTATACGTCAGAATAACACATAGGATACTTTTACCCGATATTCCCACGGGATCGACACTTAGGTATGCGGGTGAAACCGTGGGGCGCTGCAAGTAAATAAATAAGAAAGAAAAAAAGAAAGAAAATACGTTTATTTGTGGCAAACGCTTTAAAAGAAAAAAAAAACACAAAAAATCAAACTTGTCATAGAGCATCTTCTTCACAACGAAGTCGCAGTATGCAGTTAATGTCGGTTTAATAGAAACATAGTAAACAGACATATCAAGGTTGATAATGCATCTGTAACCAATGGCGTCATCGTAGGCGTAAATTTATTAACTAGAATAAAATATACTTTTCGATAAGAATCAGATTCAAAAGGTGAAAAAGTCGAGATATGGAAAATCCCAGTCATCTATGACATAAGCAGTAACTATTAGGCATATTATCTCTGAACCGTTTACGTGAACTGAAATGCTTAAGTTTACACACGTGACAATTTTTATATTAATATTTATTGGAGTGGCTTACTTTGCTTTCCAAAAACCATATTTTTCTCTATTGTGATGAATAGAAGAACCCGTAAAGATTTTCGCTATATTTAATTTGTAGATTGATTGATTCTGCCAAAGTTAAGCAACTATACATTTACATCATCATCCTAGCCTTTTTCCAACTGTGTTTGGGGTCGGTTTCCAGTCTAACCGGATGCAGCTGAGTACATACCAGTATTTTACATGGAGCAACTGCCTATCTGACCTCCACAACCCAGTGACTGGGTAATACGAAACCCCTTGGTCAGACTGATTGTCAGACTTCCGGGCTTCTGACGACCCGTAGCGACTGTCAAAGATCCACGAATGACAGCCGGGACCAACGGCTTGCACGGTTTTAATAAGCCGTTGGGCCCGGCTGCCCCGAATTTCCAACGCACAGAGGGGTCTTGGTATGTCAAGATGATCACCCATCCACGGACCAACCGCTGCAAGCGTAGCTCAACCTGATCGATCGACCCGTGCTGCTATTATTAATTAGCCACAAGCCCCCCAATAAGAAAAAAAGAAAATTGATCGCTAAATGGAAAGCGTCTGTTACTCAGACTGTACAAGTAACAGAGGAAAAACACGAGGGAAATGGCACAATGAGAGCAAAACCATATCAGTACACATGCGTAACTCATGCCACTCTATGGTGCATTAATTAATTAGTAATGAATATATTGATTGAGCTCCAATATATAATTGAGGTTTCTATAAGAAATAATGTTTTTTTAACACTAAAGTGTTTATTTTATTAAGCAAAGTGGTGGACTTGGTAGCGGAGATATCAATAAAGTGCCATTTATGGCAAAAGTGCCGCAACAGTAGTGAACCTAATATTGTTTCTATGCACCAAGGTGATCTCAAACGCTATCTACATACTGCATAGTTCAAGGATATCCAAAGACGAAGATGCTATGATATTCACTATCGCTTCTGACTAATCGCAACTCAACAAAAACGTCGTCTTTACTACATTCATAACCTGTTGTGGGAAGCATTATAAAAACTAATTGTTTTTTCCCGCACATACGTATTATGAGTTCCTATGAACTTTGAACACGCTCACAGACTTAATATATAAAAGGATGCTAGCTACTACACGTAGCCAGTTACCGAAGGAATCATGAAGACGGTGCGTTCTTGCATCGTCCTCTGCCTCATATTAGGCTTTAGCGATGCATATTCAGGTAATTGTCATACAAGTTTTTGTGCTTCAGTATTGTAATTACAGTTTTTGCATTGTTAATTTTGTCTGGTACAATTGACAGACAAAATCATTTTTTGAAGTCACTAATAATTAATGATTTTTGTATTTTGTTTAATGACATGGAACTTTGTTTTCAGTGAGGCTTGGGCGCTCGTATACGCACCAGGGAGCTAGCGGCGGCGGTGGAGGCGGAGGAGGGTTCGGATATGGTGGCGGAGGCGGAGGCGGCGGAGGTTTTAGCTTCGGTGGAGGCTCAAGCCACGCCTTTGACAGCGGCTTCAGTGGCATCCGCGATGGAGTCGGAAGCATACTCAGCGACGTCCAATCTGGGCTCTCCGCCCTAGGAAGTGCTGGTGCTGGTTTAAGCGGTAGCCTAGGAGGTGGAGCAAATGGAAAATCAATCTATACGAAATCAGAAGACGGAAAATCTGGTGGATTTGCCTTTACTGGCACACTTGACGGTGGTAAAGGTGGATATGGCGGCGGCGGAGGATACAGTGGAGGTGGGAATGGCGGCGGCGGCGGCTATGGAGGTGGTGCTGGATTTGGCGGAGGCTCTGGAGGCGGAGGAGGCCTTGGGGCTGGAGGCTCTGGAGGAAGAGGAAGCTCTGGAAGTGGAGGATACGGTAGTGGAGGCTCCGGAGGACATGGAAGTTCTGGAGGATATGGCGGAAGCAGTGGAAGTGGTGGAATTAGTGGGGGACTGAACTTTGGCGGCGGATTAGGTGGAGGTGGAAGTGGGGGCGGTGGATATGGCGGCGGTGGCTCAGGCGGTGGTGGCCACGGAGGTGGGGGCAGTGCTGGTGGGGGTCACGGAAGTAGTGGTGGATCGGGACACGGCGCTATTATTGGCAGTGGAAGTGGAGGTGGATTTGGCGGAGGCTTTGGAAGCGGTAGCGGAGGTGGCCTCGGCGGAGGTTATGGAGGAAGTGGAGGAAGTGGGGCCGGAGGTGGTTCCAGTGGCGGCCACGGAGGTAGCTCAGGAGGAGGACATGGAGGCGGCTCTGGTGGAGCACATGAGGGTAGCTCTGGTGGACTAAGTTTTGGCGTTGGACTTGTCGGAAGTGGAAGTAGTAGTGGTGGACTTGGTGGAAGTGGATCCGGTAGTGGTGGCCACGGAGGTGGTGGTGGAGGATACGGAGGCAGTGGTGGCCGGGGAAGCGGCAGTGGCGGTGGAAGCGCAGATGGATATGGCGGAGGCGCTGGTGGAGGCCTCGGTGGCGGTAGCGGTGGAGGCTACGGCGGCAGCAGTGGAGGAGGCTACGGCGGAAGCAGTGGAGGAGGCATCGGCGGTGGTAGTGGAGGTGGCCTTGGCGGTGGAAGCGCCGGTGGATACGGCGGTGGATCGAGCGGTGGTCGAGGAAGTAGCTCAGGGGGCGGAAGTGGGTCACTAGGCAGCAGTTTACTTATTGAAATTGGAAGTAGCGGCTCAAGTGGTGGTGGCCTTGGAGGCAAAGGGCATGGACACGGCCATGGAGGTGGCCTCGGAGGAGGTAGCGGTGGCGGCTATGGCGGAGGCCTCGGTGGAGGCGGCGGCGGTGGTTATGGAGGAAGCGGGGGCTCTGGAGGTAGTGGGAGCTCTGGAGGAAGTGGATCAAGTAGTGGAAGCCTCTCATTTGGTGGAGGTTTCGGAGGAACTAGCTCCGGAGGTGGGCTTGGAGGAGGCTCCGGAGGTGGACTTGGCGGAGGTAGTGGCGGCAGCGGGGGTAAAGGATACGGTGGCGGTAGCGGGGGTGGCCTCGGTAGCTTAGCCAGCGGTTTCCTCGGAGGATTCGGTATTAGCGGCAGTAGCGGTGGGTACGGGGGTGCGTCTGGCGGTGGCAGCGGAAGTGCCGGTGGTTACGGTGGCTCATCCGGTGGCAGCGGGCTTGGTAGCGGAGGCGCCGGTGGTTACGGTGGCTCATTCGGCGGAGGCGGCGGGCTCGGTGGCGGAGGCGGCGGCGGTGGTGGAGGCGGCGGTGGTTACGGAGGAGGAGCTTCCAGTAACAGTGACGCCTCCAGTTCAGCTGGTGGATACGGCGGTAATGGCGGTTCTGGTGGCTGCCAAACTTGTGGTTCCGGCGGCAGTGGATACGGCCAGTCGGGCGCTTACGCATCTGCCAAAGCGTCGGCCTCAGCTAACGCCGGCGCCGGTAGCTACGGCTAATCTCTATAACGTCTCAGTTCGATAAACATAGTCAGGTTCTCACGGCCATATTGAATGTAATCAAAGTGATGTATAATGCCTCGTAGTCATTAAACTTATTTATAGTTATTTTAACAGTTGTTTCATTTAAAACAGACTCCAACCTACTTAGTAATTCAGTAGTAGTAGTACTGAAATTGCTTATACATGTCTGAACTTCGCTTTTAAATGGTAAAAATTTAAAAGTGAAGTTTAGACATTCCTAATCAATTTCAGTAAAGAATTTCAAATCTCTACACATAAAATAACAGCACTGAATTTAACTAATGGAAAAGTATGAAGCAGTCGCAAAAGCAGTTTCAAATTCAATTTAAACACATAAACAAACCATTGAACTAGCTAACCCATCTACTTTGTCCTGTTCAATACTAAAACAATGTATATCAAGTTGACAAGGTCCTATCGATAGATGATTACAACAATAATAATTACATATTCTATCAAAGTCTATAATTTAATAATAATAGATTTCAAGTTAATTATACAACTCATCTAATCGTAGCTTACTTGGATAAAGCCTATTAAAAGGTCCACATCACGCTTGTCTGACTTATTTTATAACTAAGTAGGTTTTAATAATACCAGCCTGTACTTAATTACTGTGCTCATAGGCAAAGGCTCTCATAAAATATTATTTAATGCACATCTGACACGGAGAAGCTTTGAGCATTGAGCAGTGTTCCCAATGCATGCTCACTGGACGTTGGCATATGTCACTAGATGTCGAAAAAAAAGTCAACATTCCTGTATAAATATGATAGGTTCTTTATCCGCGAACTGGCACTGACGAAATGATTTCGCAAACCATCACGAAATTATCCAAATTCGCTAATTATAAAATTGGATCACCTGCGCGTAGCATTTATTTCATTTATTTTGTTGCTTGTTATTCTAAATGCCAGCGCATTAGAGCTATAATAATAATATAAACTCTAAAAACTTACTACAAAAAATTTAATCATCAATTCCAATGATAACTATTTCGTGCTAATTCCGTCTCACAAAAACTATTCCACAATTATTTTAATAATAACTAGCTTTTTATATAAATTTTTTCAAACATCTTTATGGACTTTGACCGTTTTTATACGTAGACTAAAAACGTGATGTTAGTAAAGTATTGCGTATATACCTAGTGTAATTTGAGCTATTATTGATCGAAGAATTTGAGCATTTACTTGATTCATCGCACATCTTTGTTCATATTTTTTATTTCCGGAATAAGCAGATCATCATGATTGTACACAAGTGGTACACACGGCTACACATCAAGCTATACATAACCAGTATAAGCTGACTTCTGATTGTACGAAAAGCCTATACAATGCGAGGTCAGCTAAAACTGGAAATGTATAGCTTGATGTGTAGCCGTGTGTACAAAACTAATTGATGTAGGTAACTAGTACATTATTCGTTCTATCGCTATAATAGAATCGTGATTGATAAGTTTTGATCGCGATCGCACAAGAACACGATAGGTATTTCAATGGGATAAAATTGTAAGCCACGTGCAGCTGTTTCAAGGTACGGACCACATGTTTTACAAAGTATGTTAAGATACCTCTTGACGTTACATAAATAAACACGTAACGCAAATTTTCAATTTTCACATTGTAGTGTTTTTTTAAATTGTTTGTTTTTTTTTAGTTTTTACATTCTTTATAGCATTAAATAAAAACCGGACGTTTTGGAATTCAGCCATTCTGCGAATTGGAACTTTTTGTCAACCCGACATTTTGCGGCTCGGTCTTTCTGGACCGGTCTCTAGATGCGGTCAACCATAGGCACGAACGATGAAGAGTCTTACAGCTATTTCACTAACAACAAAGTATAATAATGTTGAAAAAAAGTCAAGCAGAAAGGCTATGTGGTAGCGCTTTCTTGAAAAAACTCGCTGACAATTAAGATTAAAAAATTTCAAGAAAGAAAAGAACAAAGGCAGGTCTTCCAGAACTGCAAAAAATATCAATGAAACAACACGTTCAAGAGGTACTTAATTACAGCTACATTTTTCAACACGTGTGTCACCGTTTTCTGACGTGCATGACAATAGCTGATGTGAAATAATTGAGCTATTATAGGCTGCACCCACGGTGCAATTATATGACTATTAATTGATTAATGAGTATCTACTATGTTTGCTAGAATAGGCATTATAACGATTTCATTAACACCTGCTTAGTTTTAAAATGGTTATCGTTCACGCAAGTTCAACTAAAAGCAGTAGAGTATAGTTGCAATAACCTCTCGGGGATTGCAGGCGTGATGTTATGTATGGATAAAAGGAATAGGTACAGACGCCAGCACATCAAGCTTCTACAATCTGTCAAATAGCTTTAATAGATTTTTAACTTTATCGCTAAAGTATAAGGTTCGAGGTTGATTGGGAAAGTTTGACAGTCTCGGGTAGGTCGGGTAGTCGGTCTTCATATTTTCTGACTGACCTATTGACAATTCAAAAGTGCCTGTAAATGGTTTAATTGAAATAAATGCTTTGAGTTTGAGTTTGAGTTGAGTAGCTTGATGTGCTGGCGTTCGGTTATAATTGCGGTCGCTTTTCATCGGGTTTTTCACAAAATATTGGCATACTTTGTTAGGTATTCCACTATAAATATTCTGCTTTTAGTGTTTACAATTGGCCATGATACGTCTCTTTAGATAATCCTACAGTAAAAAATCAGGATTTGTCTAATCTGGTGAAAATGGGGGTCAATTAATGTCAACATTTCTTGGAATTTGTTTCGAAAACATTCTTCAGAAAGTTTCGAATATGTTTCGTGCTGCTAGGTTTCTGGCTCCGTCTTTTCTAGGTCTGGCTGATTGATTGGATGAGACAAAAATTAAATATTAATTGTGTTGCGAAAGCCAGAAGCAGTAACAGCAGCACCTGTGCTGGCCTCTTTAAGGAAGCATAATGTAACTACCCCACCTCACCTGTCGGACAAAGAGAATTTAGGGTTCCTACGTGGTCAAAAAAGATTGTTCTTCTTCACAATAGTGTTTTTTTATTTTCATTTACAGATTCTCTGTGATCAAAATGGGATCAGTTACCTACTCGTACTAATTTGTTGAAAGTATTGGATAGTTTTTCAATAGATTTAGGAACTTTATGGTAACTAATCCGATAGTCATGGTTTTATAAATGGTCCATAACGAAAATTTTCTACATTTTAACTACATAGATGGTGGATAACAAACATCTGTAAAATGTGGCAACAAATGAAAAAGGTGGCCAAAGTTGTTTACATTCGAATTGGCCAATTGGCTCCTCTGTTCAAATATTTCGTAAAAAAAGAACTTTGCCTGCGCATTTGGTGCAGGCGGCACTTGAACAGTCAATGTTTTTCACCGAACCACCAAGTTCTGGTATGTATTCTGACATTGTTTTTTACCGAACCACCTAGTTCTGTATCTTGTATTCAACACAGAAATAAAAAAGTAATATCTGTGGTATTCAAAAAAGTCCCATCGATTTGATAGGATAGGAGAGGAAAATTTATATTTATTACATTGTATGTGTGCTTTGTCAGTTAGTCCACGAAAGCGATAACTGTAATAGCAACCTACTGTTAAAGAAGTAGTTTATATAAATTTATTCAGGCGCTAAAGCCGCACACACCACAGCGGCAGCGCTAGTTATACTAACGAATACTACAAAAAGTATTTACCTACAGGCAAACAAAGAAAACGAAATCAAAACCATTATATGCGGTAACCATAATATGCGGTGGGTACACCACAATTGCGGCGATAGGTCCTTCTTTGAGGAGTGGCTAGAGAGCCGTCACCGGACACGGTTTCTTCGGGAGGTTCTTGTTCCGTATAAGGCGAGAAGAAACACCTGGGTGACACCATTGAATGGATCACCCGGAACACACGGTGGAGGTGTGCCCGGCTTGGGCGAAGCCCCACCGCATCCTCACCATGGCCATGGTACGGAGCGTGAGTGCATGGCAAGCTGTCACCTCCTTCTGCAAAGCAGTAATGCTTGCAAAGGAGGGGGCGGAACGCGTGAGGGAGAGGCAATCTTTGCGCCCTCATGCCCCTAGTCGCCGCAGGAGACACTCTGGGCGTCGGGAGTCGAGAGCCGATTTCCGGCCACCGTAGTCACGGACCTGCGGACGAGCAATGGGCAGCTCGCCGTTCGTTAAGGACTAGGCCCGGGTCAACGGCGCGTTGTGTTCCACGCGCGCCTCAAAGAGATGTCAGCACTAACTGACGGCATTCGCTAGGGCCGATGCCTGCCAGGGTCGCGGGTTGTTCGAAAGAGTTACTGTGGCCTCTGGCTATCTGAAGGAACACGGGTGGGTTTCAGCCAGTTAAAGTCTGACACGCCCTCCCGCTCCACCCAGAGCGGGAGAAGTTATTTGATAATTTCCCACCCAAAAACAAAAATAAGGGCAGGATGGAGCTCTCGGTACCGTCCCAGACAATGGCGAAGTCGGAAGTGTGTGTGCGCATGTGTGTTGTGCATGACGCTTGTACACAAGGTAACCACAAGTAAAGCTCGCGTCGCTTCTTGAGATAAAAATATTATACGTATAATATACCTAACAGTGTGGTCAGAAAAGACCAAATTCGGGGCTAAAATGTGTTGTATATAGGGATTATAGATACTTACAAATCTAGACCGACATAGGACGGTGCAAAGTCATAGTACCTATATACCTACTGAGCAAAATAATAACCGCAGCGCCTAGCAGAAAACGTTCTGCAAATGTAGGTATGAGGAACGTACGTACGTTGAAATACCGAAGAACTAAAAATAGGTAGCATCCGTTCACAGTTAAAAATTAAAATAATAAATATTTAATTCAGTATTAAAATCAGAGGTAAACTAACTGTCAACAAACTGAGACAGAGAAACGGCTAATTAGAAAATAAACCTCATTGTTGTCTACTTACTTTAGAATAGTCCCTGCGAGGGGCTGTTGGTACTTTTACCCCGGCCAGGCACGCCCTGCGGGCAGTCAGCTAGCACACCTCTCAGCTTGTTTAAAAAAACATCAGAATTAGGTAGCTAATCATAGTCGTTGCTTGTTGCCAATTTAAGAGAGAAGACATAATCTTAATTATAGGTACCTAGCTACATTACTATCAACCCGTCCCTGCTTAGCACGCCTTTACAACGTGATAAAATATTGAGATTTCTTCAGTACTTTAGTGTTATGTAAAATGTTTGTATGTATTATACACTGTATAAACCTTCCGAAATAAATGCTTGAAAATTATGGCCAAACCATACTTCAAAATCATTTCATTTCAGACACGAAAAGTTATTTCAATTTATATTATGTAAGTATGGATATACAGTAACTGGGTTGTGGAGGGCGGATAGGCAGTCGCTCCATGTAAAATACTGGTATTCAGCTGCATCCGGTTAGACTGGAAGCCGACCCCAACATAGTTGAGAAAAGGCTAGGCAGATGATGATGGATATACATAATTATAGTTATGAAAAAGTAGTTACTTAATGGGTATTCATGGCGTTGGGATTTGCAGTATCGGCAGAGGTTACAAAATATTTGTTAATGAGCGCCTACAGCTTAGTGAATGAATGCAGCATTAGCCAACAGACATTTTTGGAACAGGCGCTGGTTCCGTTTTTTATCCTACTGAATATTGGCAGAATTGTCGACATCGGCACCATTGCCATAAAGGAAAATAGAATAGAATAGAACAAGGCACTTAGTATTGAAATATAAAATAAATAAATACCTTTATCCG
This sequence comes from Gortyna flavago, assembly GCA_963669345.1. Classification (NCBI taxonomy): domain Eukaryota; kingdom Metazoa; phylum Arthropoda; class Insecta; order Lepidoptera; family Noctuidae; genus Gortyna; species Gortyna flavago. Next base: position 3,344,840 of record OY770126.1, read on the forward strand.
TGTGTGGTGTTCACTAACATTTTCATGCTCACTAGAAATTCCATCTTTATGTTCCACAAAACTAATATACACGTCCTATCATTTATACACACACTCACACACATACTTTATGGTTAATACACTAATAAACAATTCAATATAAAAAACGGAACAATCGAAAGTTTTCAAAAACAAACGCCATTGCAGAGAAGAGTTGAAGGCGCGGAAGTAATAATTTTCATGTTCTATTTTTGAAATTTTGTTTTTCTTTTATGGTTGTTTTGTTTGCTATCTTCTAATGAATGCCCAATGAGTTTGAATTGTATTAAACCTTTTAATTTTAACTATGTACCTAACTCCCTACTATAAATAGGTATAATATCAACTGCATTTTTATAATATTTTCAAATAATTATTTTATAAATGTCTCGTAGAGGTGAAACAAATTTATAATTATTAGGATCTCAGTAAGTTATCATAAATAAATCTAACTAATTAGTCGGTACTTGATCTTCAAATGAACGGAGTTAATTTGGTGAGTGCGTTCCGGGCACTGACAGTACTGGCACATAATGTCAGAATTCATTCATTCATTTTCAAATATCTTTATTTACCAATGGAACAATAAACAAAATGCAATAAGAGTGTGCGAAGAAGATTCGTATAAAATAACTTTTTATAACCCGACTACGGTAAAGCCAAAGGACGCTTATGATTAAACAGGCTACTTATTGTATTTTTTGACAAACGAGGTATCGTTGGAAGCGTAAAATTGTTCCACACGCGGAACAATTTTACGTCATAAAGCCTATCAGCCAATATGACGTAAAATTGATAAAGATTAATAAAAGCATATTTCAGGAATAGCATATTTTAGGAACGAATGTGTGGGTGCTGCTGCAAGCTGTTGCGCTTGCACATGCGCAGTCAAGGAAAAAAGACAAAGAGTAGTGAGTAGAGCTTATTTGGTGAAGAAGTTCGTCCGGGAGAGTAGTAGCCTCGGTAGTTTCCACCATTACTGTATTTCTGCCGCCTAGCAGCGTTGTTTTGCCGTTTCGCTACCGTCACATGGGCGTAAGGTAAAACATTTATTCACTGTTCATTACTTTTATGTTATACAATAGCTCTTGTAGTAATAATAATAATAATAAATAGATCGATTAGTGCGCCGTACAATGATTGTCGATGTTACCATTCCACATGACGGGAACCTCGTGAAAGCTGAGAAAGAGAAACAAATTAAATATCTTGACTTAGCACACGAGGTTGTTGACATGTGGAATGTGAGCTCGGCTGTCATTGTCCCGATTGTCGTATCGGCCAATGGCCTGATGGCCGAAAGCCTCGATCAACATCTATCGAGGCTCTCGTTAGGCGGTTGGATCAAGGGCCTGATTCAGAAGGCAGTACTCCTCGATACGGCTCGCATAGTGAGGAGGTTCCTGTCTCTGGAGACCTAACCACCGGTAGCTTGGACCCTGCTCCCGACACCGGCGGATCCCTATTTTTTTTATATTTTTAAATGTTTTTTTTATACATATTTTTATATTTTAAGAAATATTTAAAAATGTAAAAAAAAATTATATATAAATAAATAAAAGAATAATAATAATTTATTTGCATCAAGTTTCACATTTTACATTAAACACATGGTAGTAATACAGTTTAAAGTAATTTATACAATAGTGTGGCGACACCAGCACCCTTGCTAAGTTGCCAAGGCAACTTGTGTTAAAGATGCTGGGCCCGACCCTTTATTAGAAGTTTCTTAATTGCATTTAGGTACATACATGCCATTTTGCAATTATGTGAATAGTTTATTATATGGCATAGATAAACGAACAAATAAACTAATTAGGAATGGAAATATAACAAAAAGAGTAATGAAACGGCCAAGCCTCATATTTTGACTAAGTTTTAGAGTTTGTGAAGTTAGGTTTTGTAGAGTTAGGGCTTGTAGAGTTAGAAGCTTGGCTCTACATGAGATCTGGGGGTCTAAAAAGGCCACTTTCGCAGAATCATAACACAATTCATATCACGCAATTCATCTGTTTGACAGTTTCACACCTATATATCCCTGAAGGGTTAGGCAGACGTGTACCTATAGCATTTTACGAATTTCCATAAAAACTGTCATACAGATGAAATTGCGTGATATGAATTGCTTTATGAATCTGCCAATGTGGCCTTTTTAGGCCCCCTGATAACCTTTTGACAGAGCAAGCCACACGGTCTCGTCTTGGCAGCATTTTACATGAAAATGTTTTTGGTGAAAACTCTATTAGGTAGGTACTACCTACACTGAAGTTAACTCTGATTCAGGACACTGACTTTACCTATGGCACAGCTAGGACAGGTTCGAGAGGAATGATATCATACCCTACAGCCTGCGTGTTAAGCTACATATTTCAGGTGACCAGCTATAGCCATAAATAACTCACAAAATAACAATAATAAGACAAAGACACACTTGTTAAATCCAATAGTAAGAGTAAATGAGACAAATTTATTTTCATTATCCCCTTCGCGTATCTTCGCGTATAATGTTGGGCCGTGAAGAAGACGGAAGAAAAAAGATTGCATGCAGCGGAGATGAGAATGTTGAGATGGATGTGTGGAGTGACGAGAATGGATAAAGTAAAAAAATTGTATTTAAGATGGCGCTAGTGACAGAAAAGTTAAAAGGAAATCGTTTGGATTGGTATGGGCATGTGATGAGAAGGGACGAAACGCATGTGACTAAAAGAGTGATAAATATGATGGATGCAGAGGGAGAGGAAGGCCGAAGAAAATATGGATGGATTGTGTGAGGAATGATATGAAAGAGAAGGGAGTGAATGATAGCGGGACGGTTGACAGGGGAGAATGGAAAAATGAAACATGTTGCTCCGACAACAAGTAACATGGGATAAGGACAGGAAGATGATGAAGATGATGATCCTCTCCGCATATGCAAAACTTTTTGTCTGGCCCCATCAGTTGCTAGCCATAGACTGAAGCCCAACCGTGGCCCAACAAACATCGGCTGTCACAGTTTTCTTTGGAAATAATTACCCAACTTCATATTACCAACTAAGTTACTGTCAAATCAAAGCTTTTTTATTATATTATATTATTTGAAAAAAAAATACAATGCTCTACGTACGGAAATAGGGCTCCGTCGAAAATTTCACAGAATAAAAACTAAGTAAAAGTTACATTACTGCTACAGAAAAACAACATATTGATGTCATATTTCTATCGCAGGCAATTTGTATGATTCCGCGTTTTATAAACGGCGTCGCCCGTTTAAAACCGCTCGCTGTTTTAAAATATGCCGCAAAGGCAAGTAGGCAAATTGGCGACCCGAGGGTAGGTTTGGTTAGGTTACTTTAAACCCTTCACACAGAAATAGGAGCCCCGCGAAGCGCGAAGCGGGGCTTTGTCGACGTTCCGACTAAAACTAGGTGTAGCCGCACTTCGGCTATTATAATAGCCGTAATATATATTAAAACAGCGAGCGTTTTTAAACGGACGACGCCGCTTGTAAAACGCGGAATCATATCTACAAATTGCCTGCGACATATCTTAGTAAAAAAGTTATGTCCCTGATTTTTTTTTTTTTTTTTGACTTCTTATCAAACTACACAATCTTAAAGGTGTGTAATGTTTAAAAATATAATTATACAAATAAAATGAGGAGGCATTAACAAAAAAAAAAATGTAATCTCAATGGATGCAATGACATACCTAATGCCAAATAGTCGATTTCTCAAATAATATCTACTTACCTAAGTACTTAGTAACTAATACAAAAAGCATAATTTATTCACTAAGTCAACTCAGTTTCACTAAATCATCAGTTTTTTTTTGGAACATGTTAGGTATAAATAAATGAGTTTCGTATTGTTTATTTTAATTACCTTAAATAAATAAATTTAAAAATAATTAACATAATAAATGATTTTCCCTTTAATTATTATGATGTCTGCAGTGGGACAATACAAGTTAGATTATTTATGATGTGTTATAGAATTGAAAACATTGCAATCTTTTGAGCATGAGTGACCACAACAAGGATGTCTAATATAAAACCTAAAATTAAGAGCTACCTAATTAAGAATAATGTCTTACAAAAAAGTTAATGACTACAAGAAGATTGTATTTTTGTTCTACAAGCTGACAATTTAATCGTTAAAATCGGTCCTTGCAGCCGTAATTTTATATCCCACCGCTTCACACTCATAAGCTTAATGCATAAGATTAAGGGTTAAAGGAATTGAGACAGCAATTATAAACAACTTAGATCACCAATCCATGTGCTGAATAGATTGTAGCAATCGTCGAGTAGTTCAGGACTTGATCATAGGATTGAAGAGCCATTCTTGATTATTTGACACACTTACTGGACCCAGCAGTGTCACTGGTGCTTGAGGATTGAGCTTTAGGCAGTCCAAGACTCAAAGCCCGCACGCCGAGTAAGGCCCGGACTCCACTGAAGCGGAGCTAGGCGGAGCGGAGCGGAGACGTGCAGGAATCGACCAATCACAATGATTGAAATCCTCATCGCGTCACTCGTCTCGTCTGTGGTTGGACGACTCCCGCACGTCTCCGCTCCGCTCCGCTTCAGTGGAGTCCGGGCCTTAGTATTTGTATCTCACGAAGCGACGACGCGCGCTTTACTTGTGTACATACACGCTGTGAATGTGTGTGAGCGCAAGAGCTCTCGGTATCGTCCGAGACAATGGTGAGATAAGGCGCGCGTCGTTTCGTTACATAAAAATACTGTTTGTAAGCAAGGTTTTAACAAAACTCGAACTACACATGCGTCATGTTCGTGAACGGGCGCTGTCAGTAGGGACTGGTCATCTCTTTGCTGCCATGGCTTATTTTAATTTAATATTTGAATAGTTTTTTTTTACGTCTTTACATTACGGCCGCATTTAAAGTTTTACATCGTTCTCACATGCATAATTTTTAACATGAATGATGTAACCGAGTTTTTATAACCATATTATTTAATTTAAAAGAGTGTCCATGGAGTTTCTTGCCCGTTCTTCTCCATAGGTACCTAGCTACGCTTTAGAATGGGCAACTAGCTTCATCTTTCTGACTGACCGACCCCTTGACAATTCAAAAGTGCCTGTAATTGGTTTAATTGAAATAAATGCTTTGAGTTTGAGTTTACAGTAGAAAGAACGAGTATTTAATCCGATAAAAGACTGAACAAATGAAATCACTTGGTCATCATCATCTGCCTAGCTCTTTCCCAACTATGTTGGGGTTGGCTTCCAGTCTAACCGGATGCAGCTGAATACCAGTATTTTACATGGAGCGACTGCCTATCTGACCTCCACAACCCAGTTACTGGGTGATACGATACCACTTGGTACGACTGGTTGTCAGACTTTCGGGCTTCTGACTAGCCGTAACGACTGCAAAAGATCTGCGAATGACAGCCGGGACCAACGGCTTAACGTGCATTCCGAGGCACGAAGGGGTCTCGGTATGTAAAGATGGTCACCCATCCACAGACCAACCGCGGCAAGCGTAGCTTAACCATATCGATCGACCTGCGCGGCTGTTATTACTTAGCCACGGGCCCCTCCCAAATGAAATAACTTGGTATCTTTGCGAAAAAAGTTGATGTTGAGTCGATGCCACTTTGTGAACCGTCTAACTGCTGTAAACTAGACTTCAACCTGAAAGCAAAATAAACTTGTTTTAGTTATAAGTATTTGTTACTTTGCGTTCTTTTTTCTATAGGAACTAAACTAGAGTTTCAGTTAGGCGCGAATTGGTTCGGCCTAACAACAGTAAAAAACGATTATTAATTTCAAAAGATTACAATAAATAAAATCCGTCAGACTCTCCAAGGCTCATTTTGACATTTCACAGTGCACCTCCTATGTAATTTCTGCCTTAGTCGTGTATAGTGTCTTTTTAACCGACTTCAAAAAAGGAGGAGGTTCTCAATTCGGATGTGTTTTTTTTTCGAAGTGGAAACTTCTTTAGGCGCTTTGGGCATTTTTTGTGATGGGAAAAAACCATTCAACTCGTGACACTGTTACCGATACCGACACCTCTGTGTTAAGTTTTGGCCATTATAAAGACATCAACGCCCGGTACATTTTCTTTGGGAAGAATGACCTTTAAACATATTTATAAAGTTACTATGCTTTTAAAAATACACACGTAATTGTTCAAGTTTCCACTTCTGTCGGCACTCCTGAAATGCCACTGTTTTTTTTTATGTATGTTCGGGCATAACTCCACAAGTAAGTATACCTAGACCGATTTCCAAAATGATTTTGTGGTCGAAAGAAGTTTTTAAATAAAATAGATCATAGACATTGACATAGACTATAGACCCCATCTATCAGGCGTCATCGAGGTCAAGAGTAGGCCCGTTCAGCAATAAAAGTAAATATACAGACGTGTTTATTTTACGTCGACACTTCGTGATAGGACTATCCGAAATATTTGTTTAAAATTAATAAAAAGTTTTCAAGTTTAAAACATACGCAGACAGTCCGAATCGAATGTAAAGTGATATCACCATAATACCATATGCATACTATTTATTAACGTTTGTAAAACACTTTGTCGTGCGTAAACACTCGCATAAGCACCGAAGCTTACGATTATTTTTATTATTACTTTGCAAGAATTAAATACCTAAACTAAAATGTCTCTGTGTTCACCAACATTCAAACCACTGCCGGTTAGGTATTTAAAAAGATTCAATATTTAATCAATTGATTTTATTGTTTGGTCAGTTGGTGAACACAAGACTTAGTATAATACTAGCTGACCCGCCGAACTTTGTATCGCCTCGGATTCAATATAAACGAATGTATGAGAAAATGAATTATGTCTACTATAATTTTTCTGTGAATATAGTTATTCTGCTATTCGGAGCAGAGACAAATCCAACAAATCAAATATCATCAAAATCGGTCCAGCCGTTCTTGAGTTATAAATGATGTAATTAACCCGACTTTGTTTTTTTATATATAGATAGAAGATTACCTAAGAAGTTTAGTTTTTCAACTACAAAACAAATAAATTAATATAAATAGGTCAGTTTCTAAAACTTACATAACAAAAACTATAAATATTTCTACACAATAATCGTACTAACAAACAAAGCTCGCAGAAAAACAATAATTTAGTATCCCGAATTTATCTATTAAAACACATCTGTTAGTTGTGCTTTACCAACCCTTGAAAACGCACGGTTTAAATTGTAATTGGCTAAAGTCCTCATCTCGTGTAACCTATCCACTAATAATCTATGACAGTCTAACTAAAAACCATACGTCGTAAGTACCTGTAAACCGAGTGAACCTAAAACTCACCAGTCACACGAGCACCCAGCATCATCATCTATAGACGACTGCGCCCGTGCAAAGGGAAAGAACCACTCCAAACAGATCCCGCGTTCGATAAACCAATTCGTAGAACAACAATAACAAAATAATATTTCCTTATCAGCTCACTGCTAACGAATAAAAAAGATTTCCAGGTATCTATCTATAAGAAGGTAATTGTGTAAGGTTTGTTGTCCTGGGTAAGCTATAATTTATAACATATTATACCAATTATGTTGGTCAGATAATAATATGAGTTACGAAAGTCGAACAGCATTATTTATTATAATATATTTAGCGCTTTTACTTGACGAGTCAAGCAATACAATAAGAAACTCTTTTCTCCATAGAAACGCCCTCGCCTGTTTTCTTTCTGGTTAATGACCATAAAGCAATGTTTTTTTACTGAATAATAAATATTAGTTCTACTTATATGCCTTCCTTTTTAATGATACATTATTCTTATAAGCACTAAAACCCTCAAAAAATGCTCAAAATTACCGATTTAAACCGCAGTAAACAGACGCATAGTGTACGACTATTAATGAAAAAAGAAAAACATAGGGATACAGTATATTCCTTCTTATTCAGTTTATGAAATATCTTATAAATTGGTCCAATATTGGAGGAGGAAATAGGCGAGAGCCAAACCTCAAATTATGACTTTTTACTTAGGCTTTTCTATAAGTCTCTCCGACCGCATTTCCTCTTAAGGTCAGCATATCTCAGTAGGCATAAGAGATCAGAGTTGACAGTCAGGCAGGGCCGCCGCCTCGCTAAATATATCAGGCGAAACGGAAAAACTCCAGCCTCTTAACTTCCAAATGTGGGAAGAATGAGACTAACTACGAGTACGTAGGTATATCTTACAGAGTACGCCTGGCCTTAAAACCGGCCATTACCAACGTAATATTAACAATGTACTATATAGTTTTAATACATATACTGTATAGGTACATAGATATGTATTTTGATCGGCTGTGCGATACACAAAAACTCTAGGCCACTTCGACGTGTTAACGAATGAATTAAATATAAATGTATTATTATTACCTGTCCGAAGGGTTCCGTAATATGAACAAAAGATCTATATTTTTACTGTATTTTTACGATACTTTTTTTACTTGACATAATCAAAAGTCATGATAGGACCCTTAGCATACATGAGTTCAAATTAAATTAGCTTGCGATACTTCGCAGACACAATGGGTGATGAACCCACGATTTCAAGTTACCGCTTATGCAATAGTATAGTTACTTGAAAATAAGTGATAAGAAAATCTTTGTTTGTGTTAGTTCGTCAGTAATACCGATACCCATCGCATCTGTGAAGTTACGCTAGCTGTTTTAATTTGACTTTGAAATTTAAGTAACGTGACAGAAGATAAATGTCAATAGAAGTTTATATTAAATGAAGGTTTCAGACGAATTACATGAAATCAGGATATTTTAATTCAGCGGAACCTTAATAATTATTACAAAAAATTGCGCGGCAAAAAGTGAAGAGTCTAATACACATTTGTTCGTTCAAGTCCATGACATAAGCGAGTCTGTATATAAGCTAGGTCGAGGTACTTCGGGGCACAGATCAGCATGGCTCGTCTAGCAGTAGTCACAGCTATAGCCTTAGGGCTCATCGCTATCACTAGCGCCGCACCAGGTATTATTTTGTTGTTATTATTCTAATTTCGTTTTGGTTTACATTTGTTTCACAATAAATACAATGTAGATTTCTACTAATGGAACATGAGCCTCGTGCTTATCATTACCTTATATTTAATGGAATACATAAAGTCCTTATAAAAAATATCTCATTTTAATACTTATTATAGTACCTACATGTTCCTGTACAATCGCATAGACTCAACATTCTGACTTTCGTCGTATTACTTGATCTGTCTGTATTTTACGACCTTGCTAAACAAATCCTTCGTTCAGCAAAATCATATGACCCTCGATTCCGTGGAAATATATTAACCCTCCAGAGATCTACCATCGATTTAAGGTTACACCATGTTTCTGAAACTTGTGTTATTTCTACTTTGCAGGTGGATATGGCGGAGGTAATCAAGGTGGTGGAGGCGGCGGCTCATCCGGCGGTGGCGGCGGTCATGGCGGCGGTCATGGCGGCGGTCATGGCGGCGGCGGTGGCAGTGGTGGTGGTGGCGGCTTCGGCGGCGGAGGCGGCTTTGGAGGAGGCCATGGCGGTGGTTTAGGCGGCGGTAACGGCGGTGGTTTAGGAGGCGGTAACGGCGGCGGTGGCGGCCTTGGAGGAAGCCACGGCGGTGGAAGCCACGGCGGTGGCGGCCTTGGAGGAAGCCACGGCGGTGGAAACGGCGGCGGCGGGTTCGGCCAGGGAGGCGGCGGCGGCGGCGGCGGTGGTCATGGCGGCGGCGGCGGCGGCGGCTACGGCCACAAACAATCAGGCGGTTACGGGTAAATATTATGATTTTATCTTCTACCTTATTGTTGTTGTATGCTTTTGGAGGTCCAATACCTTCAGCCATAGTGCTCCATAATCTTTTGTCCATCATAAAATGCATTTTGTCATAAGAGAACCTATTGTACTTAAAAAATAATTATGTAGGTTAGCTCTGTAGTCTGTACTTTGTAAACATTTGATATGAGTATATTAAAGAGACAATCAAGTCAGCCTATCGCAGTCCTTAGACATAGGCCTCCCCCAAACTGCTCCACAACACCCTGTCCTCCGCCTTCCGCATCCACTTTCTTTAGGTAATCCGTCAATCTGGCTGGGGGGCGTCCTACACTACGCTTGCCGATACGCGGTCTCCACTCACTCGTCTGCTCCACCGGCCAAGAAAAAAAGAGACAATACTTTTAGGAAAACATAACATCATCGGCCGTTTGTAATTCATTTGATAGTAATATTAACATTCTTTTGTTTTGTTTGTTCCAGACGTTAAGCTGCTACCTGAAAGTCCCGGTCAAAGAAATTCAAAAGCTCAATGTGATAAATCAAATAAGTAGTTTACGTTTCGCCATACATTTATGTATTAATGCAATACAAATAAAAAGTATCGTTTGTATAAAATACTTCAGCCTTTTAATCCATACACTTATTTCTACCCTTTAGATGACAAACCATAACAGTTAATCCCAACAGTGCCCAAAAGTTACAGACCTATATTGCAGCTTGGTAATCATGGCGTCAATATAATATACTGTTGTTGATGTTCCCAATACCCTATTTAGATTATCATTGTATCGTTGTATAGTTCATTGGATCGTAGTATACAAAAATTCACTATATGTGAATAATTATAACAAACAAGACCGCAAAAAAAATCAATAGAGATACCAAATTCGAATAATTTTAACAATCAAAGAGAAATTTACCACAAAATCCACACACTTCAAAGTCTATGTAAAGGTAGGATTATTACCTACACGTCGCTTTATTTATGAACGTTGCTTAAAGTTAAGAGACATTTAAACTTAAATAGCATTTGAAAATGCAAGGTAGGTAGGTATACTTGAAATGACGTCATTAGAAAATCATTGTTTTTCTTTGTTCGTTACAAGGTATCGATACTCATCGCGTCTGTGAAGTGACGGGAGGACTCAAGTCCACAATTCAATTTGACATACGCTTCTTCAATTTCACGACAAAACGCTCAATTCTCGGGTATTCACCTGAACAATAACGTCACTCCACTTAACCTGGGGTCTAATTTCAATAATATATTAATTAGTGATTATCAAAATTCGGAACAGAATCCTTCGGCTTTTAAAAAAAATGTGACTATGACTTATACATATATATCTCTACAGAATCCAGGTTTGATTGGTTTTGATTTAAATAAAAAATACTTATAACATCCTTCTGACTTAAGACAAAATTTATAAAATCAAACCAAAAAATCTAAGAATGTCGAAATCTAAATCCAAAACTATTAACAAGAATAATAAAATCACCAAGAGTAATTCACCCTCTGAAGACGCTGCTGAAAGTGCTGAAATTACCGAAATACAGAATTCTGAATTACCAGAAAATCTAAGTAACGTGACAAAAGGTAGCATGACAGTAGAAGTTTATTTTATTATGAAGCAAGTAGATTTTAAATGAAATTCTAACAGAAACGTTTCAAAGAGGTTGGATAACACACCGCACGAGAACAAACATTTTGTGAAACTGTTTCGCGAAGTTGTATTGAAAAAACAAGATTGCGGCGTTAGTTCCAATTTTGGACACGCGCCTAAAGATCCATACACAATATAAAATTGAGGAGTAGGGGTATACCGGAGGAACTGCTCAGTGTACTGCAATTTTGGTATCGTAGTCAGACAAACCGTGATGAATGGTCTAATGCGCTCTCGGAATCATATGGGTTGGAGTGCGGGGTGATGCTTCAGACCAAATAAAAAACGAGAGCGCTGAGAACGATACAGTGAAGCATACAATACCTCCGCTCTGTGCATACACGCTCACACGCACACATTTACAATCAAACTACATCTCTGTACATTTTGTGCTTGAAGTATTAAATAAATAAATAAATAAATTATACTTTAATGTTGCATCCTCGAGATTTAACATACATAGTAGTCCGTGTTCCTATGTATTGCATTGCCACACTGTTCAAAGATTAAAATAAAAAATAAAAAATATGTTTCTGACGTCTAGTGAAGTCTATGCCTGGTGTCAGCTGTCACTTCATTCGTGTTTCGTGTGCTGCATTGCTAACCCGTTACTTTGAACTTTTATCCGTGAATATCAGTCATATCCCGAGTTTCTTTTAGAATAGGATAGAAATATGGGAAAACGAAAACGTGAGAACGAGGAAGAATATTTAATGCGGAAAATAAAACGTTATAAAGATAAATTAAAATATGAACGCGAAAAACGTAAGTAGTTTACACACCTACCCTCGCTGTGTTTTATTAATACGCATATGCTATCTTAATGAGATAACACGAGATGTTATCCTGATAGTAAAATCGTGTATTTCTTAAAGAGGTAACACGCGATGTTATCCAGAAATACAATGTTTACTTTCTTAGCGAGACTGTACGCGATACTGTCCTGAAAGTAATGGCAACTTTCTTTTTATTTTCTTTAGAAAATACTTTTCCGCGGTCTTCTAACTCATCGTGTCACGATACATATTATGGAAGTCATAACGAAGATGTGTACAGCGACCGCGAGGATATTATTTCGCCCGAACCTGAACAGGTTCAACATGATCAAGTAATTAAGTCAGTCGCAAATACGGTGCCACAAAATAACATCACACAGCCTCCGTCCGCGACGCTAGAACAACCGACGGTTGACATAAGTGAAACTATTGAGGCTGCGGCCGATATACCAATTGAAATTTTGGAATTACTTGGAGAGGCAAAAAAGTTGGACCCTGAGCTGGGTACAAAAGTACCCGAAGAAGTCGCTGAACGTTGGGGAAAGATCCTGCTGGATGGTTTGGCCAAAGATCAAAAAGATATCTTGAAAGGGAAGTTGCTCGTACCTGAAAATTTTACCCTGGTCCGAGCACCGAAACTAAATCCTGAAGTCGGTTCAGTACTGTCCGATTCGGCCAAAAACCGAGATAAACATTTAGAGGCAGCACAAAATCAACTCGGTACAGGTATCGCAGGCCTAGTTAATTTAACAAAAGACCTTATACAGGCTCAATCTGTCGATAAGATAGACATCTTAAAAAGAATATCTGAGGTCAGCCAGCTATTACTTGACTTACACCATGAGGAAACATATAACAGACGAAAACTTATTGTGCCCCTTTTGGACAAAAACTTCTGGAATATAATAAAAGGCGTTAAAAGGGACGACCTTTTGTTCGGCACAAAACTTGGAGAGAACATTAAAACATCAAAAGATATAGAAAAATCTAGTCAACAAATAAAGAAACCTTTTCTACCTAACAACATAGGTAATCGTCGACCTGGATTCCAACAGGGAATTGCGCGAGGTCCTCCTCGAAAAATAAACAATACGAGTACGACGCAAGCACCGGGCCGACATCAGCCGCAGCCATCAACGTCGTCATCGAGGAGGACCCACAGTACGACGAGTCAGCGCGGCAGATACATGAGGGGCAGCAGGGCTTACGACAAGAAGAATCGCAATTAAAGGTACCTCATTCTGGTAGAATTAGAAATTTTATCGACAAATGGACAACTATAACTGATGACCCTGTCGTGTTAGGTTATGTAAAAGGCTATAAAATCCCATTCATTAGCAAGGTTTATCAAAACATAGAACCTAAGAACCCACCTTCTCCACATAAAGATATGATGATGGCCATTTCGAAACTTATTGACTTAGGAGCGATATCTGAATGCGATAATGTAATAGATCAATTTGTTTCCCCAGTTTTTTTGACCCCCAAAAACACTGGCGGTTACAGATTTATATTAAACTTAAAGGCTCTCAATATTTTCTTACCGATTCGCCATTTTAAAATGGACGATATACGCACTGTATCTAAACTCGTACTACATAATTCATTTATGGCAACTATCGATTTAAAGGAGTCCTATTTTCTAGTTCCAGTTCATGAATCATGTAAAAAATATCTAAGGTTTCGTTATGATGAAGTCCTATACGAGTTTAATTGTTTACCATATGGCCTTAGTCTAGCACCGCTTGTTTTCACAAAATTATTAAAACCAGTCATGTCCTATCTAAGAAACAATAATCACACAGTAGTGTCGTATTTAGATGACGTCATCTGCATCGCAGATACATATGACGCTTGTTCCAAGACAGTTACGTCAGTTATACAAACATTCAAAGAATTAGGCCTCGTGATTAATTATGAAAAAAGTTCCCCTGAGCCAAATCAAATTTGCAAGTTCTTAGGATTTATTATAAATTCACAATTAATGTGTTTACAACTACCATCAGATAAAATTAATAAAATTACTGAATTAATTTATAAAATTCGCAAAAAGCACATGGTTCCTATTCGAGACCTTGCAAAGCTAATTGGTACATTATCAGCAGCATGCCCAGCCATTGCTTATGGCTGGGTATACACAAAACGTCTAGAACGTGAGAAACATCTGGCTCTTTTAAAAGCAAATGACAATTACGATGCAAAAATGCGACTTGATCCAATTTTACAAGACGATTTTTCATGGTGGAGTCAGATATCTAATAAGAATATGAATAAGTTTCATGATGGCCACTTCTACATAGAAATATTCACTGACTCCTCTCTTACTGGCTGGGGCGCAGCCTGTGACGGTGAAGTTACTAGGGGCCATTGGTCCGCAGAAGAACAAACGCACCATATAAATTACCTTGAGTTGTTAGCTGCTTTCCTCGGTTTAAAAGCATTTTGTAAAAATTATCGCAATAAGGACATCTTGCTCAGAATAGACAACACCACTGCTATTGCCTACATCAATAAAATGGGAGGCATACAATTTCCGCACTTAAATAATATTACGCGAGAAATATGGCAGTGGTGCGAGGAAAGACAGATCTATATTTTTGCGTCATATATTAGGTCAAGAGAGAATACTGAGGCCGACCAGGCTTCTAGGTATACTAATATTGATACGGAGTGGGAACTTAATCATAACTTGTTCAAGGCCATAACCAATAAGTTTAATCAACCTGATATAGATTTGTTTGCCTCGCGTATAAACAAAAAGTGTAGTAAATATTTATCATGGCAACGCGACCCTGACGCGTTTGACATAGATGCATTTACAATCCCTTGGAATACTTACCTTTTTTACGCCTTCCCGCCGTTTGCTCTCATACTAAAATGCTTAAGGAAGATTGTCAACAAGAAGGCAACAGGATTAGTGCTCGTTCCTCATTGGCCCAGTCAACCTTGGTATCCGTTGTTTAGAAGGCTAGTTGTCTCAGAAATACTTTTCTTTGAACCTGATAAAAATAATTTATTGTCTCCTTACAGAGAACCTCACCCCATGTGGAAAAAACTTACCCTGGCCTGCGCGATATTGTCAGGGAACCATACCTAAGACGTGATATTCCAATAGAAACTATTGAAATTATGATTAAGTCTCTTTCAAATAACACCATTAATCAATATAACGTTGCACTCAAACGTTGGTATTCCTTTTGTATCGGAAATAAGGTAGATTATCTGAACAGTTCAGTTACAACTATTCTTAAATTCCTGACTGAAGAATTTCATAAAGGCGCCAGTTTTGGGACATTAAATTCATTTCGTTCTGCGTTAAATTTGATTTTATCCAAGGACCAGACGGAAAATGATTACGTTTCTAGATTTTTTAAGGGCGTATTTAAAATCAAACCAAACTTTCCTAAATATAACACAACATGGAATCCTAACTTGGTGTTGGATCATCTCTCCAAATTATATCCAAACGAAGAGCTACCTCTTAAGGACATTTCTAAAAAACTAGTTACGTTACTTGCGTTGTCCACAGGACAACGGATGCAAACGTTATCTTTAATTAAAGTAAAGGACATTAAGGTTACTGACACTTGTATAAAAATTGCAATTAACGAGATAATTAAAACATCAGCACCTAATCGACAGAACCCTCTGTTGATTATACCATTTTTCATGGACAAACAATCCATATGCCCCGCAACAACCTTAATTTCATACATGGAAAAAACTAAACCATTTAGAACTGCTGAAAACAACGATAATTTAATTCAAACCTACAAAAAACCTATACATAACTGTACTGCACAGTCCGTCAGTCGTTGGATAAAAGAAACTCTCAGTGATAGCGGCGTGGATGTTAAAATGTACTCTGCATATAGCACCCGACACGCGTCCACGTCGGCGGCAAATAGAGCAGGTGTCTCAATCGAAATCATAAAAAAGGCCGCCGGCTGGACCGGAAATTCAATTTGTTTCGCAAAATTTTATGATCAACCTCTTGTAACTTCCATAGAAGATACACACTTTGCTGAAGCTGTATTTAATTCATAATGGTTATGATTAGTAGTAAGTACACTATTTTGTTATGTTGATCTACATAATACTTAACCTAATTAATTAAGACTGCATTATTATCTATGATTAAAATCTAAACTAATTAAATACACATTGTTTATTTTATACACCGATTACAGCCCCCGAGATTTATAAAACGAAATACCCCGTTTCACAATGTGCGCTAAACATCTACAATGTATGTTAAATCTCGAGGATGCAACATTAAAGTATAATTTATGGTTAATTGAACTTACCTTAAGTGAACTTCAACCAAAATTATACGAGATGTTGCATCCGAAGAGATTTAACACCCCCCCTACCCAATGTAACATGCAATTCACATTAACCCTGTATCATTATGAAACGGTTCCAGCTCTAAAACGAATGAAGTGACAGCTGACACCAGGCATAGACTTCACTAGACGTCAGAAACATATTTTTTATTTTTTATTTTAATCTTTGAACAGTGTGGCAATGCAATACATAGGAACACGGACTACTATGTATGTTAAATCTCTTCGGATGCAACATCTCGTATAATTTTGGTTGAAGTTCACTTAAGGTAAGTTCAATTAACCATAAATAAAATAAGTGATAAGAAAATCTTTGTTTGTGTTAGTTCGTCAGTAATACCGATACCCATCGCATCTGTGAAGTTACGCTAGCTGTTTTAATTTTACTTTGAAATTTACAGGAGGACTGAATGAAGACCACAATTTGGCATACACTTTTTCAATTGCATGACAAAAAGCTCATCCTCGGGTATTCGCATTCACCCATATCCAGTCACCATACCAACAACGTCACTCCGTCTAGCGTGGGTTCTAATTTCAATAATAAATTAATTTCTTTTAAAAAAGATTGGCAAAATACGGAAATAAATAATTTTGCTTAAAATAATGTGACTGGTAGGTATAATTGACACAAGACCAATGATTTCAAAAGTATATATTATGTCAATGCACAAGACAAAAAAACATCTCTACAGAATCCAATACGGGCGAGATGGCTTCGAAAAAAATTTGAAAAATATCAAAATAATAATAAAATCACCAAGAGTAATTCACCCTCTGAAGATGCTGCTGAATGTGCTGAAATCGGCTGAATGTGCTGAAATCGGCTGAATCACCAGGCAATTTAAGTAACGTGACAGAAGATAAATGTCAATAGAAGTTTATATTAAATGAAGGTTTTAGAAGAAATTCTAAAAGAAACGGCTGAAAAGAGGTTGGTTAACACACCGCACGGCCTTAGAATTTGAATGACAGGGGTCGTTGTTGGTAAACATTTTGTGAAACTGTTTCGCAAAGTTATATTGATAAACCAATATGGCAGCGTTAATTATAATTTTGGACACCCTCCAAAAGTTCCATAAACAACTTTAATATTACTTAACACATTATCAGCTATAAAAGTAAATCACGAGATCAAATTCGCAAACAAAAGCTTATAAGCAACTAGCTTTAACTCTGACTGACCGACCCCTTGACAATTCAAAAGTGCATGTAATTGGTTTATTTGAAATACTTTGAGTTTGAGTTTATTACGTTAGGAGTTGGTAATGAGTTGGTAATTATTTAAAAGCAGTTCTTGGTATAATCTAATAGCTATCAGAAGTAACAAACAGCCAGCAATCATTTTTATTAGTCTACATCTGTATCCACTTCGATGAATGAAATCAGGATATTTTAATTCAGCGGAACCTTAATAATTATTACAAAAAATTGCGCGGCAAAAAGTGAAGAGTCTAATACACATTTGTTCGTTCAAGTCCATGACATAAGCGAGTCTGTATATAAGCTAGGTCGAGGTACTTCGGGGCACAGATCAGCATGGCTCGTCTAGCAGTAGTCACAACTATAGCCTTAGGGCTCATCGCTATCACTAGCGCCGCACCAGGTATTATTTTGTTGTTATTATTCTAATTTCGTTTTGGTTTACATTAGTTTCATAATAAACACAATGTAGATTTCTACTAATGGAACATGACCCTCGTGCTTATTTCATTACCTTATATTTAATGGATTACATAAAGTCCTTATAAAAAATATATAATTTAAATACATATTGTAGTACATGTTTCTGTACAATCGCATAGATTCAACATTCTGACTTTCGTCGAATTACTTGATCTGTCTGTATTTTACGACCTTGCTAAACGAATCCTTCATTTAGCAATATCATATGACCCTCGATTCCGTGGAAATATATTAACCCTCCAGAGATCTACCATCGATTTAAGGTTACACCATGTTTCTGAAACTTGTGTTATTTCTACTTTGCAGGTGGATATGGCGGAGGTAATCAAGGTGGTGGAGGCGGCGGCTCATCCGGCGGTGGCGGCGGTCATGGCGGCGGCGGCGGCGGGGGCAGTGGTGGCGGTGGCGGCTTCGGCGGCGGAGGCGGCTTTGGAGGAGGCCACGGCGGTGGTTTAGGCGGTGGTAACGGAGGCGGTGGCAGCCTTGGAGGAAGCCACGGCGGTGGCGGCCTTGGAGGAAGCCACGGCGGTGGAAACGGCGGCGGCGGATTTGGCCAGGGAGGCGGCGGATTCGGCCAGGGAGGCGGCGGCGGCGGCGGCGGTGGTCATGGCGGCGGCGGCGGCGGCGGCGGCTACGGCCATAAACAATCAGGCGGTTACGGGTAAATATTACGATTTTATCTTCTACCTTATTGTTGTTTTATGCTTTTGGAGGTCCAATATCTTCAGCCATAGTGCTGCATAAAAGTTTATCCATCAGAAAATGCATTTTGTCATAAGAGAACCCTTTGTACTTAAAAAATTATTATGTAGGTTAGCTCTGTAGTCTGTACTTTGTAAACATTTGATATGAGTATATTAAAGAGACAATTAAGTCAGCCTATAGCAGTCCTTAGACACAGGCCTCCCCCAAACTGCGCCACAACACCCTGTCCTCCGCCTTCCGCATCCAGTCTACTCCAGCCACTTTCTTTAGGTAATCCGTCAATCTAGCTGGGGGGCGTCCCACACTACGCTTGCCGATACGCGGTGTCCACTCCAGGACTCGTCTGCTCCACCGGCCAAGAAAAAAAGAGACAATACTTTTAGGGAAACATAACATCATCGGCCGTTTTTAATTCATTTGATAGTAATATTAACATCCTTTTGTTTTGTTTGTTCCAGACGTTAAGCTGCTACCTGAAGGTCCCGGTCAAAGAAATTCAAAAGCTCAATGTGATAAATCAAATAAGCAGTTTACGTTTCGCCATACATTTATGTATTAATGCAATACAAATAAAAAGTATCGTTTGTATAAAATACTTCAGCCTTTTAATCCATACACTTATTTCTTCACATACCCTTTAGATGACAAACCATAACAGTAAATCCCAACAGTGCCCAAAAGTTACAGACCTATATCGCAGCTTGGTAATCATGGCGTCAGTAATATGTAACTGTTGTTGATGTTTCCAATACCCTATTTAGATTAATATTATATCGTAGTAAACCAAATTCACTCTATGTGAATAATTATAACAAACAAGACCGCAATAAAAATCAAAGGAATAATTTTAACAAACAAAGAGAAATTTACCACAAGATCCACACACTTCAAAGTCTATGTAAAGGTAGGATTATTACACGTCTCTTTATTTATGAACATGCAAGGTAGGTATACTTGAAATTATGTCTTTGTTCGTCATTAAGGTATCGATACCCATTGCGTCTGTGAAATGACGGGAGGACTCAAGTCCACAATTTGACATACGCTTCTTCAATTTCACGACAAAACTCTCAATTCTCGGGTATTCACCTGAACAATAAGGTCACTCCACTTAACCTGGGGTCTAATTTCAATAATATATTAATTAGTGATATCTATCCTTCTTAGATTAGCAAAATTCGGAACAGAATCCTTCGGCTTCTTAAAAAATATGTGACTATGACATGCATATACATCTCTACAGAAACCACTTTTGATTGGTTTTGATTTAAATAAAAAATACTTAAAACATCCGTTTGACGTAAGACAAAATTTATAAAATCAAACCAAAAAATCTAAGAATGTCGAAATCTAAATCCAAAACTAATAACAAGAATAATAAAATCACAAAGAGTAATTCACCCTCTGAAGACGCTGGTGAAAGTGCTGAAATTACCGAAATACTGAATTCTGAATTACCAGAAAATCTAAGTAACGTGACAAAAGGTATGACAGTCGAAGTTTATTTTATTATGAAGCAAGTAGGTTTTAAACGAAATTCTAACAGAAACGGGTGAAAGAGGTACACACCGCACGTGACCAAAAATATTGTGAAACTGTTTCGCGAAGTTGTATTGAAAAAACAAGATTGCGGCGTTAGTTCCAATTTTGGACACGCGACTGATGATCCATACACAATATAAAATTGAGGAGTAGGGGTATACCGGAGGAACTGCTCAGTGTACTGCAGTTTTGGTATCGTAGTCAGACAAACCGTGATTTAAAATGGTCTAATGCGCTCTCGGAATCATAATTATAGGTTGGAGTGCGGGGTGATGCTTCAGACCAAATAAAAAACCAGAGCGCTGAGAACGATACAGTGAAGCATGCCAAAACTACACCTCCGCTCTGTGCGTACACGCTCACAGGCACACATTTACAATCAAACTACACCTCACTAAGTGCACACATGTTTACGAAACCGGCTTCACTTTACTGTCGACAGCCCTCTGTCTTGGTTTTTATTTGGTCTGAGGGTGATGTAGAGTGCTTTTTCGTCTCCCCGGCTCTTTGCCGAGCTCAGCAGTATGCGTGTCGGTGGCAGGGTAAATGGTGTTAGTTACAACAACATGATGCATGTTATGCGGATGACATGGTGCTGCATGCTGCATGGTGTGGCATAGTGCCCGTCGCCGGGGGCGATCGTGGAGTTGCTTAATATATGTGAGACCTACGCTGCTGCACATGGTCAGGTCTGTAATGCCAAAAAAATTGAAAACATGATCTTTGTAAATGTTAAATGCCGGGAACGTACCGTAGAACTTGCCATTAGGGTATGCCAATTCGTAGAATCACTAAGGGTCAATTTATACTAGCGCAGAGTCGAAGCGCATCGAAGCGTTAATCTCAAACATAACATAGCAAATTCACCCTTATCTCCACAACGTAATGCACACGCACCAATCAGCGTTGGTCGCGTTTAGACGCGCGAATTCCGTCGAATGCGTGCGAATTCGCGCGTCTTCTTTTTATCTCAGAAGTAATATGTGCATTACGTTGT
Organism: Gortyna flavago; assembly: GCA_963669345.1. Classification (NCBI taxonomy): domain Eukaryota; kingdom Metazoa; phylum Arthropoda; class Insecta; order Lepidoptera; family Noctuidae; genus Gortyna; species Gortyna flavago. Next base: position 3,366,327 of record OY770126.1, read on the forward strand.
GGAGATAAGGGTGAATTTGCTATGTTAGGTTTCAGATGAACGCTTCGATGCGCTTCGACTCTGCGCTAGTATAAATTGCGCACGCGCACCAATAAGCGTTGGTCGCGTTTAGACGCGCGAATTCCGTCGAATGCGTGCGAATTCGCGCGTCTTCTTTTTATCTCAGAAGTAATATGTGCATTACGTTGTGGAGATAAGGGTGAATTTGCTATGTTAGGTTTCAGATGAACGCTTCGATGCGCTTCGGCTCTGCGCTAGTATAAATTGACCCTAAGGTTAAAAATCGTGGGCATTTTCTTACCGAACACCTCAGTGACAATGGTGACGTTGAGAGGCGTAGGGCTCTGGCAGTCAGGGGTAATATGTTGACACGAAGATTTGCTCGGTGTAACTTTTTTTTTAAACTAGCTGCTTTCCTGCTTCGCACGGGTGCAATTTATTTTTTTTTCATACAAATCTTGTCCTGACAATACCGTTTCAGCTGCTCTCGAGATTTACGCTTAGCAACACATTTAGCGATTCATTTTTATATTATAGACTAGCGGCCCGCCCCAGCTTCGCACGGGTGCAATTTTTTTTTCGAACAATTTTTTCGTTCTCTCCGTAAGAACCATACTCGTACTTCAAGGAATATTATAAAAAAATTAATTAGGGAAATCGGTCCAGCCGTTCTCGAGATTTGCGCTTAGCAACACATTTAGCGATTCATTTTTATATATAAGAAGATGGTTTTGCTCCTGACTCTAGTCTAGGTCAGAGGTGAAATAGACAAAGTAGACGATGGAGTGACCTTGTAAAGATTACGCTTTTTAAAGCTTATTGTTAGACTTTTTACACCGGTAATCTTTGGGTCAACTACTCGAAAAGTTCCAATAGCTACAACAATACTTTTAGGATGCTTTTGCTACTACTTCATTTTTGCAGTGCCTCTGAAATGTTTAGGATAACCCATTCCGATGGATATCATGCCATCATCCGCAAAAAAAATGGCCTCACTCCTGAGCAAAATAAGAGGCAATCACAATAGCATCCTGAAGGTTGTGGCGGCAGACACTTCCTCCGCCAATAATAAGGCAATTTGTGAGAAGACCTGATACCTACACAATCACCCCATTTCTGTCCGTACTGTTTATATAACGTACTATGTGCCTATACATTTAATCACCATGACATTGCTATTGCTATTCGTAAATAAATTTAATATTGCTAATAATTACGTTCAGCAGTATGAACTCGGAACGTCAATATTAAAGATAGCTTTGCTTTTTGACAGGACAGTTGCTGAATGTTACCACCTCATATTTTTCATGTTCATACCATCATTATTTTTGTAATGTTTTCATATTTTGATTGTTGTTTTTTTTATGTTTTATTTATACTTATTTAATTGTATGCTGCACTGGCTGACGTCATCACGTCAACGTCGGCTGTCGCTGAAAACCAGCACTTGGGCTCTGTCTCGTACAGGGTCATAGCATTATGCTGAGCGATGCCCGTTTTGCGTGGATGTGACGCATGTTTTCTCCCAAATTGCTTTTTTTTAATGTTTTTTCTTTTGATGCGTCATGTTTGCCGCAAATAAACGTATTTTCTTTCTTTTCTTTCTTTCTTTCTAGAAGACTTATACCCTAGTTTCCATTTCTTGGTGTGTCCAGTTGATGTGGTCTTCTCCTTAATTCGTCTTTAAAGTTACTAACAATAGCGTTTTAAAGGCAAACCTGTATATAACAATTTATGGATCGTTTTATTTGTCCGAAATAAAATTACGTTATTCTTTATACAGAGTGAATTTCTCAAGTGGGCACGGATGGCCAAATTCAAAACTATGAGGAATAGCGAAAAGTACTCAAAATGAGTCTCGTTGTCGATTTTGATGAAAACTAAAACTGCATCATTGGATTTTTGAAAAATAAATATTTCTAGCCAGGAATCGAACCCGTTGATTTTGATAAAAAAGACGCACACTGTATTATAACACAATTCGATAGTAATTCCTAATAAGGATTAAATTCTGGGAAGTAATGACATAGATATAGAGATACGGCAAACTTAAGGAAAATGTTGCAGAAACTGCTCCTTATTTTAAAATATTCATACCTACTTGTTCGAAATTATGCTCAATATTTTTATTAACACACATTCGCAACGCAGTCACCTTCACACACAATATTATGTTCTAAATTCAAATCTTGAATGCAGTACAATCCCTGAGACGTCGAATCCAGCTATGTATTGAAAACAATGGTCAACAATTAGAACCTTAACTGATTAATTAGTTAAGGTTAAAAACCTATTTTATTAAAAACTAGCTTCTGCCCGCGACTTTGTCCGCGTATAATTCGTACTTTCCTCAAAAAATTTCGAACATGTATGTTTATGATCTTTATCATTTATTTAGACAAATAAGTTGTCGGGCCAATTTTCGAGTTTATAGATAAAAGGAATCAGATTTTTCAAATAAACTGTATCCCCGCTTGTCACCCACACAGGGGTGGAATTTTGAAATATCGTTTAATTGTGTTCATAACTTAACTAAAAGATTATTTATATCAATTTTAGTTAATCAAGTAGTAAAATCATCCCCTGTAAAATTACCTACACCTTTTCACCCTGTTAGGGGTACATTTTCAAAAAACCCTGGTACACATTATTCTTTATTTTCGGTCCTAAGTATAAATACAAATAACCACGCGCTAAAATTCTTCCATACTAACTTTGAAACCCCGCAATTCCCGTTTAGGGGGTAGCTTAGATAAAAAAACAAACTTCATTTACTAAGATTTAGGATTTTTTATCCAAACAAAATACCCCCTTTTCACCCCCTTAAAGGTTGAATTTCCAAAAACTGCATCTTAGTACTGCCCTACATTATAAAAGGAAACCGTGTGCAAAATTTCACATTCCTTATCCCAGTAGTTTCGGCTGTACGTTATGCGTATATGTCAGTCAGTCAGTACGAGTATACAATAGAAGAAGATTATCAGTTATTATAAAAGTAAATCACGAGATCAAATTCGCAAACAAAAGTTTGTTTCGATAGGTGTTGGTAACTACGCTATTTAAAAGAAGCTTCGAACGTAACTCCACGGTATAATCTAAAAGCTATAAGAAGTACCTAACGAACAGCCAGCAAGCATTTTTATTATTCTACGTATATATATCTACCTCAATGCATAAAATTAAGATATTTTAATTCAGCGGAACCATAGTCAACAAAAAAGAACGCGACAAAAAGTGAAGAGTCGATTCCATGACATAAGCGAGTCTGTATATAAGCTAGGTCGAGGTACTTCGGGGCACAGATCAGCATGGCTCGTCTAGCAGTTGTCACAGCTATAGCCTTAGGGCTCATCGCTATCACTAGCGCCGCACCAGGTATTATTTTGTTGTTGTTATTATAGTTTTGTTTTGGTTTACTTAAGCATCATAATAAAAACAAAGTAGATGGAATTTACGATAACACTATGAGTTTTGTGCTTGCCAATACTTCATAAAGAATAGAATACATAAAAAAATATTTTGTAATTCTAAGATTCGATTAAACTTAGATTCAAATTGGTCGTCAACTTCAAAGTGGGTTTTCATCTAGACTCGCGTAGATTCAACATTCTGACTTTCGTGGAATTACTTGATCTGTCTGTATTTTACGACCTTGCTATAACGAATCCTTCATTTAGCAAAATTATATGACCCTCGATTCCTCGATTCCGTGGAAATATGTTAACCCTCCAGAGATCTACCATCGATTGCGTGATCGATCTGTTTTGCGTGGATGTGACGCATGTTTACCCCCAACTTGTTATTTTTTTGTATTTGCGTTCTTTTTCTGTGTCATGTACCTATAGGTACCGCAAATAAACGTATTTTCTTTCTTTCGATTTGAAGATTTCTAAAACTTGTGTTATTACTAATTTGCAGGTGGATATGGCGGAGGTAATCAAGGAGGTGGAGGCGGCGGCTCATCCGGCGGTGGCGGCGGTCATGGCGGCGGCGGCGGCGGTGGCAGTGGTGGCGGTGGAGGCCATGGAGGAGGCCACGGCGGTGGTTTAGGCGGCGGTGGCGGCGGCAGTAACGGCGGCGGTGGCGGCCATGGAGGAGGCCATGGAGGAGGCCACGGCGGTGGAAACGATGGTGGTAGCGGCGGACACGGTCATGGAGGAAGTGGCGGACACAGTCACGGAGGAAGTGGTTCCAACGGCGGCGGTGGCGGCGGCGGTCACGGTCATGGAGGCGGCGGCGGCGGTGGTCACGGAGGCGGCGGCGGCGGCGGCTACGGAGGTGGCGGCAGCTCTGGCCACAAACAACCAGGATACGGGTAAATATTAATATTTTATCTTTTACCATATAGTTGTTTTGTGCTTTTTGGAGATCCGATATCTTCATCCAAAGTGCTCTCCATAAACTTTTGTCTATCAGAAAATGCATTTTATGATACGAAATCCTTTTGTACTTAAAATAAATTATGTAGGTTAACACTTGTAATTTAAGCAGTTGATATGCGTATATTAAAGAAGCAATACTTTTTACGTACCTGTAAACGTTTCAATTCATTTGACATGATTATTAACAGTGCTTTATTTTGTTTGTTACAGACGTTAAGAGCTGCTACCTGAAGGTCCCGTCAAAGAAATTCAAAAGCTCAATGTGATATAAATCAAATAGTTTACGTTTCGCCATGTTATAATGCAATGCAAATAAAATTTATCGTTTTTATAAAATACTTCAGCTTTTTAATCCATATACTTGTACCCTTTAAATGATGTTCGTTGTCACTAGTACCATTAACAGTTCCATGATGGAACTACTGACTGTTTTTTTTATCACTAGTTCCATTTTAAAAGAATCTGAAAATAATAGAACTAATGTTGAATTTGTTATCACTAGTTCCTTAAATGACAATGTACATTATAAAAAAAAAAACAACTATGCCCCAAAGGTACCTTTTTGGTTCACTTGATATACATGGCATCGTTATTATAAAAACCCGACAAACGTGGTCCTGTCTAAATTTCACAAGTTCATAAAAAAAAAAACATAATAAACGAAGGTTCAGTTTTTCCCCAAAACTGGGCACCTTTTACAATTTTTCTTTCCATAAAAACACAATAGCCATATCGGTCCAGTCGTTCTCAAGTGATGCAAAAAACAGTATTTCATTTTTATATTTATATAGAAGATATTATTATTTATGTTGCTGATGTTTCTAATACCATACTTAGATCAACATTGACATTGAAATTTAAAAAAATGTTTTAAAATATCAATGGATGTACTAAATATCCTCTACGAAAATAATTATTACGACCAAGGGAAAAGTTACCAAACGTTACCTACACACATCGCAGGCTCGAACCGTTACACGTCATGTACAGTGGGCTGCATCAATTGGATACCCCCCTTGAAAGCATCTAGCAAGTGGTGTAGGGTACCCAATTGATGCAGCCCACCGTACATGGGGTACAGTAATGTTGTGTAGGAACTTAAGAGACATTTAAAGATTGCACAGTCGCTTATCATTACTTAACTTAAAGCAACGTTTATAAATAACCTCTTAGTAAATAAAACATGACAGAAAAATACAAAGGACATCCAAAACAAACTACTTTAAACTGCTAAACCGCTGGATAATTACCGCCTCCTAGACGGTCCATATCCAGCTGGTGGACATACAAAATCACACAAAGTTATTAATATAATACGCTTTGTGACTGTGATTGGCCCAATATACCTGTAAATTAAAGTGTTCATTATTAACCATTGACTTATCAAACCGCACTGGGCTCGCGTGGTGGATTATGGTTGACTCACTTTCACAGAGAGGAGGCTTTATAGGGTGACTAAGCAATTTGTAGGTACTTCTGTAGACGAGTTAGACTAACCATGAGAAAACAAGATCAAAAATGGGACTTGGAGCTGTTTTTACCAAGAAAAATTTACCGCGTACCGCCTGTAGAGACGGTACAAAAATATGAATAATATAAACCGATTACAAACTCAATAAATACACAACCAATAAACCAACATATCTAAGAAATAAGATAAAGTATCCATGTTTAAGAATAAATTGATTTTGAACGTGCAATTGATGGAAGTCTTAAATTGTCCGCACTGTTTGAAGCTTAACTGCAATCTACTAAAGTCAATCATTGTTACCTCAGCTCGATCATCACTAGAACTAGGCTAATCAGATTCCTCTTAACTGATAACAATTTCAAACTTACCATGACCAAATAGAGTTGAACATCGCGTAAATACATCCATTTATAAAATGATACTAATTAATTTTAATTGTTTACAAGCTGTGATTAGGTAGAGGTCAATCAATGCAAAAACGCAAATTCTGGAACTGTTATTATTAACGGTTATTAAGGATAGGATAAATTGTTCAGAACCTTTTACTTGCAGCAAAAAATATCATGGGAAATATGAAAATTTGTGAGTATTTAAAGGGCAGTAGGATTCCTAGTGATTGTAGTCGATCGAAAAGACTGAGACATATGAGTATCAAACCAGTATCAGTTTGTTAATCGAAGGAAAGGAAGAATACAGTACTTACAAGATGAACAATTTGACTTTTATTGCGCTTACGCTTATAGTGTTGGCAGTATGTGTTTACGCAGCGCCCTGGCGGTTAGAACGATATTATTATTTTTGATCATATTTTAGATCTACGTACGTTATTGGATCTCGAGCATTCCTAACTCTTAATGACAATAATGAAAAAAAAAAGAATGGACCTATCACTAATAATAACCGAACCGTTGTAATAATATCTACAATGCCGCATTGTAACCATGCTGTAATCTATAAAAGAAGGATCAATTAAATTACACTTTTGTTACATAGGATAAAGTTAACTGCAAATTGAGTTGGAATTGAGTTCAAGGTGCAAACCTGAATTTTATCATCATATTTTGTAGGAGGAAATCGTGGTTACGGTGGTAGAGGCGGCAAGGATGACGGCAATAGAAGTGGCAAGGGCGATGGCAAGGATAGGGGCAGCTCTGACAGCAGCAGTAGCAGCGACAGTAGCAGCAGCAGTAGCAGCGACAGTAGCAGCAGTGAGAGTAAAGAAGACGGCGGCAAGGGTAAGGGGTACCACAAGGGTTACGACAGCGGCAAGGGTAAGCGTGACGACAAGCGTTATGACGTAGTCAAAGGTAAGTTAGACGACAAGGGTTACGACGTAGGCAAGGGTGACGACAAAGGTTATGACGTAGGCAAGGGTAAGGATGACGACAAGGGTTATGATGTAGGCAAGGGTGACGATAAGGGTTACGACGTAGGCAAGGGTAAGGGTGACGACAAGGGTTATGACAGCAGCAAGGGTTAAGATGACGGCAAGGGTAACGACGCAGGCAATGGTAAAGATGACGACAAGAAATACGACGTAGGCAAGGGTAAAGGTGACGACAAGGGTTACAACAGTGGCAAGGGTAAGGTTGACGACAAGGTTTATCACAGCGGCAAGGGTAAAGACGAAGACAAGGGTTATGACAGCGGCAAGGGTAAAGATGACGATAAGGGTTACGACGGAAGCAAGGGTAAAGACAAAGGGTATGATAAATATGATGACAAAATATATGGAACAGTATACGGATGGGGGCGGTAAAGAGAAACTGCTAATGATGTTAGAATAACTTTAGTTGACGATAAATGAAAACTGATAATTTATGAAAACTTTGCTCAAAAAAAGTTTAATCTGTTAATTACTTGATTTTTATAATATATATGTTGTTAATTAGTTCTGTAATTGTGCACAATTTATAATGTTTGACAAATTATTATTTTTGAACTTTTCTGATCGTTTTATTTCAAAACCTTCAAACAACGAACCACCTACTCTTTTCAAGATTTTTTTCCCTATCTACAATTCTACACATACCTAACCATTACACATACAGAATATTTTAATATCTACATGGAAACAAACGCGTATTTATAACTTGATCCAGTTCGACCTCCGCGGTAACGAAAACCCATGATCATTCCATTTATGTAGGTAATAAAATAATAATGAAGTGCCAAGTTCCTATTTATAAACAACATAGTTCATAATTATGTATTCAATGGCACCCCGTGAAATACGTATTATTATAATATTAATGAGCGAATTATAAGCACATTGCTGATTTTTCTCAATCATAAGATCACGTTCTAATAGTACCTAGATGAAGTAATAAATTATGTGAACTAACGTTTTTAATGCGTCAGTACTTTGATGCATAAAAATGTTTCGCTTGAACATTATGAATAAAGATATCCTGCATGCATTAAACTATGTTTATTTCTTAGTGTTTTACGATGCCATATGCCCATTAGGAATAATAAAAGGTACAATATTAATCGTTTTATTTCTGGGAAACAAGCAAGAGCTCAAGAGTTTGCATAGTAACTATGGATATAATTGTTGATGTTACATTTACCTTATGTGATATTAACGAACTCAGTTAAATTGATATCAAAAGGCCAATTTCTGTAATTAGAAACGTTTAAAATCTAGTCGCAATCTCATCTCAGCGAAAATTAAAGTTAAAAAGTTGTAAAAAAAAATTGAGATTTTAGAGGTATTTTTGACAGTTTGAGTTAAGATCAGAGAGTGAAAGTTCTTAAAATTACGAGAATTGTCTCTCTGTTTGATCCAGAAAGCGATTGATATACCTAAATTAAAAATGGACGAGTTCCACTCTACGAATAAGTAATATATTCGTAGGTTCCACTTGATACAGAAGAAATAATTGAGATGGTGAGTCACGTAATAATAACAAGTATTTAGTTACTTTAATAGGTACTTATTTTCATTGTATTGCATTTAGTTAGGTTAAACAGGACAAAGTCAAAGATAATAGAAATTAATTTTAAATTGATAATCAGTGTCCTCTAAGCTTTCAAGGAGAAACCGACGAATAGCGAATCAATTCCGACTCCTGACTATTAAATACTAATTGACGCTAACCATTTAGACGCGGAGAAGCCTGAGAGCTCAATAATCACACTCGCTGCACATGATCAATAATTCCCAAGAAATGACACATTGCAGGTTGCTAAAAGGTTAGGTACATTCAGGGAAATTCATTGCTTATAAAATTAACTCACGTTAATTAACCATGACATAACACTGGCAATACTGGACTATAATGACAGTTGTATTCTGATTATAGATACATACTTTAGGGTTTATGTATAAACGATGATTAAAGTGACGTTCAAACGATAAATGTACGGTTAAACAGTCGATAATAATCACTACCTACTTAACTTTAAGCAATGTTTATTAATAAAGGGGATATAATTTTAATTTAGAGTAGTCAGTTTTCTAAATAATGTATTTCTCTGACTTAACTTCAATAAAAATACACCGTTATGTTACATTAATTCAAGTACATAATATTATTGTTATGAGAATGGCCAGCAAGCACAAAGAAACCTAAGCTGTTACACTAGTTAGGCCGAATCGGTTCTCTACCTTCTCCCAAAACAACGACATAGAAACTAGGATATTAGATATATAATTTTAAGGGCATTTTTTTGTGTAAAAAAGGACATACTCTAGTCACAAATTGTAAGAAAGTGAATTAAAACTAAAAACGAACGTTCCTAAAAATCTATTTTGACTGCGAAATTCCGAATCTCCAAAAACACTCGATTCCTAATCAAAATCTCGAGCAAAGCCGGGTACATAGCTAGTAGTAAATTAATTCACGCTCAGTAAGTTCCGAAAGGTTCTATCGAAATCTTTTTATTATGATTTCGAGTGATGATTGTTTACAAAAAATAAGTTAGGAAAAAATCAAGCAAACGACCGAATAGACAAGGTTATAAACGTAAACTTCGAGTTCAAACCGGCTGCGGCTGTGTATGTGATTAATAATAGTAATAATTATGATGTGATGTAAACATCAAGTCAGATTAATCTGCTTAGTCGTTCGATCCTTTATTATTCGTTCGATCGTTAAAAGTAAGGCCTGCTGTCCATAAAATCTATAGTATCAATAGATTTAAGTTCCCTTTTTTTATTACGAAGATTTTCATGAGCATATCTGGGGCACTACTGCCTTTCTATGTGGATAATATTTTGACCTAACTATGAACTACCTATTTCAACTCGATCCTCAACAACTCTCACGCAGCAGCTACCAGTCAGCCTGCGAAGATCGTCGCGTAACCTGAGGGAGTCCTTGCCTTACGATTAGAGCGCGATTTCCAGCAGTGGGCTGCTATAGACTGATGACGATGAACTATTTGTGCCGATATGATAGAAGAAGTAGAAATAACAAGATAGCGCTTTGATTTTATTAGGGTAAAGGAGATCAAAAAATTTTAATGTAACTTTAACTGCACTTAGTTCTCATGACAACACCTTCATTAACCAATTCATGTCGCCTTTACCACCTGCCACCAAAAAACTTCACACAATCATAATTTAGCTGTCAGAATTTTCCAGATATCCACATGTTCTTCCTCTGACATTTGTAAGGTCAATACAACTATGGCTAATCGGCTCCTGTCCTGAAAGTCAAGGGCGGCAAACAATTCGTCAAAAGTGAATTAAACCGTCGCTGTGCCTTTGTGCGGTCATCACAGCGTGTCACCGAAATCATGACGTTTTGACAGACCGTGACATCCGATGGGCATTGGCCATCCTGTGTGAATATAGGAAGTATATATACTATGTGTGGGTGACAAATGGAACAGATTCAGTTTAGATTTGTTTGACAATGGCGAAGGTAGCCTCGTTGTTCGCTTTCATGGTACTGTTGGCTGTGGTTGTGGAAGGACGCGGTAAGTCTTTACAGCTGAATTTGTGTAGTTGTTAAGTTCTTTAAACCTCAAAATTTTAAAAGATTTTCCTACAACAGCATATGTCCTTTCATTTTTGCCCAATGTAGACATAACATGCAGGAAACAGGCAGAAACAAGCCCCTGATGACCTGTTGCATCACCAATTTCTTTACCAAAATTGATGCATTGCTAAAACATTGATGAGCCTGCGCGGCTTGCAATTTTTTTCATGCATAAGGTATTCATGTTGCCCAAGAGAGAAAAACATGCTAGACACCGCAAAGAAGATGTAGAAAAATAGTAATTGTTGAAGAACTTTCTATGTTTTTCATATTATTGGTTTCAGACTGGAGGTACGAATCTATAAAACGAGTAAAGCGCGGCTTCAATCCTGGTGGGTTCGGCCACGGTGACAAATTCGGACGTAGTGATGAGCACAACGCTAGTGTCAGCAAGGAGCGGCTCGGGTGCAGCGAGGAGCAGGGAGGCGGCAGGTAAGTGACTAATACTGGAGAGGCCGGCAGTGAGCGTACCACCAGGCATTCAGCCGATCAATCCTGTAAAAATCTCACCGTGAAAACTTAGGTGAAGTGCATTGTGAAGTGAGTTAATGAAACTCAAAGACTTTTGAATTATCAAGAGGTCGGTCATTCAGAAAGATGAAGCTAGTTTTTAGTCTCTATCTCTAGCATCAGGTGGAATGACAGCTTGCAGTGCTCAGGATTTTCACAGAATATACCGGCTGGAAACTTTTCTCCCCAATCCATGAGACGATTGAAAAACTTCAAATACTTTAAGGAAGGCGATATGAGAAGGTAACCCGAGAGCAATCGTTCTGAAAGTGTCCATGGACACGAAACGTGCAAGCGTGGTGCTGATAATCATTGCTTGGCATGATGGCATTCCTTCTCCACACCATATAGGACAAGATGCCTTTGTAGTTGCACCGCAGTTTCACTATACTCATTTATTACAAAGTTTTTTATTTAATTTTATATATTTAAAACCTAGCTGGTGCATTTTAAATCTACTTTAATTGACAGACAGTTAATTGTCTACATTAATTGGCTGACATAGCTACAATGACTAGATAAGACAGTACTAATTAACAGTCTGTTTCATGCTCAATTTGTTTTAGCTGCCAGGATTTTAACTGTGTGGTCCAAAGCAAAAACGACTCGCATTCAACATGAAGCTCGAATTACATGTTGAAAGCTTAGAGCGTACGCACGTACCACAAGCACATCATAAAGCAGTTATGTGTCAATAGTGTCGCTGGAACTTGGCCGTGGCCTTGATGTGGTCAGTATCACCCTCACGGTCGGTTGATTTTGACGGTGAAATATGATCCGTGTGAATAAGCTATTAATTTTCATACAAATTAGCGCCCGTCCACGTGTTGTCGTTGTGGTACGTGTGTTCGGGCCCTTAGAGCAAGCTCTAGCTAAATTGCTAACTTCCTCTAGTTAAATTGTTAAACAATTTAAGGCGCAGATATACGACTTCTAATGATTTTAAATTCAACATCACGTCTAATCGACCGGACTGATTTCTTTGAAAAAAAAAATGTTATACTAGACCATTTGTTTCGTAATTTGACATGTGAATATTTGCAATTATATTTTTAGGGTTCCGTACCTCAAAAGGAAAAAACGGAACCCTTATAGGATCACTCGTGTGTATGTCTGTCTGTCTGTCTGTCTGTCCGTCTGTCACAGCCAGTTTGCTCCGAATCTTATGGACCGATTAAGTTGAAATTTGGTACACATATGAATCTATGTGACCCAAACACAGACGTGTAACGTAAATAAATGAGTTTTGAAAATGGGAGTCATTTTTGAGGGGTAAATAGACAATTATAAAAAAAAGTTTCGCAATCTGTACCGTGTGACATATCAAATGAAAGGGCTTACCGTGAGGATCTCAAATATATTTTTTTCATAATTTTAAAGTAAATTGTATTAATGTTATTTAAGACAATATACGGAAATTTACCATTCCCCCCCCCCCCCTTATCTCCAAAAACTACTGAGCCCAAAATTTAAAAAAAAATACAGAAAATAGTTCTATACCTATAGATTACAAGAAAATTAATAAGAAGTCCATGATCTTGAAACAACATTGTAAATCTCTCAATATTGTGCGTACAAACTTACATTTTCAGTTGGAATGTATATTATAGTGTATGGAGAACATGTGTTTCAACTACAATGTTAAGTTTGTTCTTGGGATAAATTCATTCCACCTACGGAACCCTTCATTGTGCGTGGTCCGACACGTACTTGGCTGGTTTTTTTTTAACATAGTGTAATTAATTTGTAAAGTAATGTCTACCGCGGACATAAAAACGATAATCACGCAAACACTATTGGGTGTATTTTCATAAAACTTTCACCATATAAAAGACAATTTAATTCCCCGAATTTCAGTATACGGTTTTTATTTGTTTGGTGTTTGATAAATCAACAATAGATGATTGTTTCATATTTTGCAATAAATTACCAGCGTTGTGTCATCGCGCTTCTCTTTCTTTTCTATGCAGTCCGATAGTGACCTCGTTTTAGGTCATGTAGTCGCCTTAAGTCAATTCAGAACGTACCTAATTTTCCGACGGACATAACAACTTGATAATACTATGTTTCAGTTACGGGAGCGGGAGCCATGAGTTATCATTCAACAAGGACGGGCGTCCAAGCGACCGACGTCACCGCTCCTTCAGCAAAGCGTCCGCCTCCGCCTCCGCTTCCGCTGTCGCTTTCAACCAGGACCACAAGAAAAATCTTTGAACGATGCATTTAGAATGTATGAAATGGAACATTCAGGAAACTTCAACAAAGAGTTTTTATCCTGTATTACTTTTTTACTATCTTTTAGATCTCTATTGTAAGGAAATTGGTTTGGTTTTAAAAAAGACTTATCGGTTTATTTAGGTTTTAGATCTAGGTCTATTTGTATTAAGTTGATATTGAATTATCACGAAACAAAATAAGTTTGTAAGTTAATATGAACGGTTAACAACAACTTTGTTATTATTGATATCCTGAGTCGAATCCTACACGTGGTAGCTAACCAATTAAAAGTCGCAACTATGTATGTAAAAAACGAAGGCTAACATGACGGGCTAACATGTATAAGTAATCGGTTTAAAAGAAAACATTAGATATCTTATGACGAGTAGGTATAATATTATCGACCATAACGATCATATCATTGTAAAAAACCGAATAGATTACACTACGTATAGATTTTTCGACTTCCTGCAAGAGCGTGTTATCATCATCTACCTAGCCTTTTCCTAACTACGTTGGGGTCGGCGTCCAGTCTAACCTTATGCAGCTGAGTACCAGTACTTTACACGGAGCGACTGCCTATCTGACCTCCACAACCCAGTAACTGGGTAATACGAAACCCATTCGGGCTTCTGACGACCCGTAACGACCGTCAAAGATCCACGAATGACAGCCAGGACCAACGGCTTAACGTGCTTTCCGAGGTACGGAGGGGTCTTGGTATGTAAAGATGGTCACCCATCCACGGACCAACCGCGGCAAGCGTAGCTTAACCTGATCGATCGACCCACAAGCCCCTTCCCATTTTATTAATACCTACACTAAATGGCGTTTAAAAATACAAGATGTAAGTAACTTAAATGGCATTTAAAAATATAAGATACCTAACTGTAACTTGCAGTCAGATCATCATCACCATTTCAGCCGAAAGACGTCCACTGCTGGAAATAGCCCTCCTCCAAGCACCGTCACTTCGACCGATTCTGTGCTTACCGCATCCAGCCGATTAAGGCGGCCTTCATCAGGCCTCCCAACGCTCTGTCGTCCGGTACGCGGTCGCCACTCCAGAACCTTTCGGCCCCATCAGCCATACAGTCAGATAGCATAATAGCATAATCAGCCTAACTATAATGTTCCCACTGCTGGGACACAGGCCTCCTCTCTTCAAGAGGGAAAGTCGGATTGGTAGATGTCACGTCTCCGAATTTTTCGTTCTAGGAAATTTCTGTTTCCTCGCAATGTTTTTCTTCGACGCTTTGAGAACAGTGGTGATGAAATTATTTACTCAAAGTAAAGCTCCTTCCTGTCTGGGTTCAAACCCACGACTCATAAATCGGGGCCGTTACCACTGGACAACCACTCCTCTCAGTGGTTCTATCCAGTAGATATAATATAGGTATCAACGTTATTAATACCACCAAACCAAAGATAACTCTAAACACACACAAATCTTATAAGTACTAGGAAACTAGTAACGTAATTGAAGCTCTAAAAAGGTCAAGGTGAATCTTGTTTTGTGTAATAGCATTGTTGAAGAGTTATTAATATTAACTCTACGAAATCAATTAACAATAATTAATGCTGCCAGTCTTCTGAGCAGGTTTCCGGATGACAGCGATGCGGACGAGTACTTCGGCGCCTAAGTGTCCTTTGTTTTTGTATTTATTTATATAATAAGTTACTTCATAGTCATTTTATTTAGTATCTTGTGTAAATAGTTAGTTACATTTTCTCTAAATAAAATTATTAATAATAGTAAGAAATACAAATTAACAATTTAAAAAAATCCATAACTTAAGGTAAGTATTTAACTACTAATTAAACATGCGCGACGAGTTAAACAAAATGCTGCCAGTGGGTACCAGGAAATCAAGGAGTGGTTTAAAATTACGGAAATCTATCGATTTAATGGCCAACCTTCCATGCTGCATGGAAATTTCCAGATAAACTCGTCGCTAATCTTACATCATTCTTATTCTATTTATGTGCCTACTAAAGTACATTCAACGAACGAGATAACTTTGCAGGCAGCTAACTTGTACTACTGAGGTACCTTTAACTTACAATACAAATGTTCAAAATTTTGCCTTTCCTATCATAAGTCATCGTTTGCTTGAAATTCCCTGTTTTGCTGATTTAAATTATTGTGTCTTTGACATGGTGACAGTCTAATATTTTTAAACAGTATTTGGTTTAACTCTTTTCAAATTGGCCCAACCTATACGAGAATAAAAATCAAAAGTGGTTTAAGAAGTTTGAAACTTGGCTGAAAATCAGCACTTTATGAACGTCAAAATTACATAAGAAAGTCATCCAAAAACGCCCGACGTTCACCACTTCCTAGTGCTTTAGCAGATTTTATCTGGTAACTGCGGCTGGTAAGAAGTGTTGCAAAAAAAAACCCACCAAAAGGGAGAGAAAAAGAAGAAGCCTGCGTGTTTATTTGTGGCCAGCATTCCAACCTCATTAGTTAGCTGTACAATCTAATCGCACCGACTATCAATTGCATGCAGCCTGAAATTACGGAAACCCAGGCAATTTAGGTTTTTGAATCTTTGTTTGATTCTGAAAAACCCGAGGCATAAAAAATCTGGTAAAATCTTTGTGTGAAGGGTAATTCCATTTTTCCAGTGGTTGATTCATGAGAAATGATAAGGATTCTTTTTATGTTATTAGAATTGTGTATTTTTGTTTAATTAGGTAGGTACCTAAGTACCTGCCTATTAAATTAGCATTGTGTTTTTTAATTAACTGTTTTAATAATGTTTTTCTTAGTTATGTATTATTTGAGTGGAAATATAAATTGTTATTAAAAGCCTTTGATAACTACAGGACAAAAGCCTCCCTGTAGTTATCAAAGGCTCCCTCCCTCCCTCCCTCCTCCTCTTTCCACTACTCTCTGTTAATGCTGATAATGACCAGGGGGCCTAAAAAGGCCACTTTGGCAGAATCATAAAACAATTCATATCACTCAATTCATCTGTTTGACAGTTTGACACCTATAAGAAACGCTTTATCGGAGTACAATAGTGTCGGACTTAAGGTATTTCGAACTAAAGTATTGTCGAAATAAAGACGTGTCGGAGTTCCGTATTGTCGAAATAAAATCTTGTCGTAGTACGGTTTGTCGAAATTCAGTTGGTAAGTCCTATATCCCTGATGAGTTAGGCAGAGGTGTACCTATAGCATTTTACGAATCTCCATACAAAACTGTCATACAGATGAATTGCGTGATACGAGTATGAATTGTTTTATGATTCTGCCAAAGTGGCCTTTTTAACCCCCTGTTCTTGTTGAAGGAGCTTGAAGCAGCTCATCTGTCATCTCCGTCTAGGCCTACCGCGATGTCGTTTGCCATTAAGAGGGACCCATTGGGCGTCTGACATGCGGCTGATGTGTCTAACCCAATTCCATTTTAGCGTGGAAGCTTTCCAAGTGATATTGTGATAAAACGGATGGTCGTCTTCCTTACCCAGTCTGTTTGATACCCAGAATACTCCGTTCCATAGCCCTCCGGCAAACCTCGACCGAGGACCTCGCTGATTTATATCAAAGACCATGTTTATTAAACACCGTATTCTTTTGTTCCCAGTGAAATAAAACTTTTTTCAAGAACGATTTGCTCCTGGTTTGCTATGAGTGTGGAGTGTATAACCTACTTCTGATCACATAACTAGAAAAACGGTTATAGTTAATAGGGTTTTTGATCATTTGGACACGCTCTATTTTTAGGTTGAATTGATTTGAGAGTTGTGCGCAAAAAACCTCAATGGAAATTACTAAGCACTTCTTCTTTGTTCATATTTTTTTTATGTGAACAGTGGCAACAATCTACCTACCTATTTCATTTATTGTGAATTTATCCGGAGACAACCATGTTCATCGACGGTGTAACTTTTAATAGAAACAGCTGTTAGTGGAAGTATTTACTTCTAAAAATAAACAACAATCACATACGTAACAGTACTACCGCAGGAGAAACATAATAATTCAACTGTTCGAAATAAATATCGTCTATTTCTAGCATAACTGGTTATTTTATTGAGCAGGTATGTTTTCTGTTTTATTTTTACATACTTATTTATTTATTTGTTTATTGGTACCTATCACTATCTCACTAGATGTCAAATTTACCGCAACTTATGACCATTAATTTTTTTATTTGTAATTAACTAACTGAAGAAGATTAGGTAAGTAACTAAATAAAATCTAAAGTACTTTTGATCACTTATCTGATACAAGTAAGGCAGAGCAGAACATTTGAAATGAAGGGATACTCCCTTCATTTCAAATGTATATCAGCATTTCATATGAAACCAGAGTAGCTATACCTACCTAGTTAAAAATATATTAGAAATACAGGGTAGCAGGCGCAAGCGCAACCATTAATATTATGCTTGTTGGTAATAAGTTCACAAGCAAATTTGTACCTACCATATCCGATGAATAAATGTCTTTGTCTTTAACATAAACCAAGGAATAGAAAACAACACTGTTATTTGCAAAAAAAAACTTTGAAAACTTTATTTCATTAATATTAACTTATACAAATAAATTTGTTATCAATATTCTTACTTATTTTAAAAACTTATTACACTTACAAAAAGCTTAATATGGTATTATAAAATATTTTATTATATAACTGTGGGATTGCAGAGTTCTAGGAAAGCATCATCTGAAACACAAAACAAAACACCAATTTAGCTGATCTTGTGGTAGTATGAGGCGGTCTTTCTCGAAGTGATCTTGTGAATGAGGCGGGCAGAAGGGTTATTTTTTTTATGATTTCCTGATACATAACTAATTCAGCAGATCGGCTGGGCTAGAATTTAGTAGGTATTCTTAACATCAAGATGAACTGCAATGTATGTCGTTGTTTGTGAGCAATGTATATTATACTTGTATTATGCACCGTAACACTGGGACTTCATCGCTATAATTTGGTTACGAGAAATCTTAGTGAACGCGTTTTGTTTTATCGTAAAACGCGTAGGGTAGATTTTCGACAAAATATATAAAATTGGGAATGCAAAAAGTTCTCATTAATATCCCCATGGTATATATGTACCTAAAGGTAAAAATACAAGTAAAAACAATGGAACAAAACTAGTTTTCTACGCGATTCGAGAAAATGTAAAGTGGATGCAAGTGATTTAAATTTTTGTTTTTTGTGTTACTCAATTACGAGGTCAACATGTCCTTGAACATAGCAACTGGTGAAATATGTAGAGTAAAATACAAAACAACAGGCCAGTAAGTATACCTCTTAGTTCACACGCGTGCACTTAGCCTACAACACTCCCACCGACAGAACTTGCGCTGGCCGAAGACTTGGAGAAGGACTGAGAGATAGGGATTTGAGCTCCACCGTAGCCGTGGCCATGGCCGCCCGCGATCCCATGGCCGCCGCCGTAGCCGCCGAAGCCACCGCCGTAACCCCCGTGCCCGTAATCGTAGCCGTGCCTTCTTACTCGCTCTCCTGAAGAAATAAGGAAATATTTCGTGAGTTGGTCTATTTCATAATTTACACTCTAGATACTGAAATAGGCAATGAAAAAACTGCCGTATCTATTAGATTATGTAGCATGCATGAAGATATCAAATAAAAAAGTTGTGCTTGTGCTTTATGGTGACAGCGTCTGAGTTGGCTATATGTATAGAACTAATTTTTTTAATTTTATCATTTGACTTTATTAATAAAAAAAAATATATAAGTAAAAACATAGGTACCTGGAGCTGCCCAACAGGAGACGATAAATACAACGAACATCACAAATGCGAATCTGACCATGTTTAGGCTTGTTGTTACCTGTTGTAAGTGATGACAGATCGTCGCTGGTACATCATTTTATACAGGGCCTAAGCTATTGTCCAAAACTGACAATCATCCATGTTTGCGCAAAATCGGTAAAATTTCTAGTCATACACTTTTTTGTTGGTGGTGACAATGCTTAACTTTACGCACGATTAGAAAATAGTAACAATATTGTTGTTTTCCTCCTCCTATTTAAACTGTGTGAACATGTTTTTATATGGCGTAACTGAATTGTAACACCAAACTCTGTACGGCTTGGAAATATTTTATTGTTTTAAATTAAAGTGCCGACCATCTCCGTGATGAATTGAATTCATGACTGAATACCAATAAACTTCACCTGCTTGAAATAGGCCTAGTGGGATGATTTCGAAGAAATTTCAAGAGAATATTCCATTGCAAAGAAGTTTTCCGCCCTTGAGTAAATAAATTAAGTCTGTCTTTTTTTAATTAATTATGGAACGTATCAGACAACGAATGTTTCACAATAATTGCCAAAAATCCCCTAATTCTATTGTTTAAAACAACGTATTACACCATTGTGGGTGAATCATGCTAATCAATTCGACAATGACTTGCACGTGCCCGAGGCGCATCTATGCGGAGACTAAAGCAGCCTACGGACGATCCGACTTGAAGTCAGGGGGCCTAAAAAGGCCACTGGCAGAATCATAAAACAATTCATATCACGCAATTTCATCTGTATGACATTTTTGTATGGACTTTCGTAAAATTCTATAGGTACACCTCTGCCTAACCCTTCAGGGATATATAGGTGTGAAACTATCAAACAAATGAAATACGTGATATGAATTTGTTATACGATTTTACCAAAGTGGCCTTTTTAGTCGGCAGAACTGCGAGCCTCAACACGGTGACACGTGGATAGCCTAAGATTTTTACGTGCCGTTCATCCGTTGGCACTCGACTGGTCGGTTGCTTAATTGAGTCTTCATAAGGATACCTCTCCTCGATCTATCAACTTGGCTTTCGATCGAAATAGTTAAACAAATTGGACAACCACAAGGTGGACCCGACCTGGTGAAATCCGCTGGATGCGGGAATCGTATGTAGCAATAT
Organism: Gortyna flavago; assembly: GCA_963669345.1. NCBI lineage: Eukaryota > Metazoa > Arthropoda > Insecta > Lepidoptera > Noctuidae > Gortyna > Gortyna flavago. The sequence goes on from OY770126.1 coordinate 3,386,793, forward strand.
GGAAACCTATGTCCGAGTAGTTACGTTAATAGGTAGGTACCTGTGTCAAAAAATACCTACGCAGATCCGATCGGCTCTTCCGATCTGGCGGGCGCAGTTTGGTCGTCTGTAGGCTGTATTCGACCAGTGTTAAACATTAGCACAGAACATGTTCTTAACCGGCTTTTGTTAATCGATCCAGTTTTTGCATCCAGTAGATGAGCAATCAATACTTAAGTAATACTTAGTTATAAAAATGATACACCTAAAATTTTTTAAAGCAGCTAACTTAGGCGTGCTACACACTTGTTGGGTTCGGCACATACGATTCAGGGGTATTTGTTGAAGTGTGGTAATGGCGGGGGTAATTGTGGAAGAAGATTCGAAGCTAATCCATACTTCCATAATAATATTCTAAATGCGAAAGTGTGTCCGTCTGTTACCTCTTTACGCTTAAACCGCTGTACCGATTTAGATGAAATTTGGTATAGAGATAGTTAAAGTCCCGGGAAAGGACATAGGATAGTTTTTATCCCTATATTCCCACGGGAAACTTATGCGTGTGAAACCGCGGAGCACTGCTAGTATAATATATAATCGGCATTCATTCTCGTGTCGATCGGGAAACTCCGTTCGGCATCTATACTTTCGCTGAATTGACATGTTGCAGTTGATTTTTACCACCCGGCTCGACTTAGAGGCACGGTGTGTAGATACCTATGTACGTGGGGCAAAGCAGAGCGGCCTTATACATTCACACCTACCTATTAGATGATACCACCCGGCTTTGCCTGTGATAAATGCCGAATCAAACAAGTGTATAGAACGCCTTATATTTAAAGAAGCAAGCTTTTATTTATTTTTAAATAATGTTTTATTATTTTATTTATGGCCACAGCTGTGGTTGGATTCTAATTTAGAAGAAGTCCCTGTTAGCAACATGTGAAAAGGACGTATGTGGAAAATATAATTAGGTACCTATGGTACGGTCAGTAGGTAATTCAGCATTAGACGTAGGTAGGTAGGTACTAATAATAACGGCGACGTCGTCGGCGAGGCCCGAAGGTACTGGCGGACGCACTGTTCTGCTCTTCTAATGCCCTCAATGAAGGCTTTTGTGAAAATTCTACATGGGAGATGGGCAGGTGACAAAATGCCAATGAAGTAGATCGCCTTGGCTCGGCTTGGACGTTGGACGTAGTGCTATTCTGTAAGAATCTCACCGTGAAAACTTAGGTGTGAAGTAAGCGAGGAGTGAGCTGTCAATAGTGTCAATCCTTAGCATCAGCCGGTCGATTCTGTTAGATTCTCACCGTGAGATGTTAGGTGAAGTGAGCTGTCACTCCATCAGCCGGTCAATACTGTTAGAATCTCACCGTAAGAAGTTAGGTGAAGTGAGCTGAGTCATTCCATCTAATGCTAAGAATTGACACTATCACCCGAGTTATCACGGTGAATTTTTTACAGAATAGCACTGCTGATGCTAGGAATTGAGACTAATGACAGCTTACTTTAAGCTCACTTCACCCAAATTATCACGGTGAGATTTTTACAGAATAGACCGGCAGTACATAACATAACACCACCACCATCAGCCTGTAATCCCCGAAGAGTAAAACAGGTGTGCACCTATTATAGTACACACCCACATTTAGCCAGTTTCATTATTTTATTAATTTCACATTGGTGTCAATTTTGTTGTTCACAAACTAAACTAAATTTAGGTAAGTTCAGTGCATCTTTTTCTTCCTGTTTCATTAAGAAAATGACGGAAGATTAATTTTAGTTTAGTCCTGTCAAATTAATTAAATTAATCAGCAAATGACGTAAATTGACGTAATTTTAGTAGGCAAGTTTTTAATCACGTTTAAAGTTTTTTGGAGTAGTGTCAGACGCAGATTAATTTGACAGGACTAAACTAAAATTTTCTGTCCTTTCCTCAATGAAACAGAAAGAAAAAGATGCACTCACCTTAAATTTAGTTTAGTTTGTGAACAAGGGAATCGGCACCATTGCAATTGAGGAGCATCTGTTCAAAAGGTCGTATTTCTATGATAAACAAACTTTACAAAAACAGACAAAAACATCTAGTTCCTATTATAAAAATGCAAAAATTTTATTAAATGTAAGTTCATTGTGAAGATTAAGACTACAATATTACATGCATTTTTTTTTATTAATAAAATACACCATAACTTTTTTTTTATTTAATTTTAGTTCAGAAATACGACTTATTGATCGGACAAATCAGAAATACGACCTTTTGATTCGTCACTTCTAGAAATATGCCCTTTTGATTTGACATTTTTAGAAAGAAGGCTTTGTGAATGGACTTTTTGGAAATACAAAATAATGAGAAATACTAGTTAGTGAAGTTTTTTGGCATTCCGTCAAAAGAGAAAAATCCTATGTGCAATACTTTGATGTTTATTATCTACCTCTACTTTGAGTTGAAATTAATCTAAAATTTCACAAATTTCATCTACTCGCATCGAAAGATCTGTCGACGAGATGCAGAGTCATAATTGTTTATTTTTTTTATTTTTACAGGGTTGCTATTGACAATGACATTCAACGTACAGCCGTCATCTTTTGACTCGATACCGTTTTTTAGTCGAACGAATCGATTTTTATTAAAGTTGTTATGTATGGAAAAAAATATGACCTTTTGAACAGAACAATAAATAAAAGATGCTATTTATAGAAGAAATATATTTCTAGGCATATATGCCTATTCTGTTTAAAACAATCCATGACAACATTTTAATGCAGAAATACATCCGTTTTGATTGGAATCCAATTTTTTTAGATTTTATTATATGGGAAATACGCTCCTTTTGAACAAGTTTTTAGGCTCATTCGATGGAGTTTTATGCTATGAGTTCAAAAAAAAAAAATAAAAAAAATAAACTTGGAAAGTGAAATACGACCTTTTGAACAGACGCTCCTCAATTGTATCACGAATCGGGAATTAGTTCGTAGTTCCTTGATTACATCGACGTTTATAATCTACTGCAGCTGTGACCGGCTGTGACAGTCAAGGGTTAGTTTACTTGTTTAGCGTTCTCTGGCGCGTGGCCAAAATCGGACCTAACGCCGCCATCTTGTTCTAAAATAAAAATACATTTCAAATGTTTACCAAAAGATCCTTGTAGTTGTGTGGTATTTAGACATGTAGTAGGTGCTAGGCAGAATAAATCCAAACAGGTTTGTTATATTTTGTCTCATAACAAATCATCTTCTTTTTCCAGTTATGTATATGTTGTGGTTTTAATCAGGCGGCTATTAGTGTACCTAACCACAGACCAAAATAAAATATAATTACTTCTTTTTGATTACAGCTATTAGGTATCTTTAGCTTTATGACTGCGCGTCACTAAAAATAAAGTTCCAAAAAAGATATAACAGTTTTTCGTAATTATGTGCCTACTAGCTGCGCCTCGCGGTTTTACCCGCATAAGTTTCGAACCCGTGGGAATATTGGGATAAAAAGTATCCTATGTGTTAATCCGGGTTATAAACTATCTGTGTGCCAAATTTTATTGACTTCAATTTAGGTATAGTAACCTACCTACCTATGAACGGTATCTACGTGCTTAAGTGACCGCAAGCTAGCATTTATTCCCTACAAGAGAAACAAGCTTTAAAGATACTCGGGTTTGTCATGCGGAATGTAAAATATTTTAGCAAGCCTAAAACAAAAAATTACATATTCGATTGCCTCGTTCGTACCATATTGGATTACTGCGCGGTTGTATGGCATCCCCGCTGTGCATCACATAGTCGTAGGCTAGAGCGCATTCAGTTATTTTTAAACCATCTTGCCTAGGTAGGTAATCTGCGAGCTAAAAAAAAATTGCAAGCTACGCAAAACGTCTTGAAAACTTCGTGTTGGTATAAAATAATGATTTAATCTTTCTGTTTAAAATTATTCAGCGTAAAATAGTCTACCCTCATCGCAGTTGTAAAGTAAGTTTAATTGTAACCGACCCTATAAAAATCCGAGTCACTAACAAACTGTTACGTGAGTCCCCCATTCCGCAAAACTGTTTCGACTTTATTTATTTATTTTATTTGTTTATCTTTATTTCAGGTAGAACCCATAAATTTGTTAGTAGTCTTTAACCTATGTTAGTACAAAAGACTTTAACACACAACAACTAATAATACTTAATTTCGCCACCTCACGGCGACACCTGGTAACAGTAGGTACCTACATGCATTGCGCACAGGTGCCTCATAGGCAACCTTGAGTCTTACTAGCAAGTTCAACGCTCAGACTTTGCAGACTTCTAAATAATTCTGTCAAAAACTGAAAGAAGTTCAAAACTTTACAGGTTTTTCAAGCACTACGCAGTTAGCACAGGTCTTTCGAAGCTGCAAACTTGGTTTTACACTAAGTATTGATATTTATCCTAAGAAAATTGCAAAAAATCAGTACAGTGCAATTGAGCACTTCATGGATAGTATGCTTATTCATTTCTATACTTACCTACCGTATTACCTACATTGTTTTTTTAACCGACTTCCAAAAAGGAGGAGGTTATATGTTCGACTATAAGTATGTTTTTTTTAAGTATTTCACCGATTGCTCCGTCAATTATGGACCCATTTAATTTTTTTTTTTTGTTTGAAAGTGTATACTCTCGAGGTGGTCCCATTGTCAGCAAGTTGGTTGGTGATTCCAATTTGATGACAATGGGAGCACCATTGTCATCAAATTGGAATCTGATGAGAGGATCCCATGGAAATCGAGGGAAACCCTCCTATAGCGATTTGGTTATTTTTAAAGTACCTACCTTGAGCATTTGCTCTCGGAAATCATCATTTGGTAAAGTGGAGCTGATGATGAAGACCACAGATGGCCATCGGAACTACTCAATGATAAATATTTAAAGGGTTACGATTCGATTGCTTACGCATTGGCGTATGGTGTCAATAAACGAAAATGCAGAACCAACGACACCGACTTCCGAAATTAAAGTTATTTTTCACTTTATAGTGTTTATTTTTTTGGAAGTCGGTTGTTTTTTTTTTGTTAAAAAGTTTTTTATTTATTTGGTTAGATAATGTTTTCGCATTCTGTGTGCTTAAAGGCAGAGTTACACAGGGTCAGTTGCTGACTTCTGCTGAAGTAAGTGCTGGCGCTAAGAACTGACTCTCACTGTTTACCATGCAGTCTGTAATCGTTGTTATTTCTTCACGATGAATGCACGTTATTAAAGTCACTGGGGAAAATGAATTCCCGAATAAATTATTTGTTGAGAAAATGTTTCTATCTGCTGTTAGAAGAGCTGACGGAAATGTTAGAAGAAGAGATGAAACGACTTTGGATAAGAAAATGGATAGACGGCAGAAATGAACTGCCTTTGAGAATTACACTGAAGAATTTTATTTTGGACACCACGCGAAGTCACCCTACATTGCAGTGTCAACGACTGACCAAATCCTTTTGGAACGAAGTTCTATAACGGAGCTTGCGGTAGGAGTAAAATTTTAGCGCGTTCCATGCGACTTTTTATTATAAATAATAGAAAGAGAGAGAGAGAGAGATAGTTTTCCTGGTTTTCAAGGGCGCTGAAGCCGATAGTGGTCGAAATGAAAATTCAAGATGGCGGCTGCGAAAATATTTCGCAATTGCCTGTGGTTGCCTCAATAAATTAAGGACTCCAGCCAAGGCTTAAAAACTAAGCAACTACACGCTAAGAGCGCCCCCTGTGGGGTATGGACCTCGGCTTAGGGCGTTGCTGAGAGGGGGCAGCAAGAGACAAGCTAGATCGGAATTAACTAACCAAATCCTGACTTCGTCTTCGTTTAGGCGAGATCAGTACCGCTGGCCGCTGACTGCAAATAAATTTACATGACGACAGTAAAGGGTCAGCGCTGACTTCGTTCAAGTTTGGAATGACTGACCCTGGGTAGCAAAAGCATAATCAGCCTATGTCCCCACTGCTGGGATAGGTACAGTAGTGGTACTCTGTAAAAATCTCACCGTAATAACTCAGGTGAAGTGAGCTTAAAGTGAGCTGTCATTAGTATTAATTCCTATAGTATCACGTGGAATGACAGCTCACTTCACCTAACTTCTCACGGTGAGATTCTAACAGAATTACCGGCTGGCCTCGCAGTGAGAAGCCGACTCGAATTGACCCTGTGCAAATCTGCCTTAATATTGTGCACTTCACTGCATTTGTATTGTGTTAATTGGTTGAACAGTGCGTGTGTAGAAACCAATAAATAAATAAATGACAAAAAAAGGTATTGGACGGACAGACAGACTTACGTTCGCATCAATATTAAGTATGGATGATTTTTAAGTAGCCAGCCAGCCTGCTCTGTGGAATTTGTAAACTGTTGTCTATACGTCCATTTCAATTTTGTAATCAATAGGCAGATAGGACATCAGTGTTCAGCTAGGAAATCACACAAAGTAAAATACTGGTAAGTTTATTTCAATAATTTTTATTTACAAATAATTAAAAAATATGTGATCCGAAGTCACAATAACAAATCTACAGTGTACTTATGTCATATCAATTAAAGTTGTAAACGTATGTACTGGAGGTGTACCGAACATGGATTTATTAAAAAAAAAACAATACAATCCTGTATAAAAACTTCACACGGCCTACTCTCATGTACAAAAATGTTATGAACTCACTAAATGTGCGTTACACGTGGCAGGCTTTGTTTCATAGACTTTTTACTATTTTTGTTCTGAAATCTCAAATATTATTCAGAAAAGTATACGTTTAACATATAACACTATTACAAAGTCGAAGATGTCAGTAATTTCGATAGTACGGTCGAACAAGCTATTTGGTATACAGGCAGCTAACTTGCAACTAATTATAAACAATGGTGTGAGTGTGCTGAGTAGTCAATTATTTTACACCACTCTATTAAGGATGCCATAAGCTTAAATAGTTATAACGCACAAAACAAAACTAAATATTGGCAGTGTAGTGGAAAGATGTTTTTTTTTTGCCTGTATACCAAATAGCTTGTTCGACTGTAAGTGGCAGATAAATATAAAGTATACAATATATATCAGAATTTCGCTTCAAAATTGGTTGTTTTCAAATATATTTAAAGTAATAGACGGTTAAAGATTTTTACATCTAAAATCCAGAGGTATTATTCTTTATAACTAAACGTAGACTAGTAAAATTGTGTTCAATATTACGAAGAGACATTACACTTTTAAATCTTAATGTATTTTATTAATATTACAGCAACAAACAACAAAAATTTAGCTAACAGCTACCACTGAGAAGTAAAATGTAATTACGACAGTAAATGTTACAATATAATACATAGATATTACCTAAATATTTATATGAATGTTAAGAGTGATAGATGATGGCATATTATAATAATAATAAATTTATTTCAGACCTTAAGTCCATAAAACAACACACATTACAATTTTATACACAAAAACATACATATATATAAAAAACATATACACTAAATTATAGAACTACTTATGAGAAGGTTGCTAATCGAGCTACAAATATACGACAGATAATGCCGCATTCTGTGATTTTTGCTTATTTTTCCTTACAATACATATTTTGCCTACAAGTTACAATTAATATGAAAAAGCTCATACAATTCTACTAATCCGGCACTATCATCACCTTTTAGTTTCAATTCATTCATTATTTTCGCTACGATAAAGACATTTTAATAGCAAGATATAAAAATATATCTCTAGAAAGTATACTAATATAATGCATTCTACTACCACACTTTTAAAAATCGTTACACTTCTCTGTACTTCACGATTACAAAAAATATTTTCCTAATATTGTTTTTTGCTAAGTGATTAATTTTACTATGCCATTAGTAAATAAGAATATGTAGCTAATGCACATATTATATGTTAGAAAGATACACATTTAATAAATCTTAGAGTGAAGAATAATTATAAAAGGCAACATTAAAAAGATTGCACGTAATTAATGCACATATATTTTCCATAATAAGGAACAAGACAATATAATTATATTAATTTTATTAGTAAATTCGTGAAATTAAAATTGTGTCTCATTGGTATCTCATCTTTTGATCTAAATAATAATTGTTTTAAGTTCGATAGAAAAACTACTTACTGCAAAACACATCGCCGACAATATTTCTAAATGTCAAAGCAAAATGAAACTATCCAGCTTTCGTTGTGACTAAAAACAGATTAACAAATAGACATGTAAAATGTTATTTCATTTCGTTCATAAATAGTAATTGCACTTGTTAATAAAATAATTTCAAAACACGAAATTAATTTGTTAAAATTTTAACACCAATATTTATGATGTACTATATTTGGCTGAACAATTTTGCTAGTGATTGTACCTACTATTTAGAAATAGGTTACTCAAACAAGTGAAATAACCTCAATAATATCATTTTTAAGTCATTGCCCAAGCCCACCTTTAGTCAAAGCTGTGTATTATTTTATGACCAATATGACATTAGAGATAAAATACAAAATTGCAATAGAGTGCTTCAAAAAAATGTAGTGTACTTTAAATCCAGGTCGTATACATTGAAATATAGTTACGACTTATACAAAAAAAAAACCACGAAAATACATCACAGTTCCCGTATGTAAAGGTATAAAGTAACTCCATCATGAAACGAAACCTAACAACCGTTATTCTAATTTATTTCACAGTTTTACACGGCGCCCAGCCTTTTTATCAGATATCCTTACTCCCGCTACAGCTATGGTCTTTTGTCAAAATACAAACAATTGTATTTTCTTACAATATTTGTAACTAATCTTGCCGTTTTATCTAATCTCTATTAGATCTTATTATATTTTCCAAATGCTCTGTATATATTATGTACATTAAGGCATAAAATATAATACATAATCCCATATTGAATCGTAACAATATTTTACTAAGCAACCAAAAAGGGTCACCTTATATTGTGATAATAATTAATATTTATCTTCATCAATTGTGATTAAACACATATTTGTAAAAAATGCCCATACAAAGAAGAAAAAGATGTAAAATTATTTAAAATATAAATATCGTTAAATAAACTTACAGTTTTATATAATATATCAACAACAGACCGATCGTAAAATAAAATAAATCAATTACGTTTACAAAGCAACAGAAAAATAATCTAATTTAAAAAAAATCTTATAATTATACTTAGTTTAAAATTGTGATTACAATGTTTAATTCATTTAATATTATTTACAATGATTTTAGTATTAATTTGTTAAAAAAACTTTGACTAACACTAATATAAACGTCTAATCACTAGCCATGTAAATCGCAATTATCGAAATAATAATTATATTATGCGTCGTTGAGAACGCACGTTGTCATACTAATTAATCGCTTGGTGTGGGATTCGAAGTGGGTGCATGTAACAGCATCCTAGCATCCCCTTTGTCGGAGGAGGCTAGGATGTTGTGTCGACTGTTGTTTGTTATCTACCAATGCGAATAGGGACAACACTATTATGTAGGTCATAATTATAGTAATAAGTAACTGTTCATTACCCATTGTTTGGTTTTAAATTGTTGAATGTTTTTGTTACGGGGGTGACAATATCACTTAGTGATAAAACCCTTTCAAATAAATAAAGATTAAAAAAAAATATTGCATTCTGTATAATTCCAAGCCAGCCAATCGGAGTATACTCGAAAGTTCCTTCTTACATAACATAATCAGCCTATTTTGTTCCCACTGCTGGGATTCAGGCCTCTTCTCTTCGAGAAGGAGTGGGCTGTAATCCACCACGCGGGTCCAGTGCGGGTTGGTAGATGTCACACATGTAGAAAATTTCCTCTTGCAGCGATCTTATTAGATGACCCTCATATTTTTTATACTTTTATTTTCAAAGAAACGTCAATTTTGACTAAAACCATGCCAACTGAATCCTATATATTCTTTTCAAAGAATTAATAATATGACAACGTGTGCCCTACAAATAAAACCAGTCCCATTTGAAAAAATTGTGATTACTAAGTAATGTATTCATTACAGTGATGTGTTCATGCGATTATTATTATAATGTATGGGACTTAGAAAAGAAATGTGGGACAAAGTTCTTCGCCCACTAACACAGAATTACTATTCTTATTATCTATATAAAAGTTTTATGCGTTAGTGGGTTAAAATCTTCTTAAAAAGTAGAAAAAATAAATATATATATATACTACGCTCGCCAAACTTGTCGGCCCTAGTTTTATAGCTGTAGAATTTGGTATATCAAACACTTGCTCCCAAATCGTTATTATACATAATTTTAGTATTATTAAGTTTATATTATGTATGAACCCAGTTCTAGTTTTATTATTTTTTATTGTTTACAAAATTGAGCACATTCTTATGCAGTAAAGTAACTAGTGTATAAAATGCATAGATACAAAATAAAATGCACAATAAAACTATTTCATTGTTCAGTCACGTTGGAGTATTGCCATAACCGTACAAGTTTTAACAAAAACACTGGTATTTTACTAAAAAGGTAATATTAGCAAGGATCTAATAAATAACCAAAATATTGGCGCTTGTAAATTAATTGTATATACAAATATATCTAAATTTTGTCCGATTACAAAATAAGGCATGCACTGTTCATGTTTTTAGTAAAATGGCTCATAGTGGCGGCTGGTCTACAGCCGATTTATAAACGAATTGCGCGTTATGCTTCGATGCGTCCTCTTGCTAATGTTTTACATTTTTTACGGCCATAACTAAGTTATGCAAAACATTTTTGACAAGTGTTATTTCTATGATATATTACAATATTCACTGTTCACTCCAGACACCCCAAAATCTGTTACAATAACTACGACTCTCAGATCCTCTTGCATACGAAAATCGAACTTAACAATCTGTGAAATAAGACACAATTGCCCGAAAGCTGGTCTAAGTAGACTGGACCTGCGTCGTTGCATTCTGGACTTTATCACTGGGTTATAAAGTTGGTTGAATTTTCTAACATGTAAACTCAGACATACCAAGAGCACGCTCACTATTTTAAACGAAACATTGTAGATTCAGATCCGTGTCATTGCAAATTAGACCGTAACACTCAGGCGTATAGTTCACATCGTCCCACACCTTAGTTACGGCACACCCAAATTATCTTCGCAGCCGTGTTGTCGGGTTTGGGGCCTCTTACCTGGACAACAAGTTCTCGGTCACCTACAGATGCGACTCGTAGTTGGTGCGCGGTCACAGCGGCGTGTCGCCGGGCCGCGCGGGCGGCGCCAGCGGCGCGGCGTCGGCCGGGCACGCGTCCGCCGGGTTCATGTCGATGCGGCCCGCCTTGCTCCACACTAGCAGGTCCATTATGAACGCCAGGAACATTAGCGCTGCCGACAGACCTGGAGCGACAACGACGTAACATTAGAGAGATGCAAAATTCATTATGTGTTAGTTCTGGTGATAGAACTAATCGAAAATCAAATGCCGCATGCGCATTATTGAAGGAAAACATCGTGAGGTAACAGGGAAAGACATGTCTTATGTGACGTTGCAAAATGGACATTTGTCGCAACAGGTAGCGACGTCTATCGTGGGTCTGTAAAGGCTCGTTTAGTGTAGCTTACGCGTCACTAGATGGCGCTAGGTTTATGAAATCGATATGATATTCTTTAGTCTGTGACAGAACATTCCCGAAACTGTCAGATCGGTTTGAAAAAGAAGAGTGTTTCCGGCCTTTACGATCGAGGACACGAGCCAAGAGGTTGACTTGAAGGGACGTATTCCTGGGAGGATCGGGATGTGCCCTAATAACCCTCTGGGGTATTTATAAGTACAGCAGAAGCTGAACCCTGTCTGGCTATATGCTAGCCTTTCTTTATTGCACGAAGCTACGCGCGAGCGATTCGTGATGTCTCGGTGCGGCCCTGTGATCGGATGATAGGAAATCGATCCGGGTGCAGGCGACTCTAGTCTACCCCCTGTGGTGTGGTCATCCGCAGTAAGGAAGGCCTTACCTAGCCGAATGCAGGTGAAGAGGGAAGTTCGCCACTCGAGGTAACGACAGCGTCACCTTCTATGCCCGTAGGCCACGTTATTCGTGTGTTCACAGGTTTAACCTGTGAACGAAGCCAAGGGACTTAATCCCGCCAACTGAGGGTAACTCAATCGTCAACTGACAGTATTTCGATTGTTAACTGAGAGGTAATTTGTTATACTGAGAGAACGCTGAGTTAATCTATAGTGTCATAATTTATCATATGAGAGAGTTAGGCCTTTGTAGGAACTAGGTGTTAAGCCAGTTGTTATAGAGTATTGTGTCTCGGGTATTGCTTTGCATAATCGTTATTTTCCCTTTATGAGCACAATCCTAAAAGGTCAATACTTGAACGGTTGAGCTAGAAGTTATTAAGTGGTTCATCTCACGGACTCGATATAGCGACTCTGAGAAATTGTAATAAGTCTCACTGCAGGCTTTCACCAGTACAAGTAGGAACGGAGACTATTTGTATGGGTGGATGCCCAAGTGTTTGGGAAAGGTATATAGTGTAGTGGCTCGCCACATTATTTGTTTGTGTACCTACCTATTTCTATGTATTATAAATAAACTTTAATTGTTTAAGAAGGTACTTGTTTAATTGAATCTTTCCCTAACAGATTATACCTTATAAATTTACTTTAGCACGGTGGTGAGTAGTGTAATACCAATAGAAACCATCAACATCTTGTTTCTTATTAATTCCTGTAAACTGCTCAAGGGCCGGGTTACGCTTAGGATAGAAAAATTAAGACATAGCGCGCCTTGTGTAGGATAATATAGATAACGCTACAGAGAGGAGGGCTATATCCCAACAATAAAGCGTCTACATGCGACAGAGATAGTTTTCGTGATTTTCGAGAATGCTGATCATGCCAATAGTGAGGTCAAAATGATCATCCAAGATGGCGACAACATTATGAGAGCTTCTAAATACGCATGCTATATGGTTCTATACATTAAAAACGCGTTTTATTTTCACACTTTCTGTCTCTGTCTCTTTCTATTATATATGAGTGTGTGGGCCTGCGAAGTATCGCATAAGGAACTTCGTTTCTGACGGGGCTACTCGACCGCATACGATGTTTATTTTTTTTTTATTTTCGTTTTAGTGCATAATTTGGACAGGAGACCGTTTGTAGAGTCAGCTAGTAATAGAATAATCGTGAATCAGTAACTCACCCAAATAAAGATGTCGGAAGCTATCGTTATCATAACTGGCGCAGGCGCCCAGCATGCCGCACATGACGTCACGCGCGCGACACGCCGCGTCCACGGCCGCGCCGAACACGATCGGGCACGGCACGTTGCCGAACACGCCGATCGCGAACTGGATCACTCCCATTGCCATTGCTTTGTCTGTGGAAAAGAAGGAAAATATTAAGTCAAAAACATTATTTTGTGAACAAGCTTTTTACTGCAGTCTTTTTTACTGTAGTATGTTGTGCGTTTACGCTTTGGGTGACAATTAGGTCGAAACCTGTAATGTGAACCTAGTGATATACTGTAATTGTTAGCTGTTGTAGTTGCCTTGTAAATAAATAAATTGTGAAGAAGTTCTCGCGAATGGTAAGTTGAAAAAGACGATAACAAGGCTGACTGCCCTGAGTAAGCCAATCGTAAGTGTATGTCTCGCTACTGTGAGTGGATGCCATTTTATAGTTCTTTTGACCCATAAAATGATGGGCATCAGTTGTGTATAAAGCAGTAGTTTTAAGCTGCTGCGTGAAAACTTTTAAAAAGCCGTAACGGTCACTTTAGATTGGCCACTTTTCTGTTTGTGTTTTTTTAATTTCATTTTAACTGAAGTATCTCGTCAGATGACGTAGATTTCAAACATGCATGATATTTGAGCATCTCCCAGCGGTTAAAAGGAAAGTATAAAAAGAATGTCAGCCTACCTTGTTTATCAGTGCAGCGTATAATCAGCAGTACAGCGCCGACTTCTCCGCTGGCGTGCACGAACATGACGGCCGCGAACACTGCGACGAAGGTGTAGATCTGGTTGCACGGCCCGCCGCACTCGCCGCTCACCGCGAAGCCGAGCGAGCGCGACAGGATGCTGTCTGTTGAGTTGTACAGCTCGTAGCGCTCGATTCTGTGGGGAACAAATTATTTAAGTTATGCTTGCTTGAACAATTGAGACAAGAAAACCCGAAGTAGGGGTAATAGGTATTTATTTGATTTATCGATACCTAAAAAATAAATAAGCCACAGTATTTTTTTTTAAATACCTCATAAAATTGTGAGGTTGTATACGTTTTTTAAACCCTACGGTAGGCAGAGATAGCACTATTATAATTTCTAAAGGTGATGATATATACGACGTCCACGGCACCACGATAACACAGGGAACTAAAATGTATGGATCTCCATATTTCGACCGATTTTATTTATTTCTTCACATATCGTTTCTTTTAGTAACATTTTTAAAATAAGTGTAAGTTCATGTTTTTTTTTTTATTGTAGCCAAAGCCAAATACCCTAGGTTGCTTGAAAAATTGAGACGAGTTGTGACCAAAGAAAACCAGATGTAGGGGTATATAGATCGGCTTGCACATTTCCTTACGACAGTTGTAACATAATATAGGCAGAAGCTGACAAGGATGGCAAATGGTTTCAATATTTTAAAATATAATTTTTTATATAATTAACGTATGCAAAATATTATAAAACATTTTACAAGAGTCCCAAACGGTGGAGTTTCTTGCCCATTCTTCTCCATACGAAAACTACCTTTTGGAAGGGGCGACTAGAATCAATTCTGTTTCATTGTAATTTTTGACGTTTAGAAGTGCCTTTTATGTGCCTATTTGAAATAAATGCTTTGACTTTGACTTTGAAAATGTCTGTTCGGGATGGCCTAGCAAGATAGCTAGTTAATGGCAGGAACAAAACATTTCCCCACATCTTTTGGGGAGCTGTCTTCATTTCAGTGACACCGAGACTCTTATGGGAGGAAACAGAGCTATGTTACAAATTTAAGGTTGAAGTTTCGATTTTAAGAGCGTTTACGCCGTGCGGCATTCCATACAAACTTTCAAGCCCTTGTTTTTCGAATGAATGAACCGATTTTAATGAAACTTCATACACATAAGCAGGATACAAAGGTCTAAAAAGTTACCTAAGCACATTTTAGAAAAATAGTGTTACAGCCAAATTCAACCGATTTTAAAGTTTCCATAAAAACAGAGATTTCCTATTTTCTTTTTTTAAATAAGACATTTCGAAAATGTTCTTAGGTAACTTTTTACACCTTTGTATCCTGCTTATGCGTATGAAGTTTCTTTAAAATCGGTTCATTCATTTCGAAAAACAAAGGCTTTAAAGTTTGTATGAAATGCCGTACGGCGGAAACGCTCTTAACCTGTAAACTAAGGCGGTATATTGCCTCCGACATCTAGGACTAAGACTGCATTTCCACCAGAAGTGAGCGAGGATGCGTAGCAAGGGATGTGTGTGAAACTAACGAATAACATCGCTTCATTTTCATAGCTTGAGCTAAGCTAGTGTTGTTATTGGTTAGTTTTACGCACATCCCTCGCTACGCATCCTCGCTCATTTCTGGTGGAAACGCAGCCTTACGATGGCCAGTGGCGGTACCTTCATAGAAGCCAAATAGCCCGGCTTGCTCTAATAAAATCATAATTCACTACAACAAACGTACTTTAATTATTTAAAAAAATATAATAATGATGTTAGTACTACTAACAACCATTAACAACAAGAAAATCAGCCAATTCCTGTTTTTTTTTTTTAATTCTTTGGGCTTGCTCTAATTTTGACCCCTAGGCACGCCACTGAGGATGGCCTACTATAGATTTACTAGCTTTCACCCGCGGCTTTGCATGCGTGGATGTCGAAGATTATCCCACGAACGTACTACCGGTATAATAAAAAAAATCCGTTCAGCCGTTAAGGCGTGAAAATGTAACAGACAAGAGTTATTTTCGCAGTTTGAATAGTGGTATAGGTAGTAAGTCATTATTTGCAAACAAAAACTCACGTTTTCATAGCCTTATCTCCGCGCGCCTCGCTGTCAATGCAGGAGCAGTTGTAGTAGAGCCACGTGCTGTTGTCGAGCTGCTGACTGCTGAGGCAGCCCGCCTGGCACGGAGATATGTAGGTGAACGAGTCCTGAAAACAGAAATGGCAAGTATCTGTGAATAAACATGGGGACTTAAGAGCTGACATTAAACATCTTATAGACTTTACTACAATCATAAATTAATAGACTTTTTTTTCTTTAACCCAAAAACGCATACGTACGACTTGTATACGACCCCTACATTACGACGGGCCTCTTTATAGGCCACCCATTCCTGGCTTTCTGGTTAAGACTTCCAGAGTGTTCAATGGAAGACATTACTTTAATGTTTTCTTCTACAACCGGAAAACAATCGTGATCACTACCTGCGGGCGCTAGCCACTCATATCTTCAGCGTGGTGTTCGAAATATAATCGCATAAAAGTTACAAAGGGCCGTCATGAGTAACTCGTAACGCGGTTTTCATTCGCTGTCGTTCGAAGTTGTCATTCGCTCCCAAATGGGATAGGTAAACAGTTATCTATAATATAAAAATGAATCGCTAAATGTGTTGCTAAGCGCAAATCTCGAGAGCAGCTGAACCGATTTTGCTAATTCTTTTTTTGTTGTGTTCGGTATTGTCAGGACAAGGTTTGTATGAAAAAACATTTTGGAAATTCGAAAAAAAAAATTGCACCCGTGCAAAGCAGGGGCGGCCGCTAGTACCTACTATATTTAGCCATTCAATCTTAAAATTATCAAAATTAACAGACCCGTCAGAATTTCAGCTCGATAACATGATTATGAAAGACATCAACATCGACCGAATTACTTTCGGTATAATAAAGGAAGTCTAGTGCCAAAGAGTATTGAAGATTTTTAATTTTTATATGGAAGCTGGCATACCAACTGCCGCATGATTTTGTTTTTTTTTTTTTCTTATTGGCGTCCTCGCATGTAACCTATATAAATCGATAGCTGACATTAATGCAAACAGAAAACATGATAGTACCAAACCCCGTAAAGCGTCGCTGTTCAAAGTTGACATGGATGTCACGTGATCAACTTTGAACGTAAAAATACAAAATGGCGCGAGAGTAGGTATGCCACGGATCTGCAAAGCCCTTTCATGCCTCTAGAGCCAGTGGTCTATGTTGTGCATTGCAGTCAGTGAAGATTTTATAAAGTACATATCACCAACCTGTCCACACACGGGGTTGAAGGGCACGTCTGCGCAGTAGCAACCGGCGCTACAGTCCAGACTGCTGTTAGCAATGCTGACCTCGCTGATCATGCGATAGTTCTCCTCGGGACAACTCACGAACATCAGCACTACCATACCTGAAAGAGTACAGTTTTCGATTACTTCACTTGTAAGATGCCAAAGGATTTAATAAAGGCAAACAAAAAACCAGAAAGAGATCATCTTCTGAACCAAAATACGCCAAAAGTTTAATATACTGGATGACTTTTTTTACCGTCTCGTTTTTTTTTTTTTCAAAAGTTATGTATTTTGCCATACTGACCGCCGATTGAGCCAAAGAAAATTCAATCTTATTTCAAGGCAATAAGACTGAATTTTAAATGCATAAAGTAATAATGGGATCAACACGATTTTCTTTATAATAACAGTTACCTTTAAAAAAAATAAGTTGTGCTCATTGTATTATGCTTTTAACTCAATACTCTAAATGGGGTGTATGAGGTCTTGCGTTAATTATGTTACACATTGTATATAATGTGTGTGTTTAAAACATGCTTATTGCACCAATTTCACAATTTCCCACGTTCGTAATTATCTAGCCGGTGACCGAGATACCAATAATGGCAAACTATTTGTGTGTATTGCGTCTATACACATACTTCAGCCATTTTAACTTAGCTTAATATATCTAGTAAGCAGTTAACGGTGAAGGAAGAAGTGCAATTTGTATTTTTGAGTGTGTGTATGTAAAATTAACCGCAAAACTCAATATTCCAGGCAATATATAGTTACCAGCACTGTAGATAGCGGCACTGACGGCCGTCCACGCGGCCACCTGCCTCGCAGTCGGCACCAGCTTTAGTATCACCACGCCCGACGTGATCGTACCCAGACCCATCACTAAAATACCACCCAGACCTGGAACATGAACACGTGCGTTAAGTAATGTTCTTGGGACAAATTTGTAGAGAAATTAATACTTAAATATATCATAGAGGATACCAATGTATCCTCTATGATATATTTAAGTATTAATTTTGCATTGTCTATGATATATTTAAGTATTAATTTTGCAAGTATTAATTCTGCATTGTCATAGAAGAAAAGATAATATAATAAAGGGGGATATAGAGAACTTATAGTTGTACCTAAACACAAAGGTCCTAAACGACCCTTTCGTGTGGAAAGTGTAAAGTATTATTCATGAAACAAAAGACGTTAATCCTGTGTTATATCTGACCCCGCATGAGGGCTACTACAATAGCTCAATTTAAAACTATCTATTAACATCATCTGCCTAGCCTTTTCCCATCTATGTTAGGGTCGGTTTCCTTTCTAACCGGATGCTTCCAGTCTAACCGGATGCAGCTGAATACCAGTATTTTACATGGAGCGACTGCCTATCTAACCTCCACAAACCAGTTACTGGATAATACGATACCTCTTGGTAAGACTGATTGTCAGACTTTCGGGCTTCTGACGACCCGTAACGTCTGTCAAAGATCCACGAATGACAGCCGGGACCAACGGCTGAACGTGCTTTCCAAGGCACGGAGGGGTCTTGGTATTTGAAGATGGTCACCCATCCACGGACCAACCGCGGCAAGCGTAGCTTAACCTTATCGATCGACCCTGGCGGCTGTTATTACTTACCCACAAGCCCCTCATACCCTCATAGATAGTTAAAACTATCTATAAACAGAAATCATTAAACAAAAAAAAACATTGGACATTAACGAAAAAAGTCACTTCCGCATCTATTATTCAGCTCACAAAAACCATTGTTATAATCACTGTACCCACATCTATAAAACATTGGGGTATCTGTAACATCGTATCCCACTGCAGACCATGGTCGACCACCAATACCAATAGAGTGTTCATGTTAGTACCTCACCCGAGACAAGGTTGGCGTCATGCGTCGGCAGCCGGAACTGCTTCTCCAGGTATTTGGGGAGGAAGCTGTACACCCCACTGATGGGCATCAGGTGGAGGACTGAGCTCGCTGTACGCCACATTAGGATGTCGTTTGTAAGCTGCCTTTTTATTGTTGCGAAGAAATCTGGAAAAGAAAAGAGGGTGATGTAGCTTCGGTTGGAATGTTAAGTAAAAAGCTAGGCGTTTGACTTACCCACGTAGGGTTATCAGCTGCACTGCCAAACTGCTGACTGGTTAATCGAACAAAGAGTAGTATAAAGTCTGGCCTCAACTCCTATAATAAACATTAACACTAGAAAGACGATAAATGCGCATCTGATAACGAGTCATTATTTAAGGAGTCCCACAAAGGAGTGTATTGGGTTCATATTGTGTATTAAAATGTGCTTGTTTAAAGCAACTGACGGTGTAAAAGAAAATTGGATAATCTAGAACTGACTGTAATGGAAAAGATGTTGGAAGGGCGATAGATGACCCATGGCAAAAATGGGTAGAATTTAGGACCTGACTGCACTAAGGCATGTCCAAGAACGAAACCCTGTAGTAGCCGCTGTTTTAAGTATCTTATTTTGATATGAATAATCCAATTCTACTCATAACCAGCAACAACCCAGACATTACAAACAATCATTTGTATACAAAACAAAACAAATTCTATTAATATCTCGTACAAATATATTTACGGAAGAGATATCACACAATATAACATATTTGTTAGAGTGATAACTCAAATTCAAGCCACTTTTTCAATGTTGTCACAGTTTTTATTATTGTTCTGTTTGGAAACCGTCCAACTGATTGTAAACTAGAACTTGGAACTAAAAACTAGGTTACGTTTAAATTTTAAATACAAATTACATTTTCCATTCGGATAATGCAACTATTGTGAAAAGGTAAAGCGGAACCATGGTTCTCGAATTTTCACGAACATATTCTGATATAGATAATGGATAATGTATTAATCAAAAGAGATATTGTCATATGATAAGAGTTCGAGTGTGGTAAATATTTCGCCCAAAATAGAAGCCACATTTGGGTTGGACAGGAAACAAGCTAAACTTGCACGTAATAAATTCTTGATAATAAATTTGATAACAACAACAAATTCTAACATATAAAAAACTAATTTTGAATATCAAAGTCAAAACACTGCCAACATCAGACTAAAAGAATAATAGATATGCTGCATGAATCATTGTGTAGAGACAATCTTCTTTTACACGATAACATAAATCATTTGTTAGAACTCATTAGAAGTTTGGTTTATAGGACGGAATTCATCAAAGTCGTGCTACTTATGTCAACCGGATTACTACTACAATATAAAAAGGAAGCCACCCACGGAGACACAATGACAGTTCTCTTTATCACAATTCACCTAGTTATGTAAACGACAGAGTTCTTTAGGAAAAGAAAAAATAATTCAAGGCTGTTTTGAACTATTTCTAATTCCATTTATGTCCTAGCATTCCCTTACGTTACCTACTTATGATTGGTTATTCATAAATTGTAGAAAGTATTTATAGTAAATGTTTCGTTAGTCTTGGGGTCGGCGTAAATGTTTTTCTCTTCCATTTTTCTTTTCTGCCTTCGCTATTCATCGATCCCATGCATGCATGGCATGGGGGATGCATTGGCATTCGACAGCAAGTTAAGTTTTAACATCCACTAGCAGACAAATACAACATTGATGTTATAAAAGGTTTTGGAAATTTTAGTAACCTTTGAAGAACGGCTCGTTTTTATCCTTGATCTTTTTGGGTGGCAGTGGCATGGGCTCTTGTCTGATCTGTCTCGGGAAGCAGAACATGAGGGTCGACAGGAGAACGATGAAACCAGCAATAAACACCATACCTGTGGAAAAATAAAATATTATGTTATTAGTAAGGTGTATTTTGAAGATTTGACGATGTTTTCTGAACTTTTCGAATGAGTTGAAGTATCTGATAGAAAAGAATAAAACACCACTCGTAAAAAGGATAGGCGGACAAATTAGGCTTAGAAGTTGATTGTTGAACCCATTGCATTTTTTAATCTCAATTGGCTGGTGATAAGGAATTTCCGTGGCAAACAGATTTTAAATATTTTTCTATTACTAGGCCACTAGGCACCTCAATGTCAAACCAATTCATTATTTCGCCGAATTTTCAATAAATAGTAATTGATGAGGTCTTGTGAAAATGTTCACATAAAAAAATTGCGGCTGGACAAAAACTAATATTACTTGTGGCATCATGTGACACTTAATTTGGATAGATGAGTGGGCCAATATTCATTTGCGTTTAACAGTTATTTAATTCAGACATTTAATATGATAAGTATACAACTACACTTGAGCGTACTTAAATCAGTGACGTAAGCAGCAGTGGGCATAAATGTATCTACCCTAGGTCTATTCAATCGCATTTTAGGTAAACATAAGCTATCTAATAAGTTTATAATAGTCTTCATAATACGCCTTGTATTATCACTTTATCACAGTCGTAATAAAACGGTGAACAAACAAATACGTATAAAGGCTATCCTGCGATCTAATGAACACAGCATTATAATGGCAAATGTATACGAAGGAAATCAAAATCGTAAAACATATAGCAAGCAAACACCATTTTCTTACTAGCTTGGACGAGTCAGTCATTGTTTATAGAACATTTCAGCAGGATCACATTATGGAACATTCTAATTATGGCAATTATCGAGGCGGCGAGTGAGAAATGCTCCTTTCAATAGCACTAATCTGTTAGCTGCAGTCGTCAGGAGATTACCTCGAATGTGTGGAATATTTCACGCACCGCGAGGCGCCACCGTGCGAGACTGATCACACGATCAACGTACATTGTAGATCTACAATGTACAAAGTGCAAAACACTCGTGTTTTTAAAAGCAGCCAAGTTTCTGGAATATGTCATGTAAACTTGGAAAAATATCCAAACAATGACGCAGCAGCAGGAGCCACCAAGTATCTACCTAAATTTGAGGTAAAACATTCGTTGAAATCATACCAAAACTACTAAGTAGGTACTATTAGTTATTCTGTGCCAAAACGGACAATTGTTAGAGTTGTCAAAACCAGTGATCGTAATAATAACTCATGCAACCTTGGAAACGATCAAAAACAATTCCGATAGATTCAAACAGAAAACATTTGCGCGTTTACAAGGTCGCCCGGTCGACGGTCAGTCAAGGGCGTTCGCTAGACACGGTAGGTATGGACTATGGATACATACGCCGAACAGCATTGTTTACCATGCTCAATTGTACCATTGAACGTAATACAAGAGAGTCGCAGCGTCTAAGACATTTTGGTGAGAACCTGAGTTTTACAGCGAGCAGCAAGAGAAGACGAAGGTCAAGAGAACCGGTTTAAAAGTAAAAGTGAGCAAGGCGTCGGTCGCGTGTCCACCCACTAAATCCTCATTACGGGCACCGACGACGGCATAATTGTCGGCAACAAGGCGCGCAGCCTTGGCCGTGACCGGCTGTGGATAGAGCGCTTATTTTAGCTGTGGTGACGCGACGTGATGTAAGACGCGTTATATAACTAGTGGCGTGCGCCCGCGCCACCGCCGCCGCAGCGTGACGCCCGCGTACAAAAAAGCGAAAGCCGACTGGAAATTGCATCGCGCGCCATTCTATGACACCACATCATACACGTTGCACCGCGGTTTTATAACACATCTCGCGAAACTGACGCTTCCTAAAGCTCTTGAAGCTATCGATAGAACTGAAAGCTCGTGTAAAGACATTACCGTGAAGTATTAATTATGCAACCACGGAATGTCTCGCTCACCCTTTCGCAGAAACAATTACAATGCAATCGAGCCGCTATGGGAGTCAGCAGAGGGAAGTAATGAGCGGTGATTAACATCTTGCAACATACGATCTGTATGCTCATTATCCCTTGAGAAATGTTCTTATAATAAAGTAAATCGTCGCAACTTTAGTTTAACTGACATGTTATAGACGCACGTATGCGGTATGATGCGTATGCGTGGAGCTATTGCGTGTCAAAATATGTAATTTTTTTTTCAATTAATTATAATCAGCGTTTCTTAAAACGAATTTACTTTTCTCTGAAAATTACAATTTAGTTGTCCTTTGTGAGTGTCATTATGAGCCTTCAATATGTCTCTACAGTACAAAATATCGAGCTTCGAGAGTCAGCAACCACAATGCGCCAGATACCATGCATGCATAATGGCATAGCGTATACCGAAAATTTGGATACTCTTCTCACTCATCCCACAATTTTTTTTTCTTTGAGCCCCTGCCGTCAGTTTTGTACTTCCAGACAATACGTTAATGATTCAAAAATGTCCGTTAAAATAAACTTATTAAAATGCAAAACTTCATTCATGAGTGTAGCGTTGGAACAATAAGGAAATACGCAGAAATCATTCAATGCGTATTCGCGAATTCAATACGTTAGCAGTCGGGACACGCTTGCAGCAGTTTTCTACCGCGACACGACGCACAAATAACTTCCTAAAACACTTTACTGTTCAAAATTGTACTTTATTTTGACGAAGTTAAGGTGTGATTGGTTCTTTATGGGTGGTATATGGAAGTTGGTTTTGTTTACACGCATTCGGTTGGTGTGCAGGTCACGCACGTGCTTTCTTCGTGGATTTTGCGCGCAAATCTGTGCAAGTGCTTCGCTAACGGTAGATGACTGTTCCGCGTTGGAATGTCGGGTACTTCGATTTCGTTGTAACTACAGACAGGTCATGAGTTTAGTTGTAGGTAAGCGTAGGGAATCCCGTCAGAAAGGACGAAAATAGATTCCACTTTGAGGACTGATGCCCGTTTTCACCATCGTTCCCTCAAACACTCCTTATCTAAGGGTCCCTTACCTTAAGAGACTCCTTAAATCAGCCCCTTACCTAAGTTGGTTTTCACCAGATTAAGGGATATTTATGTAAGGGCCACTTACTTAAGTGACAGTTTTCTTTTTATCAGGGAGTCCAAAGTTCGCACTTTTTAAAAAAATTACCGATTTTGTATTCCATTAATAAATCATGAAGATTTTACGTAAAATAATATGACGAAAAACAAAGACAACATAAAACAAACATGATTACATTTAAAATACATAAAATATCACCAATTTTTATATTAAATTACTGATTAATTCGTGTTGTCTTGTCTTGTAATAGATATTACCTACACCTATTACTATTTTATGCTAAAAAAATGTCAGAAAAACAGAAAAGAGGGCTATTTTTTTATTATTGATTTATTATTTTTTACTGTGTGTTAGTTTGGTTTGTGATCTTCCTGTACGAGTCGCAAAAATATTTTTTCTTTCTTTCTAAATTACAACAATGACGAAAAAGAGAGATTAATAAAATTGGTCATAGACCATAAAGACCATAAAATCCTTCGAGGGGTAATGTATTTACGTACAGTAAGTATCATATGTTGTTGTATTAATTATTTAGACCTTTAGACTTTTAAACTTCCAGATAAGTAAGTAATTATTTAAAACTAAATTAATATTTTAAATTGTACAACTTCTTTAAGCATGCGGAGTTTACCTGTAGGTAAGTGATTGTTGCACTATTGCATTAAAATTTTTGCATGTTACTTTTAGCATACAACCTGTGTAATCAATCGTTGGTAAACCAATAAATAAATAAAATAAAATTAATAAATAATGACACAATATTAAATAAAAAAAAAGATGGACAACAAAGAACGAATAAAAAAAAAATACCGACTCTCTTATTTGGCCGTCTGAATAAAATTTGATTCGTCACTAAATCCAGAGTTTTGATAGCATCTAAACACTCAATAAAATCATCCATTTCGTAGCAATTATGAACGTTCAACAGCAAAATAAACTGTCACTTAACGCTAAGATGCCGAATATCGGGTCCCTGTATTTAAGGGATCTCTTAGGACCATAAGTGTCCCTTAAGTGATGGTGAAAACGAAACTAACCCTTAAAATATCTTAAGGGCCACCCTAAATTTAGGGAACGATGGTGAAAACGGGCATAAGAATAGGAAAACGCATCTCTAACATGTGGATAGCTCTATTTTTGGTAATAATTCTTGGAGATACAGCAAAGATCATCATCATCTGCCTAGCCTTTTCCCAACTATGTTGGGGTCGGCTTCTAGTCTAACCGGATTCAGCTGAATACCAAGGAGCGACTGCCTATCTGACCTCCACAACCCAGTTACTTGGTAATACGATACCTCTTGGTAAGACTGGTTTTCAGACTTCCGGGCTTCTGACGACCCGTAACGACTGTCAAATATTCACGAATGACAGCCGGGACCAACGGCTTAACGTGCTTTTTTCTTGGTATGTGAAGATGGTCACTCACCCACGGAGCAACCGCGGCAAGCGTAGCATAACCTGATCGATCGACCCGGGCGGCTGTTATTACTTAGGCACAAGCCCCTCCCCCTCACGAAAACATTATGCAGTTGTATGTGCATAACATGATCCACATTGGTAACAATGTGACGATCCACATTGGTAACAATGTGACAACTGATAACTTTTGAACTAGATTGATAAGGCTTCTGGTTGACAAGCGAAGCAAGATTAAATTATTTCGAAGCCCCCCGGGCGGCTTGGTTCAATATACTCGTACGTAAGAAAATGTTAGCAGCTACGGGCGATACGCTACCCACTTGTATTGATTTTCAAGTGTAATGTGTTTACATAGCAGTGGCACGCAAAAGATTAATCGTTTACATAACAAACATAATCAGCCTATAACCGAATTTTTGGTTCTCGGACCGGATGCCGGTTTCCTCACGATGTTTTCCTTCACCGTTTTGAGACCAAGTTAATCGTTTAGTTTTGTATATTCTAGCCAATATAAGTTTTATTTTTAATATCACCATGCCGACTGCTGTTATACAAAACAATTAATTTAAAAGAAGGGATGTTGTGCATGGCGGAAACAGGGCCGGTTTTTTTTTTTTATTCAGGTCCGTTTTACACAAGGATACTATAAAAGCTTGTTCTTCAGAACACTGCCCAAGATCATCAACCAATAAACTAGACCAATCCAATGGTCCTTAAAAGTTCAAGGCTTAATCAAATATCCAGAGACACAAAAATTAAAAGAGCTTGCCTGGTTTTCAGTGACACGACCAGGCAAGATCTTTTCTCCTTTCTCCCTTAATTTAAAATAGATTAACAACAGAATTACTTGACATATTTTTTACAGATCTAAGTACAAAGAGGGTAGTATGCAGAAGACATCTGCCATACCATTCTATTATATCTGAAGGCATTCAGTCAGTGTATAACAATAAATGCATCTGTAAGGACGTGTGCTGCGAACTAAGTGCCACTCTGGCAGCAACTTAATTATGAATGGATTATGCGATCGGTTACAACCACCCGTTTGGCTTTGCTGACGAAATTCTTAACAACACACCTACCTACTAGGTATTCCAAGCGCTGCATATTGAGAGAGTTGGAAACTGATGAAATATTTATTCATCAAGTTCTATTACTACCACAATTCAGTTGGGATCATTTTTCACGTCATTTCCTGCTATTCCATCTCTATCAGACAACATCTCATCATTTAGATATGTCTTTATTCATTTCTATATATACACTTTTTTGTACAACATAAAAATACATTAAAAAAATTGATTAAACACTACAAACATACAACTACTACTCTTCTTGTTTTTAGCATCAGTTATGCATGGACTATGCACATTGTTCAAAACTAGAATAATTCGCAATAACTACCTCTAAGTCAAAAAAACAGACAGTAATTATCTTAATAATAATTCTCTTACGCAACTAAACTGTCACATGGTTGCCAAGGCTAAACACAGTTGTTAACTATTTTTAGTTTCATTAAAAGGATTCTAGAGAAATGTAGAGCCTACTGTCGAGAAACAAAATAATGAGTCAATTACGTCATCCATATGTCAACACAGTCATCACGGTTTATCCGTTACAAAAAGTAAGTCTACTCACCCAGCCACCAAGCTCCAACCCACCTCGGGTCGCTGGCATCAACGTCGGGGGTCAGTAGT
Organism: Gortyna flavago; assembly: GCA_963669345.1. NCBI lineage: Eukaryota > Metazoa > Arthropoda > Insecta > Lepidoptera > Noctuidae > Gortyna > Gortyna flavago. The sequence continues at coordinate 3,413,965 of OY770126.1, forward strand.
GGGTCCACGTATACCCTGGTGCATAGAGCCCCCAGGAGGAACCCGAGAGCCGGCCCGATCACCCTTATGCCGATGGTGATAGCTGTGGACATAGCACAAAATATGAATATGTTTACAATTTCTAAACTTTAAAAATCTTAAATTCAATCATTCACTGATAGAAAATAATTAACTCAAGTAGGTAATCAGAAAAATAAAATAGATCTAAATATAATCACGAACACAAAACAGAAATAGTCGTCAACTGTCCGTCTTGTTTGTGACAAGAAGGCTTCCACTCAGCATAATGCTGTGCTATATATATATGCTATACCACAACACAGCGCTGATCAGAAACCAAGTCAGAAGAGTCACAAGAGTTCCTTTTATAACGAAAGTGAGCACTAAAGAACGATTTTTGAAAAGTCATCCCCTATCGGGAATAAATGGGATGCTTTGTATAGAAGTTCGTCTTTTTTACCGATGTGAAATCCCATCGAATACAATACATGGCTTGTAAATACTATATAACTGCCTCATTGGTCTGTCCTAGTGGTTGCTGTTGGAAGGTTCCGGAGTATCGATCCCCAAGTCGATAAAAATGATAGGTTTTTCTGTCTGGGAATTAATAGTAGCAACCCGGATTTTGGAACTGTGCCCGATATGGTAATATGCTCGCCTCCGATTACGTTGGACTTACTCTATCACTTATTAATTACCGGCGAAACGTGGTAGTACACCTGCCATTCCGATAGGGCGAAATGTTGTGATGCTTTGCTAAATTCCATTAAAGGTGGAATCACTTATTAATTACCGGCGAAACGTGGTAGTACACCTGCCATTCCGATAGGGCGAAATGTTGTGATGCTTTGCTAAATTCCATTAAAGGTGGAAACGTCCAGTTGATGACACACACAGGTGATTGTCACAGGTGATTGTCTCGTCAACCAATCATGCACCATCGTTGACTGAATATCATCGCTTAAGGCGAAAGCGTCAGGGTAGCCTGCGAAATTCAAAGGGCTTTGAAGGTCCGTGGCATACCTACAGTCGCGCCATTTTGATTCTTTTATTTTTTTCAAAATGGCAGCCATAATAGGTATTAGCTACATAGAAAATATACAAGCTGACCTGCAAATTGCATAAAACGTTAGGAATTTTGAATTCCGCGGGTTTAATAAAGGTCAATCACGAGCTTTTCAACAAAACAAAAACTTGCAAGTCGTTCCACCCTGTATACTTGACACCAGTTAGCCGGAGACAAACGATTGAAATCACAGTACTTGACAAAACAACCAAACAAGAAAGACAAACCACAACGACCGACGTCCGGCCACAGATTTATAAAACTTTATGCTGAGCAGTAGAATGTATACGTATAGTTAACGTCTGGTTAGACTGGAAACTAAGCCTAACGAGCCCTAACGTACAGAGGCCAGCACATCAAGCTACCGAAATCTGTCAAATTTCTTTGATAGATTTTCAACTTTACCACAAAGGAATAAGGTTCATATTCAAATGGGAAAATTTGACAGATTGGGGTAGGTTGATGTGCTGGCCTCTGTACTTTGCTAAGACTAATATGATGAGAATTTGTACCCTAGGATAATTATGAAATCCAGAGGATCTCTAGATTTTTACAAGCTCTCATTTACCTTGCCTTATTTATTATTTTCTAAAGGGATATTTTTGAACTTGGCAAAACGCATGTAGTATATGTGCCTTAGTTTTAAAGACCTCTACTGTTTTTATTCAGAAAACGATTAAAAATCACAATCAAAACTTTTTTTTTTTCTAATCATTCTGTTCCTCTGCTGGGCAAAGGTCTCCCCCACAGCTTTCCACTCTTCCCTGTGTGTTGCCTTCATCGGCAAATCTGCCTTCAAAACTCGTTCTCCGTAAATTTTCGTTTCTTATATCTTCCTCTACCAAAATCACATTTATTTATTTATTACATACGCTACCATTACAGTATCCCAAGTCGGTAGTCTGTAGTTAATTAACCGTTCATGGAATAAAAAACATAAGATTTACAAATTACAAACATATATTATCACGTTTAACGTTACCTTTGTGAACTCGCTCAGTGAACATGAGAAAATATCCATTCTGTCGGCAAACGAATTTAGTACTTATGAGCATTGTTCGCGTCAGAGGGACGTTATCCAACAATTTAGTTCGACCGCGCGGCACCGCGAACAAGTTACATAATCAATCACTATCCAACATTCAATCAAAAGTCAAAAATCTGTCATGCCACGATTAAAATCGATGGTCATGCTAACGTTTGCAATTTTTAAATGCATTTATCACTGTCTGAGAGAACTACTGAAAAGTTTTTAATAACCTGCAGCAAAGGTAAAAACCCACAATACTGATAAAGTACATTAAACAAACTTTGTAATCAATATTACATGTCTTACTCTAACAAAGTATTACGATAGCAGATTCTACTCCTATTAAAGCACCTACACACGAAACGAATACATTTTCCAGTGCACGCATCATTGAAACCGCTCTATTGCACGAAACTGCAGATACAATGTAAAATAGCAACACTGAATTAATTCGAGGAAATAATATCATCGGGTCACTGAATGATGTTGTAGTAAATATTAATGTGCATAATCGGTGAGGCAGAGATGGTCGTTATGCAAATTGAGATGGACTCTCGCACAGTGGACCGCAGTCGTTTATCTCAATAGGGCTAGGGCTCGGGGCTAATTGAGGGCCATTGAACTCGCCACAACAAATTATCGTATGAGGAATTGCCGCTGTCAACGATCGCTACAGCATACAGCTACTTCATGTTAGAACGAAAGAAAAACGAACGCACTGCGAGCTTGGATGATTACTGACATTATTGTTCTCAGAAATGCTAATATTATTATAGCCCATTAAATTATATGTTTATTACTGCATAACATATTATAAACAGTAAACAACTCATTTAAATACATAATGAGGCCGAAATATGTTAGGGACACGCTGCGATCCGAAGACGAAACATCCGGCGCGACTGAACATGCGTAAGAACTGTCCCAAATATCGAAATTAAATTAAAACCTGTTATAATAAAATAACAAAAGGCCATTGCAGGGTGAGTGACCGAAAAACAATCAGGTACTTAGGTCCCGAATGTAATCTTTCCCAGAAACCAACCGCATCGCTTGCCAAAAAACGGACGGGCGTGCGTTCAGCTCGCGTGCTTCACGTTCGACACAAAGTAAAATATACGTTCCTATTATCATCATGCGCTTTTGTAATAAATAATGGCCTCGTCAGGATCGTTTTTCAAAACGGCCGCTGCCCGTCTCGGTACAAGTTTTTATTGTGTCCCGGTACCCTCGTCCTTACCGGTTCCGATGCATCATTAACATCGTCCAAGAGCTGCTCCCTCGAATTAACGCTCAGTGATTGTCAAAAAATGACGAATTGTATCATTTTAATGAACCCGGTAGGCAAACGCGGATGGGGTATTACAATACAGTGTATATTTGATACATAACACGCTTCTTGCATTGAAGTTAAAAATAGACGATTATTGCTACCCTATCTACAATAATAGAGACAAACATAAATATACTGATATGAAAGGCAACAGGGCTCGCAGAGATAACCTTGCGAAGCCCGTGTCTGTAAATAAGGTCATCACGACTGACAGCTACAATCACCCCTGATATACGTCCAATAGATAATATTTAAAAAGCTGCTGAAACATTTTCAACGCATCCATTTAGGAGAAGAAATAAACAATCACACCGCAGGAATCAATATTCATGTCCAAATAAGGTGTCCGATGAGTTCTATCTCTGGTACTAGTATCAAATTCCGTTTATAGGAACATGACTTTATCGTAACCAGGTAATGTAAAATCTAAATGACTACTACAAGTACTTCAACACCGGTCTTCCCTCAATAGAATTTGAAATTAATGTAAATATAGGTATTCGATTAGCGCCATAAAACTTTTATCACTCCCTTGATTAGCATTGGAATTTACACAAACGTTTCTAGAATTAACCCACAGCTAATTCTTAAAACCGAAGTCTCTCCAACATCTCAGACAGTCAGTACTACACAATAATATTCAAGTCACGATATTTTTAATGGCCAAGAAATAGGAACACAATTCCTAATCGGTGCAGAGTTCGTTGCTCTCTCAGATGCAAAATCATTTTTAGAAGTATGACTAATTCGGTTGGAAAACACACTATTAGCAACCGCTGTGACGCTTCTAAGAAAACACCTGTCCAAACAGATATACAGGAAATAGTTTTGAGGCAATAAATAATATTCAAACAATTTCATACACCGAAATAAAGGCAATTTGACGTCATAAAAAGGTTTAATCAACTGTCGGTACGATAATAATAACAGCAGACATAATCATATCTAATCATACAGACGTAATCTAATCTAGCGATGTTGCAAGAAAACTGACCTATGACAACTACAGCAACAAATGATTAGGTGGAGCGCAATTTGATAGTGCACTCGCAAAGAAGTTGCATAAGGTGCACATTGCAATATCGTCGTAACGTAATAACGAGGTAATTTTCTCGTACACACAAGGCATCGCAATCAGATTGCAAAGTGATAGAACGATAAAAAAAAAAAAACATTCCAGAATACGGGGTGAGAGTCTTTTGACTAATTGTGAGCGTTTATTATCCTTTTCAGGGTTCATGTGTGCGTAAGGACATACATACACAATACCACATGATTTGGGATCGGTAAGTATTTATCCTAAAGCAGATAGACATTAAATCATTTCAGCCTAAAAAATCAATTATTGAAAACAGAGATACGAAAATACAAATAAGCGGCATCCTGCATTTCCGCCCAAATCCTTTAAGCACCATGGATTATAAATCCAATTTTACAAAAACAGGGTGCAATTAATTAGCATACGAATGCGTGTATCAACACTGACCCAAATAAACACAAGTATGTAGCGTATTCTCTGAAAACTAAATGAATCACAACATTTTGGATGTAAAAAACTTTTTAACAAAAAAAACAACCGACTTCCAACAAAACACTACAAAGTGAAAAATAACTTTAATTTCAGAAGTCGGTGTCGTTGGTTCTGCATTTTCGTTTTTAGACACCGACTTCTGAAATTAAAGTTATTTTTCACTTTGTAGTGTTTTGTTGGAAGTCGGTTGTTTTTTTTGTTAAAAAGTTTTTATTTTTCACTTTTGAGTTACCTACCCCACACCAATTCGTATACCACTACTTGCTAAATATATAACAGTGACAGGACGTTGTACAGAATGAGCTGTGATCGACCTTGGTAAAAAAAACTTTGCAAAAGGGCAAATATACGTCGCGCTAAGTCGTGTCAGAAGTTTGGAAGGTATCGTTTTGTCAGATTTGGATGCCAACAAATTATTAAAGCGACCACACGACGACAGATCATTGACGGAAATAATGAGGCTACGAAATCTGTCTTCTGACAATCAAAGCCACACTTAATGTACCTACGACTCAAGGGCGAAGATCTCTTTGGCGTCTTATTAAACAGTCTTCAGCGGTTTCATTTTCGAGCAGTAGCCTTCGAAATAGCTTCTCGTATCACATCTCCTGTATCATGTGGTTCGCATTTACTCGATAAGCCCAAACACGGCTAGAATACATTGTTTTATTACGATGCTCCGGTACCTACCTTCCAGCTTCATAAGATCGGTTTGATGGTACCAGTTTCGTCAGAACTATTTATTTAAATTTGCTTCGTCATAGTCGCTTAACTATCTTAATCGAGATATCTTATCTCCACCCATGAAATACTTATAAGCATTGAAGAGTTCCTGTGGGTATCTGTAGTCTCCTTCATCAGTTCCACTTCACCAAATTATACTTTCTGAATGCAAATGCTTGAGTTGTCGATGAAAATACCAGAATTGCTATATGTATGCCTATAATATTTGAGGAGTTCCCTTAATTCCTTATGGATCCCATCATCAGAACTGGATTTTGACAAAAATGGGACCAATCTGGAAGTATATCCTTTTAAATAAAAAAAAAAATTCTAAATCGGTTTTGTAACATCATCTGAAATTGTCGTCTTGTTGTTTTTTCGCGGCCATCAACCAAACCTTGTTTTTCTAGTACAGAGTAGTGTAACAAATAAAACTTATTTGACATGCATATCTCTAAATGCAGTCCGAAATGAGTTATTAAGAAGTGTTATTTTACTGCAGCTAATTAAAAGTCGGAGTATAGGTAAGTGATGACTCTCGGACTCAAACACTTGAATCATCAATAGGTTTCATTTGATTTGAGAGAGTTCAACTAACACACTGTACATGCCTACCAAAGAAGATTTTCCTCGACTTTCATGGGATCCCTTCATCAGACTCTGACTTGGTGACAATGGGACCACCTCAAGAGCATACCGTTTCAAACCCTAATGTCAACTGCTCATCATCTGTTACAAAATATTGCTTTTCCCGATGCTGGGACGTTAATTGTTGAGGAGTTCTCTTGGTAAGAACCAGGAGAACTTGAGCTGATGGTGAAGTCACCATCAGCTCCACTTTACCATACGCATTGTGACGATCATAAATTGCTTAGCAACCATATTAAAGCAATCGAATCGCTACCCGTGAAATATTTTTCATTGAGTAGTTTCGATGGCCATCTGTGGTCTTCATCATCAGTTCCACTTCCCCAAATTATACTTTCTGAATGCAAATGCTTGAGTTGTTAATGAAAATACCAAAATTGCTATATGTATGCCTATAATATTTGAGGAGTTCCCTCAATTCCTCATGGATCCCATCATCAGAACTGGAGTTTGACAAAAATGGGACCAATCTGGACGTATGTCCTTTCGAATAAAAAAATATTTTTTTAAATCGGTTCATAAATGACGGCGTACTGAGGTAACAAACATAAAAAATAAAAAAAAAAAATAAAAAAAAAACATACAACCGAATTGAGAACCTCCTCCTTTTTTTGAAGTCGGTTAAAAAATCGTAATTAACGTTCAAGGAAAACTACAATACACGGTTCTATAACATTCTGAATATATTAGAATCTAAAATGAAGTAAATTTTATTAATAATGGCTGTTAAGATTCTCTAAAGGAATTTATTAATATAAGTAACAAAATTGTTTCCTTGACATACCATTTAGAAGTAAAAGTAAAATAACTTTAAAGGCAGGACGTTTAATTGTATACCACTATAATACATATTGACTGTAGGTACAGTAGAAAATTCTAGAAACAGCATACTTCACGAAGTGTTAGAATAAGTGTTCAATCCATCCATTGCAGATTGACGCAAAAGACGGTAATACTCCTATAAATAATAGAAGCAAAAGTGTATCACCAAACAACAAATTTTAACCAAGGCTATATTTGGACGCTGATTTATGCAGCAGAAAAGACATTCCAACAAAACACTTTCCAAATATAAAGAAAAAACGTAAAGAAGGATCGAGGAAACGACTCGAAGTCGACCATTCCCGAACGGTGATCGTGAGGGACAAAATTAGGGCAACGTCTCTAAGGAACGAGACACACGCACTGACACCAACGAGCTGAAATTGTCGCCGCGACGCGTCGGCACACTGACACACTTCGCTAACCACCTACTGAAATAGCAATTGCATACGTTTTACTACACAACAGGGCTTCAGTGAAGAAGTACAGAGCAGCCATGAATTATAAGTGAGCTGTGTTTAAAACTGTATGGGTATCGATCGGGAAATCAATAGAAATTGTACTGAAAGCCGCTACTGAAAAGAGCAATGAACTCGGGAAAACTGAAGGAAATAAGAAACGCGGCGCTGCTTTGAATGTTCTTGAAGCCACAATTGAAAATTATGATAATTATATCCTAATATATCTTACCAACACTTGGATCAAAACAAGGCATATATTTATCAAGTCAAGCAATGACAAAGTAGGATGTGGATCTAGTTTGTACAAAAACAAAGCATAAGGAAAACAGGCGCATAATATTCTCGAAAACAATCGTAGAACTAGTTGATAGAAACCCAGTTCCATTAGATTATAAATTTAAGATAACACCAAATCGGTAGGTATTGTGCAATAGTTACGTCCAAGGTCTTTCGAAAAACCTATAGACAACTTTAATGAACCGTTTATATCAGGTAGTTAGACTGAGAATTTTGCTATTTGAAATAGATTAACTGCTAGCTGTTAAAAGCTAGCTTTTAATAACCGATGCTTAAAAAATATTTTGCCATAAAAATGTCTGCCTATGTGGACGTAAAGTTTCAAGTTATTTTGTACTGCATTTACTAGTCAAGTGCATTAAAGGTAAAGTGCAAAAACTATTACTATTATTTTGCGAAGTTGGCTTTGCGTTTTGCAGCAGGGTACTTCAATAAACATATTATACATTATCCTCCGTTCAAAGTGACAAATAGTAATTACTCATAGCCCTATCATGCCCTACTCGAAGTATCGAACACCTAAGGTCACGATCACACGTAGTAATTGACCTAAATAATCTGCACCACACTGGTATCAATCAATGAATATCCGTGCGTACTGTGCCTTATTTAGGTCGACACAATTAACTGAAATGAATTTAATTGGTTAAATAAATTAGCGTAATCATTGCGTGCTATTAAATAATGTTTCCTTTATCGCACGCGTTCTAGCATGTAGTGATTATGAAGACTTAGGATTATTACTGAATTAATTAATTACATTAATTGAGAATACTGCTTTCGTTAATCACTGCAATTGACGCAATGATTATGAGTAGGTACTGAACTTTATCCGCTTGGACAACAATATCTGAATTGCAAAGTTAATATAGCTGGACACATATTCATGTTTCGCTATTATCTAAGTGTGAAGTGAACAATCAAATCAGCTTATAGATGTTAACTACAGAACATAAGCACAGACTTCAGTTCCTAATAGGTTACATTACGAACATTCCTGAGCGAAGGTTGATGCTTTACAAAATTCTATTAAAATAGAAACATAAATCTCGCATATGAGCCTTTGTTATACCCTAGGAAAGATAATAAAACTATATGGCCGTAAAATAATAATAATCAATTATACCATTTTATCTAGTGTCTCTACAAGTTTCCTATAACTAACTCGCTTTTGAAAGCTTTATATCAACTAGTATAAAGCTCTTCTTTAGTACCTTTAGTTAATAATCGTACTTACTGGAACTCAGGCCTTAAAAACACCCACCTGTTTAACTTTAATATGTTTCTTAAATTTAATCAATTTGCGCAAAGTTCGGGATTAAAACGGATTTATTTTCCATTAAATATAATACCTGGAACGTGCTTAATAGCATTTAGTCTGTGCAATACACAGGGGTTTATTTATAAACGATTATTAAAGTTAGAGAGACGTTGAAGCAGTCGCCTATCAGTACTTAACTTAACTTAAGCAAAGTTTATGAATAAAGGGGCATGTGTTTCTCAAAGTATGGACATAAATATGTACGAGGGTCATTCAATAAATACTTAGCCTACAAAAAGTAAACAAAAATTTTGGAAAAGTGGCAATTTATTTTTCAACATAGTTTCCTTTTAGTTCGATACACTTAGCCCAGCGATGCTCCAACTTTTTTAACCCGTCCGAAAAATAGATTTTGTCAAACTCTGCAAAATAGGCCTCCGTGGCGGCGATGACCTCCTCATTTGATCCATATCTATTCCCGGCGAGTGATTTTTTCAGATTAGGAAACAGAAAGAAGTCACAAGGGGCCAAAATCTGGAGAATACGGTGGCTGGGGCAGCAATTCGTAGCGTAATTCGACCAATTTGGCCATGGCAACGGCAGACGTGTGAACCGGTGCGTTGTCGTGGTGAAACAGCACTTTTTTCTTCGCAAGATGGGGTCGTTTTTTCTTTAATTCGGCGTCGAATCGGCCCAATAAATCGGCATAGTAAAGCCCTGTAATTGTTTTACCCTTCTCGAGGTAATCGATGTAGATCACACCTTGTGAATCCCAGAAAACGGTAGCCATAACTTTTCCGGCCGATTTTACAGTTTTCGCCTTCTTTGGAGCACGTTCCCCGGTCTGGATTCATTGTTTTGATTGATCCTTGGTCTCTGGTGTGTACCAGTGGATCCAGGTTTCATCGACGGACATCAAAAAACTCCGCTGGATTCCGCTTAAACAGCGCCAAACACGTCTCCGATGTGGTCTCACGGTTGCGCTTGTTTTCTGGTGAGTAAACGCGGCACCCATCGCGCCGACAGCTTTCTCATGCCGAGTTCCTCGTGAAGAATATGATGCACTGTTCCTTCTGAAATGCCTACAGTCTCAGCTAGCTCGCGAACCTTCAATCGGCGATCTGCCAATACGAGATCATGGATTTTTTTAGTGTTTTCCTCCGTAGCAGCTGTTTTCGGTGCACCTGGACGTGGTTCATCAAAAACCGACGTACGGCCACGTGCAAACTCGTTGAACCAATTCTTGACGGTGGCCATCGATGGAGAAGAGTCACCGTACACAGCATCCAAGCGCTCTTTTATTTCGATGCGCGTTTTCCCTTCCAAAAATAGGAATCGAATCACCGAACGATATTGCTCTTTTTCCATTTTTGTAAAACCGATCGACACGTTCGCTTCCATAAGTTGTCAAATTAAAACAAATGAAGGGATTGGAATGAAAATTTGAAAAAAGAATTTAAAAATAATGTGCTACACTGTGGTAAAACTCTTTTGAAACTACAGCACCCTCTGGCGATGAGGCTTGGTACTTATTGAATGCACCTCGTACGTTTAGGAACTTTAAGAATATCGGCAGCATTATAGGTGGGACTAGATACTGTAAAGGTTGCCTGAAAAACTTAACCTTTTATAGTGCAGGCTGGTAGTAAAATAACTCACAATCAAATGAATTTAGAATGAGCTTTTAAATTTTTGTATTAAAGTATAGTAAAGCCGCAGTGATCTAAAGAAGTTCGCTTGAAATAAACACAGTAAATTTAACATTGATACACTTTAACACAATATTACACCAAATAAACGATGGATGGAATGTGTGAATGATGATATGGTTAGAAAGGGAGTGACTACCGAGATGACGACTAATAGAGAAGTATGGAAGAAAAAGACATGATGCGCCGACCTCAAATAAATTGGGATAATTAAGGACAGGAGAATGATAATTACACGCAACACAATACAGTACCAATAATCTGTCTATATTCTCGATGTTCCCTCGCTTTGAGCAATGTATTTTTTAAAGGAAATTGCGCCCTAACACAGTCACACTTATCATAAAACCATTTTAAACAGCATCCCGTAAAGATATCGTAAACCTAAAATACGAGATAAGAGACGCAATTGAAAACGATACATTGAACGAGTGTCAGATAATGACTGGCCTGCATTAAACAAACGGAGTTATTCTTCGTTTATCTAATCATTGGCCAAGTTCACTAGATGAAACATTAATCTATATTATCGGGACAGACTCGTAACAAAAACACGAGTATGCTCTCATTTCGAGAACAGAGCTACTTGTGCAGAAATAGCCACATTGAACTACTTTAAAGGTAACTGACCTATATATCTATAGGTGGGATTTAAGTCGGGCATAGCGTAGGCAAGTCATGATCATGTTTTTTTTTTATTAAAAGTAACTTCTACTATTTTAATTTTGACGAAATGTGAGCTACGTACGTTGAGCATATCCAACGCTCAGCGAATAACGCTATTCTACAGCCTTAGAAAAACAGAACAGAGGGGCAATTCTCGTAATTTTAAGAACGTTCACAGTCTGATCTCAGTCTCAATCTGTCAAAAATACCTCCAATTTCCCTACATTTTGACAAGATTTTGACATTTCTTTGTCGCCGAGATGAGACTGCGACTAGATTTTGAACGTTTTAAATTACGAGAATTTATTAATTTACGTTACCAGAAGGCTAATAAATTAGCCTTCTGGTAACGTAAAGGCAACGACAACAAACGCTAAAAGGAAATATAATAGACAGATGATTTCTAAAGCAGCAGTCTAATTGTGTGACACACTATCAATCTCAATCTAAATTATTTTAAAGGATATTGCTAATCCATAGCTTCATTTGTTCAAAATATGTGTCCGCTCAACAACGTAAATAATACAATGAATGTTGTTGAACTGTTATAAAATGAAACCCATTACTACTGATAGTGTGTTACAAAATTACCGCGCAGGATAGGATATAGCCATTCTCCTGATATTACGAGATGAAACGCACGGGAAGAGACTAGATCGTTGCTACTTAGTCAAGACCACATAACACGACGTCCATATTGAAAACATCAAAAGCATTTTTATGCAGCAATATACTTGTACGAAAATAATCACCGATACTTGTTCAACAAAATCGTTACAAGGCCGATATTTGAGGCTAGGGACCCATCGTCAGCGGAAAGGGACTCTAACTGCAACAAATGTGCATAAACTAACTATAAACTTCCGTTCTTTCTAATAAATGTCAAAACAGTGTTATGTGATTCCATACTGTTGTAAGTACTGCGTTGGTCTCGTGGTTGCAAGCGCGACTGCAGGCTGAGCGTGGGGTCCTTAGTTTGATTCCCGGGTCTGTTTAGAAGTTGGCGGTTTAATACCCCCGTGTCTCGGAAAGCACGTAAAGCCGTAGGCCCTGCGCCTGATCTCACGGATTGCCATCCCATCGGACTATAAGAGTAAAGGAACAGCGAGTGCAACTGTGTTTGCGCATACAGTTGGCACTATAATATCTCCTGCGTATCTCTATTGAGATTAGCCACCGTCACCGAAATCGGTCGGAGGGTTATTATTATTAGTGTTGTAAGTAATTAACGTGGTATTTTTAATAAACATAATTTACTCTTCAGTTTACATATTTTTCTCTATACACATGTCTACCTTCAAAGTAAGTCGACATAAAAATTATATGAGCATTATGAAATATCGAAGGTAAACATAATAAAATTAAATCTTCAACCTTAAATTAATAAATTACATCTTCTTTTAAAAGAATGAGAAAACAATGTATGTTTGCTATTGCTAGAGAAACAGATTTTTGATGCCAGACTTGCAGTAGAGTTAGATTTTCACACTTGAATCAATTTATTAATTCAATATCGTTAAACTTTTTCCTATTTCCATATCCGGTTGCCACACACAGCATCCATCGTATAAGAAGGACCCGGGAGAGTACAAAAAAGGATCCAAAATAATTTTGAGGCGAGTTTGAGGAAGCTTTCGCTACGATGCCGCAATCTGTGCAATACAAAAATAATAAATGCAGTCCCGTGCATGTCATGTGCCATGCAGTCGCTAAAATAACTTCGGTCAGCCAACGCTAGTCGCTCACTGTAGAGCCTAGTACGTATGTTATGGTATTGGTGCACTGGACGCATTAGATACGTCGCAGACACAACAATACACACGTAACACTACACAGTATGCAACGCTGTGCACCACTGTACGCGACACCCAAACACCATTGTTTGCTTTTTATGCATTTTATACTAACCCTGCTTTAAGTTCGACTTGAGTTTCTTAGCTTCTATACATGATCCGGCGTAAAATCGAAGCGAAATGCTCGAAACGAATTGGTTTACGGTATTGCTTATACCACAGATCTAACAATAAAGTTTTATTTACTACCATACTCTAGACAAAAAAACTGGTACTGAAAAACTGGACAGCCCTTAACCATGCACGAACAATGCAGATTTAATGAACATGAATATAGCAAAAGGATGGATTTTGTACAAAATTGTAATTAATGACAGTGCGGGATGCACTCAAGTCGATTGTTAATTACGCAACGCTTCAGAGGGCGGCCGGCAGAGTACGTTGTAGGCGGGCCGTGGGCGGCGGCTATGATTTATACACTTTTATGTGCCCATTTTAATACCCGTACTCACAAAACGCTAACAATCGACCATCTTAATCGATACACCGAATTTATTAAAGCGATCAAGCTTTGTTTTAGGGAACACGCCCCAGTGATTCTCCGGCGCGCCTGCGCCTGGCTGGTTACTTCATACAATTAAATTACAGGTAATAAACATCTATCACAAGAAATATTCACTCACCCATGTAAAGTGGCGACTGCTTGCTGCCGACGTTGTCGTCCACGTAGGGGATACCCAGCGTGGCGATCCCGGTCTGCCCCACGCCCACCACCAGCAGGCAGATGAACAGCCACGGGATGACGACCGCCGTGATGGACGAGCGCGTCGTGGAGCTCTTCACGTGCGCGTCGTCACACAGGTCGGAGGAGTTCTGGAAGGAGTAGCACACGGGCGCGGCGCCGGCGCGGTGATCGTCTAGGTGCACGTCCAGCAGCTGCGTGCCGTACAGCAGGTGCGGCACCACGCAGCCGATCACGCCCACCGCCAGTACCAGCATCATGCACGCGATCCAGCGCGGCCGGTGCCCCCGCCCCGCCAGGTACGTCAGGAACAGCGCCGTGCATATCTGGCCGATTTCTGTCGCTGCTAGTAAGGTTCCCGTCGTCTTTGACTCTACTTTGAACAGCTTTTCTACTGTGGTCGTCACACTAACAAAGTATGTGAGGAACATGCCCTGCAGCACCCAGCCCGACAGGAACACCAGCATGAAGACCCGCGTGGAAGCGAATACAGAGCGCTCGCGGAGCGGCTGCGGTTGCGCCGCCGTGTGCTTGCAGTCGAGAGATCCATTGTTGTTTCCTGTCGCTAGCCGTTCCTGTTCTTCTGGTGTGGCTTCGACGCCTTTCATGTCGGCGTCCTCGGCCGCCGGGCCCGGGGGACCCGCCTCCCCACCCGCTGATGATACTGTAGCGACAACGTTCGCCCTGTGACAATACAGAAACAACCATTTACAACCAGTACAAATAAACTTTATCTGACGAGAAACTTAAACTTTACAAATAAATAAACTCACGTCATGGTCGTCACGTCTAAGCGGTAACTGACGCGAATATTACACAACCCCTATGCTATCAAGTCTATGTGACCGGCCGAGCGAAAACGAAACGCACGCTAAACGCCAGTGTCGGCAACGACGCTTCCGGCTAACGGGACCAAAACATACAGATTGATCAACGATCGCGAAAACAAGTAGCGGACACGATGCGGCGATGGTGAGTTGTACGCATACTTGATTGGGGAGTCGTTCACCCGAGTGCGGGCGAGGGATGGAGGAGGCTGCGTGCGCGCACCCAGCGCGGCGGAGACCGACTGCAACATGCAATTACTGGCGCAGCGCGCTGCACCCGCGAGCCCGCCCCTCGGCTTCTCTCCACACGGGGTTTTTATTGGCCGTCTATCCGTTTTTTGTGCGGCACGCATTTACACACGATGAAAGCCGTCTGCACGCCGCCCTTCACTGAAGATTCCCTCTCGTCTCGACACTACGGAATGTCTTTGTCTCATTGCTCTCCCGTACGACTTACATTCACGTGAATTTGAATATAAATTAAGCGAGGAGTACCTATGTAAAATTCCTATCACACACACAATTAAAATAGATTTTTTTTTAATCTATAAAATCAATACCTACAGACGTGGAGGCAAACACTAGATTCGCAATAAAATCAACCGTAGAATATTAATGTGATCGACTCATACGGTTAACTGGACTTGCGAAACTCACCGATGGGGGCCGATGACCACCGGCGACACCGACCACGACGCACTATTGCACTACACCGACCAGTTCCAGCAGGAAAACTATTTTACTGATACTACTAATTGCTAAGAAAAAGTTATAAAGTAATAATAATTTTTTTAGGGGTGTCTCAAACGACCCATTTTTTTCACGTCTGATACCAAATGAAGTGCCACAGTAAACTGCATTCCGAGATAAGCCCACGAACTTGTGCAATGGTCGAGCTATCTACCAAGTGCTATCGCTCCAGTGATAACGGGACACAGCAAATAGGTATTCTACTTTTGAAGCGGGTTACTGCTGCACCAATATCATCCAGAATACCCTATTTATCTCAAATGCCATACAGCTCGACCTTAAAATAAAACGGTTTAAACATATCTTATTTCTGAGAAGAATCCCCCGTCTCGTCTTTGATATGCAGCCAAATTTAAAATTTATTTTCACTTGTCTGTGTCCACCACACCTTGTGATATTAAAATATTTTCTGACTGACATGATGTTAAGAAACCAGCGTGCCATGTGGTAAAACGAATGAGGCAAAACATTTCGAACTAAACAGCATGTAGTTTTTAACAAAATATGAATGAAATGAATTGAAATACTCATACGAAATCGATATCTCAGTAAAGTGAACTCGAGTGTCCTAGGCAGCGTAGCGAGACGCCACGATCTAATTGGCGGCAATATTGTATGAAAGTCAACCCCGCACGCACATAATACATACAATCACATCGACGATACGAGGACGGCGACCGACGATTTATTTAATCTCCCATCGCGATTGAGTGGCAATGGCAATGAATCATAATTATGAATATGGCGAGCAATGAAATGACAATCTATTGACATAAATTGAATATAAACTATAGTATCAACTCAACATTTATAAAACGCTCATATTGATATTAAAGATTCGTGTAGAGATCATATAAAATAAACGCGTGTTAGCAACGAGACAAAAAGTTGCTCAACACAGTGTCCTCACTTATGATTCAGTGACACAACAAAATGAACCACCAAAGAACAGATTCGACGTCAACCCGCATCAAAATTCATATTCAACACAAAAAGATACAGTTCGCTATGTCTTTTCGAGAAAAAACAAAGTCACGGTCTCATACATACATTTTTAAATTCATACAAACCGCGATTGATATAAAATTAAAAAGTTAAAGAGCGTTCAAAAAAGGAAGATATCATAAATCTTTCATGATTATTGTGATGAATAAGACAAATACCTAAGGGATGTGGTGAAAATTTTGAGTAAAACGATTGTTGATGGAGAAACAATATTTAATTTAGAGGAAGGTCAAAAATATGAGAAGACTTGAGGGACACGAATCAGGGTGCACGCTAGTGGCGCAGGCGCATCGAAGACGTCTATGATCATTCTATAAGTGAGAGGACAACGTGCGCGGTCAAGGTAAGTGAGCAGATTCCTGTTGTCGATGACACTGCACTCGACATTAATCTCCATTTTAAACCCAGTTTAATAGCGTAAGGTACAATTTACAATGACGGTGGCAGGCACGAATGAGAAATACAGTGGTTACCAGCGGAGAAACTTCATTGTAAATCTGTGCAAGGACCTAGACCTATAGTCTAGATAAATTATTGTGCCATTTAAAGGGTTGCTGACGAGGTGAATCTGGTAAATTAAACGCTGATAACAATTAAATCATGTTCAATGTTCAAGTATCTATGTTCAGGTTTCCAGGTTTCCAGTTTGTGGCAACATAGGTCTCAGACAAAGGACAAACACTTGTCTTACGCATAAAAATATTGATCATTTTACATGGAAAGCAGATGCACCAACAACTGGTCCTGACAAGTTACAATTGTTAGCACAGGTATTTGAAATATTTTTGCATTCTGTTAATTATATAGCCTTTAATATAATTCTACTTTCAACGCTTCAGATGAATGAAACGCAACTTTAAACATTTCATTTACATTTCAATATAGCGCTATAAAAAGTCGAGCCGCTGATATAGTGAGCATTGTAAGTAAACCATTCATTTGTATTGTATTGCAGTGATTTCGATATTCCACACAGAGACAACAATACAATTATTAATGAAAGACGAACATTTCGTTACGAGCGCTAAATGTCTTGTAGCTATGTTACTACAAACGCCACTGCACTTTATTAACGATTCAGAATTCACAGGTTTATTAATCACACAGAACCGGTCGCTTGTAGAAGGTACCGAAAGTTAAACATATGCTGAGGTGAGTATTAATAGTAAAATTTGTTGGGGTCTTAATTAAATTAAACCGGATTCTGCCCACTAGCTATTAATTAACGAGATTCATGGCTGTGCACTAAGCTAACCGGATAATTACGGAACAAAGTAACCGATGAGGAATTACTGGCAAAACAAATAATCAAAGCGGTCTACCGCGGTACAGTGGTTTTTTGAGAACAACCTGTAATTAGCGCACGTAACTCATCTCTTTATAGACAATATTTTTATTAAGAATATATTAGCATTAAATATCCATATTAATTTGGTACGCTCCGTGTAGATTCTTAGGAGCAAATTCCAGTTATTTTAATTGAGCACAGTCCTTAAGGCCGACCCAATGATAGTTAATAACGCTTACAAACCTACTAGCGTGTCTGCCACTAAGCCTCTATTTGCAAATCAAATTCAACTTAATGCGTGTATTAATTTTCAACAGCAGCTGTTAAGTGTCTATGAGACAAATGATTTATATGAACAGATAAGTACACCGGCCGTAATTACTCGTAACCAATACCGAGATTTGCAAAGTGATAACTGCAAAGTTCAGTGACACTAATATTTCCAACGAGCACCCAACCAATGGCCACTCCAGACTTCGTGATGCGACATGGTGATTTATAATCAACGAAGTCCAAATTGATTGCGAGGAAGATTAATTTGAATATAAATAAAGAACCAACGGCAGAGCTGAAACCATATTAAACAGGATATTGAGATGATCTCAGAAATAAAACAGCGCAACAATGCATCGAAATCGAAATCCGATAAAAATAAATGCGAAATAAACGAAAGTCTGATTAAGGGTAATATTTCAGTTGCGGAGACAGTCGTGTAAAGCAAATCTTCCGAGTAGGTGTGCCTGCATAAACCAGGCTCGGACACCGGACACCCTGGGGCGGAGAGCTGTCTGAGATATACTGACTTACTGTCCTCTACGCGCTCGACATCATGGACGCGCCTGCCGACCTTTCCCATTTCGTTTTTAATAAAACATTTACATACAATTGACAATGTTCATAAGTATAAGCAGTAGTTCAAAATTCTAAGCCACAATGGATACCCTCATGACACGAATGTGGTAGCGTCGCTGGAGGTGTTGAAAATTGTATGGATACGTCACGCGTTAATAACAATGTTGTTGGATGTATTGATACGGTAACAATAAACATTTTAAATTGTGTAAAATACATTCACTAGCAAGCGAATAAATCACGACAATCCCTACACAAGTATCTGTGTAACAAAAACATAATGGCCTTTCGTGGAGACAGATTAATATGTAACGATCAACAAATTGGGATGCGGTGGAGAAAAACTTCCAACGACACACATGACCGCTTACTTTAAAACTGACCATTTGCAATTATAATGTACAATGCACGCAATTGCATCGCACTTTGGACTGTAGCATACAAAAAGCTTTGTGTATTTTTGTGATAACCGGCCTCCAGTGGACCAAAGGTGTTGTTATATGTGCGAGTGCATTGCACAACACTGACATAACATAACCGTGCCTTGACATTGTTGATCTCATAGTTGGCGCTCCGTGCCAAAGCCATCGCAGGTAGCATGGCGGTCAAGAGGCTCGCTAATCGACCGTAGAATATGAATAGCCTCCACGAGGATAAACACCTCAATAAACTGTACACTTTAGTGAGAAGAAGCACTCCAATTGATCATTGCTATTCTGTTGAGATGTTACGTCTACAGAGAAGCGTGCCGGCAAGACTACAGCAACAATCAGATTGCCAATAACTTTTTAAGTGGTGACAAATATGCGCACATAAAAAAAAGATCCATATGTCCAAAGTTGAAATCATCTGCGTAACGCACTTTGCCGAGCAACTGTGTGCTCGATGCGAATGAGTGTATCGGGCAAGGTCGCTGCCAACGAATCACTAGTACCACCAATTTGACACTGCTCACCTCCGCTTATTGGACAAAGTGGGACGTGTAAATGAAGAAACGAAACGTTACCCTGTAATCATTTAACAAGCATCAGCTGTGATGAAACAGATGTCACATTTGAAGGCAAAATCAATTCGGACATCGAGTAGATTATAGATGTGGCTCAAAGCAAGCTAATGCACTCGGTGACAAAATTAAACATTCATGATTGCTACGAGACATTCTAAAACAGTTACTTAGTAAGTAAGAAATGTTAAGAAAATAAAAACTCAAACGTTGTCATCCTAATCTTAATATCCAAGGCTCTAACATAATTTTAACAGTGGAGTGAACTACCCTAAATAACCTTCAACTTTTACAGAGATGTAGCGTCACTGAAACAGTGTCGGCCGAGTCGGCAATGAAGAGACGTATTATGTCAATTAAGATTAAAAGATATTACATCTCCCCAAGAACCTTTATGTGTGGTTATATCTGATTGTAAATAATTAACACTAGTTATTGGTATCCACTTTGCTAGTCAGGCTGACTTTGAAAAATTTTAACACGATGACGCTACTTGCATGTTATTGCACAATAATTTTACTATATTCACGAAATGATAGTAAATAAAAAAGTATGATTGGTATCGAAGTAAAAGGTCTGGTGAAAGTGATACAGCACGAGTGCATTGGGCGGGGTGATAAAAATGTCATTGCAAAAGAAACGCCTCCGCACTGGCATGTAGTTTTCGACAATTTGCATACAACGCACTCTTTAATTCGCATGGTGAAATCTGGAAACACGACTTTGAAAACATCAAGCTTTGGTCAGACTGCAGAAGAAACACTCTTGATGGCTCATATATTTTGCATTTATATAAATACTAGCTGTTGCCCGCGACTTCGTCTGCGATCAAAACAAAAGACACGTGGCGATTATCATAAAAACGATATTGTTGTTTTCCTCGGGAACAGCACCATTTTTCGGGATGAAAGGTACCCTAATGTCCATTTCTATACCTACACCTGACAACGTTTACGCAAAATTTCAGGATGATCGGTTCAGTGGTGTAGGCGTAAAAAGGTAACAAACAAACAAACTTACTTTCGCATTTATAATATTAGTTAGGATTAAGATTTAATGAAGGTACTAGGTCATGCTGTTCTTAACTTGATAATTATCTTTAGAGATAGCACCTGAAGAAAGTAGATATGACAATTTATTATCATGGATGATCTTATCAAAGTAATTCCAACGTAATCCTAGATTTTTGCTGATAAAAGTTATTTATAAATATCATGTTTTTGCTCTACTAGTTTGAGATAAACGGAACATTTTATTCTGTTCCATACATTTCAGAGCAATTTCTATATTTACCTTCTTTCGTCGTCGATTAGAATCCAACATTGTTTTAATAGGCCACTGATATTGCAACACGAGTTTATTTATTTACTTCCAATTTATATTTGCACTCATTAAATATTGAGGGCATGAGTAATTGGGTCTAGTCACATATATTTTACGTATTATTTCCTCTGAATTATTAACTTGAATGATAAATAATTAAACAGGTATAGGTGGAGCGCCCTAATTTGGAAATTGGAAGTTTGGATCGATAAGCATCGTTTGGTGAAATCAGAGTGACCTCAATAAAACAAAAACGCCTTACTAGCGACATGAAATGGTTTTCCTCGACACGATACCTACTGTAAAAAATTACCGAAGAACCAGTTGTGTTGGTCGCAAAAAATGTGCGATAAAACATCATCAGTATTTCGAAAAAAAATAACACAACAAACAATTTGTTACTGAAAACCCCAAGCTTGAACTCTTGCAAGCAATACTTAGCTAATAAAGTAATAATAAGACTAAAAATATATAAATAGACACACGACTACTCTATCGAATTGCCTAGTATCGCGCTAAGTACATTCATTTGATATTCAGCTCATCTGTTAAGGGAAAAGAGCGCAAGGATAACATACATAGAACAATGCACATACAGTTTGGTAGTAATGTTTGAGATCAAGACGTCGCGTCTCAAGTTAAAGAACTACCTCTTTAACTTGAGACGCGACGTCTTGGGTATAAAATCCCTACGGACACTCAAACATTACTACCAAACTCAAACAAAGAAGGTGGCTTTGCTTCTCGCCTCACCAAACAACTTAGCGGAGACCACTTCCGACACGAACTGTACACATGACGGCAACACAAACATACAAACACGTATATAGATATACTGCAACTATAGACATTTTAGACATGACCTTGAGCATACCTATATAGATAATAATAGGCTATTATTTACGTATGCGTGAAAATGGCGGTGAATAAACCTTCATTACGAATCATTTAAAGTAACTAGTTGAAACAATAACGAGCAGTGGTAAAAATTTTACTAGTGAAGTGATTGATTAAAGGTATCGAAGCTATGTCCAGACAAACTTTTACGCTAATTATGAATCTTGTCGAAAATCCTGCAGTTCTAACCATTAGGACAAAAATAAAGACAGGAATGTGAAAACGTGTTCAATCTTATTAAAACTTTGTATTCCAGTACAAGCTGCAAGCTTTTGTAGACCATTCCTGTTACATTGTATAAATAGTTTTAACATAACTCATTTTAGTCTTGGCAAAGGTTTGCAGAAACAAGTACTAAATAAAACCAAGATCCTACTTTATAAGAGTGCAAAAAGCCAATTTAAAGATAGTTGTAAAGAAACAATCAAAATGTGAAAGATAAAAATCGTGATCTTTAGTCAGGCACGCATCTTAAACAAAGTTTTCTTCAGGAGTGCCACAAGGTACTATGTTTTGACCTCTACGAAACAAATGTGCGCGATTATATATATTATAGATATATACATGAAAAAAGGACTTGTTATCGGGAAAGAATACTAGACTGGTAAATCACTAGTAAAATTTTACTAACTATTAAATTCTTATTAGTTATCCACCTATTGAGTGTTGTTGTGCTGAGGTGCTTAGGTAGAAAATTGAGGTCTTGACCTAAACGGCCGCTGTATCAACAATACATTTTTCAATTAAACACGCACTATAAGTACAGACGTCACCTATGGCTTTACATGAGTAACTTTGGCACAGCTGATTATACGAAATTTTTAACAAGAGACTTTTACTTAATACTACTTTTACTTAAATTTTGACTTAATCATAATAGCCATATTTCACATGGTTTTTATACTCCTTTGTTTATAGGTATATACAAGTAAACAGAACATACATCGTACTCCACTCTCGGTACTATTGAAGCGAGATAAAATGGTAAATGTATTACTTCAGTAAACATTCGTAATATGCCGTTTGTAATCCCTATATGGTCAAAAAGATTACAATTTAAAGTCAGCGTTGTATCTACTTGAACATCCATACTAATATTATAAATTCGAAAGTAAAGTTGTCTGTCTGTCTGTCTGTATGTTACCTTTTCACGCCTAAACCACTGAACGGATTTCGATAAAATTTGGCAGAGAGATAGATTGCATCCCGGGGAAGGACATAGGATAGTTTTTATTGACATACCTCGCGGGCGAAGCCGCGGGCGGAAGCTAGTATGGCATAAATAAGGATTAGGTACAAAGTATTTTCTAGTATTTGTAGGTAAAACTTACTTTACCCCCATTAGAGTTACGGATTCTGTCTTGAAAGATTTTCCGAGGAAATCTGGGAGCACGGGACTGCCCCCGCCAAGACGAGTCGAAGCGCAAGAGCACTACCTACCTTTTCTCGAAGCGCTTCGTCGTTTTTCGAATCCTCATAACTTGGGTTTGGATTATACCAGATAAACAAAATTCTCGGGATATGATGTCAATAGTGGACTTATTAAATATATAAAGTTTCAATTGCATAGTTCATATACTTTAGATTTTATTGATATCTAAAAAACCCCGATTTCGTCACTGGCTGATGATCATCAAAAATCTTAAGGTACTTCCTGAAGTCCTAGAAAGCTGAAATTTGTTATGTAAGCTAGTATTAGCATACAAACAACAAGAAAATTCTAAAACTTGGAATTTTTACCCCCCAACCCCTTAAACTAGGGGATGGAAGTTTGTATGAAACTTCCGCAAATTTTGATGCTAGAGGTCTGAAAATTGATATAGCGACTCCTTGTTATAAATAATAAAATACACATTTCAGGATTTTTAGTAAAACACGAGCAAAACAAAAAAAAAAAAACAAAAAAAAAAACTCATTAGCAACTTACAAAAAGATGTGCTGTTTCGCTACCATCACGGGCGTAGGTGAAAAATGTATTCACTGTTCATTACTTTTCTGTTATACAATAGTTCTTGTAGTAACGAAACGGCCAAGCCTCATATTTTGACTAAGGTGTAGACTTTGTGAAGTTAGGGCTTGTAGAGTTAGGGCGCGTAGATAACTTTTTGACAGTGCGAGCCGTAAGTGGTGTCGTCTTGGCAATATTTTACATGAAAATGTTTTTGGTGGGATTAGTTTCGAATTCTGTCTTGATAGATTTTCCGAGGAAAATTAAATAACTTAGTTTATTGGATAACTTATGTATACTTTTGTTAGCACCTTTGGTAATAGTCCAAAGTTTCTAACACGTTTAAGACTTTGTGAAGCCACTAAAATGGCTTTTAAAGTTCGACATCTTTTTATTACCTCTTCATAAAGGATTCCATATAACATTAAGATTAGGAAATTATGAAAAAAATTTGAATAACACTATTTTATTTTTATCAAAATATGATTGTGATTAATATGAAATAGAATTGTAACTCTCTCTGCTGAAGCTGGGAATGCTATTTCGATTAGTCTAGACTTACTACGGCAAAGAGAGAATGTTCTCTTCGAACTTACAAAAAGTCAGCCAATAAATTCCGGATCATATAATATTTGCATGCAATACTAACAAGCGGTCAGTGTTGTGCAATGTTGCAATCTTTATATCCGTGCATTACATGAATTACGAGTGAGACCATTTTAAAAAGTAACTCACAACACAACGATAATGTACTAAACTCTACACTATCAAAATACAGGGAAAACAAGCATGAAACACAAGACCTACTTAGCGATAAAAGATTCTAATGTACAGTCAACAAAAGAGATAAGTATGCAGAATCGTCGGATATAGTTGAAGTTTAGTAAGAAACCGATGGATGTTGTCGACTGAAATTTAATTTGATAAATGAGCTATTTATTTTCTAATGATAAAATTTAATTTTATTCGACAACATCCATCGGTTTCTTTCGGTACATTACGTAACTGTCAACAAGCAATAAATTCAAGATCAAGGGTCGCCAAGTCACGCACAGAAAACAAAATTCTGTAGTTTTTACACGAACCAGAAGTTGTAAGGTTATCTCCCTAGATAACCTTACAACTTCTGGCTTCTGGTTCTTCTTATCAGTTTTGACTTGAACCCCTGTTCAAGTCAAAACTTATGAACTCGTATCGATATTTACAGCCAATTTCAATGACTTCACTAACGTTTTATACATTTAATGGAGATTAGCAAATAGGATGGACTAACACGTGGAAGCTTTATCCTATCCTAGATAAAGTTGAAAACTGTTTACACTGTAACTTGATATTTAGAGGCATATAAATAAAACAATACAAGGAAAATAGACCCTGAAGTTCACATAACGGAATTTTCTTCGGTAGAGTTCAAGTATTTGACTGAAGTAAAATAGAATTTTCATGACAAAAAGAAAATAAAGTGCAGAAAAAAAAACGGTAATGCAACGTTTTAACGATGTAAATGATATTGATTCTTTTCCTTAAGAGGTGATAAAAACTATAAGGCCATGTGAAGCCAAGAGTACCGAGTAATAACATATTGAATTAAACACTTGTAATAATGTTCATTGATGACATCATATACTTTGAAAACCTGACTTTAATTTAGCGGAGATATTAGACGACTAAAATTCCACGTAACAACTAGACATTCACTAAATTCTAAAACTAGAAATGCTGTACGTGCGCTACGTTTCAAGCGCAGTAAGGAAAGTGAATAATTAATACCTGGCAATAGGAGAGATGAATAAGAAGTAGACGAAAATTATAAAAGTGTACATTTAATGACAGGTCGTTATCCCACGCCTACATACAGATTGCGCCAGCTTCAATGATGTCTTCTTAATTAACGGACCGAAAAGTGCACCTTTAAAACAACTTATGCGTAGCAAGAAAAATAAGATTAATTAAAATAAAACAACATGTTGTGACATGGACTCAGGGGCTGGTCATCCAAGACAATTAAAATTCTTCTTGTGGCACCAGACATAAAAGTGTCTATTATCACATGGATTTGCCAACTTTTTATCGACATTAACAAT
The DNA here is from genome assembly GCA_963669345.1 of Gortyna flavago. Classification (NCBI taxonomy): domain Eukaryota; kingdom Metazoa; phylum Arthropoda; class Insecta; order Lepidoptera; family Noctuidae; genus Gortyna; species Gortyna flavago. Next base: position 3,440,024 of record OY770126.1, read on the forward strand.
TTAACTCGGTATAATGTACCTATATGTCTATATGTGCCTATATCAGTGATATCAGTAACGGACACAGTAATAACTGAGGCGTGAATTGCCAATGTAAATTTATAAAGTCTGCGTCTGGCCATTTTATAGAACTAGCTATACAAAGAACCTAAAGATGAAATGCTGATGATGATGAGGATGATGTGATGATGATATATAGGAAATTGATAGATCGAGCTGATGTTTTCCTTTTCAATATGAAACGTAGACAGTCGTGCCGTGTAATAATTATATTGGTTGTATGTAACCAAAATATTGTTACGTTCGTGGCTGGTGGCTTTTCTTATTTTCATGATCAGCAAGACATTCACCTCAGGAGCTATTTATCAGAGTATCTTTAATATATCACGCATTTAGAAGAACCGTTTAGTCAGCAAGGTTTATGTTACAAAAATCAAACTAAAGCTTCATCTATTAAAATTGGCTTAAAAGTTAACAAGAAAAGTTGTAAAACAATCCAACTTTTGATAAGAGAGAATTCTCGTGTAGGTTCTGTGCGTCAGACATTCGTAGCCGTATTTTCAGCATTTGCCACTGTCAAGTAAAAACTAGATGTTGGAGCAACCTGATTTTAATGCGCATTAAAAAATTGTAACTCACAAAAACGAACGCGATGGCGTTCACACAATACATCAATTACGTCTAATCGTGATACTCAGAATTGTACGAGCTATAATCGCTAACGACTCCTAACATTTCGGTGGCCGTGAACTGCGCCTTGACTGTCGGATACTAAATGTAACAAACAAAAAAGTATCAATTCTATCAAATAGCTGTTACTCGACCCACATTGGTGACCTCGTTACGGCGAAATCGCAATGTAATTTCGCGACGTAAATTTTTTGGAACACTTTTACTTCGACACCGGGGCGTACGGTCCAGCGGCTCAGTGTATGGCTTCGGTGATGACACCAATTTCTCTTTCAATGAATGGGTATGGAGCTTTAAGCTGGGTGAAGTCTGCACGGCCTCAAAATTTAAACGGATACGTAGTTTAGCGAATCGTGTTGCGTAACACTTGACATAGATAGTCATTCGATGTGGAGCTGTAAAGTATCGAGTAAGTTACAGTTTGCGTGGCGAATTCATTCATATTTCAGGTTGATGTTCTATTGACGTCATGCCAAAGTGATAATAGACACTCCCCTATGTGTTATCGGCGTTTGCAAATTTTTCCGAACAAATTTTCGCAACACGCACGTCAGCAGCACGTAAATCCGTCGGACACACGCGCCTGCCATATAGTGCGACTTTCTCTCCGAGCTACGCAATCACATTTGGTTAAATTTCGCTTTTTTGCACACAAAGCAATCGACGGAAAATTTATTTCGGCATGAAAAACAGACATGAATACAAACTATTGCGATACGATGCAAGGAATCACAACAAGTAAAAAAGGATGCAAACTTAAGGGCTTGTTGTTCAGCTGAAATTCATATTTTGCCCCCACTTCCCCGCGCCATATATCATTCCATTCCGCTGGCACTGTCAAACTGATTCAGTTAGGATGAACTACACTGTTGATGGACGTAGGCTTGGTAATAAATGATTATATTATTACACGAAAAACTCGTCGACGTCTTCTGTATAGAATAAAATGGAAATATTTTTAGCTAGTTAATTTATAAAGTACTAATTAATAATTGCTGCACAGCCTAAATGGAGCCTCTCGGCAGGTTGGCCTCGGCATGAATTTGGACAAGACGAAAGTCATGTACCTACAATTCGCACGTCTTGCCGAGTCCAATCCACATCGAAGGGTCGCTTCTCGAAGTTGTGAAGGATTACGTCTACCTAGGGCAAGCAATCCAGCTCGGTAGACACAACTTTGAGAAAGAAGCTGACAGAAGGATCCGTTTGGTTGGGTAGCATTTGGAAAACTCCGTCAAGTTTTCTCGTCGCCTATCCCGCAGTGTTTAAAGACTAAGATCTGCAACCATTGGGTCCTGCCCATCATGACATATGGTTCCGAAACGTGGACACTTACGGTCGGGCTGGTTCACAAATTCAAGGTCGGTCAGCGCGCTATGGAGCGAGCTATGCTCGGAGTCTCTTTGAAGGATAAAATCAGGAATTAAATTGTCCGGAAAAGACGGTTCTTGCGTGGGCTGGCCATGTTTGTCGAAGGACCGATGGCCGGTGGATCAGACGAGTCCTTGAGTGGAGACCGCGTATCGGCAAGCGTAGTGTGGGACGCTCTCCAGCTAGATGGACGGACGACCTACAGAAAGTGGCTGGGACGGACTGGATGCGGAAGGCGCAGGACGGGGTGTTGTGGCACAGCCCGGGAGAGGCCTATGTCCAGCAGTGGACTGCTATAGGCTGAGTTGATTGAATTAATGATTTATCTAATTCACCAAGGTATCCTACGTACAGAACTAAGATTTCCAACAAGAAATAGGCGCTTCGGAATCATCTTCTATCTTGTAAAATACGAACGCGCGGTGATGAATCTAATACAGATCTCATTCTCTGATCTATTGGTCGATCAGTTGACAACTCTCAAATTGGGTGTAAAATAGACATGTACTTCTTTAAGTACTTGTCTATTTTTAACCGACTTCAAAAAGGAGGATGTTATATGTTCGACTTTCAGTATGTTTTTTTTTTTATGTAGTTCACCGATTTTTCCGTCAATAGTGGAACGATTCGATAAAAATATATATTTTGTTTGAAAGGCTATAGAGGTGGTCCCAATATCATCAAGTTGGAATCTGATGAGAAGATCCCATGGAAATCGAAGGAAACCCTCAAATTTTATTGGCAAACCCATAGCGATTTGGGTATTTTTTAAAGTAACTTGAGCATTTGCTCTCGGAAATCATCATTTGGTAAAGTGGAGATGATGATGAAGACCACAGATGGCCATCGGAACTACTCAATAATAAATATTTCACGGGTTGCGATTCAATTACTTTAATATGGTTGCTAAGCAATTTATGCTCGTCACAATGCGTATGGTGAGTGGTTGTTGAGGAGTTCTCCTGGTTCTTACAAGGAGAACTCCTCAACAATTAACGTCCCAGCATCGGGAAAAGCAATATTTTGTAAAAGGTGATGAGCAGTTGACATTAGGCTACTGTAACTTAGATAAATTACAAACTCTCCCACTAAAAATTTACAATAAAAGCGAGGGGCCCGTGGCTAAATAATAACAGCCGCACAGGTCGATCGATCAGGTTAAACTACGCTTGCCGAGGTTGGTCTGTGGATGGGTGACCATCTTTACATACCGAGACCCCTCCGTGCCTCGGAAAGCACGTTAAGCCGTTTGTCCCGGCTGTCATTCGTGGATCTTTGACAGTCGTTACGGGTAGTCAGAAGCCCGAAAGTCTGACAACCAGTCTTACCAAGGGGTATCGTATTACCCAGTAACTGGGTTGTGGAGGTCAGATAGGCAGTCGCTCCATGTAAAATACTGGTATTCAGCTGCATCCGGTTAGACTGGAAGCCGACCCCAACATAGTTGGGAAAAGGCTAGGCAGATGATGACAATAAAAACAACCGACTTCCAAAAAAGAACGCTACAAAGTGAAAAATAACTCGGAATTTGGTGTCAATAAACGAAAATGCAGAACCAACTCTATGAAAATAACAAATGACACTAAACGGACTGTCTCGAAATTTATAATACGAATTTTTCTAACAGCGTGTGCTGCAGAGACAATTGATCTATATGACCTCCATTGAAGCATGACATTCGAAGTTATGCCTACGAATACGGTAGTATCATCAGGATTCAACACTGCACCCTTTATGACACTAGTTTTTACTTGTCTATCATAAGATATCATAAACTTAATACATTTAGTTTTATTCTCGCTAAGAAATGGGCTATTAACGTTAAACCAGTTAGCTATTTTTGCGAGGGCGCTATATACATTGTCAATAACGACGACGTTTGAGTTTAAATAAAAGTTAAGTGTCATCTGCAAACAACACTATATCATGATTATCCTTTATGAGGTAAGGCAATTCATTAATATAAATAAGAAACAAAAAAGGGGCCAAGAATTAAGCTTTTGGGGGATCCCAATTGTTACTAGAGATCTGATCTCATCAACTCTCTGAATCCTATCACTTATTTATGACGTAAGAAGATCCAGGAAGGTGTTCCGGGTTCTATAGTGGTCAAAAAAACACGTCTACATGTTAAAACGCGTGTGAAAACTAGATGCCATGTATATTCGATTACTATTCGGCCTATTCGGTTTTTCAGATCATGAAAAAACGCACATACTGATCAAAAATTTAATAACGTAAATCACAAAATTTTACATGTACTCTTAAAATCAGTGGTAAGTTGTGATTACTTATGATGTATGAAAACATTTGTTGATAGCCAACGATTACACTTTTCTCCATAAACCTGCTTTTGAAAATAGCCTCACTATAAAACAAAAGCTTTTGTGTAAATTGCCCATTTTCTTTTCCAACTGTTATTAGTTATTTGTTAATGCAGATCAAAGTTTCTCGAAAAATTAAGGACAGTCTCCTATTACAACCCTGTAACTCTTATTAACTGGGAACCTTCTGGTTACGGAGATATTGAAGTTCAAAATGATTCTTTTACTGACGTTTTTTTTACGAAAACAAGTTGATATTATAACACAACTTAAAATACCCCATAACCCCTGTACCGTTGCATGCATCCACAAACACAATGTTTTGCGCACTGCCACAAACAGCAATTTTTCACAGCAAAAATAATAGTCGTTTCCCAACAATTAGTTTTGTGCAAGCGAAGTGACATGGGTTGCCCGTCTGATAACAGAAGCGGTACTAACAAGTACTGAATCGGGGTCCTGTCGACAGGGTGGTTCAAGGTGTGAGCTAAAGCGAAGCTTGATATTTCCGATCTCATCTTTTTACGTTAAATGTAACGATTAAAAAATAAAAAATAACCTATGACACCCTGCTTCAAGAAATAGGGGATCAGACCGGAATGAGAAAGTTTATAGTGGATAAGACAGAGATTCAAACAGAAGAACTAGCAGGGGATCCAGGGGGGTGGAGGGGGGGTTCAGGGGATCCAACCAGAATAACTCGTTCGATTAGCCTGCAGTTTCATGATCTAATTTGATAATGTTCATTGAATTTTTTCCATTTATTTTACGGTTCAGAGGTAACTTTGAGATTTCTTTGTATCGAGAAAATGTATTCGCAACAGACAACACTTAGCAGTACTTAGTTCTCATCTTTACTGTACATATTGATTACAAAGTGAATACTGCAGTACTGTTGAAACTACAACCATTAATGCTAAGACGATTTTCGCAATCTGAGAACTTACAGGCCCTTAAACTGCTAGCAGTTTATCTGGAAAGCTTAGTGGTAACTAAATAAGCTTTTAGGATAAAGAAGAATTCCAGACAAAGCGCTCGAGAGCGAAACTAATACAAACTAGTCACTTGAATCACTTTCATCTGGTGGAGGTGCCGAAAGTAAACTTTTACTTTCGGTATGAAAAGATCGGTTTTCTTCGACAACCGCTGTATTTTATGTTACAACATTCTAAAATACTATATTACCTGGCTCAGTAAATGATACAGCTATTTAAATAAATAATATTTGTTTGAGGCTTACATACACAAGTACGTGTAAAACATGTATTCAGTGTCTAACAAATAGAGACTTACCGTGTTGGAGGTGACGCATTTTGGTAATTTATGCATCATCAAAACTTCACGTTACGGAAGGTAACAGAAATAACAATGATAAGTTGATAACTGTGACTTTGAGCCCAAATCAAGCTGTAGCCATGCAACTTTAATTGTTTTTTTTAATTTAGTTATGTTCTAGATAAACTTGTGGTTAACACCTGTTACTTTTGGTGATATCCGAAGGCGTTATCTAAGGTAAATAATTAAATCACGTTATGTTGCGTGATACGTCTAAATAAGTAGGTACCCTACCTAGACCCAAAATAGAAAACCAGCCAATATTCTATACAATATTTTTTGCAATACTAATGAACAAGGAAAATTATGTGAACAACGCGGCGACAGTATGCCAGAAGCAGAACTGGTTGTACGAAAGCGAAAACACTTAATTACTTTCATCTATTCGTACAAAGTGGAACTCGTAACCCAGATTATTGAATTAGAGCCTTGGAAGTAGATGTTTTATGATTTATGTACTTTCGATTGGACAACGCACATTTATTATTGATCGTAAGAAGCGCCGCGCTTGGAAAAACCCATGACGACATCAGTAACTTTCATCTTTCCTTATTTTATCGATCTTGATTTCACGAAATATCAATTAATAAATTAAGAATAAAATCCATTGATTGATTTGAATTTATTTTAAATTGGAAATGTATTTTCTGCGACTATCTATAATAACCGGATTATGACATGAATATTATAATGTTATACGTAACTCCACTTATATGTATCATATTATATGATTGAGCTATTATGTCTGAACCGTTGCAAAATAACAATTTCATAACTTATCTATCGATTAGTTTACGCTCCAAGTTATATTAATAACACCTACTCGTAACGTTATGATATTACTAAAAACTAGTTATCAGTTAACCGATCGTAAGTGGCCGGCGGTCAATGAACGATAACGAACGAGTTATCTTCATTACCACTTACTGAAATACCAAGAAGTTTACCACTACAAGCCTGCCAGTCTTCTTAGCCTTCACAAAGATTATACAGGTCAAAAGATTGTCAATAGCTACGTCTTCATGAAATCCTGAACTTTGATCTTGATTCTTTTATCATTATTTTCAATAAGCCACTTAGACTAAAGACCATATTTTCGCGTGACGAGAAAATATGTCAGTTATTCCCTCAGAAGCCTAGAGGCTGTTAACAACATAATTATAGCGTATCTTCAAATGCATCACTTTTGAACTGATGTTTGACACTAAAGACACCCACAAATTAAAATAAGTAAAGGTCTAGAATCACTTGTCAGTGATAAAAAGATTCCGACTTATTTACTGCTGGGATCAGCAATCCAGATAGACAAACTGGATGACTGACTTGTAAAAGGGCCAAGGAAAGAGCGGAGATAAAAATATCACCATTAGATAGGGCACACGCGCATACGCAAGTCTCCAAAACAAACTATGCTTTTAAGAAGTGAATCATAAGTGCCAAATTTAATACACGTGCTCATGGAAATCCAAAAAAAATGAAATCGTTGGCAAATTCCTCGTCTGAAGAATGGTCAAGGCACAGTAGAATAAAATACTAACTCGTAGGTACACATATTTTACTATAGCTAATATAATACAGAATGTTTATGAAGCATTTGTGTCTGAATGGAATGATAGATAAGTACAGTATGACGCAGCTTATTTTATGGATTTTCGAAATATGAGTGACAAGTAATAAAAACTTGGTCCAGCCTAGCACAGAGTTACCATTAAACACTTTTTATTTTTCAAACACTACCCTTGACAAACAGATAGGGACGGCAAAAGAGTATAACTAACCAGAAAAAGCACAGCAACAGAAGTTATGAAGTTGCTCATCCGAAAACGACCACACAGAAAGCAAACTAACAAAGATCACAAAGCCAACACAGTCAAACAACTGACTAAAGAAATCAATGCAAAATTATTCTAATGGCTTTCCCAAATCGATAGCGATACATGACGAATATTATTGTGCAACAACAATTGAGTGGCGGGCCCGGAGCTGAGGTCAACCGTCTGGAGGTCGCTGGGAAAAGAGGGTGCTACATTACAATTATAGCTGAAGCAGGCTCCCAGACGAAAACCTTCTCATAGGACAAATTGAGGGCATTTCATAAAAGTCTGCTCAAAATCGTTCTCACTCGTTCAGATACTTCGATCAACAATTTTAGATAAGATCTAAATACCTGTTACTGTTGCTTTCATGTTGCGGATGAATTGCTTATTTCGGGAAATTGTTTTATGGAGTGAATATTTTGGGGATTGTCGATAAGTTAGGAACATTTTTAAGGTTTCCAGTCATGGTTTCACTGAATTAAAAGCCGTTTATTGATCGTTGTGACAGCAAACGCTTGTAAGATTTCCTTTTGGTGGGTCATTGTCGAAATGTTTTTCATCCCCTAATAACACATGAGAGACACACACTATAGTATGGATGTTCTGTACCGTTTCGTTTTTATTATGTATTCGATCGTTAGCTAAATTAGCTATCGATTAAATAACATTTTATCGCCATCACATACTCTCTTTTAGTTCTTGTATATTTCATTCATATTGGGAAATATTGGTTATCTCACTCACTTCATCATCATTTACTACGTGCCGCTAATCGTCGTTTAAATAATACCTACAAAGCTTTTATTTTATAGACTCGTTAAGGCTTTTATTATTAAAAATAATATTTAAACGTTAAGAACATAATCCAGTGATCCAGTTTCATTAATTTACACAAATTAGTTTCAATTTTATAAGATATTTATGCAAACTGCTTTATAGGTATCGATTACTTTAAAGATACCATACTTGAACTACTTGTTTCAACATTCGATTTTACAATGTATTCGGAAAGAATTCTTTTTGGTACATTGATTTTTCCGATCCTTGCTCATTAATCTGTTCCTTTAGCCATTGTGCGACGATAGCGCTGGTTGTAAATGTAATTAACTAGTAATAACTATAAAAAAATGCCGACTCTGCCTGTAGGTGTGTTTATTGCTCGATAATCATTAATTCGGTTGTGGTTCTTCAACTTTACAGCTACATGCTCATGCAAGACACCTTGCTGCATAAAACCCAAATTACAGCTATCACCAATGAACAGAGCCACGAAGACGAAATGAGTCTGAATCCGGAAAACTATACACAAGAACAGTCATACTACTACATGCTTACAGCCTTGTAAATCAAATAACTTTCAATGACTGATATCTTCCCTTATCTGCCCATGTAAACAAAGAGTTTAGATCAAATATTATGTAGACAAATAGCGACACCAAGCTAGGGGAGATATAAATTGATACTGAAGATTGGCAAACAACGCATATATGCCAAAACTGGAATTCGGATTACATCGCGACTTTTCATAAAACAATCGTAGCCAATGGTTGCTTCAAACACCGAAACAGTGTTGTGACTTGTGGTGCAAGAGGGTCCCCTAAATTTTAACCAAAAGTACCTGTGAGTGCCACACGTGCAGCGATCCCTGCCAGTGATATGTTAATTTTATTACACCAGCTTAAAAAAAGAACCCAACCGGTTTTCGGTTTCGAAAAGGAACGTAAGTGACATAAAAATTACGACCTTCACGTACATGATGCTTGTTCCTAAATTAAAAGGCGTAGATACAACAAAAACAGTCAACGAGCAAATAGATCAAGCATACCGACTCTTGATGATGACTATTTAGTTTTCAAACGAAACATTTCCATGACTGTTGTAACAAAATTCGCAAACATAAAACTGGTTTAGCATACAAAATAAAATTGGCAATATAAAACTTACGATACTTTTCGGCGATATGCAGGTCCTTAGCACACACTGGTTGCACGTCTAATTTCGCGGATATGATCTAATGTAAGCCGAATAGTGTATAATAGCTCCAGTTTTTTCTGCGACGACTTCGGAACCGGTAGTGTGTCCTCGGGGCCTCAACACTTGGGGGGCATCACTTATCAATGGTTAGTGAGGAGGTTATTAACGATAGTGTTGTAGCGTCGCGAGCGTCGCGTCCCGCGTGCTGACCGGCTGCGAGTGCCGGCGCTCAGGCGTCGCTCTTGTAAACAAAACGTAATGGTGGGGGCCCCGCCGAAAAGCCTGGCCGAATAAACACCGCTCACTTACGTCACTCTATTCTGCTCCTCCGGTGAGCGTTTGATGCATGCCGAGTTCCGACAACTGATTGCTCTTGAAAGTTTTACCTTCGGACACCGGCATTTCTACCTTCACCAACATATTTTGGCCTAAACATTTTCCATTTTCGCTGTTGATATAGGTGAACTTTTTATCTAAATTACTCCTGATGTTCTAAAAATAGAACTGTTTCATTGACAAGTCATAGATATTCGACGGTTATTGGCGTTTCTTCAACACTATTTCATGTGTTGTAATTCGTCACAGATTGTATACGTATTAAAACCAGGAACTTATAAAATCGGGATTTGATACACTTGTGCATCATACGGTAATTTTCCGCGTCCGACTGTAAGGTGGGTGAGTTAAGAGAGGAATGAGTCGACAAAATCTTAGGTCTCATTCACGAGTCTATTAAACGAACCTTTAACTAAAATAAGACTACAAAGTAGGCCGCTGTTCATACCAGACAGTTCGATATCAATTAATTTAACCGTTAAGCTCGAAATAGCAGGATCGGCAAAAAAGAAATTAATCAAGTAAATTCCAGGCTTCACTTCGAGTTTATAAGACCATATTTATAACCGGTAGCTGATCCTAATTTTAAAGGCTATTCCACACGCAATACTAATTTAAAAATACCTTTTATTTCACACGATAACCGGCTGTAAATAGAATTAAAGTTGCTAGAGTCGGCCTACACTAAAGTTATGGCAATGTAACCGGAGCTTACAGGCTGCAAAGCTGCTAGTAAACCACTTTTTGCCCTGTATCTTACTTTAGGCCTAGATATAAGGTATGTAGGTACCTGTTTTATTCACTTGTGTATTTAGTATTAGGTTTTCCCATAAGTTTGTTAGTAGAAGTGACTTTATTTTTGTACTGACAGCCTGATAAGAGGAGAAAAGTGTTTTGCCTGATAATTCTATCACTCATCATTACAGGACGGGTTTATATTAAGCAAACAGATCACTATCACTTGCTTCAATGCTGAAAATCACAGCAATTGATACAAATAATTCGCGGACATACAACACGCAAGGGCTCTACATTTAAGCGTTTATATTTATAAACGATGATTCAAGTTAAGTGACATTTAAACGTCAAAAATGTATGGTTAGACAGTCGCTAATCACTGCTTTAAGCAACTTTATGAATAAAGGGGATAGTTCCCATAGAGCGAAGTCTCACATTTGACGAATCAGTACGAAAATTCACTATGAGAGAAAAACAAGTTTTTCACTTAAATCGTAGGTATACATATTTAATGTTGCACTCCTTAACATTTAAGAGCGGAACAAATCAATATAACATGAACGTTGAATTTTAAAATGTATCCCATGAAATTCATGTTCATGCAATCAGGTAGTTCTGTTAGTAAAATAACTGGTAATATGACGCACTCTGTGTCCACAGTAAATATTAATGTAGAATATAAAGCAGATGATATAGTTACAGGAACAGTTACCTATATCAAGATCTCGTCACTCTGTCACATGTGTAATTTGCATCATCATCCTCATGCCAACTTATCTGGGGTCGGCGCAGGACATCTTCTTTCAATATAAGTTCTTCTTCGAGTAACCGTGGAGTTTCTTGCTGGCTCTTCTCCATAAGAAACGACCACCAATTGGAACCGTGCACCTAGCGTCTAACATTTCATAAGTGCCCATGTAGGTTTATATGAAATAAACTATTTTGATTTTTCAAGCATCTCCACATTGACCGTCATCTCCGTAGTTCTCCTCACTAGTCTTATCATCTTATGAATCTTTGGTAACAGCATCGTATAGCGCCGTGTCTTTGGACATCAACCAACAGTCTGTTTTACCAGCTAAATGTGCACACGCAATATCATTTGGCAAAAATCTTATGCAAGCAGGGCCGCAATTAATATAACTTTGTAACACGGTTGCGTTTCTTGTCAAGTGCAGCGAATCCGGATCCGGTATCAAAAGAGAAAAGGTGCAAAGCAGGAGAGCAGTTACTTTTTTAATTAAAAGAATATTAATTATTATACATGACGCCATAAATTATGTTTTACAAAAAATAACTTAAACCGCAAGTCATGTTCCACTTTCGATACTGTGCGTAGGAAGTTCCTACCTATAGTATTGAAAGTGCAACGTGTCCTAATAATTTCCCTTTTCTTACTAAGAACAGTGAATTTATTAGGGCGTGTTTTCATGCTGTAGGTGTATAGATAAATAGTCCTATAATTTCCATAGTTCATAGTTTCATACAATGGGACTGAGATCTCAGATAAGTTTTTGTTAATTGAAATAAATTATGGGAAATGTTTAACTGATCCTCCACATTTTGTCGAACTTCTAATGATGGATACTTTTTAAAATTAATAAACATCTATGAACTTTTAAGCTTTTATTGATGGACACTTTTTTTTTTAGTTAATAAACATCTATGAACTTTTTACGCTTTTTAATGATTCACATTTTTTAAACTGACCCAAGTTTTTAACTTTTTGGCTTTTTCTCAAAATTGGTCTTAGTAATTAAGCTATGCTATAGGTATACCGACCAACCAAGAGCCAAAAAGGCGAAAAGCGGTACACCCAAGTTGGTTGCAGTTACTATTCAGTATTTGTGGACCCCAAAATAGGAATAGTTTGAGGTTCACAAAAAGAGGCGCAATCATTAGACTAGTGTTCATAAATATTTTTAGGAGCGCCTCACGGGAATTAATTGAGGTTAAGGTTAATACATGGCTCTACTTCAGCTTATTTTCTTATATTTATATTATTGAAATGCTGATCGTTAGTAAGCGAATCAATTGAGAACGGCTGGACCGATTTGGCTATTTTTTTTTTTTGTTTCAAAATATTCGTAATGGTCCGAATCAGGCTTTTGCGGCAACAAAAATTGGAAAAGTTTTCCAGTAAATCTTCACAATTCAGGAGAAAGTCTTTTTTTGTAGGGATTGTTGAAAGAACAGGTCAACGATGATGATGATGATGGGACTCCCTTTTCCGCACTTAGACTCTCATTCGGTCCGTTGTGCGTGAGGATTCTCGCTAACGGAGCCAGCCTAGCTCCGCCTAAAAGCACAGAAGCTTCCTGGGAGCTTCACAGGCTTCGCGGAGCGACCGGTCAACGTCAGTCGGTAGTAAAATAAAAATAATAAGCTGAAGTTGTAACTAGTTGTTAATAATCATGGTAACATTATAACGTGACACGCGGCTATGTCATGTATATTGCACGCTTTACTATGTATTTATTGTCCTTTATTGGTCCGGTACATAATTTACATAGCCACTTGTTATACGCGTGATCTTGGGGGGCCAAAACGGACGTAGTATAAAAATATATCTATTGTAAAATATGATGATCATTCATAATTTTTTTCCGAAACCTAATAGTCGAGTAGAGCCAAATTTTTTTATATTTAAAGATTTAGCATGTAAATGTGAGATGGTATTATAAATTATTATTAATACGAGATGTCTTGTCCCCATTATTCTTTCGAGGATTATGATTGTTATGGCAACATTTTGATAAACATAAATAATCCTATGTAGGTAGGTAGGTACTTGCACCATTTTCTACATGACCGTGGGTAAGTACATTAACTTCTAAGTTGTTTTATTTAAAATTTAATTTGCTGCTTGTTTTAGCAGAATTTTCATCTAATTAATTTATAATTATTTATTTTGAATTAATAATATGATGTCATACTTACTGAACAACCGAAAAATGAAATATTTGCAACCTGCTGAAACAGGAACACAAACTATTGTTAGGTACTCGTACATTTAGGTAGGTAATAAATAATTTCCGAAAAGCAAAAAGTAAACTAAACAAACTAAGTAAACTAAGTAAACTTTACGTGAGTATGTACACAAAGAGCTTATTTTCAGTAAATCAATTTGCCTGTCGCATTGCTACTAGCAATACGTAGCTTATAAGCTAAAGTAGGTAGATACCTAAGATAATAAGTTAGCGGACATTCCAACTTCATTCACGAGCAAATACAACATTGTGCCAAATGACAATCTCAAAATAACAGCATTTTACTAAATGCATATTATGAAAGTAAATACGGTAGGTACCAACAAACAAAAAAATAATGTTGTCCGCCTGTTTGTTCCGGCTAATCTCTGAAACGAAGCCGCGGCCACACCTAGTAATTCTATAAATCTTCACAAAAACAGCACATAAATCAATTAAGCTCAATTATAATTAGGAGGCACCTATTTAGTGGATCTGAATAATTAACAATGATGACTGGTTCGTGAGCTGTCTAACTCGACTTCAGAATCGCGAAGTATTGAGCGGGTTAAACGATAACCAATCAATTACTAGCAATTTTCAAACAAGACATAAACACGCTATCTACATATATTTTTTACAAACAAATATTATATTTATAGAGCGTAAAATTGCACCAAAAACCACCACAAGTGTTGAAGACTTTTGAAAAAAATCCAATCGCTCAACTGTTATTTTAGCTAGAACTCCGCTTATACCAAAAGTGGGATAGCAGTCATAGTTCCTTGTTAAATCAATTAAGTATGTACATTCGTACAAATTCCTGTCCATTTGACGCAATACCCACCGACCTACATCAACACTTGTTAGCTAGCCACAGAACTAGGTAATTAAGATCAATATCTTTTATATTTCGTTTAGCAACGATTCTAAATACTCATGTACTTATTTAAACTTACACATAATACACATGTTACTGCCAATTGCCTGAGCTTGTGACATTCAATAAATATCTGAACAAAACACATGGAGTTTTCCGAAGAAAAACCTTTGAATCCGTTCTGGTTACACGGATCCACGGGTCCGTTAACGTGGTATACATGCAACATATCTGTGAGCCTTACATCTGCCCTTGACCAACCCAGCGGGGTAGCTATCGGAGGCCTAGGCGGTGCCGTGCACCGGGGCCCCCAAGCTCAGGGGGCCCCTCGACCCCTGACCAGCTAACCTCGAACTGACCTAGCAAAAAATTTCTTGCATCTTCAGAACTTAAATATAATAAATTATTTATGTTGTGTTGTGTAAGTTCTTGTGTTTAGCCACTTCAACCAATCGGCTGTTATGCAACCAAACTTATGAATACTAGCTTACTCTACTGAAATATTAGTAATGAACTGTAAGTACTCCCTTTTTACATCTTCTACAAAAGATTGTTACGGTGCTCCTAAAAATATTTATGTATTTTACTTGATAAAATAAAAACTAACCAGTTTAGATAGAGCCCCAACTTTTTTTTCGCACCGGGGCCTCTGGTCACTTAGCTATGCCACTGGACCAACCCCTGAGTACGCCATCCCTGATAATGATGTTTCATATTGTAATGTTAGGGACCAAAATGGTAAAAAGGAACCCTTATGATGCTACTCAGTCTGTCTGTCTGTAAGTCTGTCACAGCTGGATATCTCAAGAACTACTAATGCCATCAACTTGAAATAGTTTTAGATGACGTTTGCCCAACTATTTTGCAAATAAGAAAAAAAAAACTTTTTTTGCAACAGGGACTGAAAGGGGTTCCGAAAAATTCGAGGTGGGGCTAATAGGGCCTGTGGAATATCATATAAAAGAGCACAGTTTACACATTCTCAAACATTTTTTTTTCTCACAGTTTAACATTATCTCCGAAGTTTGCATAGAGAAAAATCTGAAATTATTCTATGTAATAGAAGTTTATATCAAGAGATGGCGCTGACCTAAAACTGCAATATTCCACACCACAGCGCGCAGTGTTAAAATTCTCTGACAAATATAGGCTTCGCCGATGAAAGTTTAAAAACATATTATTATGATGGTACGGAACCCTCGGTGCGCGAGTCCAACTCGCTCTTGACCGGTTTTAACATCTGACTTCACTATGGACGTCATATTTCACAGTATTCCGTCGTAGAGATGTCACTGTGTGTAGATGCTGCTACTCTTTCAGGGCACTGAGCTAGTGAGAGTCGCTGCCTATGAAATGAAGAGTCACTCTAATTTATAACTTCATACAGAAAAGTAACTTAGATTTGCACTTATATTATCACTAGCACGAATCATCATCTGCCTAGCCCTTTTCCAAATATGTTGAGGTCGGCTTCCATTCTAACCGGATGCAGCTGAATACTAGTATTTTACATGGAGCGACTGCCTATCTGACCTCCACAACCCAGTTACTGGATAATACGATAACCCTTGGTAAGACTGCTTGTCAGACTTTCGGGCTTCTGACTACCCGTAACGACTGCCAAAGATCCGCAAACGACAGCCGGGACCAACGGCTTAACGTGCTTTCCGAGGCACGGAGGAGTTTCGGTATGTAAAGATGGCCACCCATCCACAGACGTACGACACAGAGCGTAACTTAACCTGATCGATCGACCTGTGCGGCTGTTATTATTTAGCCACGGGCCCCTCTTATTACTCGCACGACTCGACGATTCATATTCACAAAATATATCGGAAATAATAGGGATCATGCAAATGATTAAATGGAGAATGACTTTACAGTTACAGGTCGTAGAAAAACCTTGAGTTTCATAAAAACAGGCTACGAACGGTTAATCTAGCTCACGATTAATATTAAAACGGTATTCGTTGCATATCATCTACATAGTTACATTTCTATTCACTTTTTCCCGTTCGTTTTTCATAAGAAACCCATTTCCAAGGAATACAAGTTTTATCTTGTTATTTTCGTTGTCACGATATAAATGTAGTCTTTCAACCCGTGTTCACATGCGTAGGTTTCCTGTATTTGACTTTTTAAACCCGCATCTTGTTGTTAAACATTAAAGCAAAAGTTTCGGCAATATGACACAAACTACAATTTAATTCAACAATCTTTGCTTTAACTTAATTTATTTCTTTGCTTTAACTTAATTTATGTTTGTTGGTACTGATGAATTCATTCTCAAACCATTAAAAAGAACTAGGTGACGAGAACTTTTTTATATTTCTATCAGGAAAGTTAAAAATCGGTCAGTCAGGAAAGTTAAAGAGCGAGTCGGACTCGCGCACCGAGGGTTCCGTACCATCATAATATTGTTTTTAAAGGTGAACGGCAGATTTCGTACAGGATACTTTTTTTGTTGTTCTGTTATAGAATTTGTACTACTTATTAAGGCAACTAAACCATTAATTTTCATGTAAGTGTACTATTTTTAGAACTTCGGATTAATTAATAATATGAATAAAAAGATTTAAATAAATAAACGTAATAGAATCCTAAACTAAACGCAGTTATCTTTTTAGAAGTTGCCATATGTAAAATAACACAAATATCGAAATGATAACTAATTATTTAGAAATGGAAATAACATTAAATATAAATAAACACTTATATAATAAACGGATGAATGCATAATTGTTGCATATAAGTAATCATATTATTTAACGATTTTATGATAGGAATGATTTTCGTCAAAAATATTTTTTTGTTCATATGGCAATTATTTTATTGGCAGGAAAAGAAAATCATTCTGTCTTTCAGTTCACTTCTGATATATTACTTACTTACTACTTACTTTATATTACTCTATGGTTCAGTTCTTTGCTGTTGTTTTGGATTGTGGTTTGTGACTGCATCTGAGCAATTTATTATTATGCCGCCATTACGTGACACGACAGCGTCAATACTCAATTGTCAATCACGCACACAAGTCTATGACCTCTGAGTATCAATTTACATTGGTACACTAGTACATAACCTTAAAAAACAAAACTGGTTATAACTTATACGTCCCAAGTTCTAAAAATCTAAGAATTTAAAAAGTGCTTGTTTATCATATTATCTACCAATTAAAACAAAAAGTGTTCCAAAACACGAACTTTTATTAGCTGTACGAAATTCCCATACAAGCCTGCCGTTCTCCTTTCATCGGCGAGGCCTATATTCGTCAGAGAATTTTAACACTGCGCGCTGCGGTGTAGAATGTTGCAGTTTTAGGTCAACGCCATCTCTTGACCAATAGTGGAACTAAGGTACCTAACTTTTGTTGATGATTTCAAATATATTTATATTTAGAGACATCGTTTTATTTTTCCTGTAATCTTTACATAAACTTTTATCACATACAATAATTTCAGATTTTTCTCTATGCAAACTTCGGAAATAAGGGGGAGGAACGGTATTTTTTTTCCTTTTTTTTTCATTAGTCGAAAACTAAGCGGCCTAAAAAAAAAGAAAAAATGTTTGAGAATGTGCAAACTGCGCTCTTTCATATTTCAAAATCCCTTTCAAACATGTTCCAAAAAAAAATTGTGTTATTTCTTTCTTATTTGCAAAATAGTTGGGCAAAACTCATCTAAAACTATACCAAATTTCAAGTTGATAACATTAGCAGTTCTTGAGATATCCAGCTGTGACAGACAGACAGAGACTGAGTCGCACCATAAGCGTTCCTTTTTAGCATTTTGGTACGGAACCCTAAAAGATAATGGAATCTCTTTCAAAACGAATCAAAGAAACAATATTGGGCAATTTATCAACGATAACGCAAATATTTCATAACACAAAGGTGTTTTTGATTTCATTCCCATTCCTATACAGATAACACATGTAGATAACCTACCTACCCATATTTTGTAAGTAACGGTTATATTGATTTAAATTATGTTTTATTCATATTTTGGGGGAACGTGTGCTGAATTTGAATTTGGATAGATCAACATGACACGTGCAGCTCTCAACGGCACTAACCACGTATTTGCTAAACATAAGTAGGTATCCTCGATACATAAATAATCTCAATATATACCTACGTAGATAATAAATTGGTAGAGGAAGAATTAACGAAGAACATTGAATTACAATTCCATTAAAAAGCGACACTTTTAACAGCAGAGATTTACTTAGAAGAATACCTATACATAAAATTCACATTAGAGGTGCCCGTGGCTAAATAAATAATAACAGCCGCGCAGGTCGCTCGATCTGGTTAAGCTACGCTTGCCGAGGTTGGTCTGTGGATGGGTGACCATCTTTACATGTACGAGACCCCTCCGTGCCTCGGAAAGCACGTCAAAGCCGTTGGTCCCGGCTGTCATTCGCGGATCTTTGGCAGTCGTTACGGGTAGTCAGAAGCCCGAAAGTCTAACAACCAGTCTTACCAAAGGGTATCGTATTACCCAGTAACTGGGTTGTGGAGGTCAGATAGGCAGTCGCTCCATGTAAAATACTGGTATTCAGCTGCATCCGGTTAGACTGGAAGCCGACCCCAACATAGTTGGGAAAAGGCTAGGCAGATGATGACAATAAAAACAACCGACTTCAAAAAAGGACGCTACAAAGTGAAAAATAACTCGGAATTTGGTGTCAATAAACGAAAATGCAGAACCAACTCTATGAATATAACAAATAGAAAGAAAGAAAGAAAAATAGGTTTATTTGTCACAGAAACAAGTGCACACAAAAAGATAAAAGTGCAGCGGGGGTATCAAGTAGCCAAACTGATAAAACAAAAACTGACAACTTAGGAATGTTAAGCGTAGCACCAGGGTCCTCAGTCAAGATAACACAATTTTGGAACCCAAGAATGTATTAGTAGCAGATAGTTTAATACAAAAACATGTAGGGGGCCTAATAAGGCCACTTTGGCAGAATCATAAAACAAATCATATCACGCAATTCAACTGTTTGACAGCTTCACACCTATATATCCCTGAAGGGTTAGGCAGAGGTGTACCTACATTTTACGAATGTCCATACAAAACTGTCATACAGATGAATTGCGTGATATGAATTGTTTTATGATTCTGCCAAAGTGGCCTTATTAGGCCCCCCTGATAGGCAATTATTTCACCAAGGTTTAAGCAGTCATCAACTGACATGAGACAAGGGTCGCAAGAAGGAGCATCCCATCCAAACTGCGCAGCAAATGTACATTTATGTATCTTGAAAACTGATAGGAAGACAAAAAAACCGCCGCATTCCACTGTTTCTGGTAGGCTCAAAACACTTCAAACAATCTGTCAACATAGATCTAGGAACAGCGATTAAAGATAATAGGTACTACCAAAACATTGGCTCATCAATGTTTGACACTAATAAATGACTGACTGACTAACCTTACAATAATTAAATTATAGATTAAACAAGAGATAGGCGGAGCATAACATTTTGATTTATACAAAGACCTTTAACAGATCGCATTTTCCTCAATTCGCCATCTTAGAACAACGAATTCATTAGGCGGTCTTCTCAGAATCAGAACCGAGCAAGTTGGTACAGCATAATAAAATATTATATCGTGTTATTGACACAGTTTTTATTGTGACTTTGTCAACTGTTTCGGAAACAAAACTTAGATGTTTAGAGAGATCTACGTTAGAATTTTGTTACGACAGCTTAAAAAGTAGATTCATTTACGTATGATAGACGATCGAAAAGTTTGTTTGCAGATAAAAGGACCAAGGAATAGTTAAACTAATTAGATCATGAATGTCGCCTTTGTTGCGTCGTTGTAGGTAGTAAAAATTCAGGATTCGAACATATTGTACCTAAAATTGTGCCAGAAAAAAAACGGATTTCTTATGGGACATCAACACCCTCAACATATTATATTATTACGAGATTTAAAAAAAATTAAATAACCTTTCCGCTATTGTTTAAGTTTGCAAATTACTAAAAATCATATTTGAACTTAAAATATTTCGAGCATTACATGAATGTTTAAAACGAGAATCAACATTGCTACCTCATCATCATCACCATTTCAGCCGGAAGATGACCACTGTGGGCCCTGTTTTATAAAGCTGACAATTCGACATATTAAATGTCAAAAAATTTAAAAAATTGTAGAATTGTCGATCTTATGCTGTTTAATAAAAGTAACAATTACGTCAAAAATCGACGGGAGAAATCATGACATATTTGTCATTTAAAAACGCGCATAATAAAACTCGACATACCTATCTACTTATGTCAAAAAACCACAGTCAAATTATTTCTGACAATTGTCGGTGACAATATGTCGGATTGTCGTGACAAGTCGACTTTTGACATAACATAATCAGCCTATAATGTTCCCACTGCTGGGACACAGGCCTCCTCTCAGTGGGAGAGGAGTGGGAGGGGACTTTTTACATATTTGCAATTAATTTTGTTCTATGAAGCTAAATGAAGGTAAAATATAAAAAAAAGAAAATAAGAAGGTAATCAATCACTAGGTTTCTGCTTTACAGAAATCTGTAACTGCGAAGGAGAATTGATTCTGCTTTTATATGATCGTCGTTGCCTCCTCGTTTGTATTTGTTCCAAGTATTCATCATCACTACTCGATGTAAGTACCACTTTTTGAAAAAATCTTTTATTAACACTTTCATACACCTTCAAATTCAAAATATGATTTCGCGACAGGGGGTAACGTTCCTGTCAGATTTTTTTGACAATTCTACAAATATGTCAATATTTCATGACAATTTTCTGTTTATTAAAGCAGATTTGACAAGTTTTTCACGAAAAATTTTCATCTGTCACCTGTCGCTCAAAAAGTTTTATGAAACAGAAAAATGTCGGATTGTCGCGACAATTCGACATATTTGTGAATTTTCCACCATGACAAATGTTTGTCGCCTGTAAGTTTATAAAACAGAAAAATTGACGAATTGTCACTTTTTGACATATGTCGGACTTGTCGGATTGTCAGCTTTATAAAACAGGGCCCAGGAGATGGGCCTCCGCCAAGCATAGCCACTTTGTCCGGTTCAGATTCTTACAACCAGCGGATTCCTGCGGTCATTACCAAGTCATCGGTCCACCTTGTGGGAGGCCTTCCAACGCTTTGTCTTCCGGTAGGCAGTTGCCACTCAAAACCTTTCGGCCCCTTAGGCCATCTGTTCTGCGACCAATGTGAGCAATGTGCCCTGCCCACTGCCACTTAAGTTTCACCCGATGAATTGCATCGGGTTATAACGGTTACCGCGGTTCTCCTGCGGATCTCTTTATTTCTCATTCGATCACGTCGTCAGGAAAACTCCAAGCATAGCCCTCTCCATTGCCCTTTGGGTGACATTCAGCCTTCTTATGAGGCTTACTGTGAGCGACCACATTTCAGTTCCATAGATCATCACTGGCAACACACGCTGGTCACACACAACTGCGGTATGTGAGACGAGAAGAATTGCGTAGCTTCTCGGACGCTGCCCAGCCTAGTCGGATTCGACGATTGACCTCTTTCTCGAAATTGGATGTACCTAACTGGACTGTTTCTCCTAGGTAAACATACTCGTCCACAATTTCGACTGTAGCGTCTCAGATCTTCATGAGTGTGGGTGTTACATGGGCATTTGACATGATGTTCGTTTTGTTATGTTCATTTTAATGGGTCTTAAAATGAACATAATAAAACGAAAATCATGTCTCTTTCGGAAGCTCTACTGAGGTCATCGAGCGTTATACTGAGGTCCTTCATAGTGTCAGCCATGACTACTAGATATCGTCGTCAACCCAAAGATGAGTGACTTACTCGCCATTGATGTTACCGCCTACCCCTTTACAGTCCAGAACGTTGAAGACATCCTCCAATGCAGCGGTGAACAGTTTCGGAGATAACGTCTTCCTGTCTCACAACTCGCTGCAGAATGATAGTTTTTGAGGTCTGGTCATGGAATCAGACTGACGTAGTAGTGTTTCATCGAGACACTTCAACACCTCGGTTTACCGCTAATGAATCTGGCACCGTTGAAGACACTGCAGTACAGCCCAAGGCTTCGTAGTAGTCCACAAGCGCTAAGCAGAGAGGCAGGTCATGACTCTTCGGTCATCTGTATAAGCTTTTATGGAATCCGGCCTGTTCGGAAGCTTGGAAGTCGCCAAACCTGCGCGCGAGACGGGTCGTGATGACTCTTGAAAACAGCTTGTAGACGGGGCTCAGAAGTG
Source organism: Gortyna flavago (assembly GCA_963669345.1). Taxonomy (NCBI): domain Eukaryota; kingdom Metazoa; phylum Arthropoda; class Insecta; order Lepidoptera; family Noctuidae; genus Gortyna; species Gortyna flavago. The sequence goes on from OY770126.1 coordinate 3,462,711, forward strand.
AGGTTGGCCTATAATTCTTAAGCAGGGCATTGTGGCCCTTTTTATTAAATAAGAGTATTACCACTCCTCTGATCCACGCCTGTGGCGTTTTACCCTTGAGAATGACGGAATCAACAGCTTCTAGAGGGCGTTAAGAACAGGTTTTCCACCGGCCTAGCTACCTGCTATTGTATAACTAATTAAAAAAATTCCCTCGATCTTTTTGTAGTTTTTTATAAATAATAATAATAATATCCTTGGACATTTCACACAATGCCATCATATAGTCCCAAGTTAAGCAACCTAATATGCTTGTGTTATGGTAACGAGATGGCTGATAAACTACTTATTATACATTTTTTTTTGTAAATACATAGATATAACACCCAGACCTGGAACAAATACTTGTAGGTCGTACAAATATTTGTTCCGTGCGGGAATCGAACCCGCGACATGCTGCGCAGCAGTCAATCGCTCAACCAGTGCGCCAACCGTGTTGTCAAAATAAATACCTTAATATAGGTACCTAACGCTGATGTCCATTTCTACTATGGGCAATAACTGTTTGCGTATTTAAACGATTGTCCAAAATATCGTTAGCAACTATATGATTTTATATTAACTTATTTATATTAACCCCCACTTACTACAACCCCTCACCTCACTTGACGAAAATCTACAACTAACCCCCTGGCAGCAGCCGGGAGGGGGGGGGGGGGTTAATTGTAGACTTTCGTTGTAATAGGCATTTAAAAAAAAAGTGTTAGTTCCCATAAGAAAACAGGATTTTATTTTTCTGGCTTTTCTTTAGGCACGAAATGAATGTCTTTTTACCTTTTTAGTCGTCTCGCAGAAGAGTTCTTCTTGTTTGCCTAAATCTTGAATGCTATAGGCAGGAGGAACACAGCACAAAACAAAATCATTATGGAGATAAATAAGCGTAGCGGCCTATACCTGTTAATTGTTATAGGCACTACCATGACTGGGTACTATTATCTAGCGAGCGGTGTTAATGAAGTTATAGAGTTCCAAATACTTACAATGTGACAAAATTGACCGTAGCAGAATTTAATAAATCTTTAATATATTTTTCTAGAAGCAATAGAACATACCCAACTTAGGCGAAATCACGTAACAATATACTAAATAGTAACAAATGCAACGTCCGTCAAATGATTTACAATCTGCGGGCTCCAAACTTGATTGAGATAAATTGACATTATAAAAATTGTAAATGACGAATTGATCACCCTTCGTGAGAAATTGTCTTTGTATTCAATCGCCCATATTGTCGCTGATTGGTAGAAGTGCTTCTTACTAACCTGTAACTATGTCAGCGAGGGCAATGTCAAAGGAAGGAGCGACCAATCAACATGCAACGGCTTCGTGATACTTTGGTATTTAAATATAAACACATAATAGCCAAAACGTCTGCGTTGGCTGGCGGATTATAAGGAGTCGCACTGCACCTTCGAATATAATCAAAGCATTCACCCCCAATTTGTCGCTGCGGCTGGAAGTCTCATGTCAGATATAGGGACAATCCTTTCGCCACTTTTCGGAAGAATCCTTGATATAGGTACATACACATAAACTGGATGTGGTGGCCACTTGCAAAAAGTAAAAAATTTAAGGATGTTGACAATGTTTTTATTTAAAACCCTAAAAAATATTTGTTAATATTTAAGAAAAAACTTGAAAAATTACTACGTGGCTTGATTAACTCCAAAATTGGTATAAATAGATAATGTTTAAGTAATACAATGGAAATATACCAAACGCTTTTTTAACGCTTTGTCGTGGTGAAAAAGGACGACACAGTTTATTTGGAAAGTATTATTCATTTGAACGCAAAAATTGGCCCGAACACTCATTTATCTAAATAGATGATAAAGATCGTAAACATATTATTTACATTTTCATACATTTTTTTGAGAAAAGTACCAAAATACACGCGGACCGAGTCGCGGACAAAAAGCTACTAATAATACTATTAAATTTATCAATAGAAGCGGAAACTGGGACGGATTTTAAATTTTTATAAACATCATACCGAATGATACGTCCGACATCCTTTTTTGTCTCGTCTCTTATCCATTCTTTCTTTGCCATTGACTTGACAAGATAGGAGACGATACAAAAAAGGATGTTTGATTGACACGAAAAAAGAGCGAATGTTAAAAAAAAACGGTCAAGTGCTAGTCGGACTCGCGCACCGAGGGTTCCGTAGTTTAAAGAAAAAAAAATTTAATACTACTACACCTTCCCTCCCTTCCTTCCTTTCCTTCCTTCTTACTTTTCCTTTTTTTTTTTTTTTTTTTTTTTTTTTTTTTTTTTTTTTTTTTTTTCTTTACTTGTGCTATATGACATTGCTTCTTGCCAAATTTCATGACTCTAGGTCAACGGGAAGTACCCTATAGGTTTGATTCTCTTACGAGTGTCAAAATATAAAATATAAAGTCCTCCAGACCGTATTTCGGCCACGGCGGTCAATCTCAACGGAAACTAGTCTTCGGCGCGGAAGATATTATACTGCACTGACACAGGTGCACTCCCTCTTCCCTTACTCTCATAGTCTGATGGGATGGCAATCCGACACGACCGGAGAGAGATCAGGCGCAGGACCAACGGCTTAACGTGCTATCCGAAGCACGAGGGTATCACACCGCCAACTTCCAAACTCCGGGCTGTTACTAAGAAATTCCTAATGGAACAACTCAATAGCACTTTGCCCAACCCGGGAATCGAACCCAGGACCCCAGACAAAAAGAAAAGGTCGAAATATGCGGCATAAACGGAACATAAACGCTCATATCTTTTGATTGCGTTAACTTAGAAGTTTGATTTCTGAGTATTTGATATTAATTTCAACTCGATAACTCCACGCGTTCCTGAGAAACAGGATCTTGATAGACGGACAGACAGACACAAAAGGACAACGAAGTGATCATAAGGGTTCCGTTTTTTTCCTTTTGACGTACGGAATCCTAAAAACAATTTAGTGTATTGTTATTATACTGTAACAATCGTGTTTTTCGACTAGGATTTTCAAAATGCTGTTATGCTAGCCCGTACGGTATTTTTTTCCTTATTAGGTAAATAATGTTGTAGGTTTATGGGGACCCCTCAAGTTTAAAATTACTGCTATAACATTACATTTGTTACGACTCTTAGCGAACCCATACTATACTAATATTATAAATGCGAAAGTGTGTCTGTCTGTTACCTCTTCACGCTTAAACCGCTGAACCGATTTAGATGAAATTTGGTATAGAGATAGTCTTTGAGTCCCGGGAAAGGACATAAGTTAGTTTTTATCCGGATATTCCCACGGGAAACTTATGCGGGTGAAACCGCGGGGCACTGCTAGTACTAATATACCTTAATTCTTGTTTACCGTGTGCGAGGAAAGCATCAAATAATTCATAACATCACGCCTGCAATCGCCGCAGGGTTACGTAGAGGTGCACCTAGTACCACCCACACTAGTTGAAAAGGAGATTCTCAATTCGGTTGTATTTTTTTTTGTTCGTTACCTCAGCCTCAGTACTCCGTTATTTAAAAACCGATTTGAAAAATTCTTCTTTTCAAAATCAAAATCAAAAGTCATTTATTCAAACTAGGCTGAGAATCAGCACTTTTCGAACGTCAAAATTACATAAGACAGTCCCCCAAAACGCCCGCCCTTCACCACTTCCTAGTGCTTTCGCTGGGGAAAAGAAGTGGCGCAACAAACTCCCCAGCAGCACAGCTGTCTGTTGAGTTATAAAATACTCGACTGTATACAAAACTAGATCTGCAAAGTATCTAATTAACATTACAGGACACAGAACATTCAATAAAATTATTTGCCATATGTTAGCTAGCCACGCCAATATACCAACATTTTGTTTGAAAGGGCATTGTTATAGGGGGGTCCGACATTTTGGTCAAGTTCTGATAAGTGGTTTTTGAGTTTAGGTAGGTACCTACCTATACCTACTTAATAACTTCCTATCACTGTTATTTACATAGCAAGTGTTAAAAAAACATAACAAAGTAAAAAATATCTTTAATTTCGGATGTTGGTGTTGGAGACAGACTTCCAAAATTAAAGTTATTGTCACTTTGGTTTTTTTTTTGTATTAAATATAATTATTATGTAGCTTAAAGATAAATTTGAGTGCCATTTTATACCATATAGGTACCTATAATTTGGGCACCAAATAAACAATAAATAGTAAAGTAATCACGACTACCATGCATGCCACAATATAATTATTGATGTTGTTTGTAAAACTACCAAGGTGATCGAATCCTCTCTCTTCGTGCATTGTTTATGTGTGATCCCTTCCCATTGATCTAACGACCAATGTTCTGGAACGTGGGAAATATTGACGCGTAACTTTGTGCTTTATACCTATTCTGCATTTCCTAAAGAATTAAAGCTCTCTTCGCACACCTAAATCTCCACATCTGTTACTGTTCCAAAACCATACACTTTTTATAATTATGCTGTTTATGCTTTATGTGGATTATTTATCTTGCTAGCAGTATTTGTTATTAGTTACCTAATATGTTAGTGCTTGACAACTTGGAATGAATCGGTCTATTAGCTAGCTAACCTACTTTACTCGGTGCAACCCATACTTTCATCCCTAAGCCGTATGAGCATATAAGCATTCTAAAACGGGAGTAGGTAAACCAAAGATGATAGACTGAATACAGCAAGCGGAAAAACCTCGTGTGGCGAAATTTTGCCGAGTAGATTGATTATTCTAAAAACTACTTAACTGAAACTATTAAGGGCCTGTCAGTCAGTCATATACTGACCTAAACCCGTAGATATACAACAGTTTCTCCCATCCAGTACAGTATATACTGAGTACATTGTTCCAAGCAAAACTATTGGTCGGTGTTGGTCCTTAGCAGTAGCTAATCATAAAATGATAAACGCACTCAATCTAGCATTTACTGTCAAATGTCTTAATTGGCAAAGTAGCTTCACTTGGCTTGCATGGAATTCCTCAGAAATATTACTCCCAGAATCACTGTCGAATATTGTCGAAAAACGTAGCGGCCGATGAGCTTCGCGCTGCCAATCAATCAATAGAATAATAGTTTCTATGGAATAACCGAATTACTAATCTTTATACTAGTTTTTATACTAGCTGGAAACAGACAAGCACACTAGATCAGTAATTTGGTTTATATTTCTAATCAATTTTCGGTTTTTGCTGCATGGACTGCTTTTTCGTGTGGATGGGCGTTTTGCGTTATACGCCTCGGGAGGTTATTGACATCGTGTAGACTCCTAGACTAAAACCCCACGGTGTATGACTCGTGAGCGGGGGTCGATCGCGCATGCTCCGTGCAACGACACCACACCCTACTTCGAAGCAAGACGCCATGTTATTCTTTCCCTTCCCAATGAACAATGACTCACAAACCATGAAATTAAGATGGGGTTTTTCTTAAAATGACCAAACTAAAACAATCACACGCGTGTATATGCGTGTGGTTGTTTTAGTTTGGTCATTTTAGAGAATTTTCGTATCTAATTATTTATGCATGCGTAAATACTTACGCATGCATAAATAATTAGATACGAAAATTCTCAAAAATCTAAATAAAGTTGACAAGTTAACGCTTTCTGCGTGCACTAGAAGAAAGTGAAAAAGTGGGCGAGTCGAATGAGGTAATATTAGTGCGTTAAACTAGCGCCGCTCACTGGCCGCACTCACTTTCGTTCGTTGAGATAACCAGTCTAACTGCCAGTTAGAGCTCAATACTGGTATATCTCGGATTCTTGGTATCAAACAACCCAATTAGCGTTTAAATTAATTAAAGAGGAACATAAGGAGAACAGATCCTAGCAACAAGGACTAGTCAAATTAATTGTGAGTTAGTTGAATTCTGAAACTGGGTTTCATATTTCATGAGCATATACAACTAACTTTATTTAATTTCTGGAGACAAGACAAAGAAGAGCATTGCATAATCAGCATGCTTCTAAAGCAGTATGACAAAACCACTAGCTAGTCATGTGAAGGATAGGCACTTAATTCATGTTCACCAACACCCATAGAGGGCCACCAGACTTGACTACTTCATGGATCAGTATGCATTACATTACAAATTAAGTACATTTTATAGAGATTGTGGTAGGTCGTGTATTTTCACACATAAATGGAATATTTGAATTAGCATTACTAGGCAAAAACTATGTTGAGTTGAGATGTATAATTACTTGATTACAATGAAATAATTGCAAGTTATGCATGCCTAGACATTTTTTGAAGTAGGCCAAGAATGTGGCATAATAATATCCTATACCTAACACAGGTTTGACACGAAAACCCCTTTACTTAAGTTTCTTTTATCAGTTTCTGGTGGGATCAACTTTGAGTCATCAGGAATAATCAAACATTTTGTTACCATGCTTCATAATCACAAAGCTATGGCGTGCTGACTTCCTTTATGTTATCTTAAGCTCATTAGAATGCAGAATTTCAGTACTTAACCAATAATAAGCTAGATATTGATATTTTGCCACTCATTCTCTCAGTTTATAATTAACTGACTATCCCATAAAAGAATGCTAGCATTAAAAACTGCAGTTTTGTGTCCATATTTTGACAAATAATGGCATAATGAATGACCATGATCCCACCAAACAGACAATGTGCTAAAGCAACCTTGGAAGCATATATCCCTACTTTTAAATATCCTACTAATTCTTGATCCAAAAAAATTATCTGATAGAGCTTGGTGTTCCATAATTGCTGCTTTCATGAAAAAACATAATAACATGCACACATTTTTAAACATTTTACCTGATCCAAGATTTGTGTATTTGTGTCATAAGTAGGAGCAATAATACATTAGATGCACCATGTAGCGTGGTCTACCAGCCGTGAGCTACCTGTAGAGACGAGCTTCTGATATGAATCAAGTTACAAAAGCCCGGAACTACAGGGTAGATCACGAATGGGACATATGGTATGGTGGGGCCTGCTGTTTTCCGGGAAATCCATGACAAAGAACATATTTGACATATGTTCTGAATGTACTACATAACCTAGGAATAAGTTAAATAAAACATTTTTATGTAGAGAGTAAATGTGTATGTTGTGTTTTATTCTGTAAAATGTATAAGTACAAAAGTATGAAAAATTTAGAAATCCAATCATTTTTTATCACAAATTTTAGATGAATTTAGTGATTGCTAATGATTTATTAGGCTAAGAATAGCTGCCATAATAACTAATTTAAAGGCCTTCATCACTGGTTAGACCATGTATTGGGTTTTTCCAACACAAGAACATGAACTTTACTCAAAGATCTGCAGATCTTTAGCTCGAGTATACATAGTAAATGAACGACTTACCTTACAACGCCAAGTGGTTATAGCTCCACGGTAAACAGTATCATTACTTTTACTTTCATGTGTTAACGAGCTCGCGATCCCAGCTTCACACCGTACTTACTAACAGCCACGAATAACAAGACTACAATTAATGCAAAAGCACCAACAATAAAACTAGAATTGTATAAAATATTGATAAAATACGATGCTTGCTCCAAATTGGAAGCCACTACTTCGCTAATGACCGAATTAAATATTAATTCGTTGCCGCAACAAGAACTCATCACAAATTATGTTTATAACAAATTACACTTAATAAAACATTAAATTTATGCCAAAAGAATTGATTTAGTTAAAAATTTACCTAAATTCATTAATTTTTACTATCGGCATGTAAGTAAACACCTGACAATGACACAATAATATATTTGACAAATAGTTAATTGACATACAATGAAACAACCAGTGTTGCCAGCATAATTTAATTTGTTTCTGTAGATTTCTGCCAAAAACATTGGTAAAGAAATCAATAAGATTATTCCCGGGGTGATACAATTTTATTATTCGTAGGTGTGCTGACTGGCAAAAGTTGCCAATATGTTAACGACGGCATGATCTCGGTTTTTTTATCGTTCGTTCCGACAAGAGCTTGTTACAAGAGAAGACGGTCAAAGAATTCATCTTTGCAAGACGGATGTCAGATTTTTTTTTATGTCAATATTGGTGTCCCCATATTGGAATAAATGGTTCTATCAAGATTAGGATCGGATCAGAAATGCTACTTCTCGTTACACACGTTGTACATAATTTATACGTCGATTTACAACAAAACACATCACTTTTTACCGAGATTATTATGTAGTAGAGAGACGCGATTTAGAAACTACATAGGTACCTATAACTTGAGATTGACGACGACGACGTTCCTGCAATTAGGTAAATATGTAGGTATGCACTCATAAAAGAGCCAACACTAGCCCATTTGGCTAGAGTAATGATGATACTTAATAATTATTATGTAAATAATAATCGTGTATTACTGTGCCCTAAAAAGATTCATATCAGGCTAATACAAGAAACCTTTGCTGTAATAGGTCACAGATTTGTAGTTTCCGCAAAATAAAAATAAAATAGTCAATAGTATTTTATATTGACACAAAATTGTACAGTTGATTTATTATAAACCAATCAATATCATACACAAAATATGAAAACTGAAAGTAAATGCGATATTTTAATACCTACAATAGGCACAAACTAAATTGTATTATACATTATACATACATACATTTTTAAAGAACTTGCATGATACATACATACATTTTTAAAGAACTTAAAAAAGTAAAATATAATTAGGTAAATATTAAGATAAACAAACAATAATCATAATTATTATTACTAGTCAATAAAAATCAATATTTTAAACACTGGTGTGCATATTTTTCAAAGTTTGTCTTTGAAGCAATAATTTCATAAAGCATTGTTTAAATGATTAAGGTCCATATCTGTTGTGACATCTAGTCACCACATGTATAATAGAAACTACTATTTGTGATCCTGTCATTCGTAATCTTACCAACTAAAATACTTGCAATGAGTCATAAATATAGAACACAAGTCTAGGGAAATAAGTCAATTTAAATTATGTTTTATAAATAAAAAGTATTGCTAATATTATAATATTCTTCTTTGAGGCAGTATCTGTATGGGAGAAGTGGTAATAGGTTTCTTTGGGCTAAGCTTATTGGGAGATCTCATTACCACATCAACAGCTCTTCTTAGTATTTGGTGCTCACTCTTCTTATACTCTTCAGTTATTTGAGACAAATCCAAGTCAGCATCTATCACTAAAACCTGAAAAAATAAAAAATAAATCTGAAATAATCCAAATACCTACTTATTGTAATTTTACTAATATTTTTACTTTATTTTGTTTTTCACTTCTTTATACTGTTATTTACAAAAAAAAAAAAAAACAATTTTTTACATTTATTTTTGTTATCAATAACATACTTAATTATTAATTAAATACACCATGGTCGCATAGCCCGCTCTAGCAGGCTGTACTGCCATGGTGCCATGGTGGGGATAAAACTTAGTTCTTAGCTCCAATCAAAGTCTGCCATACAATGAAATTGTTTGAATTCCTGCAACCAGCCCACTACCTATAGGGTTATTATATTTAAAATGATAACGAACAATAGTATAAATTCCTACTAAATCTACTAGTACATTACAAGTTATACCCACCACAAGTTGCACATAAAAGCATGAAAATTTTGTTTAAATAAAAAAAAAGTTAAAGCACCTCTTTGCAGACATGCAGCACATTAGGTAATTTTAAGTATTATAGTAATGTTATACTATTTGAATTAATGTTATTAAACAGAGTACTTACAGGAGCAGGACACTCAGCATGTTGTCTAGTAATGAGCCAGTCTTCATGTAATTTGTGCAGTTCTTCTATGTAAGACAGTGGGACACACTGCTCTTCAGATCTTGCTCTTTTTTTTATCCTCTCGTACACTACGGAGGGCGTCGTTTTCAGGTATACTGAAAATCATAGAAATGTCGTAAATATAAAAACTTTAAGGATAATAAAAGGTAAATTGGGTGGGTTCAGTTATGGAGAATACAAACTGATATGGCTAGAATAAATTAATGTTACAAGCATGTGTCATGTGCACTGTAACGCTAAGTGCATATTACAGCAGCATCAGGCCAATCACAATTTAACAGAAAAAAAGCATGCCTGTAGTGTTCATTTTATTCATAAACATTAATAATGGTGATGTAGGATTTTCGCAATGTATGCATTGTAGTTATCATAAGCCAAGCCTTGATGTTTGATTTGTATTGTTTTGTTGTAATTTCTATGATAATTTTTATCTTGTTTTTTTTTATTTTTACCTTAGCGCTCAGACTAGGAAACAATTTGATAAGCAGTTTAGATCAAGTTACAACATGTTACAATTCTGATGTCATTGTTTTTAAATACTAAGCACCAATCAGTTATTTTTAAATAGGCTATAATTTGATCAATGTATGTGTTTATACTAAATAAAGCATTTATACTAACCAATGAGATCCGCATCAATCTGTATCTGATTCATTATGAATTGGAACCATTCATCAAGCACTGCAAACTCGGCTGGATGTAGTGTCCCACTCCTCATCATATGCTCAACAAAGCAGTACCGTGCACTGTACAGGGAACGTTCCATCAACTTCACAGGTGTAGGAGTAGGCCTCCGATGCATGTCTAACATTGTTAGAGACACATAGGATTGGAATGTCATTGCCCATTTTGCTGTATCCTTGTACATTAGATCCTGAAAAATTAAGTTTTGGTTAAATAAAAAATCACTCAATGGATTCCAGTACAAAGTAATTTAATGTATGGCATCAAAAACTGAGCAAAAGGATATTATTATGGAATGGATATAAATGGGATTTATGGAATGGATCTATGGGATGAATCCAGTATCTGTATCCATGTCTATTGCAGATAATTTTCTGTAATATAATTATTAGATAGAATGACTTGAAAAGCAGATGAATGGGTCAGTGGGTCGTCTTAATGAAATGTGAAGGCTTAGAGTTACGTTTTCTGACAATTATGATAGTGAATGGCGCAAGCACGGAGCGCAATTCGGCAAGGACATTATTACATCGAAGGTGATTATGAGTTAAATTTTGATATTTTACAAGTAAAACTACCTGCAACTATAAATCTTTTAAGTAGAGGTCACAGAGCATGTAACCTTTTAGTAGAGGTTTCGTTGTTTTTTAGAATTCGACAGTTTTGACATGGCTAACCTCGGTAATACAGACCTCTGTCAAAGAGTACTGTGATTCAGACTGAATCCGTAGGTCAAGTTATCAATTTATAACGCTGAATGCTTACCAATAAGTTCCATCCCTTCAGGTTTCTCCATTCTTCGACAGGTTCTGTCAACAACGTGATGTCCTCAAATCGACGAAAATGTTCCAGGAATGTTGTTTTGCCGCTGCCAATATTACCCTCGACGAACACAGTGAACGGCTTGGTATTCATCGCCATTGCGCTTATTTTTCGACAAAAACTTACGGTGACAACGGCTGCAAATTGTAGTAAGATTATTAGAATAATGATGATTGCTGACAGACAAGGAAGGAAGGCGTTGCTGACGCCAATTTCCCGCCTAAATTGTCCCAAAAATAAACAAATACGCGCGAACATAACCTGTCAAATAAGAAATTAGTAAATACAAATACCTTTATAACATAAAAATGGGCCGATACCGATCCTTAGCATCGCCACCAGACATTTAATCTTAAAATTATATTATACTATTTAATTTAATGCTGATTTGATGCACAGCGTTGCTGACATTGAAAACATTAAACCAATAAACAACATCGATTTTTTTAGTTTTGTTTTTGTTGCATGGGCCGATAAGATCTTGCTACCATAGAGTAAATAAAGTTACCAGTGAGCAAAATTATATTAATGTTCGAAACCTGTTTCTATTATGATCTTGAAAACATACAGAAAACAAGTAAACGATAGATACTAACTGAGTAATGATAATACCGCATGGACATATAATACTAACATTAAACCGCAAGTAGACAGAGTAAATTAGAGTCTGCTGCATATCTTCTTTTTCATTCGCACAAGAAAAGGAGAAATATATTAACGTCACTAGCAAAGAAAAGAGACAGAGTACCAATATTTCTGTACCTTACTACGACACGTTGAGCAGTAGTAGTCTCTCTTATTCGCTGTCTACGGATAATACTTTGCGTTTGCGACGACGTCTGATTTGTGTTGCGCGATCATAGACAATAATCGACTAACGTGAAATCGAGATGACTTGTCAAATTTCTATTGATTTTATATTTTTTTACGTTTGTAACTTTAAATGCGGATGCCGAACTTCCCAATGAAAATAAAAGACAACACCCCTCACCCGCTGAACACCCTGAAAATCAATATTCTACATTAAAAGAGCAGAATCAGAAAACAACAACCGGTCTGTCGCCCCAACCCCCCAACCTAGCGCTAACAAAGCAAAAAATGAGAAAAGTCGGCATAAATGGGGCAATGGCCCATTAATAATAATTCTCAAGCATGCTCCAAAGCTTAACGAAACGTAACTTCAGTTTTCACAAAATATAAGGCTATATTTAAACTTCTTTCTTTTCTTTATAAGATAGGATTTTTAAGTTAATTCACATTATAACCATTATAGCACGATTCAGACTTGTTGGCGCAAATGGAACCGCAGCGGAACGAAAGAGCGCGCAAGATTTCTGCACTACAAGCCTTGTGCGTTGGGGAATTTGCGCGCATCCGCAATAGTCATGTGAGCGACCTGTAGTGATGCTTCTTTCTGGCAGGTCTATAGGGAACGGAATGCCTGGGAAGCGACACGACGACAGCGATGGCACACGAGCACCCGCGGTAGCTACGGAGCACACACGGGAACGGTGGCATCCCGGCAGACGTCGTCGCTGCGGACCGACTGGGCGCAGCTGACAATATGCAAGCAGTCTATAGTTGTATGTTTTGGCATGACAATAGCGGTCATCGTCCTTTCCCCAAAATGTCGTTACAGGAATGCGAAAAATGAAATAACTACTGTTTTTTTAAATTCTGTAGAAAATTAAGGGGTTTGTTACTCCGAGTTACTATCAAATACTACAGGATGATTTGAAGATGGGAGCAAAGCTTTAAGGCGAAGATACTACAGACAATTTAGATCCATTTAAGCCATAGTTGTCTTAGAGATGAGGTCTTATCAATTTTTTAAATCTATTTTTTATGTCTAATGACACAGAGGCCTAAAACATGTTTTGCTAGATTGCTTACACATTACTTTTACTAAATAAAATAAAAATGAATCTTTTATCATTCAATTTAGCCATAAATAAGGAGTTAACATTTTGAGAATTTCTACAAAAAAAATATTGTAAGACTTCGTCTAAGACAACATGGCTTAAATGGTCTGTACTGTCTTCGCTTTAAAGCTTTAGCACTCATCTTCCAATCACTGTATCAATGTATAATTTTAACATTTTAAAAGATGTTCCTATATTAGAAAGCCTAAGCCTCTGTCTGTTTGTCGATATGCTTCATAGTATCTCTAAGTAGTCTGTGATAGGCTTGTCTGTCTGTCACAGGGTTGTAACTTTTCAACCGCAATAGAAAGCACTTGGATATTTTGTCAGAATATTTCATACTCTGGGCATTCTTATAAAATTCAAAAAGTCATTAAAAGAAGGTACAGACGCCAGCACATCAACCTACCCCAATCTGTCAAATTTTCCCAATTGAATATGAACCTTAATCGTTTGTGGTAAAGTTGAAAATCTATCAAAGAAATTTGACAGATTTTGGTAACTTGATGAGCTGGCCTCTGTACCTAAACTATTCCTAATTAGTTTCGTTGGTACGGAACCCTTAGTCCGTGAGTTCAACTCGCATGAACAGACAGGGTTGAGGGGTTGCCACTGTAAATAAAACCCAACTCAAAAACAATTTTTTTTTTTGCGGGAATTCCGAATTGGCCAATGCTCCATTCTAATACGGATGAGACTGGGTCATGTCTGCTCTCCAGCCCATCTTGCCAAACTTCATATCATCGATGATCCCATCTGCCTGTGTGGCACAGACGTAGGCGACTTAAATCACATTTTTTTCTCCTGTCCCTTATATGACCATTCATCCTTTCTTAGTAACCTCTTGTCCCTCAGTACTCCTTTTCCTACCTCAATACTTTCTTTACTTTGTACAAATAGCTTTTCTGTATATAAATGTATAGTCTCATTCATTACTTTAAATAATATTAAGTTATAATGTTTCGTCATTGTATTAAGCTCATTATTCTATCCGTTATAAATACAGGATCCTATAGTTATTATCCATATATTCCGATATAATTAATCGAATAATAATATTTTTGTTTCCCTACCTTTATTTCCTTCGTAAAAAAAATAAAACGTGTCATTGGCTAAATGCACAAACCGTGCGAAGCCAAAGAAAAAAAAAAAAAAAAAAAAAAAAAAGAATTGGCCAATGATGCGAGTCCACGAATTCCATTGACAATATCGTGTCTTTCTTCTTCGAGATGCCAAAATGATTGACTGACGTGTTTATTTCTTCAGGACGTTGTTTAGCCGATAACTCGTGTGATTTCAATTTAGTCTGTGTTTTTATAGTTTCTAAATTAAGTGGCATATAATCAACGCACAATGTTACACACGTATTTCCTGGGTATGTTTAAATAACATAATTAAACCGTGAAATGAATTCGATATGTAAAAATGTATAGGAGCCGGCAGTAATGATTATAATTTTCTTTCAGGTATTTTATTGGTCGTGGGGTCTGGTTACGCCTCCTTGTACGACTCTCACTCAGATGTGGTAGACCTGACTCCTGATAATTTCGACAGACTGGTCACAGATAGCTATGAAGTTTGGTTAGTGGAATTCTACGCACCATGGTGCGGTCACTGCAAGAACTTAGTTCCTGAATACAAGAAGGCTGCTAAAGCATTGCGGGTACGTGTCTAATATTTATGTACTTAAAGAAAAACTATCGCTTTATTTGTGAATTCACCAGACGCCTAATCATGTGGAGTGCATTGTATTTAGTTAACTAGAAAAATCTAGCAAATCATGTAAGGAACTTACATTTCTCAAATCAGGCATGAATGGTAATAAAATTCACTCGTGCACATGAATTTATTTTGGGGGTATAAATAAATCTGTCTACTCATAGGGGTGAAATAATTATTTCTAGAAAGTTCAATGACAGCTAGATCTTTTAAGTACTTAGGATTACTTTTGGGCAAAAGACGATTTCATACATTTTATCTTTATACAAGAAATCCAGCTATGATAATAGGCACATACATTATAGCTTATTTATCTCATTTTATATAAACATGTAAAAAGTTCAGAAACTGTTACCAAACACTGTTTCCCGCAACATTAAATGTTGCTAGTAAGAAACAATGTTGCGGAATGTTTGTTACTTGTTTAAGAAACTATCATGTTGCCAGCAAAACTGCTATATTCCATCTCAAATCCTATAAACTCATTATTAATATTGCTTAACATTCCAGTTTTGGCATATTGCATCATTCATAAATACATTTTATGTTAAAACTCAGTTGAGAAGAAATAAAATACTGCAAAAGTATGTGCTTATTATCAATATTAAAGAAAAGGATTTTGATTAGAAGTATTAATTTTTATATTATTAACAATAATTTATCTCACAAGTGCCCATTTTTAGACCTATACAGAATAAAAACTACATAAATCTTGAATTTCCAGGGCATCGTTAAAGTTGGCGCTGTCGACGCTGACAAGCACAAAGGCTTCGGCAAGAAATATGGAGTCAGTGGCTTCCCCACCATCAAGATCTTCACGGGTAGCAAACATGTCCCATACAAAGCCTCAAGGTCAGCTGACGGATTAGTTGATGCTGCCCTTAAAGCCGTCAAGAGCAAGGCCTATGAGCGTCTCGGAAAGAGACCTGAAGATTCTGGATCAGACAAGGTACAGGTTTTGAAAACTCTTGATAGACTCATTAAAGGTTACATATCCCGGACTAAAGAAATAAATCATAATATGGTGATAGAAAACTCTCATTAAATTTTAGTGATTTTATGGCAATTTCAGTATATTCTTTATTAAATACTTCTTTCTTGCATACTCATCTGCATCCGGTTAGACTGGAAGCCGACCCCTACATAGTTGGTAAAAGGCTAAGCAGATTGATTGACTTCTTTCTTGCTTAGTATAATATTTATTTATTTTATTGCAATGCTAACTTAACGCATTTGAAAAAACAATGGGATTTATTGTTTAATTTATGGTTAGTTAAACAATTTTCATTAAAATTTTGTGCTCACTAAGATGGAAACATTTTATTTTTATATTACTATTTATGCATGACTGCTCTCTCATTTTCTATTTTTACACGACTGCCCAAAAGGAATGTAATGTATTCATTGTTGATGTATGTTTGTATGTATGTGAGTTTCTATATTCCACCATTACTTTTAAATGACTCAACCGATTTGGATGTATGGGGTATCGTTAGAATCCTTACATCATCCCGAGTGGCACTGGCGGCAATATGGCTCCATTTTGAAAAGTGGAAATACTTTTTTTTCTTTCAATGATTGCAATATGGGTATCAATTGAAGGCCTTGATGAGCACATTCCAAATATAAATATACAGGTTGAAATTGAATACATGCAACAAATCGAAATGGGAGATTGTACTCATCATTATGAACAACTTTTACTATGCGACCAAACCTGAAATCGCGAAAAAAAAACAGCTGTTCCCTACATTTTGACGAGTTATGCGAACATACATGTAGGAAAAAGCTGATTTTTGCGACTGCAATGACAATTTTATTTATCTGTTTAGTCAGGGAATACAACTTGTTTTTTACTTTTTACTTCGTTTTTTGGCAGAGCAGTCGTGTTTTTAATTATTTTTTTAATTTATTATTTGTATTCGCCCAAAAAGAACAATAGCAAAATGTTATAACAATGGCCTGCTATTTTAATATTTAAAAAAGTATGAAATGCAGTATTTTTCATTTATTATTAATTAATTTCTCGATCTCTCTATCATCACTACATTCTGTTTAATCTATTCGACATAAATTTACATTCATGTAAAAACCTACATTAGAAACTCATTCTCAATCAATTCGAATCGAAGTCTAAAATCTCCTAACACTAAGTTACTACATCACAAAATTTTCACTAGCAACCCGCGCCAAACGCATTTGGTCACAACATACCATGGAAAAAAGCCAACAGAAACACTTCTGAAACCTCTCCACCACCAACACTAGGTGATCAGCAACTAAATAACATCCTGGACACATGTTTACCTGACTTTCATACAGATGTCAATCAACAAGAAACTACAACAAAAACAATAGCTCGGATGAAAGAAGCGCTAAAAACATCTGCTAAAAAGAAAACTATCACAAAAGTGTCTATAAAGACAACTAGAACAAACGCTCCTACAAAAACAACTCGTATGAGAATATACGATAAGTTTAAAATGCTACAAATGCAGCTTTTTCGCGGTAATATAAAGGGTGAAGAAAAAGAGAAAATGATTAAGGTTTTAATGAGGTTGAAGTATGTGCTTCAAAACAGGGAAGTTATGTATGCAAATGCATCAGTTATCAAGCGCCGACATTCAGATAAACGGCAGGGACGCAAGTCACTAACAAATAAAAAATAAACTTTCTACTATTCTATTTTTAAAAGTACAACAGCTACCTATCCTGTAATAAAATCTTTATACATGAACTAGCTTCTGCCCGCGACTTCGTCCGCGTAAAATTTCTTGTTCCCCCGACCCACCTCGTCGCATCGCATCGCATCGCCTACCCGCGCTATTACTTTAATTACTTTGTCTTCGCATAGCGTTCTTTAGGATTTTTTTTGTTTGTCTAGCGTGATGTTAAATAGCCTATAGCCTTCTTCGTGAATTGGGTTATCAAATACAAAAATATTTATTTAAATCCTACTGGTTGTTCCAGAGATTAGCGCGTTCAAACAAACTGTTCAGCTTTGTAACTTAGAAGATTTTTAAGGCTTTTTTTAACATTGACATGTCATAGGAAAACTGTAGTGATTGAATTTGATTGTGGGTATTTTTATAAACGCATTGTGATTTAATGTTGCATGCATTGTTGCACATCCACACACAGTTGTTGCATTTCCAATGTAAACATGATTACTTGACATACACGTGTATTTTAAAGGACATTAAAAAACTTGAATAATTTATTTAATCAAATGTTCTAGAATTGTTTTATAACGTAAATAGTAACATTGATTAATGTGACCTTTGTGGGTTTGTATGTTGGGGGTAATCTTTGGAACTACTGATCAAATTCTGAAAATTGTTTTACTAATGGAAAGCTACAGTTTTGCCGAGTGTCACTGTGTATTTATTTTCGGTTAAAACCAAAAAACACGCGGGTGAGGTCGCGGGCCAAAGCCAATATTTATCTATACAGAAACTAAAGGTTTTTCATAGTTAAAGTAATGCATTGTATTGTAGGTATACAGCGGCCGTTGACATCATAAATCAGAAATCTTCATAGGTATCTAGTAGCTGACATGCCAGCTGTGTTTGTTATGTCAACAATATCTATTTTAAGAGCCAAACTAAACAAAATCTTTATAAAGAAATAACGATGAATAGTAAAAGGGTTTGAAGATTTTTCAATGGAGCCTGGCACCTACTGTCGAGCCATTTTGAAAATGCATTCAAAGTTGATCACGTGACTCAATCATCAACTTTGGAAAGTGAATATTTTGGAAACGACCAAACGGTCTTATTATGTTTTCTGTTTGCATTGATGTCAGCTATCGATTTATATAGATCTCATGCTTGGCCGCCATTTTCAAAATGGCGCGTCGGTAGGTCTGTAAGTATGCTAAGGATTTTCAAAGCCCTTTAAAATTCTGGCCACCATAGTACCTACTTCAAAATATTGAAAAAATACTGAAAGCCTCGCTCCCCAAACTTGATGATGAGATTGAGAGACGGAATAGCATCTGGATATGAAGTTTCGAATCTCAGTCCTGCGTAATGTAATGCAGGATGATGTTTGTAGAATCTTATGAATTTGGTACTTTTCTATAAGTAATCTAGTATAAAAATAGAAATCGAAGAATCTCAGACTATAGCGTAGGAGGAAAGATAATAATTATTTTGTTGTCACATATCATGCGTCGCGTCGCCCACTAAACTCCTACGCATCCTGTCACTTTAGAGAACGTTCTATTCGGACACGTCAGTGAGCTTACTGACCTTCTTTTAAGGTTTGGCACCGTATATGTATATGGAAGAATGATCTAACCTCATTAGGTACCTTGTCGAAGTTTTAATTTATTTTGTACTAACTACGCCCCGCGGTTTCACCCGCATAGGTTTCGATCTCCTGGTAATATCGGGATAAAAAGTATCCTATGTCTTAATCCTGGTTATAAACTATCTGTGTGCCGAATTTCATCCAAATCCGTTCAGCCGTTTGTGCGTGAAGAAGTAACAAACATACAAACGCACTCACAAACCTTCGCCTTTATTAGGGTTCCGTACCAAAATGGTAAAAAGGAACCCTTATGGTGCGACTCAGTCTGTCTGTAAATGGTATAGAATGCAGTAAAAGAAATCATGAGTATATGACAGTATTTTATAAATAAAACAATACACAAAAGATTGTCTATATTTTGCGTTTACTGTGCGTTGTGTATTTATTAGACAGGTTATTAGCTTAGCCAAGTAATTTATTTATACACTTAAATTCCTTATTCGTCTCAACAAAAGTGGATTCTTGCCAACTGTTATTTTGGAACAGTAATAAATTTCCACTTACGGAATTATCTTAGAAATATTGCGCACTATTTATATATCTGGACTTAAACCCAGCTTCTTTTGTCCTCTTACATGCTATAATGTATTACTACGTATTTACCATTTATTGTCTTACAAGTCCAAATCGTCGCCGTCGTATTCTAAGCATTTGGTGAATTGTTAAGGTTCTAGATTAAAACATAGCCGCCAATTCTATGAACTTTCCAAATAATCCAGATTTTACATACTCGAACACACGATTTTACAGATTTAACTAGAGATAAACACCAATGTCATATTTCTTTGGTTTAAAAAAAATCCTTTAAACGGATTTTGAATGCTGAGTTTTATCGCCTAACAAAGTAGCCTGTTTATTATTGTAAAATCGAAATCACGCATTTTCTTGTTTCTTCCATGTTCGCTTCATCTAGTCTGATATAAATTTACTCCTCCACAGTCGGACTCGGACGTGATCACGCTGACGGACGAGAACTTCAAGAAGCTGGTGCTGGACAGCGAGGACTTGTGGCTGGTGGAGTTCTACGCCCCCTGGTGCGGACACTGCAAGAACTTGGAACCCCACTGGGCTAAGGCAGCTTCTGAACTCAGGGGCAAGGTTAGTAGTACAAGAGGGTTTATAACTAGCTTTGCTTGTGGCTCTGCCTGGTTTCCTGGATAAAAAAACACAAATTTTTATTTTAAAAAATCTGCTTAGTTTACCCGTAAAACTTTTGAACTAGACAGGCCTCGCCCATCCCTATTGGGGTAGGCTTGAACTAAAAAACGGCACGCTACGATCTTTACATACATACAGTTCATATATTTGGTTGTATAAATGGCATAAATTATAAGAACAGTTAAATGGCATAAATTATAAGAACAGTAATTTTGTCATTGGTTATGAGAAGAAATATTATTTACATACTTAAATAAAAACTGGAAGAATTTAAAATAATACGAAGTTTTTTCTTAATAAAGGCTGGGAGAGGAATGTTTGGTTGGCAACCAACAGTATAGGGGCATTCCATTATCTTTTAGATTTAGATAATAGATAAATTTGAATTTAATATTAATAATAACTTTTACGGGTTTACCTAGATTACTTGCCTTATCTAAAAAAATAATTTTCCAAATCGGTTCATAAATGACGGCGTACTGAGGTAACAAACATAAAAAAAAAAAAAACATAAGTACAACCGAATTGAGAACCTCCTCCTTTTTTTGAAGTCAATTAAAAAGCCTATGTATCACCGTCATCTAAGGAATATTGCAAACGGGTGATTAACAAAAAATTTTGGTAATCCTTACTCATATTATTATGAAACTTGAGTCATACTGTGAGTAATATTTTTAACATGAACCGTCAAAATGTTCTTATTCATCACAGCAGGTGCCATATATCCTAGATTACCAGTGTATTTGACTCGTCGATTTCGCCTAGTATACTTATTCAAAATAATAATATTAAAAAAAAATGCGTTAAGTTAAAACATACCGCACATACGCCACCCGATTTACCACAAAGCGAAACTATATTTTTATTACCTCTGTTACTTCTACTTGCATTTAAAATCGGCCGCAATAACTATAACTGTAAGGTTAATTGTTTTATCGCGGTAATGGATCAATAATACACCATAAAATAATTACTCTGCCAACCAATTTCCCAGTTAATGTCCTTATCAGGTAAACTTCTCGCGCTCTGTGCTGATAACGCTGGTGTTTTGAAATTCTCGTTTATTTAATAACTTCTTTACTTAACTACTTAATTATGGTATCTGATTTCTGTTATCATGTTTTTGTGATTGGCGTAAAATTACCGAAAATTATCAGAAATACTAGGTACTAATTTATATTGATCTTTTTTATATTGAACACTGAGGGCTCATTTTTCATTCGACGGATAATTTTATTTCGTCGAATAAAATTGACATCTAACAGTTTTTGTATGGAAGCACTGTTAAAACTTCAAAATTTTTCTCCGATAAAATTATCTGACGTTGGAAAAATCAGCCCTAAATAAGATGCTTTAAAAATGAAATCTTTACTAAATGACTCACACGGTTATTGTCTGGAAATTACTACCTATTTGCAAATCAAACTATGAGAAGGTGAAAATGAAATTGTTTCTAGTTTGCATGACACACGTCGAATTGTTTCTATCTGATTCATCAAATATCATTGACACATATTTCTAGAACCACATTAAAACAACACTTACTCCTACCTTTCAGGTGAAAGTAGGCGCCCTGGACGCGACAGTCCACCAGGCGATCGCCTCCCGCTTCCAAGTCCAAGGTTACCCGACCATCAAGCTGTTCCCCTCGGGCAAGAAGACCGCCGACTCTGCTGAGGACTACAACGGAGGAAGAACGTCCAGCGATATCGTGTCCTATGCTCTTGAGAAGCTAGCTGAGAATGTGCCCGCGCCAGAGATTGTTCAGGTAAGGATATCCGAGCTTTTTTCATTGCTGCAACGGCATAACCTATTTTTCTATATAAAATGGCTTATGCTGTTGTCAAGTTAGACAGCTAAGACGTTTGGTAGGAGATTAACTGTGCCTATTAACCTTTAACCTGTGTACAATGCACTGATTGGCTCTCAATCAGCCGAGGTCCTGTAAAGTTTCGCACCATTGTACTGTCTGCTGTGAAGAAGATTATCTTTTCACGTTTTATAAAAATAAATACTTTTCAGATCCTCCCTTCTTGATCCATTACAGAGTTCTCCATCAAAGATAGGTTTATTCGATATTTTTGTTATAACGTTTGTTTTGAATATTGTACAATAATTCTGTAACAAATGAATTATTAGAAAACTGATTTAAAAAAAATATCGTTTCTTACACCATCGCCTCGCCTAAAGATTATGGTAGAAAAACGGTTTGTTTTTTCTCGTGTGTCCGCACCATTTCCAATATGTCGTAAACTTTATTACAGATGAGTTACTGCGCGAATATAAACATAATCACAGCTTATATAAGAACTTGGGTTTTATTATTTGTTTTTATTACCATATAGTGGGTATGGGAAAACGTTATTGTTTCAAAATGTTAATTCTGAACAACAATGGACAATCAATGGAGATTATAGAAACAAAGGCATTTTAAATTCCATACGATGTTCACATACGAGTACCATACGATGCTCACAATATTGAGAGATTTAAGGCGACATTAAGTGACAGCGACCTTGAGCGAATGGGAGGAGCGAGCGTCACGCCCCGCGACCCCGCAACTGCATGCACGTAATTTCGTAGGGTAACCAATACGTTTCAGATGGTGAGGATAATCCTGACTGATATTTGATCACCATCCATTTTTATTTCAATGTAGTGTTAATAAATAAGGTAATATTTTGATAATAAATTCAATGATCAAACTTTAAAACCTCGAAAAAAAAATCAGCTGTTCCCTACATTTTGTCGAGTTATGCGAACATAAATGCAGGGAACAGCAGATTTTTTTTTTCACGTTTTCATGTTCTGTGCTAAAAGTTGTTTGTGTAAAGTTGTTTCGTGTATGAATAGATAGACCGGGTATCTACATATATTTACGTAAGTACTTACCTAATAAAGATGTCCATACATGAATAGGAAATACTAATTAAATATAGACATACCTACTTAAAATAATAACAAGATGACAAAAACCTAAAACCTCTTTTGTAAATGATCCAATCACTTCAGAACTGAAACATAATTATAATCTATACTTATAATAAATCTGTAGAGAGGTCAATTCTGTACATGATATATATTTTCAAAATAACTATCAGGGGGTAATTAGTGATTGATACTGATGCCAAAAATGCAATCAGTAAAATTTTTGCCTGTCTGTCTGTCTGTCTGTCTGTCTGTCTCTATGTTCCTTATAGAAACAAAAACTACTCGACGGATTTTACGAAACTTGGTACAATTATTCTTCATACTCCTGGGGGAGGTTACAGTATACTTTTCATCACGCTACAATGAATAGGAGCAGAGCAGTGAAAGGAAATGTTGGGAAAACGGGAGAATTTGCTCCATTTTTTAAGCTTCCGTCGCGTGTGCAGCCTTAATGGTTAAAGCTACATAGAAATAATTTACGACGGAAATGTTCTACATAAAATTATCTAAAAAATATCCCACAACAGCATATGTCTATCTTTTATGGTTGACTCACAATAACATGTGTAACTCCCGATAGCTTAGCAGTTCGGAGCTTTCTGATTATATTTGTTTACTTTTACGTTTATAATACTCTCACTCATCCCTAATTAAAAGAAGTTAATATTATTACCTATTCAATAAAAAAAGAATCATAGTAATCGGTATAGAAACACCAAACTTATACATGAAATACGCTAATAAGCCATCGCGCCGTCGCGCGTGAATACTGAATCATGCCATAAGGATTATTTTTGTGTAACGGTTGCCGCGCTCGACGCGGGTCGTGGCGGTAGGGTATAAAAAGGCGGGAGGTCCGAGAGCGAGCTTCTTGCTCGACAAGCCAGCCCGCGAGGCTGAGCAAGTAGCTTTAAACTCCCCAAATAATAATAACCAGACCCAGCCTGACCATTGCTGCCCTCCCATCAATGACTCACTAAGCCGAGGCCCGAACCCCACAGGGGGTGCCCTTAGTGTAGCCCATTTAAATTAATATCCTTAGTTTGTAAGCCCTTTCTGGGGGCCTTAAAGTAATTTTTGGCCACAACAGGATAGTCCGGTTACCGAAGCACTGGTACCGTGGCTGAGCGCCATGGAGGACGGTATCGCTGCACCACACGGAGACAAGACCGATACATTCAAATCTTAACTCGAAGAGCTCCAACAATAACCGCCATGATGTTAGCCGTGAGGCTTCATCACTCTTCAGGGAACTTAATTAGCGACCAAACAGTCAGAAACCGCTTGCATGAAGTGAACCTTCATTCCCGAAGACCGCTACGGGTACCACCTATAGCAATGCACAATCGTAGGATTCGATATCAATGGGCTCTTGAACACAGAAATTGGGCAGAAGAACAATGGCGTTTCGTGTGCTTTTCTGATGAGTCTCGTTTTGGTATGAGACCGGATACAAGACGTATACGACACTGGAGAACCCCTGGACGCCAACAGCGATTAAAATCCTGCCAGGAAGTCCATCCTTATAGTGGTGGAACCATCATGGTATGGGCGGGTATTTGGATCGGCGGAAGAACTGAGTTGATTTGGATCAGAGGCAACCTCAACGCTCAAATTTATGCTGAGACGAATGTATCAGACGTCATCGTTCCTCTACAAGTGCAAATCGGTCCCTTATTTCAGTTAATGCATGATAATGCACGACCGCACACCGCAAGAGTTGTAAGACAGACTCTCGCCGCAGCTAACATCAATGTCCTGCCCTGGCCTGCTCAGTCGCCAGACTTGAACCCGATTGAGCATGCATGGGATATGCTACAGAGAAGAGCTCTGCCGAATATGGAGGGTATCCAGTCGCAAGAAGACCTTTTTTTGTTGTTGCAACGAACATGGGCGGCCATTCCACAGCGTGATTTGGATGAACTCATTTTGAGTATGCCAAACCGATGTTCTTGTGTTGTTAGTGTTCGCGGTAGAAACACGGATTATTAATTGTTTAAGTTACCCAATAAAATTTTAAAGAAAACTGTTATTTCAGTCTTTTTTTCGAACTTTTGTGTTAGTGGTTCAAATGTCAAAAATCCCTTTATTAGGAAAATGGCAAATTTCTTTATTAATGCAAAGGTGACTTGGTTTATCGTTACTGTGACAAACGAAAACACTTTATTTGATGAATCCTTAAAGAAATTTTTAATTAATATCAATCAGGAGAAAAGTTATTGCAAAAATATATGTTGATCCCTAGACACTTTTGATGTGTGTAGTTTATTTGAATTTCTTTTGTTGTTATTTTATAAAATAGGTATTAGTGGTTTTGGTAGTGTTTAAATATTCTTTCGAATTACAAATCTATATGTTACAAACGCAGGGAGCTTCCCAGGAGACTACGCATCAGCGGAAGCAGTGATGTCACCGCCATGTATTTTCTATTTCCTCGGATTGATTTCTAGTCAATTAATAATTACTTATTGATTTTATTACTGCTCATATTTATTATGTTCAATTTTTTAATTGTATCGAGTTGTATTATTTTTTTTTTTAAGTTAGCAACATTGATTGTACGCGCTTATAAAATACGTTGTAACCGTCATTTAAGCCCCTGTTCGCTGTGGAACGCCGATTACACTACAGATATTTTGTACCTCCGTGTTATTTCTACACTGCACCTACGCCCAGCCTCAGCAGAACACACTACTGATAGCCTCACACATCCCCTTCTTTACATATACTTATAATAAATCTGTAAAGTGAAAATTCTGTACATTGAAATTATCAAAAAAATAAATGGCAGGGGGTGTTATTAGACCGACACAGAACCCAAAAATGTGATTAAAATAATTTTTGTCTGGCTGTTTGTTCAGGCATCAGGCATAAACGACTGGTTCGATTACGATGACACTTGGTATAATTATTCTTTAATATCCTGGGCACCACACCACTGAGTACTTTTTATCCCGGAAAAAAATATACAATAAAAGCAAAATTAAGTTTGTTTTTTACCCGATTACTGTACCAACCGCAAATAATAAGTTTGTCGTAGTACACGACGAAGATAATAATAATAGGCGAGCGTTCGTTCATATTAGCATTCTATAAATTGTATGTTTTAACTGCTACTTGCAATTCCAAAACGTGCTTTTCAGTGCGACCTTTTTATTCCTTTTAGTTTTTACTAAGTACAGTTTAAGGTAGAGTCATTTAGGTTTATTTTTATAAGTCGTAGGTATAGATTTTAATTTTAAAGTATGGGTAGTATATTTGATAGTGTACGTAGTGACCGTAGGTTATTTTATAAAACTGTTAGGTAGGATTAGTCATTCGTATAGATATTAGTTTTTAGGGATTTTGCTTATTTATTGAGTTTAGATTAGTTATCATCAGAAATAGGTTTATTTAGGTATTTTATTTTCTGTTATTGAGTTTTTTTTATTAGGTAGGTACTTTATTAGGTTTACTTTTATAATCTAATATAAAATTCAAAGTCCTGTGATCCTGTCTGACTGATTATATCAATGCACAGCCTAAACCGCTGGTCATAGAGACATTAAATTTGGAGTGTGTTCTGTGTGAAGTATATAAAGGTATCCACTAAGAAAGGGTTTTTCGAAATTCCACTCCTAAGAGGGTGAATGGGGGGAGGGTGAAATTTCACGCGGACGAAGTCGCGGGCAGAAGCTAGTGATAAATAAAACAAAAAAGCCTAGAAGTGATTTTTTATTTATTCGTTGCAAAAACAGTGAAAGGAATTTGTGTGACTCCTTTGGCGCGACTAGACACTTACGCGACTGACATTTCCGCGAAAGACATTTGCGCGACTACACTTCCGCGAAAGATGCTTGCGCGACATTTATATTAATTTATTTCAATAATTATGAATTTATGTAAAGGATATTGGACAAAATCCGAGAAATTAAATCCCATAGACGTAACATTACGCCTGTATTCTCTAAAGGGTAGGGCAGAGGTGTATACTAAGGTTGTATATTACACCCATTTCATACTTTACGATAACGTTCATAATACGTCGTTTAAATTGTAGAAAGTTATATTATGCGGTCACATACGTTCGTCCCGAGAGGAGGGGAGATCGAAATCAAAATCCAAGATGGCGGCTGTAAAATTTTACATAATAAGCGTCATCCATCTTGGATTTTAAATTAGACCTCATTTTCAGCATCAGGGCCCCCGAAAACTATGGACACAACACCCAAGACGTATATTTTGTAAAATTTCGCAGCCGCCATCTTGGATTTTGACTTTGACCTCATTTTCGTCATTAGCGCCCCCGAAAACCATGAAAACGACACCCATGACGCATATTTTGTAAAATTTCGCAGCCGCCATCTTGGATTTTGACTTTGACCTCATTTTCGTCATTAGCGCCCCCGAAAACCATGAAAACGACACCCATGACGCATATTTTGTAAAATTTCTCAGCCGCCATCTTGGATTTTCACTTTGACTTCATTTTCGTCATTAGCGCCCCCGAAAACCATGAAAACGACACCCATGACGCATATTTTGTAAAATTTCGCAGCCGCCATCTTGGATTTTGACTTTGACCTCATTTTCGTCATTAGCGCCCCCGAAAACCATGAAAACGACACCCATGACGCATATTTTGTAAAATTTCGCAGCCGCCATCTTGGATTTTGACTTTGACCTCATTTTCGTCATTAGCGCCCCCGAAAACCATGAAAACGACACCCATGACGCATATTTTGTAAAATTTCGCAGCTGCCATCTTGGATTTTGACTTTGACTTCATTTTCGTCATTAGCGCCCCCGAAAACTAGTCGTGGATACGTCCAGTCGCGCACGTGTTTAGTCTCGCAAAAGTCAATTCGCGGATATGTCTAGTCGCGCAAAAGGAGCCGCTTAAGTTTCTTTCGCGCAAATGTACCAGATCCCCCTGTATGTGAGCTACTGTGAAAATAAGAATAATAAATTAGGTATATGCATTTACTTGTCAGCAATAATGTCCTCATTTTCATTTTCAATATGCGGAGTTGCCTTTTTCTCCTGTTCTATACAGCCAGAGCTACAAAATAAATGGATTAAAATATAGGTTAATATAGGCATCGGCATGGAAGTATAGGCATGGGTGAAAGTAGGAAGATAGTTGTGCACGACATAGGTACTGTAAGTCTACAACAGACGCAAAACTGCAGTCGAAGTCGTACTAAATTTACATACCAAGAATAATTACCACAACTATGTCAATAATAGCATTCAAGTATTTTTTGAAACTCTGATCCGGACTGTCCCTACAAGGATGCGGTATGGTTATACTACATTACAATAATTACCTCGTATCTGCATTTACGACTTGAGAATATTCGTTATTTTGTATTCTCCTGAAACAGAAATAAAACAATTATTATTTAGTAAAATAAAAGTATATTTACTACAATTGAATTTTTTATTTTTTTTTATTTAGGTACACTAATTTAATCTTTCGATAGAGATAAATGATAATTTTATTTCGATTAAAATACGTTACTTACCTCAATAATCTATTTTTTACCAATATAAGGCGTTTCTTTTTTAGTAATTTGGAATTAGCAGCCATTTTCAGCACGAAAATCAAAAGCGATTAAAATTATGTTCTGATTGCTCCGAGCGTTAGCGTCTACCCTTGACAGTGGTCAGCGATGCACTGCCGCCCGTCGCCCGCAAGAGTCCCCGCTTCAACGCGCACCAAGTTTATTCGAAAAAAGAACCCACGTTGATTTATCAAACACCAAACAAATAAAAACCGTATACTAAAATACGGGGAATTAAATTGTCTTTAATATGGTGAAAGTTTTATGAAAATACACCCGATAGTGTTTGCGTAATTATCGTTTTTATGTCCGCGGTAGACAATACTTTACAAATTAATTACACTATGTTAAAAAAATATAATTGCAAATATTCACATATCAAATTACGAAGCAAATGGTCTAGTATAACATTTATTTTTTTCAAAGAAATCAGTCCGGTCGATTAGACGTGATGTTGAATTTAAAATCATTAGAAGTCGTATATCTGCGCCTTAACATGTTTTTTAAGACCACAGACTTCTTATAGAGTTTCCTGTAATCTATAGGTATAGAACTACTATTTTCTGTATTTTTTTCAAAATTTTAGGCTCATTGGTTTCGGAGATAAATAGACGAAAATTTACCATTCCCCCCCGGAATGGTAAATTTTCGTCTATTTTACTAAATAACTTTAATATAATTTACTTTAAAATTATGAAAAAAAAATGAGATCTTCGCAGTAAGCCCCTTCATTTGATATGCCACACGGTACAGATTGCGACACTTTTTTTTTAAATTTATTGTATGCCCCCAAAAATGACCCACATATTCAAAATTCATTTATTTACGTTACACGTCTGTGTTTTGGTCACAGAGATACATATGTGTACCAAATTTCAACTTAATCTCCATTAGATTCGGAGCAAATTAGCTGTGACAGACGGACGGACAGACAGACACACGAGTGATCCTATACGGCTTCCGTTTTTTCCTCTTGAGGTACGGACCCTAAAAGTGGTAAAAATGTTGCCCAATAAAACTATTTCTTAAAAATAATTGACACCCGTGTTCCACCCGCCGATATATATAGAACTCCACCTTTTTTTGTGTGAATCTAAGCCTATAATGACATACAAATAAAAATAATATTTATCCAAATAGGGGTTTGAGAAAAATCTAGACACAAACAAATTTTCCCCACATTTTTTTCCTACAAAAATTGCCCGTTGCTCAAAAACGTTAAAGTAATAGTTTTGATTGAGGCGAGATATTATCAAGTTCAAGTTGCATTTTCAATAGATAAACTTCGAAATTATAATTACTGATAATATTATTTATTTATATATACTTACTTTATTGTACCCCAGAAAATACATAGCAAAAAAATACGATTATTAATACAAAACATACAATGGGCGGCCTTATCACTTTCTGATCTCAATTTTCCGTGTCGAATCCAATAAACCCTGGTATATTTTACTTGCAGATGAAACAAGAGCATCGTATGAAAATTAAAGCTTTACATTATACAAGTTTACCTGAGAATATGACGAGAT
Source organism: Gortyna flavago (assembly GCA_963669345.1). Lineage (NCBI taxonomy): Eukaryota > Metazoa > Arthropoda > Insecta > Lepidoptera > Noctuidae > Gortyna > Gortyna flavago. The sequence goes on from OY770126.1 coordinate 3,493,127, forward strand.
ACGGCCTAAGAATATACCCAAAGACACGCTTTTTGACTGGTCCTAACCGACTTTTACTCGGCCTGTTAGTAAAAGATAGCAATTTAAATCTAAATAGCCATTGATTCGACAAAGTTATCTTTAAATGATATGAAACGCAAAGTCCCAAGATATCGAACCAACACATGTATCAAACAGGTTAAAAATATCTCAGAAACCCAGGCATTACACCGCTATTACATTATCATTATATCCTCATCGATAAACTACGAAATTTCTGGCATTTTAAGGAGTGTCATATGATGTCATGATTTTTTTTCGGGAATCAGTTGGTCCCATAATGAAAGTTGTTCATATAAAAATTTCGAGACGGTAAAAAAAACATCCAGTATATAAATTAACTAGCGGTCGCCCGCGGCTCCGCCCGCGTGGATGTCGGTAACCGCTGCAAAAAGCCTACCCAGGAAAGACACGGTCAGCAAAATGATTCCCAGGTCGATTCCCAGATTCGGAGGTTCTCAGATTTTGTTGTGCAAGGCGTTGTGAACGTTCAGGTGAAAATTCTCCCATACGACGTATTCTTGCTGCCCGTGCTTGAGAACTGTGTTTAGAAAGTTGAGACCTGGCTCTCTTAGGCATTTTCAAATGTTTAAGAAAATGTTAATAGCGTGTAATATGCTAGCTCTGAAAAGAACTGTTGTTTAGCCCTGAAATGAACTGTTGGTTAGTCCTGAAAAGAACTGTTGTTTAGCTCTGAGAAGAACTTTTGCGTAGGTGTAGTTTTAAGAACGAAATCTAAAAAAAAAAACACGAAAATTATTAGACTTCGCGCACGACCGCTGCGTAGGGAGCCGACCTCGCGTCCTCACTCTATCAAAAAGTACTCTGTGCTCGCGTCTGAGCCGCGCGGGTGGGTACCTTACTCATAGATCTAAACTCCCCTCCCGCACGCGCACCCCCGCCTTGGTGACGCCCACTTCGCAACGGGCCGTGCAGCAGAAATCGTAATATTTAAATTTCGCCATAACTTCAAAACCAAACGTCCAATTTTAATCATTCAAAAACCAAATATTATCTACATAAACTTAAATTTATTTTGATAAGGATAAATAGCATGAGTAAAATAAACGCGTCTAAATGTAGTACAAAAATAAATTCAAGATTTTTAAATTAAGAAATAGTTGTTGTGCCTCACTCGACATAGATAGGTATAGTGTGTCGCGGACTTTTTTGTAGATATTTATAAGATCTACAATTAATTAGAACATTTTATGGTTCTATCTTTTATAGTTTAGGCAGCGTACGCAAAATAAGTAACTTTTCTGGTTGATTTTTTACACCTTGTGTCCGAAAAACCCGAATATCTTACGGAACCCTATTTTTCCAAAATGAAATATAGCCTATGTTACTCGTGGATAATGTAGCTTTCGAATGGTGAAAAATTTTTTTAAATCGGTCCAGTAGTTTTTGAGCCTATTCATTACAAACAAACAAACTTTTCCTCTTTATAATATTAGTGTAGATATACCTAAGTAAGGATTTAAAGATGAATGCATAAACTGTACTGTACTGCAGTGTAACTTTGAGCCATAAAGCAGGCATTCATGCCTTGATTATACAGAAATTGCGAAAAAAAAAACAGCTGTTTCCTACATTTATGTTCGCATAACTCGTCAAAATGTAGGGAACAGCTGTTTTTTTTTTTTCGCGATTTCAGGTTTGGTCCCATAGTAAAAGTTGTTCATAATGATGAGTACAATCTCCCATTTCGATTTGTCGCATGTATTCAATTTCAACCTGTATATATTAGCCAGTCAGGAATACTGATATATTTTTCTGCCTATTTTGGACGTCACCGACATTGATGAAGAAAAACATCGTGACGAAATCTGGTCCCCTTTATTTATAAACGTTGCTTAAAGTTAAGTAGTGGTTAGCGACTGTTGAACGATACATTTTTGACGTTTTAACGTCACTTAACTTTAATCATCGTTTATAAATAAACCCCATAGCTATTATAAGTCTGAAATTGATAGCCACACTTGCTCGACGGGTTGGCAATGCTCGTGCTTTACCTGTATGACAATAATAGGCTGCTAAAATAATTATTTAATCTTTTATACTTAATAGTCTATAGATACAATGAGAATCAGTATAAAAATAGTATTATTATTAAATAAAAAAATGTCCTTTCTCCCGCAGGTCATCGACGAGAAGTCGATGCAGGCGTGCAGTGACAAGCCGCTATGCGTGGTGTCCGTGCTGCCTCACATCCTGGACTGCAACGCGGCCTGTCGTAACGACTACCTCGCCATCCTGGCGCGCCTCGGAGACAAGTACAAGAACAAGATGTGGGGGTGAGTTACTATGTCATTAGTTAATGTTGTCATTAGCCCATCTCAGCCTCAGCCTTAGCCAGCTCAGGCTATACTAGCTAGCATTTACCGAAAATTGAGTGATTTATAGAAGGCCCGTGAGGCCGTGACCCTGACAATTTTATGGCTATTCCGTCATCTTGAAGTTAGAGTACCGTTTGGGCGAAAGTCTGTCTTTTTATTTCCTTTTAGTTATTTCCAGTTCCTTACTTTCAATTATTTCCAGTTCACGGTGCATAATCTCCACATTATACCATGTCTGACCGAAGTAGTCTAATGACAATATTTGATTTTGGTCTTATGGGATTTCAGACTAGCCAATTGAGAGGACATTTTTTTTTTACCATAATTTGTTCACGCAAGTTCTTTTGTTAATAAAAATGCGTGTTATTTCAGATGGGTGTGGGCCGAGGCTGGTGCGCAGACGGCTCTAGAAGAGTCCTTAGAACTCGGCGGCTTCGGCTACCCCGCCATGGCTGTCGTCAACGCCAAGAAACTCAAGTTCTCAACCCTCAGAGGATCCTTCTCTGAGACTGGTATCAATGAGTTCCTTAGGTGAGTTTATTTTATACATTACTAGCAACCCTTTTTCTCACCTTATTTACTTGCCTTGACAAACATCGAGAGTTCTTTATTAATATATCTATGTTTAATATTAATCTACTATACATATAAACCTTCAACCTTCCTGAATAAATTCTCTACAATATGGCGAAAACTGCACCAAAATCCGTTGCATCGTTTAGTCACACAGACAAACACGAAAAGCGACTTTATTTTATACTGTACTAGCAGCTCCCCGCGATTTCACCCGCATAAGTGTCGATCCCGGTGGAATATCGGGATAAAAAGTATCCTAGGTGTTATTCTGATGTATAATAAGCTATATGACTAGAAAAGTTTCATCAAAATCCGTTTGGTAGTTTTTTCGTGAAAGAGTAACAAACATCTATCCATCCTCAGAAACTTTCGCGTTTATAATAAAAGTAGGAAGTAGGATAGGATAGGTTATAACTTTTGTACATAGTACCCATGCAAATGAACAACCTTTACTAAGAGACCAACACTGAAATCGAGAAAATAAAACCAGCCGCTCTATACATTTATGTTCGCATAGCTGGACAAAATGTTTTAGTTTTTTTGTTCATATTTTCGAGTCCGCTCCATATTAAAAGTTATTCATTCAAAAATATTTTGTAACATTAAAAGAATTGTGACGGGTGTGAATCATGCACTTTTAATGGATGCTGTGGAAATTTTCCTCATGCTTTTCAGTATAACGTCCATTCGTCATTCGTGTATAATGTATTTCCCAAAAAAAAAAAAACTAACAACATAGCGGTCATAAAAATACCGATCCCTCCATTTCCTGTACCTATCTCAATTGATTTTGTAGCACCTACAAGTCCTACAATGGTTCGTCTCTGCATCACCGTAAGGCTGCATAGCCAAACAACACATAAAGTTTATTCATAGTTATGTTTCAAATTAATATTATTTCAAGTTAAACAAATATCAACTTCAATGATACGATACGATAGGTACGGTTAATATAACGATTGACACGATGCGATGCGACGACGGTGCGATATGATGATACGATTTTACGTTTGCAGTTCATTTCAGATTGACTAGGACTATTGAAAAAGTTATAAAAATGTTTGAAATTGTAGCGTAACTTTATTGTTTATTATTTAAAGTTATTTTTCCATAAACTCATATATTTGTTACTATTTTGGCAAATAAATCGCAAATGCAGATTAAGGCGTTAATTCGCAGTTTTTACCCGTGCCTATAAAAAATAAACTCAAATAAACCATCATCATCATTTATCATTTCAGGGACCTATCCTTCGGACGCGGGCAGACTGCCCCCGTGAAAGGCGCAGAGATGCCGAAGGTTGTGTCCACAGACGCCTGGGATGGCAAAGACGGCGAACTGCCACAAGAAGAAGACATTGACCTCTCCGACGTCGACTTAGAAAAGGACGAGTTATAAGCAGGGATTTTGTTCTGCAGTCTGGACTTTATGAACCTATGGTTGAGTGTCTCTGCCATATTGTCTGAGTATGAATGCTTCAGTGTCAACCATATCAAAAACCTCTGATTTAAATAATGTTAAGATTGCGACAGTGATAACACGTTCAAGCATTTAACTGTAACGGTATCTTTTAAACATTATGTATTTATTTTAACCAGTGAGCCAGTAATTCATATACCTAACAATTAATGTGTGGCATACCTTGAAATTATGCAGTTATTGAATTACAGGAGGAGCTTAATTCCATCACAGATTATTTTTATTTTCTGAGACATTTTAAAGTATCTGAGAATCACAATTTAGAACTAAAGTAATTTTTCGCGAGTTTTTGATCGCGGCTCGAGAGAACGTGCAACGACTGATGTTTTTGAATCATTGTAATTTGTAAAATATGTAATTAATTTGATGAATTTTGATGATACAACATAGAGATCCGTGCAACTGATACTTAATTTTAGTTCAATTAGATATTAATTGGAGTACGTTAGCTATCTACCATTCTTCCAATATTTGTTTAATTTTGGTAAGCATTTATTGTTGTGAGGAGAAATTTTGGATAATTTTATGAATTGTGAAATCGCTAATAAATTTTTAATATAATACAAATAATCATTATTAGTTTGTAACATCGTAATGTACCCTTCCATACATGGGCGCCGGCAAGTTTATTTTCAGGGGGGTGCATCTTCAGCTCAACGAACCAGGCTCGATCATTTTGGAACTTCACCTATAATGTAGTGGATATGTCCTACATACAAGGAGTCACTTTGTCGACTTAAGTCGATTAGATTTTAGGAAATAGGAGTTCTGTACTTTGTTGACTAATGCAAAAAGGTGACCGAGAGATTGCAGAATAAAATCGAATTTTTTTATGATCTAGCCTCAGAGTTCATGTCACTCAGGCTGGCTGGACAAATCTTCAAAATAACTCGCATTTAACTAGGTTAATAGGACATTTTATGTGACGGCTAAACACCCTTATTTCAGAATTTGTGACGCAACAGAATCTTAGATAATCGATCGAAAACGTGTCCAGCCATCTTGAAAAACCACTTTTCGCTGGTCTCTCAATCTCGGTAACGGAAGTGATTTTGACGACATTTTGCTTATCAACGGGCGTCACATAAATTTGTGACAGGCATCGAGCTAAAAGTTTTGTGATACGTACAGCGGTTTAGTAGAAAAATGCAAAAATCTGTGTCCAGCCATCTTGATTTTACGTATAAAACTTTTGGCTGGCACTTCCGAATCTCAATAACGGGAGCGTTTTCGAATATGGTTCCTTTACTAACATTTAGTGACGCAATTTGTGACAGTAATAACGTTTGATTTATGGCGTCACATGTAAGGGTTTACGAGAAATCAATAAAAACTTAATGTCCAGCCAACCTGAGCTCAAGCTGGCTGGACACATGTATCTCCGCTGCGTGATGATCTACGGCCTTCGAAATATGTTCAAATTTTTGTGACGGGGACGATAATGATTTACTGAATTTGTGACGGAGAAACTTTGAGTAGTTTCAAAGATATTGATCATTTAAGTTTTCCCATACAAACATCCATTAATATTGTGAGGTGACCATCATTTTTACATAAATAAAGGATTTTTTTTAATCGACTAATCGGCCGGTAGCAGCCACGCCTGCTTTGTATTTGATTTTCATAGATGGCGCTGAGAAAACATCGTTCTTAAGAACAATGTTTCATCGATGTTACCAGTTTCAACATCGATGTTTATGAACGATACATCGATGCGGCCATTTATTTAATTTCAACTACAGATAACTTATTAGAATCGTGGATTCTTATTGGTTTTTTGACATAAAAATACCACAGCCAATTACTCTACTAAAGAAAATAGAATGACAGCGATACTCCCATAGACAAAATTACTAAAAATAAAATTGTGCAGACCGTATCGCGCTCGCTGTCACCGTTTATATATTTGATTAAAATGACGACCACCGACTTCATTTGCGCTTCAAACACTTAGGGCGGCGGTAAAAACAACGTTGTGGTACAAGGCGGGGGTTACTGAAGCGCAAATGGAGTTGATTGTCGTCATTTGAAACGCTCAATAAAAAGTACAAATCAATAAATGTGATTTTATTTACAGCAAACATTATTTTTTCATTTAAATACCTTCGAGCATTAGTTATCCTGACACAATATCTACCTATGTACTTACCATGAAAAACACCAATACCTACCTACTAAAAAGAGTAGGTATCTGCATGTAAATAAGCAATAACATCAAAAAATTACCCCTCCCCCCCTTCCTCACTTCTACACTTTTGTCTTCTATCGATTTAAGGAGGAAGCGCTAAAGTAGCCCCCCGAAATTCAAATTTTCTCACGTTTTTTGCAATTTGCTGGTCAGTATTAAGTTGTACGATGATTAAAATACGATTCGCGGCCGTAACAAAATGTATTTACAGAATTATAATCTATAATTCATCAACACAACTCTCTAAGACCAAGTAATCCCCAAGAATGACTATTTCATGAAATCTTCACATTTGGGGATTATACTAAGTTAACAAGTTGTATTACTGATTGTAATGATTATGATTCTGTAAATACATATTTGTTACGACCGCGAATCATATTTTAATCAACGTACCACTTAATACTGACCAGCAAATTGCAAAAAACGTAAGAAAATTTGAATTTCGCGGGCTACTTTAGCGCTTCCTCCTTAAATACCTACAGTTGTTCGTATTAATATCACCAAAACACGGATTTTCATCCATTAAAGAAAACACCTTAAAACATACTTAGTCCTACATAAAACCTACATTATTGGTAACCCTACTGCAGTGTTTGTATGGGAAGATTTAAATGATCAATATCTTTGAAACTACTCAAAGTTTCTCCGTCACAAATTCAGTAAATCATTATCGTCCCCGTCACAAAAATTTGAACATTTTTCGAAGGCCGTAGATCATCACGCAGCGGAGATACATGTGTCCAGCCAGCTTGAGCTCAGGTTGGCTGGACATTAAGTTTTTATTGATTTCTCGTAAACCCTTACATGTGACGCCATAAATCAAACGTTATTACTGTCACAAATTGCGTCACTAAATGTTAGTAAAGGAACCATATTCGAAAACGCTCCCGTTATTGAGATTCGGAAGTGCCAGCCAAAAGTTTTATACGTAAAATCAAGATGGCTGGACACAGATGTTTGCATTTTTCCACTAAACCGCTGTACGTATCACAAAACTTTTAGCTCGATGCCTGTCACAAATTTATGTGACGCCCGTTGATAAGCAAAATGTCGTCAAAATCACTTCCGTTACCGAGATTGAGAGACCAGCGAAAAGTGGTTTATCAAGATGGCTGGACACGTTTTAGATCGATTATCTAAGATTCTGTTGCGTCACAAATTCTGATATAAGGGTGTTTAGCCGTCACATAAAATGCCCTATTGACCTAGTTAATTGCGAGTTATTTTGAAGATTTGTCCAGCCAGCCTGAGTGACATCAGAGTTCTCTATTATTCTATTAGGCGTATTTGGGTATTTTTAGTTCTGAATGTTTTTACATATAAACTTTATTTTGAAGCCAGGGAGGTGCAAGTGCACCTTCTTGCACCCCGCACCCGGCCCCCATGCTTCATTATCAGCTAATGACCAATTGAATTTAATTGTATGGAGCCGTGATGCGTTTTTCTTGGCGGCATTCATGAAACTTTAAGGCTGGTCCCTCATCTGACGGAAGACCATACACACTCAACCGATGATGCGTTAGTGCGTCGAGCGTACTAACTAGAAGTTAACGAGGTTAGTAAGCCCGATGTATCTTCTCTCCGATGTGCGACCACCCCTAAATCGAAGTAGATACCTACAGTATACACATCACGAATTTAAACACGATGACTTTTGCGATGGCACATCTGTCCTCAATCCGAAACTATGTGAAGAAGAGCAAAGTAGTTAAAGGGACTATGACCTTGATTTTGGAGGAAAACAAAGCATCGTCCGTCATTGTTGTATTTGCATAATAATTACTTTACGTTGGGATCTCCGCGTTTTCAATTGCGTACGGGAAAATATTTAACACAAGTTGAGGATAACGACATATGTAATTAATAGTATGCTCATTTTATGCAAACTAAAAACAAGCACCATGAGATGAAAACATTATTCAAATTAAGACCTATTAAAACGGTCTCAATGGTTTTCTATCTATGTCAATAGCACAGAGCATGTAATAGACTAGGTACCGATACCGATACCAGTCTTTACACCTACAACAAAATTATTTATATTTCAATCATGAATTTAAACAAATCAATAAAGTTGACAAACAGACACTGTCAGATGGAAAATAACAGCTGTTTACTAAATGGTTATGATTTTTTTTTTTTTTTGTTTGTTCCGTCTAATCTGAAACGGCTGGACCGATTTTGACGGGATTTCACTGGCAGATAGCTGATATTATAAGGAGTAACTTAGGCTTCTTTTTCATTTTAGAAAAGAATAAGGGTTCCGGGCAAAAAAATTAAAACCCATGCAATCGGATATGCACGCGAACGATGTCGCGGGTACAGCTAGTGTTACATAAATATCCATCAAAGTTCTAACTCCGAGAATACAAGCATGACAAAAATACCTTGATCAGTAGGAACTATAAGGAAAATTGTCACAATTAGAATTATGAAGTACTCACGTAGGTAGTAGTGATTTAACCTCATTTTTTTACTACCTAACATGAAAACCTGCCGTGATGAAAACTGTTATTGACGTAAGATTACATCTGGCATTGAGGAGCTAGCTACACTTTATTCCACTTTTATCACTAAAGTAAACCTAAAGTAATTTTAAATTTTTCGACTTCCTCCAAATGCGTATTATCATCATCTGCCTAGTCTTTTCCCAACTATGTTGGGGTCGGCTTCCAGTCTAACCGGATGCAGTATTTTACATGGAGCACTGCCTATCTGACCCCCACAGCCCTGTTACTGGGTAACACGATAGGTAGCCCTTGGTAAGACTTGTTGCCAGACTTTCGGGCTCCTCAGGACCCGTAACGACTGTCAAAGATCCAAGAATGACAGCCGGGACCAACGGCTTTACATGCTTTCCGAGGCACGGAGGGGTTTCGGTATGTAAAGTAAAGATGGTCACCCATCCACGGACCGACCGTGGCAAGCGTAGCTTAATGGTTAACCTGATCGATCAACCCGTGTGGCTGTTCTTAGGTACTTAGCCACGAATAATGTAACTGCTGACATCAATTAGAATACCTAACAGTGTTTGGGATGGGGCGTTCAACCTCACGACCGTCTGAAGCTCGCCATTATTACTGCTCTTTTATCATTTTGCAGAGGTTGTCCTCGCATTAGATCGTAGAACATTTAAACCAACCGAGGCATGTGCGGTAATGTTTCCTTGGAAATTTCTTTTTATTCGGGTAGAAACGCGCTCCGCGCACGCTTTGGGTTTATAGACAAAAACCACTACGATGACCATGGCCTTATGTTAAAATCAGATTGCCCACAGGGTCGCTATAAGAAGTGATGAATGATCTATGCTAAGTCAAAATAAGTGAGTCATCAGAATCAAAATGATTAGTCATTTTTACACTTCGAGCAGTCCTTTCTGGACTTCTGGTTTTATCGTTCTGCTCAGGCAGTCATGCGATAACAGGAAGTATGGTGATAAATCTTTAAACCGTCTTTACTCTTTAAAACGCCGTTAAGTATTGGATAATACCATAGTCATCAATCATCATTACCTAGGTACTACATGGACGACTCATTTCCGATTGTTAACTTACCCCAAAAATAACGTGTTAGATTTCACTGTTATTAGAAAAGAGGTAACTGAGAAGCATAATGTGCAGACACAAATAACAAAATGGGTATAATCTATAACAATATTTATTTGAGCATTGGTTTTGAACATTGTGAATATGAAACTTATGCTACATTATGTCTAGTGTGTACACTTGTACAGTCTTACGTATAGACGGCTGGGCAGTATCATGTTGGATAATGCTGATAAAAGTTTAATTAGGGTACGGCGAGAGTTGTTTATGACATAATTAGTCTAATTGTGTTCAGTGCGACATTCATTCCTTTTGTGATGCATATTTGAACAGCTAAATTAATTATTTCCGTCCGATAACGACCGCGGCACGATTATTTTTCTTATGTTTGTTGTTATAACTATTTAAAACTTAACAACATTAGCAGATTAGATGGCGATAACACACGCATAATGGAAGCTTTTGTTTGTTAAAACTGCAATCATTATGAGTAAGTATTACTTTTTAGAAAGAAGGTATATTTTCAGATTATTAAGAATTTTTATGATAAATACCTTTAATAATGGTTTATCTTTTAAATCAGCATTACCTAGCATATAATGTAGATGAGTATGACCATTATGGATTGAGTAAAGGTTATAACTCAAAAGATGGAAATAACATCAGGTAGGTTACAAGTGTTGTGTGACAAATTAAGGAAAACTTTGTGATTATGTTGTATGTATGGCACCTATTTCTGTCTGAGGTAATTCCTGAGGGGCAATTCTGGTAATTTTAAGAACGTTCACAGTCTGATCTCAGTCTCAATCTGTCAAAAATACCTCAAATTTCAGTACATTTTGACAAGTTTTTGACATTTGTTTGTCGCTGAGATGAGACTGCGACTAGATTTTGAATGTTTTAAATTACGAGAATTGGCCTTCTGTTGTTGGATAACCTGTTATAAAACTTTGTTTAAATGAAATAATTATGTTAATACTATAATTAATGAACACACAAAAGTTCATTCTAATCAATAAATTTAATATCATCTAAATTACTACAAAAATGTAAATGTTTTTATGTAATTTTTTAATTGGTCCTAAACAGTCTTTTTACAATCATAAAGCTTTTAAATATATTCTAAAGCAAGTAGCACCCTAAAATTCATTAGAAAAGTTTACAAAATGGTGTATGATACTTATAAAAATTATAAATGTAGGTCACAACCTTATAAAACCTCTCTATGCTTATTTTTCTCATTCTGTTACAGAATAATATGCTACAGACATTCTAAGGCCCCATTTAGTAACATATTCATAAATGTGACAATATTACCATCTCATTTACTTAGTGCTTTACTTATTATGATATGTGGGAATGTATTTATTTTGTTGTTTCGAGACAAATTTCAGTCATTACATACCTATGTTTGGTATATATTTTAGTTACAATAATATTCATACAAATGCATCTTAACTAACATGCTACAACAGTATAAAAATATACTTTTGCACTTGCTATCAGACACTCACAAGTTAAGAATATTAAACCATTTATCTGAGTGTTTTTAGACATATCTAATCACAGGGCTTTACAAATATACACTAAGCCATAGTTGGCATGCCCATTTTGTCATACTTGTTCTTGTTTGGTCGGCAAATTTCATAGCAAATTGTAAAGTAGTAGACTCCCATCCCAGCCAAGATTAATGCCACAACTACAAGCACAATACCCCATGCTGATATCCCCAAACCTCTTCGGGTAGCATGTTGTGCTGGAAGTCCAGAAGTAGTACCAGATACAGTCTTGTGATAGCCTATGTCACTGTAGCCTTTTTCATAGTTGCCACTGTCTCTGCTCTGAAAAGCGGCGGCCGGTGACAACAAAAAGTTGAAAACTAAAACAACACGACAATCATACATTATTGTACTTATTCATAACATTAAACAGAGCCCTAAGATAAGCCTCTGACAAAAACAAGGGTATATAATTTTATAACACGAAAATGTGATGTATGCTGAACTAAGTTCGAATTTTGATTGATCCGAGACGGGACTCGGAGGAAAGTATAAACTTCTACGTTCTAAGAATTTGTGGTCGTACTAACGATCAATTCCACAATTTTATAAATGAAATCATTGTCAATTATCCACTTACCAAGTAGTGCAAGACTCGTGCGAACCAATAGACTTATCATCTTTGATAACTCTCGACTTCCTGCAGGGAGCTCCACAAATTACCACTCGGACTCGTCCCTAGAAACTTTAACTTCTCTACCGGAACGTCGTATTTCCACAGTAAAAGTAAATGCTCTTTTCGACCAAATACGAGAAAGTTACGTATTTTTTATGAAAGCTTTCAATACGTACGTTTCACAAAATGAAATAATTTTAATTCTCTTCGGTCTATTTACTAGCACACGTCGCACAACGTACCTGTGAAATGAATGGCCATGAATGACAGAAAAAAGTAAACGAAAACGAACGAAACGAATCGTCGCCGTCGTAAAAAATGAAGGTGACCGATAGATTGGCAGAAAGATTGAATGAATAAATAACCGTTGTAGTCTATTTGCATAAGCGCAGGTTTTTTAGTGATGTACAATAAAAATCGACTAAATAGCTACATAAATGAAAAACTACTGTAGACTCGATGTACCATAGCGGAGCGTTTCCTGTTTTAGCTGATGGCGTGTACTTCCGGTTATTGCGTTGTCAAATGTCAAAAATAAAGATGTTGCCGGCGATGGCTAAATTACGATTTTCTTTTATATTTCTTCTTTTCATTGTAATAAAATGTGAGAGTGTCAACGTCGACACCATATCTAGTGATGTAAGATTCAAAAATGTTGACCGGACAATAGATATATCATCGCAACTCGTAAAAATTTCATCGAAACTAACCTTGGAGAACACAGGGGGTACGCCGGTGAAGAATTTCTTGATAGCTGTTGAAAGTTCTGCAAAGAATAATGTCGCTTTCGTTGGAGCGAAAGACAGCAATAACAAAGATTTACGGCTCGTCGAGACAACAGTGAGTGGTTATGACTACGTCAAATTCTGGCGTGTGGAGCTCAAAGATGCCATCAACTCGGGCTCAACATCGCTGATTGCAGTTGAATCCGTGTTTACTAAGGCTCTTCTGCCATTCCCTACAGCCATTACACAACAGGAAGACCAACTAGTCAAATACATCGGTAATTTGTACACGTATTCACCATACTATATCACATCTCAGAAAACAAATGTTGTTCTGAATACGAAGAGTGTTGAAACTTTCACGAAAGTGAAGCCATTTACTCAGCAGGATGGTGGGCTCCAGTACGGGCCATATACTACTGTAAAGCCTTTCAGTGAGAAGGAATTGGTCATTCATTATAAAAACAATTCTCCTTTCCTGACTGTCACACGTGTCGAGCGTCTGATCGAAGTCTCCCACTGGGGCAACATCGCTGTGGAGGAGGTTGTTGAGATTGAGCACACTGGTGCCACATTGAAGGGTCCATTCTCCCGCTATGACTACCAACAGGATCATCACAGTGGGCCTGCTAGTGTCAGGTCTTACAAGACTCTGCTGCCTGCATCTGCCTCAGATGTGTACTATAGAGACACAAATGGCAACATCTCTACCTCTAATATGAAGGTGAAGAAAGATTCTGTGGAACTTGATCTCAGACCAAGATACCCTCTTTTTGGAGGATGGAGAACTCATTACACACTTGGATACAATGTTCCTAGCTATGAATACTTGTACCAGTCTGGTAATGATTATCTGTTGAAGATGAGGGTCATTGATCACATCTATGATGACATGCAAGTTGATGAGGTGGTCACCAAGATTATCTTGCCTGAAGGTTCTACAAGTGTGAAACTAAACCTGCCTTATCCGGTCACAAGACAGCCTGACAGCCTGCACTACACCTACTTAGACACTAAGGGCCGTCCTGTGATCTCATTCACCAAGAAGAATGTTGTTGAGAATCACATTCAAGATTTCCAATTGCGCTACACATTCCCTCGTCTCCTGATGTTGCAGGAGCCGCTACTTGTTGTAGGGTTCCTTTATGCCCTATTCCTTTGTGTAATTATCTATGTAAGATTAGATTTCTCTATCCATAAGGCTGAACACCATCATAAAGATTAATCTTAATAATATCACTAATATATTTCATTTATATTAATTATTATATATAACACATCTAGTTCTTGTGCATTTTTATGGTGTTGCAATGTTATTTGCTGAATACAAGTGATTTTTAATTAAATTGTGTTTTATTGAAATGTTGATAACAAAACTTCTTTTATTCCTATTTTAGTTACATTTCTGTTTTCTCATTAAATTCTTTGTTTACTGTAACTAGCATTCATTAAAAAAAGTTGACCATTAGTTAGTTATCTACTGCTTGTCCCAAATAGAATTGGTATTCAACATAAAATAAAAGAAAAACTACAATCATAAAATATTTTAATCTGCTGGTATCCTTAGATGCAATATAATTATTTACAATATTGTATTAGTATTTTGAGCACATTTTAGCATCTTGATTATAATATTATTTACCTGTTCCAAAAATAAATATACTTAGATAAAAACGGCAAACCAAAAAATCACCCAACTAAGCTGCAGAATGGGTGTGCCTACACAGATGGGCTACTGTTTTAATAAAGAAAAAAGCTAGAACACAACTACTGGTCGAAATTGATAGCAGCTTTCAAATGAAGAGAATTGCCTCAAACCTTGAGTATGTATTCAGCCAACAAAGGCTGTTATTTCGATAATTTGTTGTTATGGCAACGAAACTATACAGAAGTAACCATTATAGAAAATTCTAAAACAAGAAATCTAGTTAAAACTTTATCTTTATGAGCTGGTATTAAGATGTTGATTATTAGAGGCACTCAAAATTGCAGGTAAATTGATAAACTCTACTGCAACATTTCTGCATGATAAGCATACTGTATTCAATTTTAATTTTTTAAAGTCCATACTAAAAACATTTCCTACACAAAATAAAGGGCAATATTAACAACACTTTAGTATAAAATAAATATTCTTTTATTTACACTCCATACTCGGATAACTTAAATCTCAGTACAACGGGCGCGCTAGTGCAGGGCAGTATGGCTAGTTCAGTGACGACGGCGGTGACGAGGCTCGGCGGAGTGACGTCATATGTTAGGTTCAAAGGCGTCAAGTTGGGGTTCGACCGCCAATCCTTCAGCGGGGAGTTCTCGTCTGATTTGTCGATGAGGTCGTCTGGATCGCCTGGATAAAAGAAAAAAGGTAGAAAATAGGTATTAAATTTTAGAAAATAAATGTTGGCAACATACTCTGGGCTTGGGCAGATAACCATCTTTCTAAGTGAACCAGACAGCATATTGGGAAATGTACAAATTAATGTTCTGTTTCGAGGAAAGGATAGATGTTCCATAAAGCTTCATCTCACTCTGACAGGGTGGTTCATGTGGGATCTACTTGGCTGTGGAGTATTTCCGCAATACCCGCTTTCCCCTTTTTTACGTAAGTGTCTGGGCTACATCTACACTAATATTATAAACAGGAAAGATTTGTACCTATTTTTGTATGTTTGTAATGAATAGGCTCAAAAAGTACTGGGCCGATTTAAAAAATTCTTTCACCAATAGAATGCTACATTCTTCCAATTTGACATAGGCTACATTTCATTTTGAAAAAAATTAGGGATCCTTGGTAAAATTTTAACAATGTAACCGAAGGTGTAGAAAAATGAGTCTTAAAATGTCTTTCGTCGAATGCGCTGCCGAAACTATTAGCGATAGAACAAAATAATGTACAACAATATTGAAGAACATCATAATGTCTACAAAAAACTTCGCGGTAGCATATGTCCAACTATTGTAGTTATGTCACTACAACAACTTTTTTCATTTTAAATATTAATGAAAATGCTAACCAAATTCAAACCATGCTATTTATGTGTTTATATTAATCCTTATCCAAATAAATTATTTTATGGTCAAGACCATTTAACTACCTATAAAATAGTTTTTAAATTATTTAAATTGGACTTTCCATTCAAAAGATATTACGAATTAAAAAATTCAAACAGTAAACAAAACAGCCATAGCGCGGTGGCCGTTGTTTGCGATGCAG
The DNA here is from genome assembly GCA_963669345.1 of Gortyna flavago. Taxonomy (NCBI): domain Eukaryota; kingdom Metazoa; phylum Arthropoda; class Insecta; order Lepidoptera; family Noctuidae; genus Gortyna; species Gortyna flavago. The sequence goes on from OY770126.1 coordinate 3,509,410, forward strand.
TCTGAAAAGCGCGCCGGGCATCGCGGCGGGCGGGGTGGAGGGGGTGTGGGATTTTTTTAAATATATAATTAATAAATAATAATTTTTTAATTAATAAAAATATTTGTGAAAAAAAGTGTTTTATATCCAAATTTCCAAAAATAAATATTTGTCTACCCCGTGCGAAGCCGGGACGGGCTGCTAGTATATAGATAAATGAAGTTCAGCATTGCAAATTTCTTCAAACAAAATTTTGTACCAATATTTTGAGTGTCCATGGAGTTTATTTCCTGTTCTTCTCCATAGGAACCTACTACGCTTTGGAATGGGCAACTAGCTACATCTTTCTGACTCCTTGACAGAAATCCAATGTTGCCTGTAATTGATTTAATTAATGGAATAATGCTTTGAGTTAGAAAATTACATACCAATCTCATTATAAACGAAGGCGTCAGTCTGCACTCGCTCGGAGAACTTGTGCGTCTCGCAGGCGACCAGCACGGGCACGTTGTGCGCGCGCGCCGCCAGCGCCACCTGCGCCGTGCCGGCCGCGCCCAACACGGAGCCGTTCACGAGCAGCGCGCTGGCGCCCAGGACTACCTTGTTGGTCTGCGGAAAGAAGACGAGAGGATTAGAGAACCGTAGTATTTGACTGCCTCGTTGATCACTTGATCACATAAAGAGCCCAACTTATATAAAATATTCATACGAAAATAAGACGTTGGTCTAGTGGTCGCAAGCATCTGGTCTCAGTGGTCAAGGTTCTACGTATCGATCCCCGTGTCGGATAATGTTATTACAATTTCCGTTAGGAGCGTTTACGACGTACGGCATTTCATATAAACTTTCAAGCCCTTGTTTTCCGAAATGAATGAACCGATTTTAATTAAACTTCGTACACATAAGCAGGATACAAAGGTCTAAAATCTTTTGTTAAGAACATTTTTGAAACACAAAAAAACAAACACCAAACACACACAAACAGCCAAATTAGACCGATTTCAAATTTTCCATAGAAACAGAGATATCCCGTTATATTTTTTAACAAAGAAATTTCGAAAATGTTCTTTACTAACTTTTTTAGACCTTTATATCCTGCTTGTGTGTGCGAAGTTTCATTAAAATCGGTTCATTTATTTCAAAAAACAAGGGCTTGAAAGTTTGTATGAAAATATGCAGTACGTGGTAAACGCTCTTAATATATTCCGAGTAGCAGCCCAAAGTCTGGAATTGCGCCCAGTTAGTGGTAACAGGCTCGGGTATTTAATACAGCTGGCGGAAAAAAGCTGCAGTGGTGTTCTATACACCTCTGCGAGGACTGCAGCTGTGACCTCTATAATAATACTTTCTTCTTCTTATTTTTTGATTTTTTTATATTGATTGAGAAAGAAAGAATGAAAGATTGAGCTCATTGGGTGGCCATTCTTTAGGTCATCCGAGGTGCAGGTGAACGGGCACTTAGGACACTCCAGCAAGTGATGGGGCATGATCTGATCAGAAGATCACTTACCGTGTGCATGACGAAGTAAAGCGAGGTGATGTCCACATAGGTGCACGGGAGGCCGAGCGCGACCAGTCGTCGTAACATCTGTGTGGCGGAGGTTTGTACGCGGTTGCCGACGATTATGGTCCTGAACTTGACGCCCGCTGACCACGCGTCGCGGAGGATTCGCTCGATTAGGGATGAGCTGAGAACATGGGATGAAGTGTTTAAAAGGAATAAAAACACACATAAACTGCATTCGCAGTTAATTTGTCAAAAATGTAAACAAATGTGAGTTTATGGATAAATAACTTTAAATTCTACACAATAAAGTTCAGTTTACGCTACAACTTCAAACATTTTTATAACTATGTCGATATTGCTAGTCACTCTGACATTAAAATAAAGTTGATATTTCTTTAACTTGAAATAATATTAATTTGAAACATAAGTTTGAACAGACTTTACATAAACTCACGCCTTTTTCCCATACGGGTAGGCAGTAACGTTGAACGCAGAACGTTGTTGGTTCGTTTACGTGGATACTTCTGGTCATGCACGCATAGTGTTGGGTAATGCTAATAATCCGGTTAATATCATTTGGATAATAATCGATTAAAAGCAGTTAATAGCCATTAATAGCCAATTATGGATGATAACCCTGCTGTTAATGTTATTATAGTGCTTGAAAATTTCCCTTTATGGTTTTCAGGCTTAGGACTGTCAGATTAGACTTAATAATTTTCATCTTCATTCTTTGTATTAAATTCATGTGCAATTTAAAACAAATCTGGCCCATTTAAAAATGATCAATCAGCTATTTACATTGATTTTTGGTAATTCGATTTTTATGTAGGTACTTAGTTTAACTTTTTTTTTAATACTTAATCAGTCATTTACAACGATTTTTGGTAATTTTTCTTTTTTTGTTTTCGTTTTTAGTTGTTTTTTTAATTTATTTTTTTGTTTTCTTTTTACTGCTAAAAACACTAGATTCTTCAAAATCTCCTAAGTTTGGTACATCGATTGGATTGGACGTTAATGGATCTATTTCTGGTGTATTATTAACAAGTACAGGTTCATTACTGTCACAGGATATTTCATCGATTTCTGATATTGGAGAGAAAGGTTCCGAAACATCCGAGACGGGCCTCTTCGGGCAAAGCCACTCCACAAACAACAGCATGCGTACTCCACAGGCAAATCAACAGAATCCGCACTGCATAACGTGGTATCCAAAATTTAATGCGCAGTGGACCACAAATGCTCTGCACTGGCTGCCTTCATTGACATCGAGGGCGCCTTTGACAAAACCACCTTCAAAAGCATCAGCACGGCTCTAGACAGACACAACATAGACCTGTCCCTGAGCGGCTGGATCACCAACATGCTCAAACAGAGGGTAGTACAAGTGACTGTAAACGACACCACAAGGGCTATCGTGGCGAAGGGCTGCCAAAAAGACCTTGAAAAGCTTCGCGCTTCTTCGCGTGTGTGGCTGCATGAGAACTACACCCACTGCTGCCCTACAGGCCATGCTTGGACTACCGCCTCTACACCTCATAGTGCGGGAAGAAGCGGCCTTGGCTGCCTTTATAGGCTCTCTACATCAGGAACCCTGAGCAAAGACTCTAGGGTCAAACACATACGTTTAAAAGAAAATGCGATCAAACGGCAGCCAATGATGGCATCACCCTGCGACAAAGCCCCGAAACAATACTGCTTCCAAAACCACTACAACATAGTGCTTAAAGAGAACTGAGAATTTACACTGACAGTTCAAAGACCGACTGCGGAACCTAATACTAGAATGTCACAATGCGCTTGAACAGGCAACTGTATTGAACCGCAATACAGTGACACTACAATGGATAAAAGGACACAGTGGATCGCTAGGCAACGACGCAGCTGACGAGTTGGCCAGAATGGCATCGAGTATGTCAGTCTGTGGACCGGAACCTATCGTGCCCATCCCCTTCAACCAACTACGCAGGTGGCTACAGGAGCACACCCACACACAAGCAGAAAGCTGGTGGACGTCGTCACCAGGCTGCAGGCGGTCCAAGGAAGCTATGCCATCTTTGGATGGCAAGCTAACCAGTCGCTTACTGCGATTGGACAGGAAAGGCCTGCGCCTGGTGACGGGGACCATCACGGGACACTGCTCGCTAAACAAACACTTCCACACAATAGGCATAACGGACAGCCCCCTGTGCAGAACTTGCATGGAGGCTGATGAAACCATTGCGCATGTGCTCTTCAAGTGCACAGGCGTCACCCAGATTAGGTCACAAACCCTCGGGACATCCAAATCGTACACAGATGTTCTCAAAAGACCAGGAGACCTAACCAGCTTCTGGAGGGAGGTGGGCTGGTTGGAATAACCACCGACGGCCGCCATGGCCCACGCACAATGGTCCACTGAAGGACTAAGTGCGGAAACCAAACTCATAACATAGAACGTAGAAGGTTCCGAATAATAATCCATGTGGAAATCACTTTCCATAACTATACTTGACGGTCTTTTTTAGTAATAGTAATTATGGTTATATTGGGTCTCTAAATTAACAAAACTGAATTTCCTGAAAAAATTGTATTTATTTTATTATTAACACTTTTTCACGTATAAAAAGTGGAAAAAAAATAAAAAAAATAACAATACATTGAATCACACTGCGTAGACGCACCTAATTTATGTTTACACCCACAGATTTTACAATAAAACAAAAAAAAAAACATTTATTTTTACAACAATACATTAATAGCAGGGTTATCATCCATTAAGTCATAAGTCATAAGTCATTTATTTCGGAACAATATACATTGTGTAGAAATTTTGTAAAATAAAACAGTACATTCAATTACATATAACAAACGAGAGAGAGAAAAAAAAAAAAAAAAAAGTCAAAGTTAATAAAAATAACAAATTCAAAACTATGATAATCCACATTCATTTTAAATTAATTAATAATGCAATAAAAACAAGTAGTCAAATGAAAAGGAAAACGAAAATCAAGTTATTTCAGTATAAAAAGATCATTGATCTTCCACAGTACCATCAAGGGAACAGCCAAGGGTACAAAATAATAATAATAAGTATAAAAATATTAATAATAGCCAACATGTCATTTAAAATTAATTCCAATCTAGAACAATAATATTACGGTTGTCGCTTTTCATGTAGGTACTCATCGACGCTGTAATAGCCCTTCCTCAATAAATATGTCTTCAATTTATTCTTAAATAAGTTCGCGTTATTAATGTTTTTAAATTCTAAGGGAAGTTTGTTGTATAGAAATACTGATTGGTACCTAGGACTGTGATGAACCACATTTATTTTCGGTTGGATTATGTTAGGAAGGTCTTTCCTGCGTGTATTAACTCTAACTAGTCGTTGGTCATCAGTTTCAGATTTGTGCAAGTTCTTAACAAAACTGGTTAGCAGCACCAGTATATAAAGACATGGCACTGTCAAAATATTAAGTCTTATAAAATGGTCTCTGCATGAATCCGTCTGTTTTAGGCGGAGCATTGTTCTTAGGGCTCTTTTTTGAATTATTGCCATTGCAAGGCTATTAATGGCTACTTATGGATTATAATCGATAATAACTCAAAGCATCCGGCTATTAACCCAACACTATGCACGCACGCCGCGCCGGTTGCGAGTACTACGCACCCGATCTTTGTGAAGAACATTCGCAAAACAGTCACTATTAATATGTCCTTCGAGGGCAAAAAGGAATAAATGTGTTGTTTAATAGAATCTATTAATTTTGAGCTACGTAGTATTTTTATTATTTTCGCCCATTGCTGACAGAAAATAGACAGAAATACGTAAAATTAAAAAGGTAATTTTTATGTTGGGCAATAGGTTCAAATCATTTAGTGGTTTGCAAACAAGGGAATTTAGTACATAGATGTTTTATTATAAAAGTCCTCCATGTTCTACCGTCACATGGACATGGATATTTAATTTCCCCTATAAAAACAAAAAAAAAAAAGCAAAGTTGATTAAGGTTTTTACTGTTTTCAAACATAATCCTGAACAAAATTCACCAGACTTAATAGGTAAGGATAATATGGGCAAGGATATTATTTTTAACCTACCTTTGTCATATCTTCAAATGTTAGAGACTATTAACCGACTTACCATCCATAAGTGAGTATATTATCTCCATCGGATATTTTATTGCGCACCGTGATACTGATCGCCTCGCCCGCCATATCAATTTGTTCTCTTATGTACCGGTCTATTTCTCCCTGCAATGTCTTCTTTGCCTGTGGGTAAGAGTTGCTAATGAAACAACTTATGCCGAATACATTTTTAACATGAGAAAAAAAAATGGAAACAATCAAAAGTCACCTAAGGGATTGGCTGGAGAATCTAGCCAATCCCTGACGTTTAATTCAACCAACTGACGTTTGACCAATGTCGATCTATCGGAATTATATTCGAGAGTAAGCACCCTGCACTTTGCCAACGTCAAAATTACATAAGACAGTCCCCGAAAACGCCCGCCCTTCACCACTTCCTGGTGGTTTCGCTGGGAAGAAGAAGTGGCGCAACAAATCCCCAGCAGCACGGCTGTCTGTTCAGTTACAAAAACTTCCTTCTATGCAATAGTAGGCAACATTGGGAGACACAGAACATTAAATTAATTGCCATATGTCAGCTAGCCACGCCAATATACTAATAAATACAAAGAATTAAAAAGCCTTTATAAGTTTATAACATCACTTTTTTTATTTTGCTTCACATAGTTTTCTTTCCTGATTGATTTCTTCTGTATTTTTGTTTAGTATGTTGCTGTGTGTTTACAAAAGTACAAATAATGAACAAGCAAGACCCGAAACCATTTAAAATTATGTGAACAAAACGTAGATTCAATAAAATTTTATATCATTGCTGCAACTAGTGTATCAGTTATACTGAAACCTAACCATGTCAATGAACTCTCACAGATAACTAATTATTATCAATTAAATTGTAAAATAACAATTGCAATCAGTACCTAACATTTAAAAATGTTGTGAAATCATAAGTATTATAAAATGATTATAAGCTTCTTTTAAAGTGCTTTTATTATTAGACAACCTTCTGCCATGGCCATGGTGTACCTGTTTGAGCTGCATCCCAATTGCGTACACACTTTCATCACAATTTGAAGGATCTAATCCATTGCTACATAAGTTTGAAAAATTCGACAATTTAAATAACGCAACGAATGTTGTTGAATTGTCAAACTGAAAATAACAGTCCTCCAGAACATATTTCGGCCATGGCGGCAAATCTCAACGGAGACTACCCTTCAGCGCGAGAGATATTAAAGTGCAGGCGTGTGTCCGATGGGACGGCAATCCGACACGACCGGAGAGAAATCAGGCGCAGGACCAACGGCTTCACGTGCGCACCGAGGCACGGGGGTATCACACCGTTTCACGAAAGGCATAGTAAAATGAGATAATAGAAAAAATCTTTAATCTTTATAGAGAAGCTACACGTTTTAAAAGTTTTTGGAAGGGATTATTCTCGTCCTTGTCGCTATGAAGTTACATAGTCGTGACGTCACTTATATGATAGTGCCATCTTTGTCCAGCAGTTATTTTAAAACGGTTATAAGTTGGCTTGACTTTTTGTAGTATTGTTTGCACTATTTGCAAACAAATATTCAAAGTTTAAAATTAAAAAAATGTTATCATCCCTATTATGGCGATTTTACATTGGACAGTTTACTTATAAGTCTACTAGCAGCGCCACGTGGTTTCACCAGCATAAGTGTTGATCCCGTGGGAATATCACGTTTAAAAGTATCCTATGTATTATTCTGATATATAAGCTTAGTACCTATTACTGTAAAGTTTCATCAAAATCCGTTCAGTACATTTTGCGAGAAAAAGTAACAAACATCCATCCTGCAAACTTTCGCGTTTAAAATATTAGTAAGATAGTAGAAAGTAGGATTATTCTAGAACTTACATCAAACTCGTCGACGTTATTCGGCAGCTGGGTGAGATGGTACCGGAAGAACTTGACAGCGTTGGTCTGCGATGCTGAAGGGGATCTCATCGCCCACAGGAAGTCCAGACTCGTTGCGAGGTGCGCCTCGAGACCGCGAGCGAACTCCGTCTTAGCTGGGAGCGTGTAGTCGCGAACCATCTGGTATTAAAAGATTATCTACTTTTGAGGGCTTATTTCCGCACCGAAAGATAGACATTACCCATCAGCATGGCTATTCACAACCATTCGATAGGTTATCGTATCGAAAATGACACATTTCGTTAACCTGATTTGCCTTTCCCCCGACAGCAAACAGCTGTCGGGGGAATAGTGGTCGTCTATATGATTTAAAATGGCAAAATGTTCGGGTTTTGGATTTGTGAACAACGTTTAGAGGATACTACGGTAACATTGAATGATATTCGTATCGAATGGTTGTGTTGTGACTTGTGAATAGCTATAAGTTTACAGATGGACCAGAATTTGTATGAAATGATTTACCAGATTCTTTACCCGGAAGTAATCCGGTAAATATCTAGTCGATTTATTGGTAAGTTTCTGTTAAAATTGGCTTGTTTTTTTTTTTAAATACTACTCATTATATTGTTTTTGGAGAGTTTTTTTAGCACAGCAAAATGAAGTCTTCCAGCAAAATGCTAAAGTCAAAAAATAATATCCCAAAAAAACACACAGAACAGTAGATAGTCAATTGTATAATAAACATGTACGTTATTCTATTCATTCATATCATGCACAGTAAACAGGAAATGGGCATAATGCTCTCTTTATGATAGAAACACAGATGCAAACATTAAATAGGCAACAAAAATGTATTCTTAAATACATTATGATTGTTTACTATAATTAATTATGCATGAAACATGCCCGAATATTGTAATCAAATATGAAGTAACAGGCTCTTTAGAATAGAATACGCATTCTTACCCTTTTTTTTTATCTTTTTTCACTTACTCTGTTTTGGCTCTTTGTCAAACTCTAAGACAGATCGCATTTTTGTGTTATGTTGTGACCAAATATGAAAGCTTACCTTTTTTAGAGCATCGAGAAGCGCGACGCACCTCGCATTAGAACCGGTCACGACTCGGGAAGCCAACTGAACGCCCAGCTTTATAATAGCGGGGTGCAAGCTGGAAATAAAACAACGCTATCAAGAGATATTACATTGGCAGTGATTAATTATTTATTAATCCGGCTCGAAGGACCACTGTATCGGCTGTTGCCGCTGTGTTATACTTCGAAATAATGGACGATACTGGTTTATATATGTTGTATTGTATGAATATTAATTATAAAGATTCTGAATTTCTATGAATCTGAATGTAAAATAATCTGAGCTGAATTTGAGCGACGTCCGCAAAGACGACGACTGGCGTCCCTGGCGGCCCGAAGTGGAGGCGCTGTATGGCTTGCAGGCATGGTCGTAGAAAGTCCTGCCATGCGCCATCTGGCGGCGGGGGGGCCGTAACAAGTGGTGTACCTACACTTGTACAAGGTGATAGGGACACCGACGCGCAGTCTGTTACCATAGATTGAGTGCATAATTCTGATTCTGGGGGTCTACTCCCTAACTCCGTCCGTCCGTCCGTCGGCCCGTCCGACAGTAGCCCGACACGACGGTGTGAACCCTACTCCCTAACGATTTCGGACTCATCAGTTTCAAACGGAATCATAGACAATATTCGTGAACGAACGACGCATGGCGATACAGTTGCACTATTTTACCGGTCGATTACCGGTTCACTTATTTTGTAGTTTTCTAGCTTATTAAACAAAAATTAATACTTTTGTCGTTAGAAAATGACCACATTTAAAAAATATACCTTTTGTTATGTCTATAAATATAGAATTGAATTATTTTTGCCATTTTTGTCTGGAAACTGGGATCATCCTGTTATACCTTTGCCTGTTTACTTTTTTGAAGGAAATTTTATAATGAAATGTCAAAGGCCGCATTCCGAATTTAGTTTGTCTCATCGTCTCACATGCGTTCCGATTTAGTTATTACGATTATGACAGCTAAGAACTGTCAACAGTTCGAAACGCTCGTGAACGCGCTCACAGTGATACTCAATGTCAAAACGATATTATTACAGTATTTCTTTGTATAAACACCACATTTCTTCTTCAGTTCTTCTTCTTTAGTTAGGTGGCGACTGTCAGCCAGAAGAAAAAAAAATACCTCTACATTTAAGAATAATTTTGACACAACTAAATCGAATTTGACAATCGCGACACCACGTGCAAAATATTTTATTTTGTTTTTAGAAGATATTTAATTTTTATATGGAATTTTTCTCTTTTTGTATGGAAAATATGAAAAATTATTACCTACGTGTTGAGTTTTAGGGGTTTACGGGTTCTATAAAGGGGGTCGAAATTTTCATTATTTTTACGATAGGACACACCGTTTTCGAGATATAAGCAAAAGAAAAGAAAAAAGATACAGTACTGTTTTTGTTGGTGTGCCAACTAATTTTATTCCACACCTTTTTAGTCGCGATTAAAAGTAGTCAGATTTAATTAGAAAATCTAATCGTTATCGCGCACGCTAATTCTGTACGGATTTAGGCACGCTCAAATTCCTGTAAAGCTTCTTTAATATTTAAAAAAGCAGTCATACTTAATTTGAATTCTTTTAAATTGGTAACTTTCGTCGACAGCACGAGAACTATTTTGATGTCGTATCAACTGACATAAATATCCGTCAAAACCAGTGTCAACTTTAATTGTTCGGACGGGCTAAAACACATCGGGAGTAGGGACAACTATCAAATCGCGTTGTCATTCATTCTTCGCTCGGGCCCCGAACGAATCATCCATCCGTAGGGCATAGGGAGTAGGAAACGCCCGTAACGAAGGCCGAAACGACGGACTTCGTGCTTAGGGAGTAGACCCCCTGAACCAAGCTACGTTGAAATTTTTCGTAGGTTAAAAAAAATTGCTGTTCCATACATTTTGACCGCGTAGGTATTGCACTTTTCTACAGCAGATTTTTTTTTTTTAACCTACGATACCTTTCTACACTAAGGGGTCTAGTGAATCATCTGCTGAATTCATGGTTCAAGTTTACGCCTAATACACTTCTACTTACAACTTCGGTAGATACAAGCGTGATGCAGTAGCATAGTAATCAAAACAAAACGACGCGACGGCGACGTTCAATTGTCAAGTCAAGAGCCTATAGTGCTCAATAAGCATTCAAGGTTCCATAACAATTGACCTAATATGAGTTACTACTCACAGATACTATTCTATTATGAACAAAAGAGAGTGTAGTCGTTGTGATAATTTGCCACAGCATTTTCAGCTTAGTTTACAAAATGTGCTGAGAACTGACAAACAATTATAATAAAAATATATCTGCAACAATGTTGTGGAAAGTTGTGCATTTGTTTACTTGAGCTGATTTGTCAACATATTATTTGCTGATAACATAGTTTTTCAAGAGTTATGTAACACGGAATACACAAGTAAATTTCAACCTTATACCCTTCCGATAGAGTTTACTATTACTATTAAAATTAGACTTAATAATCATGTGACTGTTCCAAAATTACCCTAGGCTAATAAAAATTTTTTTTTTCCTAATTACGTGTTTAGGTTGGTTCCCCTAACAGTCAGTTTAAATGCCGTAGAGATAGTTACTTACTTGGAATTGATAGCAATAGACTTGAGTGACTCCTTGTCATGCTCTTTGTACAGATGTTGGAACCAGTTCACTCTGTGAGCACTTTGAGATTTCAGTTTCGGCTTCTCTGAGGATTTCTGTTTAGTAGCTTTCTCCTGTAACAATTTGAAAACTACCACATTAACAACCAAAGCCTGCCTCGTTAGTCTGGTGATCTCAAATGCTACTGCTGAACATGAGGTCCGGATAACTTCCATCTAGTATTTCTCAGTAGGAGCCCTGAGTCTGATTTGTGACTGGTTGATGGCAATAAGCTCGCCTTCTATAACATGCAAGTTTAATAGCCAAATGCTATCTATATAGGCCCGCGCCTGTCATCGCGGCTCCTCCACGCAGCGCCGCCCGAGCCCCTCACGCCGTCCCGCTGCCAGTGTCTGCAGCCATGGCGAAGACCCTACAAAAGGAATCCGCTAGCGTCACCGCGAGTGCCGCAGGTGCTCCAAGTATGAAGCCTATGTCAGAAAAGGCCCCAAATAGGGCTGATGATGAGGGTTTCGTGACGGTACAAATGAGGAAGTGCCGATCGCAAAAGAACAAGAACCGCTGCGGCAATGCTCCTATGGAGCCCGAAGTCAGTTTGCGTGCCGCAAAGCCGAACACACCGGTGTACATCACCCGCCTACACTAACCTACTAGCACAGGACATCGTGATAGGCAGAGGACATCGTGGATTGCGTGCGCCAGAAGACGAGGTACACGCCGGGGGTGCAGTTACTGAAGTCGCACCGCAACGTCATTGACATTTACTTACTTTGTAAAGTATTATATTATTTTAATTATTGTGCATGTGAAGACAATGTGGGTCATTTTATTATTATTTTTTTGTTTAATTTTTATTATTCTCTTTGTTCTGTTAGTTTTTTTCTAGGTCTGGCAGTTTGAGTAATTTATGTGGCCTACCCAAATGTCCTTTCTTTGGTATTGTTCGTCGAATCGTTGAGCTCCTTAAGTTTTGAGTTGAGCTGCACGATTTCTGACAAATGCGTGCACTGACTGGACAGGTCCTCTCAATCTGTGTGGTTCTTTCCTCAAAAGACCATCTCAGACATCGATCTACATGGTCTTCATATAACCTGACCAAGATTATGATGTCTGGACTTTAAAAGAGACTGTGACCTCTGAGCTTGTTTCGGCCTTTCTTCTCAGAGTAATGATTGACGTGTAAAAGTGTTTGTGCAAACCTACTTACAAAATAAAAATCATTTATCATTTAACGTCAATATCAAGGCGTTCATGGTGCGCGTACCGAATTGTTATCTGCCCGTCGTCATGGAAGAAGATTTCTGGCAGCAGAACGTGGTGTTCCGTCGTTTCCGCAGACAAGTATCACAGAACAGCACAACTACAAGCTAGTGAAGTCCTATTTTATAATAAAAATATGTATTTTTAGGTTAAGGTATTTATAAATAAATAAATAGCTATGGGGAATACAGGCATGATGTTATGTTATGTTAGCAACCACAGTGACTGAAAAGCATTTTTTTGAGAATCTGCCAAGCACACCGTCCAAACGTCAAACTACTTTCTTTACTTCAATAAACATTACAAAATAACTTATCTACTGATTGTTTTTTATCAAACTTGTAGATAATCATTTCCGGTTACAAAAGAACCCTTTCATAACTCAGATAACACATAATCATCCCACTGATGGATCATAAGCCTCTGTAAGAGGGTGTGAGCCATAATCCACCACACGGGCCCATTGCGGGTTGTTAGAGCTCACATGTCTTCGAATTTTTGGTTCTGACAGATGCCGGTTTCCTTGTTTTCGTTCACCATTTTGAGTGCAGTGATGATGAAAGAAAGAAGAAATAAAGAAAGAAAAAACGTTTATTCGCGGTGAACATGAAGCTAAAAAAAAACAAACACAAAAAATAATAAAAGGTAGGGGGGAAACATTTGATGAAATTATTTAATTTTACACAAAGTGCCTGTCAGGGTTTAAACCTAAGACCTACAACTCAGTAAGTCGTAGCTGCTACCACTGGGCCACCAGTCCACCACTGCTCCAACTATACTTTAACAAATCATAACAGAAGCCGTTTTTTTTTTATTTAGAGCTAAACTACGATAACATGGCGCGCCCCTCCAAATTACTGTTTCAATGTGTGTAGTGACATCCTTACGAAGGAGTTTGTATGTAGTTGTATGTTTTTGTTTGACGGCCGTCTCATTACGCTCACATGCGTTGTGAATCTTGGTGGTGCATTGTAAATACTTTCAAGCGTTTTGAATTTTGGACGGGCGCGCTATTTTATCGTAGTTTATCTCTACTTAGATTTATTTTGGTCATTCAAGTGCTAGAAATCTTTTGACACTCACCTCTTTAGCTTTAGAAACATCTCCTTCTGGAGCCTTTACATCAGCCTTAGGTTTAGGCACAAGTTTCTCTTGAGCAGCCTGTTTGGCAGCTCTTTGTGCCTCTTGCTTTGCACGCCTCTCTGCTTTCAAGTCTGCTTTACTTTTGTTGCTTTCTGCTTCAGTCTAATGTAAACAACAGTATATTAGCAAAGTGGTAACTCTGATTCTAGTCACAAAGATATCTTCTTTCAGCTTGTGAAAGAAGATATCTAAAAATGAGAAAATAAAAACATGTGCAGTCAAGGGACCCCTGTCAGAAACGAAATTTCGCATGCGTGTGCGTGCGGAACACACTCATGTAAAATAGAAATAAAGAGAGAGATAGTTACGTAGAGCATAATGCTTTTTCCTTACGCGACGATTTCTACCAGTCAACTTCTACTGCAAGCCGCGTTAAGGACCTTTATTCCAATAGAAAATTATTTGTATTTTTCCTCTGATTTTGCTTCACCGTGATCTTGGTTCTCATTGCTATAAAACCTTACCTTATCTTTACCTCTGACAGCAACCGCTGTCAGAGGTAAAGATAACAGAAAGGGCTGCATATAAAACATGAAGTTATGTTTACCTTTTTATTACCACTCAAGTCAATAGCGTTAACCTTCACAGTAACATCTTTTATATCCTTAGCTACATTAGCTATATCTCTTAAAGTTTCAACTACATCTTTCACAGTCATATCTTCATTTACAGGTTTAGGAACTTCCTTTACAGCAGGTTTTTCTATAGGAGCATTTCCATCTGGTGCAACACCCATTTTCTTAGCATGCTTTGCAGCCTTCTTAGCAGCTCTGTCTGCTAAAATCTGCGCTTTACTTCTATCAGCTTCGATAACAGTGTCTATTTTTACAGCTTTATCAACTTCATCTTTACCTTTTGGTGAATTTACTTTAGGTGCTGGTTTTATAGGCATTTGTTCTATTTTTGTTTCTTTTGCAACTGGAGTTGGAGCTGGAGTTTCTTTAATGCCAACATTATGTGTAGTAGCACCTTTTTCTTTCATTTCAGTTGGTACTGTGTCCTTGCTTTTGCTTTTTAGTTTGGCCTGCTTTTTCGCCTGTCTGGCAGCCACTACATCTTCTCTTGAAGACATTTTTAGGTTTTCTTCTACTTTGTTATTTACTAAACTATCTTGCACATCTCCTGGGTCCGGGTGAAGGTTAACTATTATATTTTTATTGGAATCTTCAGTTACCACAGGATGCTTTGTTTCTTTCACAATTTTATTACTTCTATTTGCTATATTAGGTTTGTGAGTGTTTGACAAAATAGATTTCAGTTTAAGTCGTCTGATTCGTCTCTTTGTACTTGCAGTTAATTTTTGGTAGCTTTCCTGTAAGAGACAATTTTTATTACTGGGTATTCTTTCAGTCCCAGTACAGGCCAACTTAATGTTTACTACAGTATAGTTGAAATTACTAAATAGTTTATAATGCGCACAAACAAGGATACAAAAATAATTAAAATAATTTATGATTTGTACACTAGTACTAACTAAAGAGATAAACCAACCATCATAACAAAAGGGTTACAGAATATTATTGCAAAATTGATGTAGGATTGTACAGCGATCCTTTAACTTTGACACTCAATTGCATAAGCATTGGGCACTATTTCATCAACTTTGCGATACAAATAGGTTTTAGTTTGGGAACATAACCTCCAAATTTTAAAGTGACACAAAAACAATAAGTAAATCACGTATACCTGAGGCATTACTATGGCTGCTATTCCTTGGTAAGCTATAAAACATGTATGAATGTACAAATTTGCTATAATTTTTCCTTAAAATACCATAATTGCACAATTTTGTATGTAACTAAATGGAATACTTACGTTTCTTTAAAGATTTCGGCCAAACGTAGACGTTGAGTGTGTATTGGTGACTAAGTGTTTTATATCTAGTAATTGTGTAAAACAATATCTAATTTATGATATTTTTCGCTTTTCTCATAAAATCTGATGAAATCTGGAAAACGAATTTGACACTTGTGTTGGAGTTGTGTTGACAGATGACACTTGACGGACAGTCACCCATCACCAGTGTTGCCAACTCCAAAAGTTCAAATTATCGAGTTCCCACGTCGAAATTATCGTTTTGTGGTCTAAATTATCGTACACACGGCTACACATCAAGCTATACATAGCCAGTATAAGCTGACTTCTGATTGTACGAAAAACCTATACAAAGGGAGGTCAGCTAAAACTGGAAATGTATAGCTTGATGTGTAGCCGTGTGTACAAAAGACAAAATTCCAAAAAAAAATATCGTAATACATCAGTTCAAATTGATAACAAACGACAATGAATTTAAAAGAAGTGAAAGTATATGCCAAGTTTCACCACTACTATAGTACGGTGTACCTACAGTTTATAAACAAATCGCCGACGGAATGTATCACGCAAGTATCACAGGAGTGTTTAATACATTTTTTATTACTTCCTGCGCGCACACGTGCCCACAACACATTAGACTAAGTACTACTAGATAGCTAGTTATAAGCAAAAAGCAAATACAAAGGTATCGTAACACAGGAATACAGGATAAAACGCAGAGTTTCGGACTGATAGAAACGCAAGTGAAATTAATGTAAGGGAAAGGAAAGAGAGAGAAACACTTATGCACTGACATAAACTTACTTGTGTGAGTGACATTGACGTTTTGTTGATTTTTTATTAGCGTTTAATTTTTTCTGACAAATACGTTTTGTTAACGGAACTTTTATTTTTCTTCATAACTCAAAATTATCGTACGTTAGACATTCACTATCGTACATCGTACCATTGCCCAAATTATCGTACGCCCCCATAATTATCGTACGGGTTGGCCACACTGGCCATCACCCACCGACAGATGATAAAACGTGACAGCAGTGAGCACAGAGTACAGTATTGTCCCAAAATACAAACAGTAGTTAGTTAATTTGGGAAACAGTATCACCAACTCCTGCGAATCCTCCTTGTAATGAAATATTAGTCTGCGCTCAGCCGCCGTCGTGGCGTGGGTGGACTCTGTGTCGGTTGTAAGCAGCAGCTTATGCTGAAAAAGATCGCTGTACGGATAGAAAATATTTGACATACCAAACTTGATACTTCACGCATTCTGTATGACTATCGTATGAAAGATTTTATTCACAGTCTTATATTATTTTTTTAGAAGTAAGTAGGGATTATTCATATTTCGTTTCGGTCATGATGGAGTCACCTGAAGGTGTACTTCGAAGACTGCTGCTGGAACTAAAAGACGAGCTGAGCTAGGTGTGCCGAGTTTGGGCTCGTATTGTTAGTTATGTTGAGACCTTACCTTCGGAATTGATGAAGTGACCTGCAGGTGTGCTTCGAAGACTGCTACTGGAACTAATAGACGAGAAGAGCTAGGTGTGCCGAGTTTGGGCTCGTTTTGTTAGTTATGTTGAGACCTTACCTTCGGAATTGATGAAGTGACCTGCAGGTGTACTTCGAAGACTGCTACTGGAACTAATAGACGAGAAGAGCTAGGTGTGCCGAGTTTGGGCTCGTTTTGTTAGTTATGTTGAGACCTTACCTCCGGACTTGATGAAGTGACCTGCAGGTGTACTTCGAAGACTGCTACTGGAACTAATAGACGAGCTGAGCTAGGTGTGCCGAGTTTGGGCTCGTTTTGTTAGTTATGTTGAGACCTTACCTTCGGAATTGATGAAGTGACCTGCAGGTGTACTTCGAAGACTGCTACTGGAACTAATAGACGAGAAGAGCTAGGTGTGCCGAGTTTGGGCTCGTTTTGTTAGTTATGTTGAGACCTTACCTTCGGAATTGATGAAGTGACCTGCAGGTGTACTTCGAAGACTGCTACTGGAACTAATAGACGAGAAGAGCTAGGTGTGCCGAGTTTGGGCTCGTTTTGTTAGTTATGTTGAGACCTTACCTTCGGAATTGATGAAGTGACCTGCAGGTGTACTTCGAAGACTGCTACTGGAACTAATAGACGAGAAGAGCTAGGTGTGCCGAGTTTGGGCTCGTTTTGTTAGTTATGTTGAGACCTTACCTCCGGACTAGATGGAGTGACCTGCAGGTGCATTTCGAAGACTGCTACTGGAACTAATAGACGAGTAGAGGAAGATGTGCCGAGTTTGGGCTCGTTTTGTTAGTTATGTTGAGACCTTACACCCGGACTTGATGAAGTGACCTGAAGGTGTACTTCGAAGACTGCTACTGGAACTAATAGACGAGTAGAGCTAGATGTGCTGAGTTTGGGCTCGTTTTGTTAGTTATGTTGAGACCTTACCTCCGGACTAGATGGAGTGACCTGCAGGTGCATTTCGAAGACTGCTACTGGAACTAATAGACGAGTAGAGGAAGATGTGCCGAGTTTGGGCTCGTTTTGTTAGTTATGTTGAGACCTTACCTCCAGACTTGATGAAGTGACCTACAGGTGTACTTCGAAGACTGCTACTGGAACTAATAGACGAGAAGAGCTAGGTGTGCCGAGTTTGGGCTCGTTTTGTTAGTTATGTTGAGACCTTACCTTCGGAATTGATGAAGTGACCTGCAGGTGTACTTCGAAGACTGCTACTGGAACTAATAGACGAGAAGAGCTAGGTGTGCCGAGTTTGGGCTCGTTTTGTTAGTTATGTTGAGACCTTACCTTCGGAATTGATGAAGTGACCTGCAGGTGTACTTCGAAGACTGCTACTGGAACTAATAGACGAGAAGAGCTAGGTGTGCCGAGTTTGGGCTCGTTTTGTTAGTTATGTTGAGACCTTACCTCCGGACTAGATGGAGTGACCTGCAGGTGCATTTCGAAGACTGCTACTGGAACTAATAGACGAGTAGAGGAAGATGTGCCGAGTTTGGGCTCGTTTTGTTAGTTATGTTGAGACCTTACACCCGGACTTGATGAAGTGACCTGAAGGTGTACTTCGAAGACTGCTACTGGAACTAATAGACGAGTAGAGCTAGATGTGCTGAGTTTGGGCTCGTTTTGTTAGTTATGTTGAGACCTTACCTCCGGACTAGATGGAGTGACCTGCAGGTGCATTTCGAAGACTGCTACTGGAACTAATAGACGAGTAGAGGAAGATGTGCCGAGTTTGGGCTCGTTTTGTTAGTTATGTTGAGACCTTACCTCCAGACTTGATGAAGTGACCTACAGGTGTACTTCGAAGACTGCTACTGGAACTAATAGACGAGCTGAGCTAGGTGTGCCGAGTTTGGGCTCGTTTTGTTAGTTATGTTGAGACCTTACCTCCGGACTAGATGGAGTGACCTGCAGGTGTACTTGGAAGACTGCTACTGGAACTAATAGACGAGAAGAGCTAGGTGTGCCGAGTTTGGGCTCGTTTTGTTAGTTATGTTGAGACCTTACCTCCGGACAAGATGGAGTGACCTGCAGGTGCATTTCGAAGACTGCTACTGGAACTAATAGACGAGTAGAGGAAGATGTGCCGAGTTTGGGCTCGTTTTGTTAGTTATGTTGAGACCTTACACCCGGACTTGATGAAGTGACCTGAAGGTGTACTTCGAAGACTGCTACTGGAACTAATAGACGAGTAGAGCTAGATGTGCTGAGTTTGGGCTCGTTTTGTTAGTTATGTTGAGACCTTACACCCGGACTTGATGAAGTGACCTGAAGGTGTACTTCGAAGACTGCTACTGGAACTAATAGACGAGTAGAGCTAGGTGTGCTGAGTTTGGGCTCGTTTTGTTAGTTATGTTGAGACCTTACCTCCGGATTTGATGGAGTGACCCGAAGGTGCACCTTCCAAAAAGTTATTTTTTACTTTGTAGTGTTTTTTTTTTGAAAGTCCGTTGTTTTTTTTTTTTGGAAAACAATTTTTATTTTTCATTTTTTATTTGTACCTGCCCAACACAAATTTAAATTACTTTAAGCAAAATTCATAAAGCTATACCTTATAAAGGTATACCTTATCCTGAGGCATACCTAATATTTATTCCTCAATTTTCATTATTGCACCTACCATTGTTTGTCTCTGCATCACCCAAAGGTTGACTGGTAGAAAATGCCTATGGCATTAAGTCCGCCTCTGTACATTTTTGTGCTTGAAGTATTAAATAAATAAATAAATACCTTATCCATAAAAAAATGAGAGAATTTGCAAATCCGTCTATAGAGATATGACGGAGCTATGCCCGAACATACATAAAAAATAATTACTCCTTTGTTTTTGAAGTCGGTTAATTATTAAATCAATTCATAAACAAAAAGTTATGCCCGAATTTACTTGCAAGATTAGAGGTACTCCAATAACAACTTTGACAGAAATGAGGGTGTACCGTGGTATACTAAACACATCTGCGTACCCCTTTAGAGGGTACAGGCGTGATGTTATATTGTGTGATTGCGTAAACAATGCATACATATGCGATAGCAGCAATCGCGGTTGATTTGCTGGCATTTATTGAAGCCTTCGGTTGTCTGTCTCCGAAACTCTTCATCACTTTATTCCGGAATGGTCTATTTCGGAATAAAGTTAAACCTCTTTCGAACAAAAAAAGATTTTTGCAAGTCCGTCTATATATTATTATGACGGAGTTATCTAACCTAACACCCTTACATTAAAAAAATATATCTATAAGCATCCGAATTGAGAATCTCCTCCTTTTTTGAAGTCGGTTAAAAATACTAAATAAAACGAATATAAATAAGCTTTTTTAAAATTATATGTTTTCAAAAAGCTTGTCGCGCAAATTGTTAATACATAGGTACTTTGGCATGTACTTGCTTACCAATCAAGTAAGTAAATGGTATCTACTTCTATGAACATTTCACGGTACAAACTTTTTGACAACAACGCATAGTAAGCTTAAAAAAATACATGCCTAAAAATTAAATAAAAGTAGGCTCAAGTATCAAGTCGTGTCAGTTTACTCATAATTTCGCCGCTTCGCGCATGTCGCTGTGTGTGTGAGCCGTGCACGTGTAGTAGTAAGACTCAATACCTAAAATTGAAGCGCGTCAATTCGTAAACGCGTCCTTAATGTACCTTTTATTTAGAAATAATAATTTTGTGAATGTTTATTTTTTACTGGTACCAATAAATATCTTTTTTTTTTTATTATAATACAAGAGGCAGAAAGATATTTTTTTTTAACTGTGTGGATGGATGGGTTGAACTTGGACATGGATTTACCAGTCCAATCACTATGTCATTGTATGGCAAGCCAATCCCTTGGGGGAAGCTAGCTAAATAGATTTTATCCTCGACCACCATCCTACTGTCAGAGAGCACGTTAAGACGGCTCGTTCGCGCGTCTTACTTACCGCCTCAGCAAATTATCACTCAAGTGCAAATTTCGCCTCTACACCGCGGCCCTCCGTCCCATTATGACATAGGCTTGCGTAGTCTTCGTACACGCTAAGCCTCACCATCTGCATAGAATGCAAACCCTCCAGAACCGATTCCTCAGAAAGGTCACGAGAGCCCTCTTCTATGTCCGCAATGAGAGTCTGTTTTAGATTTGAGAATTCCCACCGTCCAGCAGTTCATGAAACGCCTTTCTAAGCGCTTTTTTGATACTGCTATAAAGCAACCCAATCTCCTGATTGCGGCGGCCGATTCGACCGATACACTCCCTCCCGCATAAGTAGGATTCGCCATCGCCGACCGAGGCATACCATCCCCGACAACTCCACGACCCTCCTACAGAATAGTAGGGCCACCATCAGTACTCAAAGAAAGTACAAGTCCAGACAGCCGCCCTTCTTTCTTCGCCGCCGAAGCCCATCGCGACGCCCCTTAACTTGTCCGCCCCGACCCTTGCTCGAGCCAGTCCTCGCCGGTGAGCTTGTAGTTTTAAATTCGTCCCTAAATAATTCCGATCCAGCTTGTCCCTTGCTGCCCTCTCCCAGCGACGCCCTAAGCCGAGGTCCGTACCCCACAGGGGATGCGCTTAGTTTTAAAGTTTTTCAAGTCTTGGCTGGAGGCCTTAACTTATTGAGGTATCCACAGGCAAGCCCGGTTAATTAAGCAGACGACAACCTCATAGGTTGAACTGCGATGCCATTAAAAAAAACTGCATCGATTCCACTGACCTCTATTAAACATGATAATACAGGTCAGTGATCGATTCAGAAAAAGACGAGGGACAATTGGGACAAACTTCAATTGTGTCTCCATAGAGGAAAAATTTTAGTGGGTTAGAGTCCCTCTACAGTTAGGTACTTTACTCTTTGGGTTAGAGGTAAGAAAGCCTTGCAAGTACGGTAAGACCGCAAACTTTTTGTATTCAACGTGGTGTAGGTAAATAAAGTACCTATAATAACTTTTTAGCCACTTAACTGTCCACCGCCGAAAATCGACAAGGTTGAATAAAGTGCATTCCTAAAAAACAAATAAAACATAAAATTAACACTTTAATAGGTAGGTGTTTATTTTAAGTTTCCATTAAAATTTGTTAAGAACGTCCTTGACTGTTTAATAATAGTAAATTCTGTTGAAATACATTACTTTCTGTTTCAGTTCTTATAATTTTATTTTTAGTACATAAAAATTATTAGATTAATTTCTTAATAGGTATCTGAAAATGTTTTTTTTTTTATTAATTTTAATAAAATGTATTGGGTAGGTATATACTATTTAGGTACCCTTTTTTGGAATTAAATTAAATGTTGCAGTAAAAGTCTGAAAACGGTTTATCTTAGTATTGATCGTGAATCTTACTCCTGAAAAAATTTATTACAAAGGTACACTTACTAAAAGCCCAAGAAAAAAGTAACTCTATACTTAAGGTTTTTAAGAATTACAAAATAATAAATTGCTTAGTTAAAGACTGATGTAGTGGGGTGATTACAGGCTAACAGTTTTTAAAGAGTATATAAATATAAATTAACGGTGGACAATAATCATCTTAATTACGACAATCTATGTGTCAAGTACCTACTTATTTATTTACATATATTTCCGCGCCGTGATTCGGAGTAGTAGCAAACACATAAGAGCTAGCTTTACATTTATCTATTTTACAATACTTTACGTAAAAGTTGTCTATTAACATATCAATATATTTATTAACTTTCTCTTTCGGACACAAAGCTATAATACATCCGCCCCAACCAGCACCTGTTAGGCGAGAATGAACGTTAATTTCCTTTGATATGTTGACCAGGCGATCTAAATTATCATGAGAGCACTCGTAGAGCTCTTTCAGGCTCTCGTGACTACTAGACATCAGTTTGCCAAGAACGTTTATTATTTCATTACAATCACCATTTTCGTTTACAAAAGAGACGTTATTTTCGTTCACACCATTCATGCCGTTGCCATTCGATGCTGACTGCGAACAATGTTTACGAAAATCTTCGACTCGTATCGCTTCTTCGTAAACGTGAAGAGCTCGCTGTTTCAATTTAAACTCCGTTAAATGCTTCGTGTTTGGCGTTAAATACAAATGCTCCAATTCTTCTTTATTAACATTCAAGATATCGCATATTTCTTCTTTTGTATATAAATCGTTAGGCAAATACTCATGAACAAGGTTTACCATCTCTCCTAAAGTGTTATCAAGTTTATTTTGTAATTGACTAAGAGTAATAATTTTGTTATCAGTAACAGCACCTGCGCACGTAGCTATAATTTTTGCTGCCAGTCTACATTCTATCACCCTTCTATTGAAATCATTTGTAGCGGCTTTGTTAGCCTCCGCCAAACTGTGGGCCACAACAAATGCCGAATTTTCGGGTAGAACCACGGGTGTAGCCTTCAAGGGTTGCCATGTTATGTATTGGGCGCAGTTCTTCTGCGCCAAAAATGCTATCGCTTGATCCATGCCGCCTCCTTGAGTTCCGATATATCTCTCGCATTTTGCACATAAAGATGCAATTTCAGTTTTGCTCAGTGGAACATTTTGAGCATAAAGAAGAGCTAGACATGCTGCACTCACTAATGCTGAGGAACTTGACAGTCCAGATGCCGGAGGAATTGTTCCATCTACGCAGAGCTGCAGTCCATTGGTATTTTTATCGCTTAAAAATTCCAAAGCGCCTTTAACTCCACAAAGCACATAATTATACCAAAATGGCTTTCCATTTGAGTCTGATATAATATTTATATCTTCACACGATTTTATCTCTGTTTCATAATTGCTATATTTATTATTTATATTTCTTAAATGAAGCTCTGGCTTATTTATTATCGTAGCAGCAATCAGCATATCCTGTTCTAGTGCCATGGGCAACACTGGATAGCCACAATAATCGATGTGTTCACCAATTAGATTTACGCGGCCCGGCACTCTGACGAAAAACAATGGTTCACATCCGAATTCTTTACAAAAATACTGTTTTAGCCGGCTTATTCTTTCATTGTTTGGAATCCCTGTTACGGGCACTTCGTCACTTGTACCGTTGGCACTCATATTCAATTATTACGTGTACTATGTAAACAAATACGACGCACTAACACGAGTACACCACGCCACTGTAAACTTATGACTGAACATTGAACAATGTTCTTATCAACACATGATATGTATGTAGGTACCAATTCGCTACACTAACAAAATGATAACGTGTAAGATTTATTTTGTTATTTCCAATTCCAAGTTCACAACAAACTTATTTATATACTAGGTAGGTACCCATTTAACACTCTTTATGACACAAAATCACATAAGTTAATCAATTAGTTCCTATTTGCTTTGAGAATTGTTTGTAAATGGTGTGCAGTCAACTTTCAACATTACTTTCAAGTGATAAAATTAGATTGTGCCAATATAAAAAAAATATAACCTCTCTAACATGTTAACACAACTTCTTGTAGATTATGGATGACGTAGCGAACATCTGCAATCGTTCTTATACGCGGATTTTACCATTTTTACCTTTGACATAAAACCAACGCAAGCGCGTGTATTGCTGATCGAAGTTATTTACAGTTAGGAAAAAAACTGGTTCTAGTATAAGCATTCAACTCTTTTTTTTCAAGTTCAATGACTCAGAAAAAGTTTTAATAATACTTGAAAACACCTGCATACCTGCATTTGCACACAAAGGTACTTACCTATTGTGTGGATAAGTTGTTTACAGCATTTTACAGTACTTAGTATAAAATAATATGATAATAGGTAATAATGAGGTAGGTATGAATTTTCATTTACCTACGATTACAACTGGAATGAAGCTATGTAATTACCAGGTAGGTACGTGTACAGGTGATATACTTAATAGTCTAGGTATAGGTAGGTGTACTGTGTAGGAGTATCTATTGTTGTTTGTCTGATTGATAATACTTAGGTATAATTCGAGATAATATAGATACAATACAGTAAAGTACTTACCTATATCTTATCAGTAAGTATCAATCTAAAAGTTAATCTACTGTTGACATAGTTTTCACAAAATGCATTATCCTAATATAATAGACTTAAAAAACTCCCAGAGAAAGTTTAAACAAAGTAGGCCACTTTTTTTTAAAACAGATAATTGATAATCTAAAGGTACAGACGCCAGTACATCAACCTTCTCCAATCTGTCAAATTTCTTTAATAGATTTTCAACTTTATGGCTAAAGCATAAGGTTCAAAGTTGATTGGGAAAATTTGACAGATTGTAGTAGGTTGATGTGCTGACGTCTGTACCTAGTTGTTTAGTTATAAAATTGGTGTTAAAACTAGTGTTTACATTCTCTTTGAATCACAGGATGAATGCAGGTGCAGGTAAATCCTGTTGCTACCAAAAATGTGAAATTCAACGTTACAGAATAGCTTTGTTTGCAGCAGTTTACTTTTTTGTTACGGTTAAAGTGATAAAAATGTCATTCTTAACTGTTCTTAACCTAAACTTTTTTTTTATTATTATGCATTACCTACATGAAAAAATAATCGAAATGGATTTACAACATTGGTAGAGCAGCTGGTAGAATAGTTGGGTAGCTAGCTGGAACTTTGAAGTTTCCTTTTGCTAGAAAGCGATTTTTAAAGATCGATTTTTGAGGCTTATTGTACTGAACTTATGATTCCAAAACTATTAGGTATTATAAACTAAAAAAACGGAAGTGAGGTCCGCCTGTTGTTACTACGTGCCTCAGTTTCGTTTTCATGATACCTAAACACAACTATAATTAATGTCTATGGTAAGCAGGTAATAATGTTCTGTAATGGTAGGGGCATTGACGTTAATTACGGGGCTCACAGCCTAAATAGCGGAATGTGGGTGGGTGCCTCTGCCAAACCCTTCAGGGAATACAAGCGTGATGTTATGTTATCAGGAGCTTTCCAAGTCAAGTTACATTGAAGATCTTCGGTACCTACCTACATCACTAGGATTTGGTTCTCAACACTGGCGTGTCATTTTAGTCAAAATATGTCACTTGACTAAAATGACAAGCCTTTAATGTAGGGATCAGTCAGTAAAATTTAGGGGCCCAGGGCCTCAAATCAAATAAAAAACCAAGACAGCGCTGAGAACGATACAGTGGACCATGCCAAGACTACATTTCTGCTCGTACACGCTCACACGCACACATTTACAACCATTTACAATCAAACTACACCTCACCAAGTGCACACATGTTTACGAAACCGGCTTCACTTTACTGTTGACACTTGACAGCCCTCTGTCTTGGTTTTTTTAATTGGTCTGAGCTCAGGGCTGCCTGATTGTATAATTGGAAACAATACAAATCTGAATAATTTGGCAATTATTGATAATTGCATATATAAACATAGGAATTAGAATGTAAACATTACGTTATTTATCGGCTCCTAGCGGCATATTTCCTTAAAAACTCGTAGTTTACAACTATAACTGCATTTACATGACTCGTCGTTTTGCTTCATACTTATTAAGGCTAGTGCAGGGCTGGGCGCGTCACAACGCAACCCATGGCAAAAAATCTCCTTCTTAACTTTCGCAATTCCTACGAATCAATACACTGCGTCCCATTGCGGCTGTAATCAAGGAACATAATTACTCTAGGGGCTGTAATGTGCGCTTTGATTTACTATAGTCGGACTTATAATAAGCTGCAGTAAAATGACAGCTTACATGTTACTTATATGACTGAAATTGGCGTCTTTTTGTTTTTTCGCGGCCATCAACCAAATCTTGTTTTTCTAGTTTCTTGTTTTTTTTGTTTTTCTCTCACTCTATTAAAAAGTACTCTGTGTTTTGTATTTTGAAATCGTTGGACACAGCGGTTATACAAGGGTTATACTCTACTCTCTACTGGCAGCCGTCAACGGTAAAACTTAAAAGTCAATTAAGTAAATGTCAGTTTTGTCAAGACGACCAAGGTCTTGTTTTTGTTTAGCAATAATTTCTATTTTATTTACCATGAAATAAAAATAATTAAAGCTGTACTGAAATTATGTCTACGGAAATGGCTAGTGTTTTAGATTTCAAAAAGATTTGTCGTGCATGCCTATCGGACACAGGACCCATGAAAGATTTGTTCTTGGTTTGCACACCTGAGATGTTTAAATTTTGCACGTCTGTTGAGGTAAGTGGCTTGTATTTATTTGTAGTAATGATTTCCTTTTATGATATTAAGTACTGTGTAAAAAAACAAAGCTTATGTGAAGTTTTCAGTCACCTATTCTCTCCCGTCGTCATTGGCACAAGGTTTTTTAATAAACTTTTTTTTTTGGAGCACATACCCATTTGTCAAAGTTATGCTAGACAGCGTGCCCCCTGGCCCCAGCGCCACTAAACCCCGAAGTTTTAGCAAATTCAAGGACAAAACAGTATGGTTCTTGTGCACTTTAGATACATTTTAAACCTGGCAATTTTTTAGGTAGTATAATTTGTTCCAGGTTGAAGAAGGGGACATCTTACCTCATCAAATATGCCAGGCATGTCTGGATATACTAAATAAATCCTATTATTTCAAACAAGCAGCTGTGCGCTCCAATCTTATTTTAAAACAGCAGGTATTGGATGCGGTAAGGGGTCTTATAAGTACTTAATAATATAAACAGGTTTTTCTGGTGTACAATTTATTTTTTATTTTTTTACTTTAGTAAAAAAATAAAATAAAAGGCATCTCGGGCTTCCTGGAGTTTTTTCCTCCAGCGTCTCTTTTACCACCTGGTTCCATCAACTAATTGCAAATGCATGTTAATTTGAGAAGCGTTAATTTATTTATTCTAATATTCAACAGGCAATCTAGAGTTATGCTATGTACAGACGCCAGCACATCAACCTACGCGAAACTTTGGAACCTTATACTTTAGCGATAAAGTTGAAAATCTATCAAAGAAATTTGACAGATTGTAGTAGGTTGATGTGCTGGCGTCTGTACAACTACATTGTCGCGATAACGTGAACGACACTTTGCGCGGGAAGAGTAGTTCACGTTTTCGCGACAATGTAGTTGTAGCTTTAGAATCATTTTAGTATTGCTGGTTCAATGAATATAAAGTCAATTTAAAATTAATTACTGGTTTTTATTTCAGCAAGAACCAGTGAAAGCAGAAAGTCATTCCAATGATCATGAAATACTTGAAATAAATGTAGCAGAAATCACAGCCGATGATATGCTCAGTCAAAATCTTACACCCGACAATGATACACTAGTAGATCGCTCTATGGATCCCGCTGAAATTATTAGGTATGTGAGAAATAGTGTACGAAGTTTTCATCAATATCTTGAAAAAATAAAAATAACATTACTAATGTTTAAAATATGTTTGTCCTATCAACATAGGACAAACATATAATAGTATATATATATTTAATATATTATTATTATTTATTTGTATATATTTAATAGTAATATTTATATTTTCATTGTGTTGATTGTCATATCAGCCAATGGCCTGATGGCCAAAACTTCAATCAACATCTTTAGAGGCTCTTGTTAGGCGGCTCGCATCGTGAGGAGGTTCCTGTCTCTGGAGCCCTAATCACCGGTAGCTTAGACCTTGCTCCCGATACTGGCGGACTACTATTTCTTAACGTTAATTATAAAAATATATTTAATAAGTAAGATAGAAGTATGTAATATAACCAGTCTGTATTTTCTCCCTATAGGGCAAAGTAATAATAATATACTTAAATATGTTTCAGGAGAATAAGAAAACGAAGAGAACTGGTAAAAATTCTCAAAAAAAGAACTAGAATGAAATGTCCCAAATGTGAGAAATCATTTCAAAAGTATGATAACTTTGAAGCACACATGAGGGTTCATTTTGGTAAAAAGGTATTTAACTACATTCATTTGTCTCTTGAGTTTATTAGTTACAACATCAGCAATATATGCCTACACCTATTCCATGCCTATTTGTGTTGTTTTAATCCCAAATAACTAGCTTTTAAAGTCCCTGACTCTCTATGATAACAAGTACCTACCAAAACTTCAATTCAGAATCTCAGATACATACATAACCTCACACTTTCTTCCATTGGGGGTAGGCACAAACTACAGAACCCCTACCCCATCTGCTATAATCCTTACATACTAATTATCAAGTTTTGGAACAACAATATCAACATCATATAAAACCAAGTTCAAATTACAACCAAAATTTTTTTGGACCTTTTTATTAGAAATGGTGACAGAAGAAGTGGCAATGAAGGTAAATTATCTGCGATTCTGAATACTTTTTTTTTTGTTTGCCTATACTTTCCCCTTGCTGGGCAAAGGCCTCCCCCAAATCCTTCCAGGAACTCTTTCCCACCTCGCGGGTATGCGTCCAGATCATCTCGCCGTCTCTTTATGGGCCGGCCTCGGTGGCGCCGCCGTGTATATTCAGGCAGCCATTGTGTGGAGACTTCCCGCCCAATCCAACTTGGTTTATTCCCAGTCTATGGATACAGTAAAACATTAACTTGATGAGTTAAGTATCTGTTTGCCTTCCAGCCAGACATAAAATGTCAGCACTGTGATAAGTCATTCCCTACAGTCCGCAATCTTCACAGTCACATCCGCACTCACACAGGGGTGCGTAAATATCAGTGTTTGACTTGTGGCAAGAATTTTGCTTACCTGAATGTTTTGAAGAATCATGAGATGATACATGCAGGGATTAAAAAGCACGTGTGCCACATATGTGATGCTAGATTTGTGCAGAGCTATAATTTAAAGGTAAGATCAGAAAACTTGATTTTTTCTATAATATGCTTTATCAAAATGTTAATGTGACTTTCGCTTGTAAAAGAGTACCTATGCAGTTCCTTACCGATTCTTATCCTCAGAAAACTACCTTTTGGAAGAGGTAACTAATATAAATTCTATTTTCTTGAAAATTTTGACATTCAAAAGTGCTTTTTAATATCGAATTTGACATTAATTATTATTTAACATTGCCTCTAATTTAAAAACCAAAAATGACCACTCCATTAATTTATTATTCCAGACCCACTTAGAAACGCATAGTAACCAAAAGAACTACATTTGTGGTCAATGTGGCAAAAAGTTTGCACAGCAAGGCAACCTCAAAACGCACTTGATTAGGCATACGGGCATCAAGAATATAGCCTGCCAGGTGTGTGATATGAGGTTCTATATCAAGGTCTGTAACAATTTTATTTATTATGAAAATCTACCCATGTGCCAAAAAGTCCCAAGTCTGTTCAGCCGTTTTAGTGTTAAAGCGTAACAAAGAAACATAAAAATCGTTTTTTTTTCTCTCTTTGTTATTAGTTTAGATTTTTTATTAATTATATACTACTTACTACTACTATTTTGTACTTAAATGGCGAAACATTTTGCGGAGTCCAAGGATTAAAATAGCTAGAATGTTGTTCAGCAACCTTTTCCCTCGTATAATTCAAATTTCAGTGAACTTTTTTTGTCAGTTTGCAATTATTTTGAGTCAAAATAGAATGAGAGAAAAATTTATATTATTTTGTTTATTTTAGGGGGACCTCTTCAAACACATGCGATCTCATTCTTCAGAGAAACCATATTCGTGCCCATTCTGTGATAAAAAGTTCAAAAGCCAGAGTTTCAAAGTACAGCACATGAGAACTCACACAGGTTTGTTTAATGTCAATTTATATCTACTTAAGGCGAAAGCACCAGTGTAGCCCGCGAAATTCATTTTTTTTCACGTTTTTTGCAATTTGCTGGTCAGTATTAAGTTGTACGTTGATTAAAATAATGATCTGCGGCCGTAACAAATATGTATTTACAGAATTATAATCTATAAATTCATCAACACAACTCTCTAAGACCAAGTAATCCCCAAGAATGACTATTTCATGAAATCTTTACATTTGGGGATTATACTAACTTAACAAGTTGTATTACTGATTGTAATGATTATAATTCTGTAAATACATATTTGTTACGACCGCGAATCATATTTTAATCAACGTACAACTTAATACTGACCAGCAAATTGCAAAAAACGTAAGAAAATTTGAATTTCGCGGGCTGCCTTAGCGCTTCCCCCTTACTTAATGCATGTTCATCTTGATTATTTTCGGATATGCCCACGTGACTTAGGCTTTTCGTATCATATACTTTATTGAAATAAAGAATAATATTGTGTTCTAAAGTATAATTGAATCTTAATTTTTCAGGTGAACGTCCATACGGTTGCGACCTCTGTCCTAAACGCTTCATGTCACGCAAAGACCTGCGGAACCACAGAATGATACACACGGGTGAAAAGCCCCATAAATGTGTGCTATGCGACCAAGCTTTCATACAGAAATGTGCTCTCAACAGGCACATGAAGGGACACTTGCAGAAAGATGCGGAAAATGCAGATAAACCACAGAATATATTACTAAGGGCTCGGTTACAAGGAAGCGTGGCAGAGTACTCGCAGTGGAATACCGATGTCTGATGAAGATCATAAGAATTTAAGATGTGAAATTAATGGCTACGCTACAAGTAGGTACCTGGAAAAATCAATTCTGTATTATTGTCTTTTTTGTATAGATTGAAAGTAACATTGTTTTCTCCTAGATTTTATACAGGTTGAAATTGAATACATGCGAAAAATCGAAATGGGAGATTGTACTCATCATTATGAACAACTTTTACTATGGGACCAAACCTGAAACCGCGAAAAAAAAATCTGCTGTTTTCTACATTTACGTTCGCATCACTCGTCAAAATGTAGGGAACAGCTCTTTTTTTTTTCGCGATTTCAGGTTTTCAATTTCACCCTGTATAATTTTCAGTGTGAAAACTTGTAAACTTGGAAAGAATTGAAAGATTTCAAGTATATGTTCCTGCAAAGCATTCTAACACTATTGATGCCTGTAATTTCGTGGAGGACTCGCAGAAAGCATTTATTCTGGCATGAAAGCTAAAAGCTCTGAATAAAACCTAACATAACTGAGGATCTCGATCAGCTAAGAAGTAGCCTGCTAAACAGCAATGTTTAGATTTTTTGACAAATATGAAGTGAATAATGTTACCTTTGTGAAAGTGTATTATTTTATTTCATTGTGTATTTGTGAAATCATAAGATGGGTATACCTCATTTTAAATAAATGTATTATTGCACTTGGATTTAATATTATTTAATTTATGACAAATAAATGTAGCTTTAAGATGAATAATCTGGTTCTGATTTTTTCGAAACCCTACCTTGCTGAAATTGTGTACATAAAGAAAACAAAAGAAATTATAATATGCCATTAATTTGCATTTCTCTACACAAGAAAAAATAAATAAAAAACCATTTATCTGCACTTTTCTATGAAATTTATTTATTTTATACATGTCATGGTTCTGCATAATTTCTTGGCCACAATAATTTGCAGTGTCAATGTGTCATTGCAATCCTTGGCCACACATGATCAGTGTTCGTGACAGTTCCCTGTGCAAATACTTGATGATGGTACTCTGGACCATAACTTTTTCTCTTGTCCTTTAAACTCCCAATCCTTTGTCTTGTATCATAAACTTTCCAAAATTAAAATATCCGCTTCCTACTAACTTCCATTCCCTCTTGACTAACTTTTCTCCTAAATGTATGAAAGTGCCTAATAAAAAAATCTATATTCAGATACAACATGTTACACTCGTCACTTTTCATTATGGGACCAAATTTGTACGGTTTTCTTCTTTTACTTGTGCTACATGATTTTTGCTTCTTGTCAAATTTCATGATTCTAGGGCAACGGGCAGTGCGCTATAGGTTTTATTCCCTTGCGAATGTCAAAATATGCGGCATAAACATAGAACTATTATTACTGGCATAAACGGAACACAAACACCCGAATCTTTTGATTGATTTTTTTTCACTGCTTCAAGGGATTGCAGCCCTGCGTATTTGATTTAATTTAATTAAGTAATATGATTTAATTTCAACTTGATAACTCCACGCGTTCCTGATAAAAAGGGTCTTCACAGACGGACAACAAAGTGATCTTATAAGGGTTCCGTTTTCCCTTTTAACCGCTTACGCCGGATTAATCCGACAAATATTTTCGTGTCCATTTCGCCAGGGTCGTATATTTACGACCAAATACCACCGCTCATTAAATCTGCTTTTTTATTTAGGTAATTACGCTGTATTCTATCCGGTATTTTTCTCGTATTTTTTTTTTTCGGGCGCTCGGGGTACGACTTCTGGTATAAGTCAGGCGGTTAAAAGGTTAACGTATGGAACTACGGAACCCTAAAAATAAAGTTTGGAATATAGCTTTTTTTGTTTGGCCGGCGACTTTCACATTTAGCCTAAAAATGTATGGACGTAGATTGTTCTCCTTTTATCATTCCTTTTAAATTTAAATGAAATCAGAATTGCAGTTAGGTGTGTGGTAATATTAACATTGTAAATATAATTTGTTTTGTTCAAAATGTATACATAAAAAAATTGTTTATTTACTAGAAAAAATTGTCTGGCCTTTCAGCTACTAACATTTATAACTAGATAACTACCTACCACGGAGAACAAAGTTCGACGGCTGCGACTCACCTTGCTGCGTTGCCGTCACCACATGACGCTGGCGAACAGTCGACATCGGCTCAGTTGCCAAAGAAAAAAAATAACACCTTGCAGTTTATTTAGTTACAGTTCAATTATTCAAAGTTAACCTGAATCAATAGGCAGTATCCCAAACATCTCTTATTTCCCTCAATGGCCAACATGATCATAATTATCAATTTAAATTTATTAAGTGCAAAAATTCAACTGAGTGTAGACGCAGCCCTATCATGCACTTTCATATGCCTCTTGAGTGTACCTCTTTGCGTAAACCTCTGTTCACATAGCAAGCACTTATGTGGCTTATCACCAGTATGTATCCTTACATGATCAGTCAGTCTTTTCCTCGAAACAAACGCCTTTAGACAGTAATTGCATACATATGGCCTCTCTCCAGAATGGAGTCGCTTATGTTCTGTTAATGTTGAATGTGTGGCATAAGAATTGTTACAAATCTCACATTTGTATAACTTATTCCCTTCGTGTATGTGCAAATGTTTGGACAAGTTGTATTTATCAGTGAAAGTACACGAACATACTTGGCATATAAACTTGCGGCCTGAATGTCTTCTTGTTACATGTGATTGTAGTATCGTTTTCGTGAAAAACTGCTTTCCACATTGATTACATGTAAAACTTCGTTCTCTATTCTTCTTGTGTGTTTCTAAGTGAGCCTGAAAAATTAAAATTTATTTTATAAATAGCAGCGCCCCGCAGTTTCACCGGCATAATTCTCGATCCCGTGGGAATGTCAGGATAAAATGTATTCTCTGTGTAAATTGTGTAAATCCCAGGTAAATCCAGATTAAATCAAAAAATGCCAAATTTTTGGCCCCAATTTGGCGTGATTGAGTAATGAACATCCAAATATGCAATCTTTCACATTTATAATATTACTAGGATAGATAATAATTATCATGGAATGTTCCGAAAGGCTGCATCAGAATAATAGCTGGATTAACTATATTTAGCATTTAATTGTAGCATTAGCATTTTCTCGTTTTAGGTCAGCTAGTCTGCACAAATATTAGTTTAAAAAGTTCTGCAGTATCTACTATACTATTTTTGGGACTGTTCTAGAACTATAGCAAATAACAATTAAGTACCCTCAAAACAACAGATGAAGTAAGTTCTCTCCCGCAAACATCGCACATGATGAGCTTTCTGTTCCCATGCACTTTCTCATGCATCTTCAGTGTCTGGCGGCTCTTGAAGATCTTCCCACAAGTAGGGCACTTCAGACTTTCTAGGCTTACTTGAGTATGTTCACTCTCTTTGTGACGTTTCAGACCACTCCATGTAACAAAGGTTTTGTTGCATGGTGAGCAGTGGATTGTGGTCTAAAAAGAGAAAAATTATAACGATTTTGTATTAAAACCTTTTGAAATTCAATTAGTTTTCTAAACACTATGTTCACAGTCAACATTTTTGGAAGGACTCAACAAAAACCGAGTGAGTGCTACAAACATGTTGGTCGCAATTACTTGGCTACTTAGTTTAATTTGCAATTTTTTTTGTTCGAAAGAGGTTTATTCCGAAATGGTCCCATTTAAATTTCGTAAAGATCTGATGATGAGGTTTGGAGACAGACTGTGGAACTCTTCAATAAATGCCAGGAAATCAACCGCGATTGCTGCTATCGCCTACGTATGCATTTTTTATGCAATCACTTAAAATAACATCACGCCTGTACCCTCTAAAGGGGTACACAGATGTTTTCAATATACCATGGTACACCCTAATTTCTGTCAATGTTGTTATTAGGGCATTGCTAATCTTGCAAGTAGTAATTCAAGCATAAGTTATGCTTGAATTTACTTTAAATTTTGTTAAAAGTTATGAATTGATTTAATATAGTCAAAATACAAAAATTTCAGGAACCAACAACACCAACTTTCGAAATTAAAGTTATTTTTCACTCTGTAGTGTTTTTTTTTTTTTTTATTTTTTTTTGTTTTTATTGTTAAAAGTTTTTATTAGTGTTCTATAATATATTTAGGAAAGCAAAATAGGAATTATTTGAAGTTCATTATAAGAGGCACAATGATTTTTATTAGTGTTTTATAATATTTTTTAGGAAAACAAAATGGGAATTATTTGAGATTTGCTAGCTAATATTCAGGTCTGAAAATGTATCATTTTTTCTGCAGTGATAATACTTACTATTTTACCTTCATGCTCAAGCTTGTGTGCTTCAAATCTTTCCTTGAAGTTGAACTTCTTTTGACAAACATCACAAGTGTACATGAATTTTTTTTTTACTTTAGGCTTTATTCCCGTATGCTGTTTTGATTTTACCAGCTTCTTCACTTTTCTGGAAAATTGCATGATGTTAGTTTAGTACCTATACTATGCAGTATTCAATTTAAATGTGAATATAAATAGAATAGAATATGTTTCAGAAGTTATGACCATGTTGTAAATTTAACCAACCTTTTGAAATGTTTTTCTTCAAGTAGTTCTGGACTTGCATGATGGTCAACTTCATCAATGTAATCTGAAAATAAATACATACATAATTGATAAAATATTTCTCGGACTGCATTAAATGGGAACCAGTTTAAAGTAATATGCAGCATGACTGCTGTATATAAGTTTGCATGTGCATGCAATGCATTATTTGTCAGATAACATTCTACTTTACCATGACCAATTTCTTTATCTTCAACTTTCACAGCATTATGAAGTATCTCAGTCTTTATTTTGTCTTCCTGACTATAGTTTGGTTCACAGTTTTCAACACAATCAGTTTTTAACTCTATTTTAATTTTAAAATCTTTTTCAAGATCTAATAGAGTAGCTTGAGACTGTAAACACGTTCGCTTGAACTCAGAGTATTTATTAAGAAGCTCATAACATGAGTTACAGATGCCT
The DNA here is from genome assembly GCA_963669345.1 of Gortyna flavago. Classification (NCBI taxonomy): domain Eukaryota; kingdom Metazoa; phylum Arthropoda; class Insecta; order Lepidoptera; family Noctuidae; genus Gortyna; species Gortyna flavago. Next base: position 3,545,647 of record OY770126.1, read on the forward strand.
CTGGGCAACTTTTCATTTTTGGATACCTGTAATCGGATTTTTTTAAAGTGAATGTTGTTGGAAAACTTGGTGTCGCAGGTGAAATTATGACCATATTTATTTCATACCTGTACAGAGGTACAAAAACAATAAATATCGGGAGAAACATTCTCAAATATAAAATAAGAAAAAGATGTTTGTGCTGTGAGACATGCACGGCATATGCGGTAATCCGTATGTGTACTAAATGCCATTATTAGATGCTAGTGTTACTGGCAAAATTGTACAATCAATACATTAATTTTATTGAAAATCATTCAATAAATTGTAACTTTACTGTGGATTAAACGATTAAACGCAAGAAGACAACTGACAACAACAACAAATAACTGAAACTGACATTAGCACTATTTGGAATTTGACATGCGTCACTTGATGCATGTGTCAAGCTCTGTCAAGTCAGTCAAGTATATTACGTTGAGCTATGGCCACAGAACACTATTACTCCTAGCGGGCCATGGCCGAGAGTCCGCCATGATGGGCCCATGGCGCCATGCGTAGACAGAGGAAAACTACATGCTTCCAATCCACAGAACATTATAAGTCCATGTTTGTAAATCAATGGACAACAGGTTAAATAATTATTACAACAGAATGCCAATGGTGGATGACGGTAGAGCCTGACTGAAGCCACAAGCCTGACTTCCATTCTCCCACTGCCAGCAGACGGGCATTTGATGATTTCCCAGTTTATAAAAAAAAGGACTCATCTGATCACTACAGAACGACACGGTATTTACCGAGCATTGATATAATCTAAACGTTCGATCAAAAGGGTATCACTTGTTACAAGCTATTCATGGACCTCTTCACGGCAACAGCGCTGTCCGTCCACACATTTCCGGGTTCCCGTCCCTGACGGAACACGGCAGGGACAGAGAAAAATTGGTTACATACGATTTGTACGAACTTGTTCACACATCTCCGTATCAGGAGGATCCGGATCGTCAGCGTCCCGGAGCACGCACGGACGTACTGACTTATGGTGGAAGTGGAACTAGTCGCAAGCTCGAACTCACTGGTGGGCATGGCCAAAAAGCACGGTGTCTCACCTGGCATCGTGTCCGACAGATAAGATATAGTATCAATGATGAGCAGTTAGACGCTAGTTTACATGCACAACATCTAGTTCGCACGCACGAAAACGCCGTTCCGAACTAAAACGCGCGTAAAAAATACGGAAATCCCTTTGGAAAAATGAGTTTCTGTTTCCGTACAGACACAATTAATAATAAGAAAAAACGATATCATGTTTAACTTTGGATGTTCAGACGCCCGCACATCAAACTGCCCGAAACTGTAAAATTTTCCTAATCAACTTTGAACATTATGCTTTAGCGATAAAGTTGAAATTTATTATAGTAATTTGACAGATTGTAGTAGGTTGATGTGCTGGCGTCTGTACAATGTCAAACAGTGGAGTATATGAATACCCTCCCGAAAGTATGGAAAAAATATCGACTGGCACCATAATGGCGCAGGAGGCAGTCGACTACTGGGAGTCAATCTTCGTTTGTGTAATATCCCGTAAGCTTGATTCAGTGACCGTCAGGCTATTTCACTCGGACAGGTGTAGCATAATCAGCCTATAGCGTTTCGACTACTGCACTGAGTTATTTATTTATTTTACTTGGATGTCCTAATCTATTATTAATTTGCGACATAGAGGAAAAATTTTAGTATAATTTGCGACTTCCAATTGACAGCTAACCCAGCCTTGCATAAATATGTAAGCTTTTTTCACAGCCTCTTAGCGGAAGTGGAATCGTACTGTCTTCAATTGAAAATGTAGATTTTGTTGTAGTCGTTGTAACAGTCTTCTTCAACCTCAAAAGTAAAAAAAACAAAACTATTCCCGGAACAAAAAAATAAAACGCAACTTTAACAATATATAAAACTTTATTGTAAATGATTTTTAACAGAAATCTCATGATTAAAATCTCCAGCCTGGACTGTAATACTGTAATATCTACATACAATATATTATAAGGAATTACTTACATCCACCACCAATCGATAAAGTAGTTATAAAAATATTTGATTTACAATTTTATACTTAATAAGTAACCTCACCCCTTGACACCCAAACAAATAATTGCCATTATAATTTACAGTTACACAAAAAGCGTCACACTTGGCATATCTATCCAAATATTGGTGTAGAGTCTGACCAACGAAAGCTGACCAAGAAAAAAGGCGGCAATTTAAAAAAATCAAGAGCTGCTATAAACTATGAACTGCGTAAACGCAATTGATACTATTTATTATTCATTGCGAATTTATTGATTTATTGACATTGAGAATTAGGATTGACAGTCCTAAAATGTCTCCATTCAAAAAGTTTAGAAAATAATTTGTGGTCAGCTTTCGTTGTCCAAACTCTAGGTAACTTAGTAGGCAAATACATAATGTACGTTATTTAAATTCCCATGGAGTTTATTTTATAAAAGTGAATATTTGTCAAAATATGCCAAGTGTAGTGCCGGCCTAAAATACACCTTAAGTCCATTTATCTCGCATTAAAAATAATCACTTAACATTAGTTTTTTTTTTGTTTGACAGTGGCGCAGGTGAAGACTATTCTGTCAGTGACGTGTTAAGACGGCGCGGCGGCGCAGAGTGGCGGGTCGTCGAACTTTGAACTCTCTGGTAGTTAATACATGTTTCTATAATTTCTGGTACAATTTCACAAAATTTGTGAAATTTTACCAGAAATTTTAGAAATTATATTGACAAAACAAAATGGCGGCGTTAGTTCCGAATTCGGCCACGCACCACGGTGGTGCGTGGTGGTGCCACCAGCATAACCTTGTAGAGTTGTACGTGTAGAGAGCTACCAATATTGCCTGATGCACCGTATCACAGTTTCCCTTGCATGAAGGGTTTAAGATATTTGTGGAAGCTCTGGTTGACGGGCTCCGCGTTGAGCGGACTCTTGAGCGCTTCCTCCATCAGACGCTCGTACACGCGGCCGTCGTATGCGCCGAGGGCTGAATGGAGAATCTGAAATAAATATTTTATTTGGTAATTAACGGACTACTCACACTAATACAAGGTTTCATTCTATACTCCCGACTTTTAATTAGCTGCAGTAAAATGACACTTCATAATAACTCATTTCGGACTGCGTTTAGAGATATGCATGTCAAATAAGTTTCATTTGTTACACTACTCTGTACTAGAAAAACACGATTTGGTTGATGGCCGCGAAAAAACAATAAGACGCCAATTTCAGCCATTTAAGTAACACATAAGCTGTCATTTTACTGCAGCTAATTAAAAGTCCGACTATAAGATTAATATTACATAGAGGTTGAGGTAAATATTGAACTAAACTTTACTAAACCGTAGAAAAATAAATAATACATGAAATGTTATACAATTTCCTTGGCGAACGCTTTTAAAATACACACTGTGGCCTTACAACTTCGAAGTGTGTCATACATACCAAACACTTTCAGTGTGTCACAGGTACAAAAATTTCACGATATTATTAAACTATGTAGGTACCAATAACCAGTAAATACTGTCTTGTATTGACGTAAGCATTAAAATAAGGTTGGGCGGAACTTCGGAAACAACGCTTACTTTTTTGCATATTGTCACACAGAACCGAATTCGTCGATGTAAGGATTTCTGCGCCGAATCACGCGACGTAATTTACGGCAGGTTTGTCGCTATTTAAGTATTTCTTTTATAACATGGTCGACCATTTTGACCCTTATGCCTAGTAATAAGGCTGAAAATTGGTGAAACCGCAAACGTTCGTCTGCATACCTCGTCACGTAGATCGAACGCGTCGACAAGGCCGACTGCGTTCGGTCGCAGCTTCGTCAACAGCTCCTCGTACCAATATTGTAGCTTCTCAATGTCCCGCTCCGATATCGATGTAAACTGTTAAACAAACAAAATAAGAATGAGGTGGGTAAGTTGAGAACTTGGAAAAAAGCATCTGATTCATACATTTTGACTTGTTGACCGTTTTTGTATAAAACAGCAGATTTCAGAGTCCCTTATTGTTAAAGTTGTTCTTATTATAAACCAGCAGCGCCCCGCGGTTTCACCCACGTTAGTTTCGATTCCGTGGGAATGTCGGGATAAAAAGTATCCTATGTATTAATCCTGGTTATAAACTATCTGTGTACCAAATTTCATCCGAATCGGTTCAGTAGTTTTCGCGTGATTGAGTAACAAACATCCAAACATCTTTACTAACTTTCACATTTATAATATGATGATGAGCAGGACTACTTATCTAAGCTTTAATGAGCCGTGAAAGAGACGAAGCATCTTAAAACTTGCCAATAATTCCTGCACTTGTGGCAACATGTTCTTACTTGTACGTATGACGACGTCACGTGTAGTACTTACCCTGAGCAAGTCTCCTACTCGCTGCAGCGCCCAGTACACCACGTACATGTCGACTAGTTGCAGCAACACTTCACGTAGTTCTGGTGACGTGTTCTTCACTTGTCGCTCGGTTTCCTCGAAGTATGAAGTTAATATGAACACGCGGCAATGAGCCTGGGGAAAGAAACAAACATTTTAATGGCAAATTGAATCTAAGAATCTATTTGTGTTGTGGGCCATTTTAGGTTATATAACTCCATAATCTAAGTCGATCGTTTTGTATTAGCCTTGGTGGTCTAACGGTCCGTGCTGCGATCCCTGAGTCGAGCAGTGATGATGGATTTTGTTTTCAAGATTCTTAGAAGTTTTCAGGCTTCGAAGAATTTGTGCTACGCTGTCTATTTGTATCGGTTTAACATAAATGGCGAAATGGGTGCGTATTACAAAGATTGCTTATTATAATATACCTCTCTTGCCCCTTCGGGGAACTACTAGCTTCAACTTTCTGATAATAGGGTAACTTATCGAAAATATACATGATCAAATACTTATTTTAAAGATGTTACTGAAAAAGACGATTTGCGAAAAATGTCATAAAATCGGTTGACAAATGGAGAATTTACACGCAAAACGATCATCGTACTCAATAGCGCGAAGTTGCCATGGAGATCCTGTGTTGTGACGTCAGATCGCAGTAGTGCTGCCTTCCACTGACTTTAAAACTCATACACCTTCGAAATTTTTAGAGACATTTAAACATTTTTTTACTGTTGCTGATTTTTTTCTTGGGTTTTTTTTTTAATCCAGTCAAATGTGCTTGTAAATGGTTCTGACATGGAGTTAGACCGAAGTGATGTGGTGTCCTACCTCGGAAGCCTGCGTGAGCTGTACCGAGGTCATGTTCCAGGCGTCCTCGTACGCCAGGCCGCTCTTCTGACGCCGCTCGATGTTCGCCACGCACAGCGCGATCTTACTGTAATGATAGTAGTAGTATAGTAGCTGTGTTGCACGAGATGCGTAGTATTTTATCATTAGGTATAACTTCTTGGTATATAAAAACGAGAGAAAAAACAATGTCATAATAAAAAAAAACATTTTTTGTGGTTCCTTTATAGGAACTTAGGCATTTTTTTATCTGCAGGATTACATTTTAGAAGATATACCGAGGCGCCAGAAAAATTCTAATCTGCGTTCCGCTTTGGTGTAAAATGAACCGGACATTTTTAACAAGCAATAATTAATCTGCTCTTGACATACAGAGTGTAAAAAGATCAATCACGAAGCCATCATCTTCGCATTCTTTACATTAAACTTATAACTTTGTGCAAAAATAATTGCTGACAAAAACATTTATTTTTGGTGTGAAAATTCGCTGTTTGCGGTAGTGCGTTCTTTGTTCGTATGCTGTACGATCCCTGGGATCGTGGGAGTATTTAAAGTTAAGTTTAGTTATAATATTTAAAACTTGTTTTCGTAAAATGACGTTGGAATTTTGAGCTATAATATCTTTGTAACCAGAAGGTCCCTACTTATAGTCCAGTAAAAGATCATCATAACGGAAAGAACAACAGACTCTCGGCTTCGGTAAGGATGTTTTGTACTAATTAATTCACAGTTGTGTGCTTGCTTACCCAGCGGCGACGACCTGGAACCCTCTGATGATGCCTTCGATCGTGTTGTCCCAGGGCGGCGACCTGCGGCCCGCGCCCACACGCTGCAGGTAGGCCACTGTGGGCGGCAGCTGGGTGCCGCCTGACGCCTGCTGCCAGGTCTTCACTAGGTACCTGTCAAATATATAAATATTCATTGCTATAAAATTATCATGATCAAACTGAAGTTGGGTCATCATCATCATCATTTCAGCCGCAAGACGTCCATTGCTGGACATAGGCCTCTCCCAAGGACCTCCACTTCGACCGGTTCTGTCCTTCCTGCATCCAGCGGATTCCTGCGGCCTTCACAAGGTCGCGGAAACTTATAAAAATGAATGCTTTGAATTTTAATTATACAGGCTGTTGATTTTGTCTACTGTAATTGGTAAGGAGGATAACCACAATTCATAAAGAAAATAATATATTTATTTAAAAATGAAGGTGTCATTTCCCTCTATCTAAATGGAGGGAAGTAACACCTTCATTTTTGCAGATGACTAAATCAATGGCTTATAACGGCTTGCCAGCGAAACACATTTTGAACAGAAGCAGACCAAAGACACTTGAAAACACTGTAAATCGGCTTTTTACAGCGTCGTGTCTTTCACTCATACTCATGTGACATCTCTAAAGCTAGTTATGTGTCAACTCCCAGAATCCTAAGTCGAGCCACTCTGCACTTTTTGTACAGAAGTGTATAAACTTTTTGAAATGGTCGTGAATTCCAATTCGGAAAAATTACGACACCAAATTGATTGCCAGTTTGTCGGCTTCAAAACAGGCAATCGATTGTCATGGTATGAGATATGGTATGGAGGAATGAGGTAAATGTCATAATGAAAGTTTTGAGTATGAATGTCGATAGCTATAAAATAGGGGAGGACCAAAGAAACGATAGAGGGAATGTGTGAACGATGATATGGTTAGAAAAGCCCTGACATCAAGCAATGGACAACATTGTCAACTTTTTATATGCTTGAGTACGAGGCTTTTGGCTACTTTGAATGTGTATTTTTTTTTTTTTTTTTGTAATGTGCGTTTTGTTTGTGCGGAACAAAACAAGTTTTCTTTCTAAAGCGGGTGACAACTACAGTTACACGGACGAGTATAGAAGAAAAAGACATGTTGTGCTGACCCCAAATAAATTGGGATTAGGACAGGACAATGATGATGTCGGCTTTAAAACTGCATAAAAACTTTTTCTTTGATTCGTTATTATTTTTTAGGTTTATTTTTATTATATTTTTATGTTTTAGGTATTTATATACCTCACGTGGAATCGCATAGCGGCTCGATTTATGAGTCCAGGAGTATATTAACACTGGGTAGGTACTCCATTTATTTTTAATGTCATTCACAAAACTGATGTACAGCCAGCAAAAGAGATAAGTATGCAGGATCTTTGGATATAGTTGAAGTTTAGTAAGAAACCGATGGATGTTGTCGACTGAAATTTAATTTGATAAATGAGCTGTTTGTTTTCTATTAATATAATTTTATTTTATTCGAGATCATCCGTTGGTTTCTTATTAAACTTCAACTATATCCGACGATCCTGTAAACTTATCTTTTTTGTTGACTGTACAATCACAAATGCATTAAAACAGTTACAACACAATATTTCTGATTGACATCTACTAGATGTGAAGCTATGGCACGTTACCTGGCAGTTTGTAGCAACAGTACAGTATTCTCTCCCTCGTAGGTGCAGGCCGCGGTCACGTGCCCGTACGTGACGGGCAGGTTGGACGCCAGCATGTACCCGTGCCCGCCGCACGCGAGGCGACAACGTTCTACACACTCTGCTGCCTCTGCGGTCGTTACTGCCTTGAGGCAGCAGGAGAGGGCGTGCAGCTGTGGGATTGAAAACGGTTACGAGTCTCTTTAAAGTATAAATTCAGGAATGAAATTATCCGGAAAAGAACCGGAGTTACCGACATAGCTTTCAGAGTAAGCAAACTGAAGTGGCAGTGCGCTGGCCACGTCTGTCGAAGGACCGATGGCCGGTGGAGCAGACGAGTCCTGGAGTGGCGACCGCGTATCGGTAAGCGTAGTGTGGGATGCCTCCCAGCCAGATGGTCGGACGACCTAAAGTAGGTGGCTGGGGTAGACTGGATGCGGAAGGCTGAAGACAGGGTGTTGTGGCTCAGTCTGGAAGAGGCCTATGTCCAGCAGTGGACTGCGATAGGCTCAATTGATGTGGCGTTCTGTAATTTCTTCCTATTCCTATAGAAAAACAGTGTGAGTTTTAAATATAATTCACCTCTGGCAACCTCTCCATATCGCCAGCATCTAGTTCGGCTGTGACGTTGTTGTACATGTTCCAAATCCAATCGGCACTTAACTGGAAGGCGTGGGCAGTCGAGATGCCGACCATAAGTTTGTGTTGTTGGGTTAAGTAGTCTATGATTTGAGGCTCGGGTTCACTGGAAAGAAAGGTTAAAAATAATTATAATCATTATCATGCTACACCGCTTAACTGAGACGTTGCCTGAGGTAGCTGCGCGGTGCGGGAGGGGTGATAGTTGTCACAAGTTGACGAATCACTGAGCTCTCGCATCACGTCACCACACCCTTCCCGCTTCGCGCTACCTCAAGCAACGGCTCAGTTAAGCGGTCGGCCTATAGTTGTAATTCTGAGGTTGCTTTGCATAAGTTATGGCGTTACTTTATAGAAATCCAATTACAGTATAACGCTATGTGAAAATATCCGTTTGAATTGCATGTTGAACCATAACAGCCGCATCTTCAGTATGTGCATATTTATGTGGCCGGGTGGTGCTGCAAACGGCATCCAAGCTTTATCTTAGTTCGCCATATAGTTTCCAAATATGTAAACAAATATGTGTTTTTTGAAAAACCACTTTAATACTCACACATAAAGTTCAGTTTCCACTACAACTTTACATTTAATTAAATTTTAATGACTTTTCTACAGTACTAGTCATTCTGAAATCATCCCAATTTGCATATTCATAAGTCAATATTCGTTTGAATGGAAGAAACACCAATTGGAAACAAGGATTTCAATAGACTATAGTCTAGTTATTGGACAATTAAAACTAAATATTTTTACATAACATTATACTTTCGGTTGCCTTGAAGACTACCTTTGGAACGCCGGTTACAAATAGGTCAATGACTTTGTAATTGCCATTTTCAATCGTCGTTTTGCATTAACGTAGCGGCGAGCATAATCCTTTTATTTTTATAAGCTTATTATTAACTTGCTTCATTCATATGTTGTGTTTTTAACCGACGAAAAAACGGTGGAGGGTCACAAGTCGATGTGTATATTTTTTAGTAACAATTAGTCATCCATTTTACAAGTTCTACCTGGCATCTTTATACATTACTAGCTTCCGCCCGCGGCTTCGCCCGAGAGGTATGTCGATAAAAACTATCCTATGTCCTTCCCCGGGATGCAATCTATCTCTCTGCCAAATTTTATCGAAATCCGTTCAGTGGTTTAGGCGTGAAAAGGTAACATACAGACAGACAGACAGAGTTACTTTCGAATTTATAATATTAGTATGGATTGTGTCGGTTATACTTAGTTGATTGTTAAATAAAGATTACACTTTGCAAAGTGGATTGTTGCAGCCTCGGTGGCTGAATAAACCCCATTCGAGTTCGTAAATGGTTGAACTGTCCCGAAGTCATAAATCAACCACACAATATTTTGTCTTTTTGACAAAATGACAGATAGAATAGACAAAATGACAGATAGAATAGACAAAATGACAGATTTCTATAGAAATCCTAAGAAATCAGTCTACAATCTATCAAATTATCTATCCTCCCGTCGACAAAACCTGTTTCTATGGTCATGCTACGCGTGCTGGTGGCAATAAAACTGTCTTTTTCAGAGCGAATTTCACCAAACTGTTATACCTAGAATAAGTCTTATCCTGAGAATACATTTTGAATTTTTGGCAGTATTTCCATACTAGAACCGTCAGACGTCAATTTTATTTCACGGACAAAATATATCTGACTTTGGTAAAATCCTCCCTAAATCCTTACAGATTAAAAAAAACACAAATAAAAGACTTACTCTGGCTTGGGCTGCGACTGCCTCCTGACGGCAGAGTACCTCGTTGCTATGGTAACGGCCTTTGCAATGTAATTGCACATGTCCTTCACAAGCACGACGCGGACGAACATCATCGTAGCGTAGGTCAGTTTAGAGCTCGGGGATTTTACGTAAGTGCCGTCCTGGAAAGAGACAAGAAAAGCGGTTATTGTAGGAAGATCCAGCACTAAGTACAGAGGCCAGCACATCAAGCTACCCCAATCTGTCAAATTTCTTTGATAGATTTTCAACTTTACTGCAAAGGAATAAGGTTCATATTCAATTGGGAAAATTTTACAGATTGGGGTAGGATGTGCTGGCCTCTGTACATACGGTGACACCTTAAGCTGTAAATTTCCAGTTTTAGCTGACCTCGCATAAGTTTGTGGTACAATCAGACGTCAGGTAATACTGGTTTTGTATATAGCTTGATGTATAGCCGTGCGTACGAATTTTCATAATTTATCTAAAAATTTTCGAAATCATACTATTGTTTAAATTAAATAATTGCTTGATTAAAAGCTAAAAACTTGCTTTAAAATGTATTCTTTCATTCATTACTTTTTAACATTAAGTGTAAAAAATCTACCTCATTTACAAATAATGTCCAATAGATGCTCAAGAACCCGAATTAAACGTACTAAGTGTATTTAATTTGTTTTTAATGTATGCCTGTTTCGCACGCATTTATAATGAATTTTATCTATGTGGTACAAAGTACAAAACATATTTTTTCGTTATTTATGTACCTTTGTTCTATTCAAACTTATACTCACTTCCAAAACCTGACAATTCTTCATCAGCATATGTTCCCTCGGTATCCTCACGTGTTCGAAGCCAAGGAAGCCATTGTTGGTGCCGTTCATGCCAAGCTTGGCGCCAATCTCGCCAACCTTGATGCCAGCGAGGGGCATGTGAGTCTCTTCATCTCGCAGTTGGACTATGAACGGGTGGATGCCGTGGCATTGGCCGTTGGAGTACAGCTGGGCCATTACTATGCAGTAGTTGGCTGTGTGGGCCACTGGGGACAAAGATTTGTTTCAGATTTTTGTACATTTTACGTTATTGGTTGTAATGTGATTGGGTGTGTGTTTGGGTGTGTTGGGTTGTGGGTGTGTTGTGGTTGTGATTTGCCAGTATTTTACATTACCGATTTATCTGAACTTTTTCCCTTTTTTTTAAAATAACTGTCAAAATATAGGGTTAGTCTTCAAAGAGCAGCCAAATTTAAGGGTGTGGTGCAGACCATAAAACTGAACAACTTTCTCCAAGGGACCAACATCGTAATCGCAAATAAAAATTCAGCTGTCCCATACGTTTAGGTCGAGTAGGTATTGAATTTTTCTATGAGACAGTTGATAAATTTTTCGCGATGACGATGTTGGTCCCATGGAGAAAATTATTCAGTTTGATGGTCTGTACCACATCCTTAAATTTGCCTGGTCTTTGAAAATAAACCCTGTATAGGTGTACTACAGGTACAACTCTGTCTAACACTTCAGAGATTACATACAGGCGTGATGTTATGTTATCTCAACTTTCTATACTTATATTCTGAACTATTCTACCTCTAGGGCTTGATAAGGTCTATATAGTATGATTAGCAGATTTACATACGGTTCGTTAGCGAATCTATACGAGATTCAGACTTGCCAGTCATTTCTCTTCGTTTTCAATGCTAGTGTCGTCTTCGGATTTGTAATTCGAACGTTATTCCCGAAAATGGTCATGTTCGTATCTATGAAGCGCCCGAGTTTAAAATGTTAGTATCTATATAATTAAAAATCTTTATGAAAGATCATCATTTGTGAACGGCACGACAGATTAGGATGTTTTTTTTTTGTTTGATTATATCAGGATACCTACCATGAGCTCTTAACGCGATCCACTTTAGGACCTAAACTGAACTGTTCTACTAATTCGTACCATGAAGTCAGTTTAACGGTTCAATTTAGGCCGTGCCATCTGGATACCTACCACGAGCTCTTAAAGCTCATTCACTTTCAACGATCCAAATGCCGCTGAGCGTATTGGACGTCATGGTACGACTGTGAGCGATGCAGTTTAAGAACCTAAACTGAAATGTCTTGCTTTTGAATCGTTTTTAAATAGATCATGGTAGGCCTCCTGGACAAGGTTTGTATGGAAAAATATTTTTGGATAATACACTTAGACGGAAAGGGGATTGAAGATTTTTGTATGGAGCCAGGCATACCTCCTTGGCGTACATCTTTGTACTTAGATGTTTGAAATAATCACTCTGAAAGTTTAAAATAATGAAAGATCCATCCATGTAAGAAAGTTCAAAAAATATGAACGTCACGTGATCCACTTTGAACAGTAATATCTCGGAAACGTGACACTTTACGGGATTTGATCTTTTTATGTTTTCAGTTTTTATTAATGTCAGCTATCGATATAAATAGGTTTCATAATGGCCACCATTTTGAGAAATTATCAAAATGGCGGACAGGTAAGTATGCAGCGGATCTTAAAAACCCTTTAGATGGTATTTTTTTATAAAATCTCAATAAAAAGACATCAAATTCACCCGGGCGACGCTGCGCCGGCCGAGCACGAACAACTATCTAATCGTCATAGAAAAGATTATTTTTGTCTAATTAGAACCTTCGAAAATTCCGCAACAATAAATCCATGAAAACAGTTGTTTCCCCCGGTAACACAATCAAATCGAACTTTATCAATATAACGTTATTATCACATTCCAAAACGAGTACATCTTTAAACATAATAATACGATAAGTATATTATAATGAAAGATAAACACGACTTGTCTTCGAAAAACAGTGATTTAGTTGATATTTGGCATTATTCATGTACATTGATCGACCTTAGACCCATAGATAACATATTAATGTATGCGTATGTTGACAATGTAAATGTTACCTTTTCACGCCTAAACCACTGAACCAATCACCCTTTTGCATATAGGTACGTTGGCAGGTGTACAGCCGTGTACATAAACCTTTTGTTCCTTTTATAACCTTTCATTACGAAAAAAAGTGCTGTTCCCGAGGAAAACAACAATAACGTTATTACGATAATAGACGAATTCGCGGGCAACAGCTAGTACTACATACAAGCTTAATATACAGGGTAAAATTAAATTTGCTAGCGCAACTCTGCAGACGTGATGGGTATCGATATCTAAACACGATATTTTTTTTTTTTTTTAAGTCAATACTTCTGTTAGTGTTGTTACTTGAAGTATGAGCTCAGAAAATGTGTTTTATCGTTTTTCGATAGTTTTAAGTTTACAGAAAAAACTTATTTTTTAATCTGGTGTTTCAACATTAACAGCAGCCGATGAAACAAAAAAAAAAATGTCATGTTTGGATAACACGGCTGTGGAGTTTCGCTAGCTAATTAAATTTCACCCGGTATACATAAATGATGTATGAAGGAAGATTATATATTCATGTATACAAGCAGATGGATGGCATGTCCAGTTTTAATTAAATTCAATCCAACAGGCTCGCCCCTCATTATATGGGACATACACATAATTGGTGGAAAGGGGTGTGCACACTGTGTACCCCCACTTCTGCCTAAACCTTAAGGCAGTACATACAGGCATAATATTATTATGTTTGTCATAAATATTTTCGTTGATTTGCTGTCAGCTTAAAATATTACGCAAAAATGTAATATTACTAGCTTCTGCCCGCGACTACGTTCGCGTGGAAATCGTAAGACAATACCATTTTATATAAAAAAAAAACAATGTTACTCACTGATAATGTAGCTTTCTATAGGTAAAAGAATTTTTTAAATCGGTTAATTATTTTTTGAGTTTATTCATTACAAACAAACATACAAAAATCAAATCTTTTCACTTTATAATATTATATAATATAATTACGAATTTGTTGACTGGGGAAAGTCAGATTATGACATATTAGTTAATCTAAAATACTTACATCCTCCGGGCCACCATTTGTATGCGGTGAGCGTCGGACTGTGCAGTACGAACTCCTTGGTCTTAGGGTCGTAGGTAGCCGTCGTCTCCAGACCACGGATGAACGTACCGTGACCGAGCTCAGTCTAAAACATAAAAAAAGTTAAAAACTAAAACCCATCTATGACAAAAACGGTATAAAAAAGACATCACATGATCACAAATAGACAAAGTAAAAACAACACCGGTTTTCGTCTAACCGGAACAGATGAACATACACATAGGTACTCCGTTAGCATTGCCATAGTCGGGTAAAAACATACAACTAGCAAGTTGCAGTTGTTGTATATGTATTAATTGCACTGTACACAGTGTGATTTCTCACACTCATTTGTTTACATGATGAGTGTAACATATGATGTAATCAATCGCCTGGCGATTTTCGCGGAGACTCGCAGGTCGAGAAACTTTTCTCGTGTAAACGTCGCTTCATACAGGATGAGTTTTAGAGATAGGCTGCAAAAGGCTCGCCCCTACTACATGGAACTTAAATATAACTGGGGATTAAAGGCGTGATTTTGTGAGTTTTTGGGATTCAACTTTTTAGCGTTATCCGAAAGAACAAAGTGGATAATAAACCTTTTGACAGCTTGTGTTGCATTTTCCGTGCACCTACCGCTCGTGTCGCATTTCTGCGACAGAGAACGTGCATGATTTCGTTCTATTTTCGTCCTATTAACTGCGTGGTACAACTAAAACTATTATTAAATAGAGATAAAAACTTTTTGACTATTTTTAATCAATACAACGATTGCTCCTCCTTATTTATTGAAGGTATTATTTTATCGATTTGTAGCCACGCGCTAGGGGCACGGCAATTGATATTCAGCCAAGCGCTTTAAAGGAAAACATTTTTGGTGTTTTCAAAAACGTTCTTAGAAATCTGGAATCGAACAAATTCATGTTTCAAAAAACATCATCTTAATAATAGTTAGGGATCCGCTGGATACGAGAAGCACAGAACCGGTCTATGTGGCAACGCTTGGCCAGCAGCAGCAGTCCAGCGGTGAATCTCTTTCGGCTGATGAAATAAAACTTTGGTTGAACGAGTACCCACCTGAGCATAAGTGCCAATGATGTCAAGGTTGAACGCCCTGCCGATCCAGTAGGCTTGCTGCTCCACTGAGGCCTGACCCATCAGCGTGGGTATAAACATGACGTAGTGAAGAGTTAGAGGAGATCCATCCTGAAGGATAGCAGCTCCGAGGGCTCCGCCCAAGATTGCCCTGTAGATACATCATTGCTATTAGATTAGTAGGTGGAAGAAAAATAGTCCGACGCATGAAAAAAATATGCTTCATATAAAAGTCTTACTCTGGACGCGTAAAAAATGGCCCCATAAGTACATAGTAAGTATAATCCGCTCGCGATGAGAATGGGATGGAACCTTGTCAAAGTAAATCGAAAATGACAGTTCTCAAGTAAAATAATTACACAATAATATACAGGGAGATTTTTTTAATCACCATCCAAATTTTTACAATGTGTTCTACCCATGATTATGAAAAACTTTCACTATGGGACCAACACTGAAATCTCGAAAAAAAAAAAAAAATCTGCTGTTTCATACAAAAGTTCAATACCTACTTGACCAAAATGTATGAAACAGCAGATTTTCCCATCCCATAGTGAAAGTTGTTCGTATCCATGGGTAGAACAGCCTGTAAAAAATTGGATGGTGATAAAAATTATCTTCCTGTACAAATCTCGCATTTAAAATAATACCTGAAGCTCTCCATGCCATTGTTCTCTTCCTCCTGCAGCCGGCGAATCAGCTTGAACAGCAGGCATGCTTTTTTCACAGCCAACTCGTACTTCTCCTTATGACCGAGGTACTCTGAAGGTACTTCCTCGATGTGGATACCTTCGTTGAGAACTGTTGTCTCTGTAAAGGAAGAAAAATATTTGTATGATAAACATAAATAATGACGAAAAGTTCGTCAGTGGAGTCTTGATTTCGTAACACATGCACACTAATAATCACAATATGAATCATTTTGATGGATATAGCTAATCCATTGTGTCATAAGTTCGAAAAAAAAAAATGTTCAACAAAGTAAATAACACAATTAATGTTGTTGAACTGTCAATATTAAAGCTATTCTTATTGTTAGTGAACAACGGAATTACGCCGCTAATTGGAATACGATGAATTAATGATACGGCGGACTGCCTTCTGCAATTCGGTGTGAAAACCATTCAATATTTGGAACACCTATTTATCCATTTATTAGGTTTACAAATTGTTATGTAAGTTATAACTAATTGCAATATGTATGTCGTCGCAATAGACGCTATAATAATTTACATACAATTGTACATTTTTGAAGTTTAACGTCATTGGATTACATGACAGAAAATCAATGTTTCTAAGGTTTCTACTAGTTTTATCAGTGTATGAATGTAAGTAGATGGCACTCATTTAACAAGTTGTTAGTTAGTATGTATGGGTTAAATCTTGCATTCCTCTTATCCTACGGAGTTTAAATTTTACATGCTGATTCTGTTTCGAAGGCCATTCATTTTTCCTAACTATGACAATGAACTTCTAAACGGTCAACAGCACAGACACTGTATTTTGTGTACACATTCATACACCATTGAAGAGGGGCCCGTGGCTAAATAGTAACAGCCGCGCAGGTCGATCGATCTGGTTAAGCTACGCTTGCCGCGGTTGGTCTGTGGATGGCCATGTTTACATACCGAGACCCCTCCGTGCCTCGAAAAGCACGTTAAGCCGTTGGTCCTGGCTGTCATTCGCGGAACATTGGTAGTCGTTACGGGTAGTCAGAAGCCCGAATGTCTGACAACCAGTCTTTCCAAGGGGTATCGTATTACCCAGTAACTGCTGACCTCCACCGGCAGTCGCTCCATGTAAAATACTGGTATTCAGCTGCATCCGGTTAGACTAGAAGCTCATCCCAACATAGTTGGGAAAGAGCTAGGCAGATGATTCATACACCATTGACCTGTCTGTTGACCCAGGATTGGGTCCACACGAGAGATCTCTTAAGCGATCATAAGCACAGGCACGAAATTGCATATACGCATTCAATTTTATTATGGTAGCCCGTTCTAAAGTATGGCATGACTTGGAAAGTGCAACTCGGTTGGCTTCACACATGATTTGTGTAAAGGAGTATTTGGGTTCGTTGGACTTGTCTTTACAAGTAACCTTCACCTTTCAAGGTGATAGAAGAGATATTTAAACAATTCTTATGCAAAAATATACAAAATATAATTTCGACAACAGAGGCAACTGCAGTCGACAACGTGTTGCTCGTGTCGTGTCGTCGACGGCTGCCATCGACGCATGTCGGCGGATGCAGTTCTTTCTGTCGTCGACGCGTGTTGGTCCGCCTCCGGCCTCAGGCCCCGGCACGTCGCCGCGTCGGGGCCTTAAATCTCGGGAAATACTTTTTAATCAAATCCCAAACAAGGCCAAAATTTGACCAGAAAGTAAAAGGCAATTTGTAGTAACTTTTATCATTCGTAGGGGTTCGTAGGAGGAATTCGTAGGGGTCCCTACAAATGATAAAAGTAAACGTCGGGTGCGATTTTTTTTTGCATTCTTTATTCTCTTTTATCTCAGACTTTTTTGCATAAGTCGACAAAAGTGATGTGAGATCCTATCCGGGGTGCACAAAGTTTCGAGCTCGCTATACTCGCTCTAGCATCCTATATTTTGCTTTAACTGTTTGGTACAATAAATGTTCAAATAAAACCGCTCTAGCATCTTATATTATGCTTTAACTTTTTGGTATAATAAATGTTCAAATAAAACCTTTTTGAGGCAGCGTGATAAATTTACGGGCTCGCTTCGCTCGCTCTTAAATCCTACATTGTCCTATTTCTCAAACTTTTCTGCATACATGTGGGTGGGTTTAATTTAGTTTTTGAATTAAATATAACTGTAAGTATTCATTTTGATCTCGCGCCTACTAGATGTTAATGACTATGTCGCAGCCAACTGGTTAAATTAGCTTAGTTAACTGCCTGGCCTTTAGAAGTAGTGCTCGCCTCGCTTCGCTCTCTCGGCTCGCACGCGGTTGATCATAGTTCTAACCTACCCTAACCCATTTGGTCGGGGTGCCCTGGCTTAGTTACTGCGACAAATTCGGCTCGCGCGTGATTGGTTACAGACTTCTAACCTAACCTGTAATTTAATATCATTCAGGCCGTTAGTTGAACGGCCGCCGTTTTGTTAAAAGGCTAGGCGGTTAACTGAACGGCTAATTTAACCAGTTGCAATAGCTGCGACAACTACATGGGCTAGAGCCGACGCTAGTGGCTTACATAATTTTGTTTTTTATAATTATAAGTACCTACTAGTACTTATTCCAGTTGTTCCTACCTACTTAACTAATAATGCTTCTAATAGAAGTTGACCCACGGGTCACGTCTATTGTGTTCGCCAATTCGTGCTTACACCGAAAGTCGCTATAACTTAAGTTTTTCTAACATGTTTATGAATAGATAAGTTACTTAAATCTGTATGTTATTAATACTCGCATTGAGGTCGACCTCTGGTCCCTGGCGTCATTGACAGTGCGAATTCAAAACTCGTATTTTATCGGTCATAGACTTATGTTTGTTTCGCCTTGTGTTGATAACAAAGAGCTCTAAAAGTTTGAAGGGGGTGACTTAACTAAATCTACAGCGTCTGGTAAGAATTCGATAGACAAGGTCTTATTAAATTAACTGGAGAAACTACGACGTGATTGTATCGATATCTAATGGTGTTAATTTCATTAGATATTAATATACCGTATACGTCTGTGAATGTTCGTTAGTTAATTTAATTTAACCTATAATATATTATACTTTCTGAGGCCTTTTCTTCCTGTATTCTGAAATTGCCAAGCCGTTTGCGCGTGATCAATACTTGTGCCTTCTCTGTATGATAAGTGGCGTTTGCCCTGCTGTGGGACAATAATAGGTTGGTATTATTATTACTTTACTCAAATGTAGCCCAGGGTTGCCTGTGTGAAAAATTCCATGAATACACCGAAAGATAATTAGGTATTTAAATTGATCAAAATACATGATTGTGCTTGTGCCTCAAGAACAATACAAACCAAAGTGTGAAATAATATAGTCAATAAAATATATAAGTATCTATTCATGCAAAAAATAATAAAATGTTTGCACTAAGCTGCATTATCATTACTACCGGCCTGAAACACAAGTTTGAATAAACCTAGTTCGAGCAGAAGGCCAATTCTCGTAATTTAAAACGTTCAAAATCTAGTCGCAATCTCTTCTCAGCGACAAACAAATGTCAAAAACTTGTCAAAATGTACTGAAATTTGAGGTATTTTTGACAGATTGAGACTGAGATCAGACTGTGAACGTTCTTAAAATTACCAGAATTGCCCCTCTGGTCGCTACCTTACTTTTTATTTCCGAACATAATGATGGTTCGGAATTAGAATGTAATTAACTTGCACATGTCTATCTTACTAATACCTATTATAAGCGCGAAAGTTTGTGAGGATGGATGGATATTTAATACTCTTTCACGCAAAAACGCTTGAACGGATGTGGATGAAATTTGGCACACATATAGTTTATAACCTGGATTAACACATAAGATACTTTTCATCCCGTAGTACGTTCCCGTAGGATAATTTTCGACCTTCACTCGGCCGAAGCCGCTGGCAAAAGCTATTATATAGTACACATATAATATTATAGTTTTCATTCACCTTTTTTCATCCTTAACCACTTCCTAGTTGAGAAGCTGGGACGAATAAACTAAAAAAAAAAAATATAAACAGACTTCCAAAAAAACCGGTCAAGTGCGAGTTGAACTCGCTTGGAGAGGGTTCCGTACGATGAATATTTTATCTACCATGTTTTTTAAAGAACGTGACACCGACATTCCAACTGAAAATGTAAGTTTGTACGCACAATATTGAGAGATTTACTATGTTGTTTCAAGATCATAGACTTCTAATTAATTTTCCTGTAATCTATAGATATAGAACTATTTTCTGCATTTTTTGCAAAATTTTAGGCTCTGTAGTATCGGAGATAAGGGGAGGGGAATGGTAAATTTCCGTCTATTGTCTTAAATAACTTTAATACAATTTACTTTAAAATTATGAAAAAAAAAAAATCCTCACGGTAAGCCCTTTCATTTGATATGTCACACGGTACAGATTGCGAAACTTTTTTTTTAAATTGTCTGTTTACTCCTCAAAAATGACTCCCATTTTCAAAACTCATTTATTTACGTTACACGTCTGTGTTTGGGTCACAGAGATTCATATGTGTACTAAATTTCAACTTAATCGGTCCATAAGATTCGGAGCAAATTGGCTGTGACAGACGGACAGACAGACAGACACACGAGTGATCCTATAAGGGTTCCGTTTTTTCCTTTTGAGGTACGGAACCCTAAAAACCACTACAAAGTGAAATATAACTTTAATTTCACTTCCAAGTGTTTTTTGGAAGTCGGTTTTTTTCTGTTAAAAAGTTTTTATTTCTCGCTTTTTAGTGGGTATGTTTATAATGTATTAATTTTATTAGGTACATGTAAATATATTGTAAGTTGTAGTTACGTAGTTGCCATTTGCCATAGAGTTGTGTGAACCAAGAGGTCATTGATATCACCTGAACAACAGGACAAGCTACTTCAAAATATAAGAGATATTCATAGCATAATCAGCCTATAATTTTCCCACTGCTGGGACACGGGCCTCCTCTCGGCGAGAGGGAGCGGGCCATCATCCACCATGCACGATTGGTAATGTCACATGTCTTCGAATTTTTAGTTTTAGAACATGCCGATTTCCTCACGATGTTTTCCTTCACCGTTTTGAGAGCAGTGGTGATGAACTCATTTACACAAAGTAAAGCACCTGCCAGGGTTCGAATCTACGACCTACATCTTGAAAGTCACGGCCGTTACCACTGCGCCACCACTTCTTCAACATAATTTAAATTTGTAGAAACTATAAATACTCTGAATATTTAAGATTATTACTATTAGGTTTCTCTCAAATAGTATATCTAAAATTATCAATAATTAATTATTGATATTTTCAATGATAATCGGATCAAAATTTTAATTAATCTACCTAATCAAGTTTTGTTTGAGTTTTGAGACCAGTGGTGGCCCAGTGGTAACGGCCGCGACTTACGAGTTGTAGGTCGTAGGTTTGAACCCAGACAGGTGCTTTACTTTGTGTAAATTATTTCATCACCATTGCTCTCCAAACGGTGAAGGAAAACATCGTGAGGAAACCGGCATGTCCTAGAACCGAAAAATTCGAAGACAAGACACGTGACATCTACCAACCCGCACTGGGCCCGCGTGGTGGATTACGGCCCACTCCCTCTCACAGAGAGGAGGCCTGTGTCTCAGCAGTAGGAACATTATAGGCTGAGAATGTATGTATGTAAATTTTGTTTCATTTATAATCTTTCTGTCACATACCCTATAATAATTAAGTACTAATTCTGTAGTAGATGAAAGAATGAAAAACAAATAAATTACGTTTATTTCCGGCAAACATGACGCATCAAATGAAAAAACATAAACAAAATAACAATTTGAGAGAAAACATGCGTCACATCTACGCAAAACGGCCATCGACAGATGCACCAAGACAGGATACCTAGCCAGATAGAATTGCTTGCTTAGACTAAATCTATACAAATAAATAAAATTGAAGCATCTGTTTGCAATGTCAAAATAATAGCTTTATATATAATGTACTTATAACAAACCAAAAAGGGGCCCGAGCAAAAAAAAATCCAACCTGCAGGTGAACAAAGTCAAGGGCATGGCAAGTAATTAAATAAGGTGGGCATGATTACCTACTTCAGTTTCACTATACCAGATAAGTTAGCTAAGGCTTATTAATGAAAATCAGGGCATTAGTTATGTCTGTGTTGATTGGTATACATTTACACGACTAGCTGCGCCCTGCGGTTTTAACCCTATAAGTCACAATGCCATGGGAATATCAGAATAAAGTACCCTATGTCTTAATCCAGGTCATGGTCTACCTAAATCCGTTCAGCCGTTTGAGTTTGAAACCATAACAAGCAAACATACAAAAAAACAAATCTTTATTCTTTTATAATATTAGTTTAGATAAGGCCTAATATCTGATTTTACACTATGAGCATTTGAAACTTTAGATAATGCTACAAATCTGAATGCTACCATCTATCTTTTTTTTATGTTAATTAACTTAGAAGTTTGATTTTTTCAAGGGACTGTAGACTTGAGTATATAGATTTAATTTCAACTCGATACCTCCACGCATTCCCGAGATAAAGGCTCTTGACAGACAGACAGACAAATAAGGGTTCCGTTTTTCCTTTCGAGGTACGGAATCCTAAAAATTACTAATTTTGGACTTATACAAGAGACAGACAAGCAAGCAAGCAAGCAAGCTCGCATTCAGTTTGAATCTAATAAGAAATATTGAAATCTGTTGAAGAGGAGAGTTCATTAGCAAGCAGGCAGTACCTACTATTGTAAAATTCCACAGTAACTTCAAAACCACATAAAAATACGAATTAACTTATACAAATGATGTTAAAACATTATTGTTTATGTAAAGGAACACAGTATGTTTAGATAACAAAGGTTGCAACCGCATATATTGAACTTTGGACCTGCAGTATCATTGTCACAATAACAATGATACAAATGGAAGGTATTGGCTTTAAAAGTTATTACTTAGGACTGAAGACTTGGGTAAAACCCAAGTCTTTTAATCGTGGAATAAAATTAACATCTGACATTTCAAGTATGAAAAAACTGTCAAAAATTTTAAATTTTTTCTTAGGATGCAACTTAGTATAAATTCGGACTTTTAATTAGCTGCAGTAAAATGACAGCTTATGTGTTACATAAATTACTGAAATTGTCGTCTTTTTGTTTTTTTGCGGCTATCAACCAAATCTTGTTTTACTATTACAGAATAGTGTAACAAACAAAACTTGTTTGACATGCATATCTCTAAACGCAGTCCGAAATGAGTTATTAAGAAGTTTAATTTTACTGCAGCTAATTAAAAGTCAGAGTCTAAGCATAAAAGTTTGGTGAAATTCGCCCTTATAAGTTTAAAAGAGGGAGAAACCATACATGGATATTTAAAGTTATATAAAATTAAGTTCATAAGAACATCTAAAGCTTTATAAAATCTAGGTCTAAATTATGTTGAAATACTTAGCCAGGGTCATTGACAAGCCACATCATTTTCGTAAATTAATTATTACATGATACATGTTTCACTTGTACCAAGTTTCATAAGTGATGTAGAGCTCTTATTGCTAAATTACACAATCACTGACAAAGAAAATGTTAGCACACTAAGAAATGTGTATATGTCGCAGCCAACTGGTTAAATTAGCCGTTCAGTTAACTGCCTGGCCTTTAGAAGTAGTGCTCACCTCGCTTCCTCCCTCGGCCGGCACCCGGTTGATCACAGTTCTAACCTAACCTAACCCACTTGGTCGGGGTGCAATACCTTAATTACTGCGACCAATTCGGCTCGCGCGTGATTGGTTACAGACTTACAACCTAAACTGTAATTGAATATCATTCAGGCCGTTAGTTAAACAGCCGCCGTTTAGTTGAAAGGCTAGGCGGTTAACTGAACGGCTAATTTAACCAGTTGGCTGCGACATATACATTTTATAAGATTTTCCTGTGAGCCTCAACTAGGTTGAGATTCTAAGGTATAATGTCCAAAGTCTAAGTTAATGCAAAAGGCTGTTGCTTAGCATAAAAAAAATGCCCATACGTAATATTTACCAGTCAGTAAACAGATACCTGCTAATAGTGATTAAAAAAATCAAAGTCTAATTACCTCGTCTCTTCCTCTCCTCTGTCATCTGAGGGCCTCCATCCAACAGATTTGTAAGTTCTGTTATATTGAAAGAGCATTTCTCCCTTTCTCTTTGTAAATCCGGGTTAATATTCGCGGATTTGTTCATTTTGTGTCGTTAGTTAACGCACAGAAAATAAGCACGACGTCCCCGACTAACGGTGCACAGACAACTGACGATTTGACGAATTACGAAAGACGAAACGGCGATGGAATTATGGCCGCTTTCCGAATTGGCCAATATCGCTCACAGCACTCAAATCGTCTCACATGCGTTCCATAATGGATATCACGATTATGACAGCTGAGAGCTGTCAACAATTCGGAACACTCGTTAGCGCGCTCACAGTGCTTACTCGGTGTCAAAAAGATATTACAGCAGTATTTCTTCATAAAAACACCACACGTTTCTTCCTTTTCTTTGTTTATGTGGCGACTGTCAGCCAGAAGCACAATTTCGAAAATGCCACGTTATTAAAAAGATATGGTGCAACTCAAAACAAAACACACACTGACACATCCTCATCCTCACACACACACACACTGTCATTTTTGACAGCGCTCACGGTGATATTTGTACGAGGCATGGTCGGCGTTATCGCAAGATGGCGCATGCCATGACGTCATCTATGACGATTCACGGGACATCGTTATCGCGCTCACGCCAATTCGGTACGGGTTTTAGCACGCTCAAATCGATTACATCGATTATGTCCTCAATTCGGAACGCGCCCTATGAATTCGAGATCCACTACGCCTTGTCTTGCCGCGGTCAACGTAATCGCTAGGCGTGACGCAAAATAAGCCTAGTTGAGCTATGTATTGCTCAACAAATACCTCAAATTAAGGGAAACTGGTTTAGATTTAACGTTACGGGTATTATTTGAATTTTATCTTAGCGTAAAATGTTATAATTTCAGGTTTTTTGTTTTCATGTAGGTCTTTGTTGTAATATGTCTATGCAGTAAACATAGATAAATCCGTCAGGAAACCCAAGTACAAAAAATTCTGTAATTGATTATGAAAAACTTATTCATTATTCAGCAAATTACGCTGATTGCTAATACTTTCACTTCGCATTTTTTGAATAGTGGTGTTGTTGTGTTTGTGAGTGTTGTCAACTTGTCAACTTGACTTTGTCAGTTGTGTTGGAACGCATTCCGAATTGGCTATAATTGTTCAAAGCACTGAACTCGTCTCACATGCGTTCCGTATTCGATATTACCAAGGGTACTTCTGATATTACGATTATGACAGACAACTGAGAGCTATCAACAATTCGGAACGGTTGGACATCGCTCACGTCATCATTAATTTATATGTCAATGCGCTCACGCTAATTCGGTACGGGTTTCTGGACCACATCTTTTTCTCTTGTTCTTTAAATTCCCAATCTTTGACTTGTATCATAAACTTTCCAAAATTAAAATCCCTCTACCTACTAACTTTCATGTCCTCTTGAATAATTTCTGTAGTTTGGTCTGTAATAATAATAATAACTTTGTAAATATATAATTATCTAGATTTGTGGCGTTTTAAATGTATATCTTCGTCCTTTTAGCTACTAACATTTATAACTAGTACGGAGTGCAAAGTTCGACGGCTCACCTCACTGTACTTCCGCCACCACATGACGTTAGCAGAATAGTCGACATCGGCTCAGTCACAGATTACTTACTAACAGTTAAATCACTCCATATATGTACTATCTACCGACCGCCGATCTGCACGCTGCACTTTTCTCAATGGGTTACCCACTAGGAGTAATAGTATTCCTATAAGATTTTTATGTTTACATATTTTTATTTCAGAATTATTTTGAACAACGTGCTGAAACATTAAAAAGCATTTTATTTTATATTTTTTTAGCATTGCCACGTTGAATGGCAATGCTAACTCTTTGGCTAAAGAACGACCCATATAGTGTATTACAAATACCTACTGACATCTTTATCGAAAGAGGCAGCCCTGGCAACTCACAATAAACATGCGGCGCGCAGCTACAAAACAAAACTCACTTTACCTACGCTTGTAAGGTTAGGTACAGAGGCCAGCACATCAACCTACCCCAATCTGTCAAATTTTCCCAATTGAATATAAACCTTATTCCTTTGTAGTAAAGTTGAAATTCTATCAAAGAAAGTTGACAGATTGGGGTAGGTTGATGTGCTGGCCTCTGTACATTTTCGTTCGCAGCGTCTAGCGACTCAAAGGTCGCTGAGTGGTACACCACTCGGCGACCTCCCAGTCGCTAGACGAAAATATATAGAAATATTTACAATACTGCTATAATAGCCTACAGGCTATTATAGCAGTAGGTATTGAAAATTTTGTATGGAGTAATTCGTTTATGTGGCTCAGTTGCCAAAAAAAGCACGCTCAAATCGATTACATTCCCAACTCGGAACGCACCCTTGATTTAATTTTTGTTGATCAAACGCAAATTATAATACTCATTGCAAGAGCAAGGTGTAAATGTCAAGTGTATGCACAGACAATGACTAAATAAACCTCAATGCAGCACAGATTACTAATATGTGGAAAGCAATTTCGTCGTAGATAGAGTAGGTATGTATTTGGGCTAATCCGTGAAAAATTTACCGTATGCAAAAAGTACTGTCACAAAAACATACAAAAAATTTACAAGACCGTCATAATCTCTATTGAATGCATTTTTATTTTATTTACAGTATAGTTCATTAGCTTTAAAAATAAATATTTATCAGAGTCAATTGTTGCTAATTTAATTGATTAAAAAATAAAAATAAGGAACAAAAGAGGTAATTTTAGCGTGTCACACCTCCTGTCGCCAACTTTAACTAACCGAAGTTCATGGTATATTAAGACACACTGCAGCGGTTTTTGTGAGCTTTTAAAGAATACTATTCTATTTTATTATAACTTAAATGTTTTAAACAAATCCGGTTGTATTACAATAAAATTCTTGAAATAAATGATAATCAAATTAGCACCAAGGTGGACGTTCCCCTTTAGTCACTACTGTTTTATTTGCTTTCAATAGTACAAAACTACTAAAAGAAGTTATTTTATTTACATGGTAACATTATTATGGTAGATCAGCCATTTCTTTTTACCCATCGGGCAGTCGTGGCTCAGTGATCGGTGACGAAAGGCGTCGCAACTCACGTCGCAATTAAGAGGTCCACTATAGTCACAGATATATCGTAATACCGGTAAGTTCTTAGAACATTCTTTCATTTGCGAATTATACTACATGTATCTGAGCATGTAATGAAATAGTGATTCCTTCAAAAAGAACAAAAAATATTGAGTGTTGTCGTCATATTGTCAGTAAAGCGGGGTTCGTCACGTCAGTTTAGTGTCGTGACATATTAGTGGAACAATTTTTGTGACGAAATGGACACATAAGGCTAAGTTTACGTGGTGTATTTTTTACCGACTGCAACTAAAATGGAGTTACGTGTTTTTGTTAAATGATTTGTTTATAATTATAATAGGTCTATCGTTAACGTTAACTTTCGTTTTATTTACGAAGCAGTCTGGCTTACATTATTGTAAGTATAACTATAATAATCACAAACATTTAATTTAGTAAACAATGGTCAATACACACGATTAAACTAAATTAGCTAGCGAAATTCCACAGACGTAATGAGTATCGATATCTAACTAGATATATTGTTAAAAAGTGACTACCTACTAAAAAGAACTAAAGATGGAAACAAGTTAATGTAGTATTAGAGATAATAGAAAATATCGAGGACTGAACATGAATCTTGAAGCCTCCGGCTGCATTTTATTATTTAAGTATACTTGACTGGATGCATTTTGCTAAGTCCACTACATTTTGTATGACCTTTGTTCTACATCATCTTGTTTCCATTTCTTTTGTTAACTTTTTACGCACTCAGGATTTTCGTTTTTTTTTTTTATTTATTTATTTGTACAGGCTTCATAATTGTTTAAGAATTATATTTCCCTTTCAGATTAACTACGCGTACCTATTAATAATTCATTAACAATGGGAATATTGGTGGATATTGACAAAATTTTATCTATTACTGATCTCATAAAATGCTACGATGGAGGACTTCAATGGCCTTGGGAAAAAACCCATTTCATTTTGGCAAAAAAATGTTTTGTATGCAAAAAAACAGTTGCTGCTGCAGATTCCCGATTGATGCATTTCTCTTTAGCTATGAGTAGACGAGATATCAAGTTTTTATTGAAATCGCCATATATTTGGTGTACTTTTTGCAACTCTTGTGTTTACGATCACTATCCAACCGATGAATGCGAATATTGCTCAGGTTAATCGTTATAAATGGAAACTTTACAAAATCAATATGTAGGTATAATATTCACATTCAATTTATTAAAGGTTGAAGGTGCATGATTTGATCACGTTTTGCGACGTTATTTCGTTTTTTTTTATTTTATTTTTTTACTAACAACGATTTTTGTTACTTTTGTTACTTTGGTCAAGGCATAGATTATTTTGTAAAGGAAAGCCTATTGCTAGATAATTATGTAAGGGATGCTAATTCATCCACGAATCAATCGCGGCAAGCATAGCTTAACCCGAAGTCGGTCGAAGCACGGCTGTAAAGTTATAGTCGTGTATCGATCGAGTTCATGATAGTCATTGATTAGAAATGTATAAATATTTATTGTTCTTTCAGTTTATCATAAGATGGCGCTAACATCTGCTGAACGAGCTAAACGTTACCGGGAAAATCTTAAACTAAATAAAGAAAAATATGAGGAACAAAGAAAGAAACAAATAGAACGGGTAAAGAAAGGACAAAAAAAAATAAGGGAGTTGAGCGACCGGGAAAAGGAGGAGCGAAGAAAGATTTGGAGAGAACAGAAAAAAAAGCAAAGGAATGCCCAAAAACAAGCTGTAGAAGTAGCCGTACCTTCAACAAGTCATAATTCAAGGATGGTTGACTATAAAAAGAAATATAAAAACTTAGCTAATAAGTACAATACTGTTTTAAAGCAATTGAAAAAACTAAAAACCCTAAATGCAAACTTACGAAAGACGCTAAGTCGAACCAAAGCAAAACATCAAAAAGAAATTAATCTAAAAACAGAAGAAAGTGATAAACTGAAAGCTAGACATGAACTCCTAGAAATTTCATTAGGTGAGAAATATAAAGAGTGTAAATCACACGAACAAAAAAAGATATTGCGTTCGATTGGAATGTCCAAGACTGTTCTCGAAAAAAGGGGATCAAAGACACTGGTATCAAAATGTTTAGGACTTAAAAGTTCCATTAGATTTAGCAGCAACAAGAAATATGTAAGCAAGAAGATAAAAGAAGAGATGGAAGTTTTTTACAGCCGGGATGATATTAGTAGATCTACATCCGGCAAACGTGAGTGTAAAACTAAATATAAGAAAAAGATGCAAATACGGTATCTAACCGACAGTTTATATAACCTATATCAATTATATAAAAACGAAGGAGGAAAATATAGTTTGTCCACGTTTTGTAAGTACAGGCCATTTTATGTCTTGTCGCCGACACGTGCTTCGCGAGACACGTGTCTTTGTGTGAAACATAGTAATTTTGAATATTTAGTAACAGCTCTGAAAAAATATACTACACCTGCTGTTGCATTCAAAGGTACCAAAGACCTTATGGAATTAACTTCTTGTGATATTAAGTCATTTCAATGTATGTACGGTATGTGCGATAAATGCAACAAGAAAAATAATAATTTCGAAGCTAATAATAACACTGAAATCGAATGGTGGCAATGGGAACGTGCAAAAAAAACTTACAAAAAAAATGATGAAGAAATGACAGCCAATGTAACAAAAAAAGTAAAAATAACAGGAACGGTACAAGAATTACTAGGCGAGTACGAAAAACAATTGCCTTTATTCAAAAAGCATTTTTTTAACTTCCAAGAGCAACAACGTCAGTATAGAATGTGTCTTGAAAATTTGAAACCATACGAATGCGCAATTCTGATTGATTTTTCGGAGAACTACGATTGTAAGTTGGCTGAAGAAATTCAGTCACTGCATTTCGGTGGATCAAAAAATTCTATAACCCTTCATACGGGTATGATTTATACGAGCACACTATGTCAATCTTTTGTGACGTTGTCAGACAGCAATTGCCATGAACCCCACGCCATTTGGGCACACCTTTATCCAATTATTAGATTAGCCAAACAAATATGTCCAGAATTATCAGTTATCCACTTTTTTTCGGATGGGCCGACCAGCCAATACCGACAAAAAAAAAATTTCTTCCTGCTTAACTTATTTACCACAAAACTGAAACTTTCGCTTACGACTTGGTCTTTTTCAGAAAGCGGGCATGGAAAAGGGGTAGCCGATGGCATTGGGGGTGCCACAAAAAGAGCGTTAGATAGGCGTGTTTATTATGGTCACGATATTGTTGATGCCACTGACGCATTTAACAATTTAAAAGCGTGCATGAAGTCAGTAAAGCCGTTTTTTATACACAACTCTGAAATTGACAATATTAAAACTCTGCTGCCAAGCAACCTAAAGGCTATTGTAGGAACCATGCAAATACATCAAATAATATCAAAAGTGCAAAACGAAATTCTTCACCGACAGTTAAGTTGTTTTTGTGAGAGAGGTTTGTGCGCCTGCCTCAGCCCAATCAAACACTGCTTTCTGGAAAAACCAAAGTCGGGTTCTGGCTCAATATTGCGTCATTCAGATTATGCACATATTTGCGAAACAGAGTCTGTTGATGTTCTTGATAATTTTGATATGCATTTTGAAAACACTACACAGGCTAATATGATTAATACCACACCTATGTCTGATTTTACTGAATTTGCTGAAGAATTTTCTGTAGAGCCTCTTATTTTAAAAGAAACACCTCAATTAATCAGTATACTTGACGATGATTTTGACACTGCACCACTTGAGAAAGAAATTGCTCAAAATATCAGCCACAACTGGGCCCCAAATGTGTTCGATAACTCTGCAACGGATAATATTCAGGCTGTGACGACAACTGATATTGACTCTATTATCCCAAATTTTAATAAAGTCTTCCATTCCCAAATTCCTATCTCTGAGGACCTTACAACTGATATTTACTTATCTGAAACTACGAGTTGTGACCTTGCTTCTGACACTCCCAACAATTATGAAATGGAGTCTATTATGACTGAAACAACTTCCTATGACGATCCTTTGTCTCATGACCGCGAGCTTCCTCAAATCGTATCTCTTGAAGTGTCTGAAAGCACAAAAAAAAGTATAACTTACCCGGCTGAAGCTCCTAGTAGTGGCCTTTCTCCTAACGTGCCTAAAAAATCTGAAAAAAAAAACACTACAATCTATAAGATTCAACAAAAATACAAAATTGGCACCGATAAAGCTATTCCTCCCTCTAAGCGTATCAAGATTATCGAGGATATAAGCTACTCTCCTAAAAAAACGGTTAAAACATTGGATCCGGCTCCAAGTAATCCCCTTAAACCTATTATCATAAATAAAACGAGTAATAGAACATTTTACTGTACCTTATGCAAAACAAGAAAAGCGTTCAAACTACATGAAATGATTAACTGTCGTGTCTGTAAGGCATGGAACTGCATATCGTGTAGTGGTCCAATTCACTCTGAATCATATATATGCGTAAATTGTTTAAAATATTAATTTTGTAAAGACTGAAAGCTGAAAAAATGGCTAGATTCTATCTAGCCATTTTTATAACAAATAGGAAAGACATGTAGAAACTGTGTAGTACCTACTGTAATCAAAAGTCTGATTAGGTTACTTATTTTAACACTTAGTTTTTTATTCATCTATCTTAAAATTTAAATAAAACATTATTTTTAGTTTTTACAAAAGCCAAAAAGGGGTCATTGTACTCATCATTATTAACAACCTTTACTATATGAACAAACCTGAAAAAAAAAATCTGCCGTTCCCTACATTTATGTTCGCTTAACTCGTTAAAATGTAGAGAACAGCTGATATTTTTTGCGATTTCAGGTACAGAGGCCAGCACATCAACCTACCCCAATCTGTCAAATTTGCCCAATTGAATAAGAACCTTATTCCTTTGTAGTAAAGTTGAAATTCTATCAAAGAAATTTGACAGATTGGGGTAGGTTGATGTGCTGGCCTCTGTACAAACCACTTTTCGGCTTTTGTTAATATTTATTTCGTTAATTTTTTTTAAATTGTTAATTTAATTGTTATGAACAAAAAAACTTTCGTTAATTTTTATAAACAAAAAAGAAATGTTGTATAACAATTAACGATTATTTTTATATATCCTGGATTTTTAATAAGAATGTTTCCAAATATTATAATTAGAAAAAGTGATATCGTATGGCAATGTTAGTTAATTTAGTACAATGTTAATTTAGTTCCTAAGCATAAATAATTCTCTAAAAACTGATTTATTAGGTACATACCAAGTTGTAACGTTAGTACCTAAGCATTCACGTAGACATTTCTACTTGATTAATACCAAAAAATGTGAGAAGACAAGCAGGTATAAGTAAATTTTAAGATAAGCAGGTATCTTATACCTGCTTATAAGTTCCAAGAGCAAACTTGTTATATCTATATAGGGTCTATCTATTCATACACCAAGTATTTGAAGGGGTCATTATACTCATCATTACGAACTACTTTTACTATGGGACCAAACCTGAAGTAGCGGAAAAAAAATCAGCTGTTCCCTACATTTATGTTCGCTTAGCTAGTCAAAATGTAGGGAACAGCAAATTTTTTTTTCGCGAAAGTTGTTCGTGACGATGAGTACAATGACCCCTTCAAATATTTCGTGTATGCATAGGTAGACCGTTTTAACGTAGATATTAAGTAGGTACTTAAATAATTAATTTACCAAAAAAATGTGTGAAGATAACAGAAATTTATAGCTGTAAATTGTATTAAGTATGACATGAAAAATTTTGCCATTTAGCATGTGAAAAAAACTTGTTATTGATTTATTAAATATTTTTTGAATATTAAAAGTTTATTATGAACACCGCTTATGTTTCCATTTAGTCACGACGACATTTCCTACTAAGTCACTGTCACAAATTTTTACGCCAAGTTATCGTCTGTAAAGTGGAATTCATTACTAGTAATGGTATATATTTTTGATAAAATATAGTAGAATGTGATAGAGATTTTCATTTAAAATAGTTTGAATTAAATTTTAAGACGCTAATTAACTAAAAATCTAAAAATATAAGTCGGGCTGACGTAAAACGTGACGAAAATATTTTAATACCTGATTTAAAGCTAGAAATATATTGCAGATAGGGAACGAAATTAATTTCAGTATAATATATAATTATTTTACAAAAAATTGTTAAAAGTTTGTAATAGATAGCTCACATTGCTGATAAAATATTACGTTAGTGATCGTTACTAAATGGACAGTTCTCAGCAAGGATCCTGTTTGAAACTCCGATTTTTTTAAAGCTATATTTATTTAGATAATATACTATATAGTTTTCTTAAACTCGGATAAATGCCGAATCGAATGCTATAGAAACCTAAATATTTTTTTTTTTTATTGTCCATTTTGTTCCACTTAGTAACGGTACAATTTTTCACGGAATGGCTCATTTCGTAGATAATCGCTATGAACACCAATGACTAAATAAACCTATGGACTGGGCATACCTACAAAATTAGCGTGTACACCTACAAAAATCGGGCACTGAAGACGGCGGCGCGGCGTCGACCAAACGCCGACCGCGCAGTGGCGCCCTCATCGTTTGTTTGGTTATTTATTTTATTTTAGAATGAAAATGCAGAAAATAAGCACCTTAAGTTGTGCTCCACAAGATTATACGTTAATATTATTATAAACGGTAGTTTTACATTGTTTAGTTGTATTATAATCATAAAAATGGAAAATAGTGGCCACTATTATCCGTTTTAAGGATTATAATAAAACTACCGACGGCGTATTCTACTATAGAAATTATAGCTATACAAATATCTATCATCTTCTCACACATGTCATGTCAAAAAGTGTTCTGTTTCTTTTTATCTAACTAATCAAGAGCTGCGTATGATACCAAGAGACACATCTAAATGTTTGTCAAGTACTAAATTTGGCAAAATTTTGTGTGACGTCAAAATCATGTCTATGCGTGACCAGTCGCCATGTTGAGTGCCGAATTTTATAGATGGGTTTGTGGTAGATGTGCTGTCAAACGGTTGATTGGTTAGAATATTTTTGTTGTTTTCAAGAGAAATAAGTCTAGAAACTAGGTATTTTGGTGTTCATTAATAGGAAAATCATGCCACGCTGTTTTATACAATACGAGGTATTGTATAAAACAGCGTGGTGCGAGAAAAAAACAAAAACAACCCTACGAAAGGCGGCCATCTTAAGTGCCCGATTTGTAGGTATGCCCTCCGCTATTCTATTCTATTTTTCTTTATGGCAATGGTGCCGATGTCGACAATTGTTTACTTAGTCATTGAGTCTTTTTGTCAGAAATGTCAATAGTGAGTGGTTTAAAAATGTTTTGTTTTTGCATTTGGCAACACAAGAACTTTGATAAGACAGAATATCAACTAAACTTAAAGAAAATTAAAAATAATATACGTTGCTAAATAATTATTAGGTATTTAGAAACCTAGATCATGTTTTTTACTAGACACGGAGTTTATTTGTTAAATACGATAATTTTATAAAATATGCAAAATGCGTTATTTCATATTAATGAATAGTCAAGGAACAAATCGACTAAACACAAAATGACTAGTTTAATTTTAGTAACCTTTACCCATCACTGAGAAAGTCGGCCATATTTCTTTCTTGTATGCGTTGGAGCTCACCTAGTCAAGATGAGGTTAGTTTTGATAAGTAATTAAAATATTTAGTGATAAATGCCTTGATTACTCTTATTTTAAGTTTAAAAGCATTTTGGAATCATGTTGGATATATTTTTTGTGTCGCGGAAAGCGACCTTTCAACAAGTTATCGTTTCGCCTTGAAGCCATGTGGTCATACAGGATTTTTGTTCGTTTTCAGTTCCCTCAAGCTGCAGAAGAGGCTTGCAGCCTCTGTTATGCGATGTGGTAAAAAGAAGGTGTGGTTGGATCCCAATGAGATCAATGAAATCGCTAACACCAACTCCCGTAAGTACCTACACGTATATTTTCGCGGTGCGGCGTGATCTTGATGGACATGCCGTGGTGTAGATACTAAACAAAGTGTTTCATGGAATTCTATACCTTCTTTCTTCTTTCTATGCCTGCAATGATCGTGAGACGTGTAGTTAATAGTGATAAAAATCGACAAAATGCTAACTGGATATTTTTTTTTGTATTAAAACCATTCTCTAAAAAAATGTAACATTGCTTTACGTTTTGCCATTTTAGTAGGTAGCCTAGACTTATTTATTGTGCATTCAGTTTTTGCAGTATTTACAAAGTGAATAACATAACCTAACAAATTATCAATGAAGGATACTATCACTCTCAAGTGGTTTAGTTTTCAGTTTCACAATATTATTTATTTACCATGACGCTGCTTTGGAGATTTCTATGTCTACGACTAGGTTTTCTTCATTTTCAGACAGTTGTTTCACTTGAGGCTGGAATTTTGGGAAATATTGTAAGATTTTGGTCAACAATTGACGACATTCTCATGTTTCCAGTGTCTTGTGTCAACTAAAGATGCAATAAAGGCCAAATAGATTAACATGGCGCTCCTATTAACTTCCAGGACAGAACATCCGTAAGATGATCAAGGATGGTCTTGTTATCAAGAAGCCCGTAGCTGTACACTCGCGTGCTCGTGTCCGCAAGAACACAGAGGCCCGCAGAAAGGGACGTCACTGTGGCTTCGGTAAGAGAAGAGGTACTGCTAATGCCAGGATGCCACAGAAAGTGAGTTCAATACATTAAAATATTGTTGATTATTTATTGTATAGTTTTATAGGTCAGCATTTGGAATCGCTGAGCAAGATGAGATGTTTGTTGATTGTATAGATTGCAAATTAAATTTTTCTATGGGATTTATGTGAGCATCAACATGTGGGATGTGCATAGAGAAACAGTACTGCTGTACTGTTAAAATCGCACAAAATACTAAACACAAATTAGGACAGTGATCCTTATCTTAATTTTAATCAAATCAGTCCATTGTAATATGATTTAGTTTAACCCATTGAAGGATACTGAACAAGACACAATAGAAGTTTTATTGTTATCATGTTGAAGGGTGTTTGGTGTCCCGCAAAGATTTATTATCTAGAGCTTGTAAATTTTTCATCTTTGTTTAACACATTGACTGCCAGACAACAGACACAATAGAAAATCTATTGTTCGCGGTCACCATTTGACCGCGTGGCAGCGAATGTGTTAAAGCATTGACTGCCAATGCGGTCACCTGGTGACCGTGAACAATACATTTTCTATTGTGCCTGGCAGTCAACGTGTTAAATAGAATATCAGTTTTCTGCCCTTTATTTGTTTCTATAATTCTAACAATATTTTCTCCTTTTTTCTACCAGGAACTCTGGGTACAAAGACAAAGGGTCCTTCGTAAGCTGCTGCTCAAGTACAGAACCGCAAAGAAGATTGACAGGCATTTATACCACGCCCTGTACATGAAGGCAAAGGGTAATGTTTTCAAGAACAAGCGTGTACTCATGGAGTACATTCACAGGAAGAAGGCTGAGAAGGCTAGGACTAAGATGCTTAGGTAAGGGAAACTTTTGTATTTGGAACAAAGAAACTTCCATTTTGGAAAGACAGTCAGAATGGGACCTATCAAAGCTGTTTTAGCCAGTCTTTGGGTGCAGCAGATGGACTTTGAAGATATTGTAGTAGATCATGCAATAACTTTTATATAAAAAAAAAACTTGAGCACATATAAATCCTAATAATAATATCATTTTCATCTAGGCACTCTAAAACTTAACAGAAAAATTTATAGTTTTTTTTTTTCTATTTTCCAAAATCGTAGTTTTCGCTTTCATGTTCTTAATTTATAACACCCGAGCTGTAACCATTAAAAAAAATCGAAAGTAACCAACTTTTTTAAATTAATTTTCCAGTGACCAGGCTGAGGCCCGCCGTAACAAAGTCAAGGAGGCACGTAAGCGTCGTGAAGAGCGTATCGCCGCTAAGAAGGAAGAGCTGCTGCAGACATTCGCGCGGGAGGACGAAGCCGCGGTCACCGCCAAGAAGTGATCGACACTTTGTAATTAATCTAAAAAAAAATATGATCCAATAAATATTTTGGGTCCATTTGCGTGTTTTATTGAAGTGCTCCTTGTTCGTTCGCGATTTAAGCCCACTTGTACCAGATCTCACTAATGCTTTTAACGTCATTCTGTCTGTCATCTCAGAAATAGAACGATGTTTTAAATTCGTTAAGCCAGTGTGAATTGTGGTGCAACTTGGCCATAGTTTCCAAACATTTAGACAAAAATGCGTTTTTGGTAAAACATTTAAAACCCATATAAGTTTGTGGTTTTACATCAGTTAAGGGCCTAGTCTTCTATTGCACAATTTAAGAATCGCGTGCGGCGAGTCCACGCGCCGAGCGTCTGCACCCGGGCTCCCTGCAGTCCCCGCATTCATCCTACATAGCGATATTTGACACGGTCGGAAAGTTGCTCTATTAAGTAATAATCAATATTTATTTAGAAAAACAGGACTGGTAGAAGTAAAATGCACACTTTCTGCAAAAAATATGCAATCTGAAGAAGCGATAAAAGAAAAAAATATGGAAATGTAACATTAGGAGAAATACGTTTGCGATTGACAAAAACCACGTCTATTATTTCCATACCCAGGGCCAATTAAACATTACGGAGATGGATATGTGCCTATATGCCGTATGGACTGGAGTCCACTCCAGTACTTTTTATGTTATTCGACTTTCATTGAGTAGTCCACTACTCAATGAAAGTCGAATAACATAAAAAGAGAACCTACGTTCTGGCAAGTTACAAAATGAAAATGTAAATAAAGGAGATGTTTCAATTTTGTATGGGACTCCGGCCATAACATGTACACTTTAGAAAACCTGGAAAACGAACCCCTAAATACAATAAAGAATGTTTTTTAACATAATAACTAATATTCTTTAGGCACTAAATAAAAACTGAAAATGTTTGACGTTTGTTATTGACCATCGACAGCCAGCCATGACAGGTTGGAGAGTTGACGTTTACATAACCTACAATTAGTCAAAACTATAATTGTATTGTTGTTTTTAGGAATTGGGCCCACCCACCAAGACACAATCAAATCTTTTGCACCATTTCTGGGTTGTGGAGGTCAGATAGGCAGTCGCTCCATGTAAAATACTGGTTAGACTGGAAGCCGACCCCAACATAGTTGGGAAAAGGCTAGGCACATGGTGTGATATTTTAAGTAATTGGATTGGTGGAAACATAATGTGGAATAAGTGCATAGATGTCCTACTTAAAAATTAATGAAACTACAATTTTCAGATTTCAAAGATTTATTCTTCTTCTCTTACCAATACATCGTCAAGAAAAGATGCTGGTGCCACAACATTATTTTGATATCGAGCCCAACCAAGGTACCAGACTATTGTCATCACATGTGCGCAATATCCAATAGTTCGCATACCACAGATCCAAATACAATAATAATTATCCTTCTAAACTATTTTCCCAATTACTTTATGTGGTACTTATGAGGATGTAGGAATATTATATTTTGTTACTGCGGTGTAGAGATTGAATTCTTCCTCTTATGAAAATAGTTTCATGTGATGACAGTTTGCCTGGCACCTTGGTTTCACTGCATAGTTCTACCACAAAAGATCCATTCTGCCTTATATGTTCACCAAAGTAACTTCCTGCTTGTTTAATTTGGTATATCCCAAAGCAAATAATATAAGGTCAGACATGGTCATTTGTGGGAAAAGTTCTAGCAGTGGGTGATTTGCATGTTTATTAGTTTAGTTAGTAATTTGAGGTTAGGAAAAAGAAAGAAGTCGGCTGGAGCCATATCTGGTGAATAAGGTGGTTGCTCGATAATCACGAATCATGTATTTGTTGAGCTTTTGGTCAAAAATTTGTTTACAAAGATGGCCTTGTGCGAAGGCACATTATTGTGGTGCAAAATCCAACAATTTTCTTTCCACAAATTTGGCATTTTTCTTCGAATTTGCTCTCTTAAATGCCGCATAAAGCTCAAATAATATACTTTATTTACCGTTTGACCTTCCGTTAAGAATTTCGAGTGCACAAAACCGGGATAGTCAAGGAAAACAGTCAACATGACTTTGACTTTTGATCGAATTTGGCGTGGTTTTCTTCGGTTTAGTTGGAAGGTGCCACTCCGAAGCTTGTTGACTAGTTTGCATGTTAAACTCGTAATCCCACGTCTCATCACCAGTAACAATGCGTTTCATGAATGATGGGTCGAAATTGACTCATTCTAGCATGTCTTCAGCGACTCATAAGCGATTGAGTTTTTGGAGAAAATTCAGGTCTTTTGGGACTAGACGAGCGGCAACATGTTTCATAACCAAGTGATTTTTTAAAATGATACGAATCGACTCGTGAGACACTGAAAGATCAGCGGCTATCTCTCTCAAACTTGAATGAGGATTTTCAGTCACTATTTTCTTCACTTTTGCGATGTTAACTTCAGTCGAAGACGTTGATGGCCTACCAGGGCGAGGCAAATCTTCCAGCTTAACTCGACTGACTGAATTCGGAACCACAAGCAAATCATACATTCCCGATACTTTTAGACTGAATGGACGTAACTCTGTGCACAGTGTTACGATTACTCTCTGCAGCAATTAATTTTCCTGAACGACAGCGTCTGCGGCAGAAGACGTGGGCGCGTTCTTATTTCTTTTTATTTACTTTTTTCTCAATAGCTTGAATGATATAGGGCGGGTCTTTTATTGGCATTGAGCGTTCAAGGCGGGTCATTTTCAGGTCTGTCAATATTATCAATCATCACTGGTACTCCCATAGTAGAAGGGGTAGGATTAATATTTCGAGCTTCTGACAAGTTGGTAACATCTGAAAAAGGTTGCCGAGAGCCAGCAGTGAACCTGTGAAAATAAAAAAAGTCATAAATTATTAACAAAGTTTTCAGAAGTATTAGTAAAAATCATCGTACTAAAAGATATCCGACTTTGGTCTAAATAGCCCTAAAGTATAGTAGACTAGCGATCTAATACATACATAAACACCAAAAACACAACCCACCCCCATACATTCCCCTCACACACTCACTCCCCATACCTCATACACATACATCTATCAACACAAACACACACACGCTCACACTTATTCCTATACACACACACCCCACACAGACACACACCCACACAGACACACCCCACACAGACACACACACACATCTCTCCACACACGCCCTCACCTTCATTCCGACACACACACACGCATCCCTCCATACACGCCCTTACCTTCATTCCCATACACACACCTCACACAGACACACACCCCACACAGACATACACTTCCCTCCACACACTTTCTCACCTTCATTCCCATACACACATACCCCATACAGACACACACCCCACACAGACACACACCCCACTCAGACACACACCACACACAGACACACACCCCACACAGACACACACACATTCCACCACACACGCCCTCTTACAACCCCACATAGTCATGACCCCACACACACACACACACTCATGCCCCCACACACAATCACGCCCTCCCCACATACACTCACGCCCCCCACACACGTTTAGATATCGATACCCAACACTTTTGCGGAGTTTCGCTATCTAATTTAATTTGACCCTGTATACGATATTATCTAAACACGACGAAATAAAAAAAATAAAGATTTGATGATTTTTTTGGGGCCAATGACCGCTGGTAGTATTGTTACTTGAAGTGTGAGTTGATAAAATCTGTTTCATCGTGTTGAGATATCAATATCCATCAAGTCTGTGGAGTCTCGCTAGCTAATTTAATTTGACCTTGTAGTTAGGCCCTAAACATGAATACTGTTAACAGTTCTACTTACCTTTGAATTCTATTTCTCTTCATCAATTCTACGTTTGAGGCCA
The DNA here is from genome assembly GCA_963669345.1 of Gortyna flavago. Taxonomy (NCBI): domain Eukaryota; kingdom Metazoa; phylum Arthropoda; class Insecta; order Lepidoptera; family Noctuidae; genus Gortyna; species Gortyna flavago. The sequence goes on from OY770126.1 coordinate 3,586,644, forward strand.
ATTTTCTTTTTCTTGTACAGGCATATTTTTTTTTACGTTTACGATCCATTTTGAAATCACATATTTACAGAACTATTACTGATACACAAATATTTACAAAACTATTACTGTTATACAAATATTTACAAAACACTCGATAAATTATATACAAAAAATATTAAAGTAGAGCAACTTTAGATACACAACAATGCGCAACCTATGTTAGAGCAGGAGCTAAGTTAGAGCGAGAGGGAACAGTTAAAATTCGTCGTGGACCACACGTCTGAACGCTCCGACCGTGCAGTGGCCACTAAGGAATTTCTCTCTCAATTCTTGTTTATAAACCCTTTTTTGTAGGTCTTTTGAAAATATTACTATTGTTAGGGTAAGGTGATTTAGGTGCTATTTTTTTTTTGTATTTGCTTATTGAACTCTTGGCATTAAAATAATCTAATTAATACATACATACGATGCATAGTTATTATGAAAAAAACCATTTATTAAGAGATAAAAACAGAGAATTTTGATGAAATTGTGACGTCTAAATTAAGAAAATGAAATAGAATTAGAAAAAACTAATGAGCACATTTTGAAGACGAGAATGTTGAGATAATTACGTGCTTAACAGATTTCCAAAATTAATTCTTCATTGTCCTAAACTAACCGCCCAAACAGAACTCGAAATGATGTTGGGCGCGAAAGAGCTGTATTTAACGCTTGATTTACCTAACTTATTCCACCTAAATGAACTTAAAAAAAATAACTAGCTATTACTTATATTGTGGTTATTTATGTGAAATAATAAAATTTCATGTTATTTCATTGCTCTGTTTAAAAAAAAAATACAAAGTTGCGCAAATAATTCGCCGCGAGTGAATTTTGCAAGACTGCAGCCTTAAGTTCTGTTACATAATTATAAAAAAGTATTGAATACTTTGTTTTGCTCATTAGCCATAGAGTTTTATATAAATAATTCCGTTTGATCAGAAAGAACATAACCAAGGACAAGGACCAGGTCTTATCGAGGGTTTAAAAACTGCGCCGTGCAGGTAGTCTTAGCCAAAGAGAATGTAAACAACCAGCTTAGCTAGAGGCCTGAAGTGAGCTGAAGACACGCACGCCCATGCCGAAGAATACCGCTCTGCAATCGGGCTGCTCGATGTCTGGCATCTGAGTTGTAACAGCATGTTGTAGGCTACTACCGGAAAATATGACGGCTCCCACTTTGGATTGCTTCAAGAATCGGCTGGACAGATTACATAATCTCCAAGCTATTTGATGTACACGCATCAGCTAATTAGCTGTGTGTCTAACCATACAAATAATAATCTTCTGCATGAAATTACCCAAAGGCGGATCAAACAACAACATGGGGCGCGGAAAACGGAGCTAAAATCCCCGTGCGGAAACGCGTTTTTATTTAATTTGTATGTAAAAAACCGGCCTGCAAGTACGTGTCGGTAAAACATGTTCTCCCATACATTCCAACCGAAAATGTAAGTTTGTACGCACAATATTGAGAGATTTACCATGTTGTTTCAAGATCATAGAATTCTTATTAATTTTCCTGTAATCTATAGGTATAGAACAATTTTCTGTATTTTTTTCAAAATTTTAGGCTCAGTAGTTTCGGAGATAAGGGGGGGAATGGTAAATTTCCGTCTATTGTCTTAAATAACTTTAATACAATTTACTTTAAAATTATGAAAAAAAAATATTTGAGATCCTCACAGTATATCATTTGATATGTCACACGGTAAAGATAGCGAAACTTTTTTTAAAAATTGTCTACCTATTTACCCCTCAAAAATGACTCATTTTCAAAAGTCATTTATTTACGTTACACGTCTGTGTTTGGGTCACAGATATTCATATGTGTACCAAATTTCAACTTAATCGGTCCATAAGATTTGGAGCAAATTGGCTGTGACAGACGGACAGACAGACACACGAGTGATCCTATAAAAGGGTTCCGTTTTTTCCTTTTGAGGTACGGAACCCTAAAAATCACGCGCGGGGTCTCCTTCCCCGTCGTCGCGTGGCGTGTTGGTAGTGTGTGTGATCCGCCTTAGTCAGTATTTACGTAAAGCGTCCTTATCTACTGCTACAATTTATAGGCCTTGCCAAAGTACTAGGTACTCATTGTTACTAGGTATAGACCTTTCGTCCTTTGCGGTGCGGTTGACTACCCTGATACCCTCACTGTGCCTGTTTCACTTACCTTATACTATTCCCGTTACTTTCTTTGCTATTGTTCGTCGAGTCGTTGAGCTCCTCAAGTTTTGAGTTGAGCCCAATAATTAGGTATGTCAATGGTTGACCCACACGATTACCTACTGACAAATGCTTGCACTGACTGGACTGGTCCACTCAAATCTCTGAGTTTGTTTCTCAGAGTAGTCAGATAGGAAACGCCAACCTCATCTAGCTTATTTTTGATTAATTTAAGTGATTCTGATAACCTATTCACAGAATAAACAGTTTCATTTCATTTCCCTTCCAACTCTGAATATGATTGTGCTTAGGGTATGAGCGAAGTCACAAAAGACCATTGGGTAATTATTAACGAATTACTTGGAATAATTACTATTCTGCCGAACATAGGCCACATGAAGTCATGACCATCAACGTTAAGGCCTATTCACACCTAAGCGGTATTCGCTACCATCTGCAACCAAACCGAGTGGGTATGCGGTAATATTACTGTTCACACCAAAGCGTATTTCGCTATCCTTGTGGGTAGAATACAGAGTTCCAGTATCGCTCAGGAGGGTAAAGAAGTTTTTGTTTAGTTATTGTTTCACCCAACAAGCGAAACAATACTTATGCGGTACTATGGCACCAAGTATTCCGCTCTAGCCGCGGAAGTTGATACCATTTTATATATATTAGTCTTTGCTTGATACTAAATACCTGAGCGAAACCCGCGCGGTGTGCACTTCTACCCACAGTCATAGATTATACATTATAAATGGAACACAGCGGCAGCGAATACCGCTCAGGTCGCTCTAGCCGCGGAACTTGATAATATAAATACCTGAGCGAAAACCGCGCGGTATGCACTTTTAACCACAGCGGCAGCGAATAGCGCTCAGGTCGCTCTAGCCTCGGAACTTGATACTAAATACCTGAGCGAAACCCGCGCGGTATGTACCTCTACCCACAACGGCAGCAAATACCGCTTAGGTTTGAATAGGCCTTAATCCAATTCAATGTAAATTTGCTATAAGTATTAGCTGTTGCCCACGACTTGTGCGTGTATTTTGTATTTCATCATTTTTTCATACAAAATATATCCAGGATGAAAAGTACCTAGCCTGTTGTCTGACTGTGTCCTTCTTCTGGTCCCTGAATAACTATATCTATATTTCTTTTTTCGTCTGACTGCCACCGCGGTCACACAATGTCCGCCAACGTGAGTGTCCTGTGTGAGTGTCGGACCATGCGCAATGACGGGTTCCATAATTGGGATGATAATTTTTACCCAAAAACAAAAAAAAAACATGTTCCCTCCCATATACATCGATATAGGTATACCTACATCATGGATTTTCGTAGGTAGGTACTTTAATTCGTTGAACTATGATTGTTTTATTATTTTTTACACCACCTGCTCGCTAACGTCAAATTATAATTATGTCATGCAAACCTACCCTAAAGCAAGTCGTTGCCCTAATAGGCGGGCATTTATATTGTACTGAACATTGAATATTGACTATATTGATTTCTATTGACTGAATATTGTATTGTACTGTTGTGCTGTATGACCCGTTGGATACAATTTTTTTTTCCTCTATGCCCGTTGGTCATGTGATTTGAATTTGGAACGTCAACTGAAAAAATAGTAGGCAATAAATACACAAAAAAAAAAAACGTTTTCTAATAAGGTGACGCCGCGCCGACCGCGCAGTGGCGCCCTCATCGTTTGTTTGGTTATTTCTTTATTTTAGAATGAAAATATATACGTTAATATACAAACGGCAGTTTTACTTTGTCAAGAGATGGCGCTGACCTAAAACTGCAATATTCTACACCGCACAGCGCGCAGTGTTAAAATTCTCTGACGAATGGCCTCGCTGATGAAAATTTATAAACATATTATTATGATGCTACAGAACCCTCGGTACGCGAGTCCAAAACGCTTTTGACCGTTTATTTTAATCTTAGTTGCAGTCGGGTTTTGATTTTGTCATTTTATTTTAATTCTTTTAGTGTTATGTTTTTGGAATCGTCTCCTCAAGCCCTTTATTTTGATACCTCACGTAGTACGTAATGATAGATACAATTTTTTTTCAAGACCTTACTTTTTGTAGTCTAAAATCCGCCGTTTTGATTTTATATAAAAACAAAGACCTAGCCTATAAACCTAGCCTACCTTCGCACGACCCAAACGAGTAGATATGTATATCGACTCGTTCCTCATTCAATAAAATCCATCCGGCCGTTAGGATGCTTCGAGGTTATAAGGAATTCCACATACAAAGATGCATAGTTAAGTTCACATAAAACATAACCCTGTCCTGTCACGTAACTCACGTAGTCGGGTAAATAGTGTTGACCCTGCACATAACTAGGTATTCCCCGGTTATAGGTAGATAATATAGAGTTGCACAATGATTGTAAATCTAACCCGGATGATCCTGTCCGAAATAAAATATACACTCGATACAGAAACTTTTTTTTTCAAACTTCTTTCAAAAATCAGATCTGACCAACAGATTATTGATAACAAAGACAATCCAAAAAACCTCTGGAAAACAATAAAATCTATAGGTGTCATATCTCCTAAAAGTAATGAAACCTCCCAGCTACTGAGCCCCAATCAATAGAGAAAAAGAAACACTTATATTAGCCTATTTTTGATTCCTCACTAAGGGGATAAAGCAGTGACTTAATTTCGCGGGCGCTATTTTGAATATAGCTCTGAGTTAACCCCTGAGCGAAACAAGGGATTCGAGTTAAGACTAAAATCCTGATTCAAGCTCGCCCAAGACGAAGACACCTTTAATTATCCTCGAGGAGAATACTCTACTTTTCGCACCTACTGCGAGGTAATAAAAACCAATTCGATTATCGAATTAGAGTTTATGAAACTGCTATAGAAATAGAAAAATATTTATTGTCCAGGTAAATACAATGACGACATGAGTAACATAAAATATTTCCTACAGCTAGGTTACAATATAGTATTAACTAGTGAGCCCCAAACTAGACAGTTCGTCTGTATCTTAGGGCTCGGAGTGCGAAACCAAGTTTAGAACGCGAGTTTTGGATGCATTCTTGTGAGTTACAAACATATGTATATTTTAAAAACAGGTCGACTGTTTTTTGCCCCCACTCGACTAAGCTCAAATCACCAGTCTGGCGAATAAGCCTTTTATAGAAGAACGTGTCGTGGTAAATAATATAAATAAATTAATATGCGCAAAGTGAACGAGGATTTAATCAGAGAGAGGGCGAAGTGCACTTTTAATGTGGAAGAGCTGACGTATTTTCTGGATGGAGGAATAGACAAGACTTTGGAGAGGAAGGATAGAGGTAAATGAACTTTGATTAGCGGTTGTGCGTTACTATTTTTTGGGTCTGTTTTATGTTGATCTCTAGAACGCGAGATAAATATTGTCGGATATTTTCTCGAGCACGTATGTGTGTGTACCTATGGGTATGTTTATTCATGTAAGTGCACCCATCAATAAACGACCCGATTCTGACACGATATCGGACGGGCAGATAACCTTATAGGGTAACTCGAGGAGAGATGGACCTCGATTTCTTCCAAATTACCTATATTTATTTATTTATCTATTTATTTCAGGCATCAAGGCCCTTAAACACATACAATACACTATTAATATAACTTAAAAATACTATAAATACATACAACATTATATCGATGTGACATGTTGTGTTCGTAAGATAGAAGAATGTTTTTATTTTCTATAGGACTAATATTTCTCTAGATGTCTATTATTTTAGACATGATACGAATGTGTATAAGCTGAGGTACTTATCTGTCGTTATAACAGTTATAGAAACCTAGATACCTATGTAGCGGTATCTACAACGCCACATGCGACCGACGCGTCATACTGACGTCACGCAAAATCCTGCATCTCGCAAGCAGAGTTTACCGCCCAACTAGCATATATACAACGGCCAGAAATGAATCATTGGGCAGTTGTCCGCCAGACACAACACCCGTCTGGTCGGAGGATCCTCCCTTTTCTATAGAGGATGAGTGAACTTTACACCCTGTTCCTCATACCTCTGTACTGGTGACCCCGAGTATGAACGTCAGCGCAGCCTTCGTGCAAATACTTCAGCGTGACGTCATCATCATCACTCCCGCAAGCTTCAGCGGCGAGTCACCCAGCCAGCCAGCACCCACGGCTTCAACGGGTATCCTGACCACCAGCATGCACCAGCATGCATACCTGGTCATCACCCACCTTAGCCTCATCAGCAACCTTGGCACAGCACACTGCACTTTCGGCCGGTCAACAAGAAGAGCTCTCAATTCCTCTCCTGGTCGACGCCAGCAGTCAGCCTCAACCCGGCGCTGTACCACATCAGACGCACTGGAGCATAACGCAGCGCCACCCCGACTCACTGGGGACATCTTCGCAGACAGTTCCGACTCACCGTGAACTATGCGGCAACCGGTTCCGACTCAATGGAACTTCAGCTGGCCTGGCAAGCATCGCAAGATACAAGACTCTGCCCACTATCGACCTCAGTGATGTAGCGGTATCTACAACGCCACATGCGAGCGACGCGTCATACTGACGTCACTGCATTCATGGACAACCTAAGTTTATTGTGAATATTATAAAATCCCACCAAAAACAAAAATATTCCACATATGGCTTGCACTGTCAAAAAGTTATCAGGTTGCTTTGGCAGAATCATAAAACAATTCACATCACGCAATTTCATCTGTTTTGTATGGAGATTCGTAAAATGCTATAGGTATACCTCTGCCTAACCCTTCAGGGATATATAGGTGTGAACTGTCAAACAGATGAATTGCGTGATATGAATTGTTTTATGATTCTACCAAAGTGTGGCCTTTTTAGGCCCCTAGATCTCATGTAGAGCCAAGCTTCTAACTCTACATGCCCTAACTCTACAAGCCCAAGCCCTAACTTCACAAACTCTACACCTTAGTCGTTACTACAAGAACTATTGTATAACAGAAAACTAATGAACAGTGAATACATTTTTCACCTTACCCCCATGTGATGGTAGCGAAACGGCCAAGCCACATATATTTAAATATATGAACAAATAGTGCTCATGGTACAAATGTAACTTAGAAAGATCTAGGTATTAATGATTCTAATGATTATAATTCTGTAAATACGTACCTGTAGAATATAATATATTTATTTGCTTTGAAACATGGTACAATAAGGTCTTATAAATAAAGTTATTATCTTACATGTTTCGCCATGGACTGGCATACAAATATTTAAACATGTTAAATGTAACAAAAACACATTAATTTGTTAAAATTAAAACATTTTTTTATAACATTGGTTATGAGGGTTTCGTATTTATTTGAACATATAAGAATAAAAGGTATATAAAGTTATAATATAATTAAATCTCAGCATCATATCTTTTAGATCAGTGTTTAGTCGCGAATCAAATTTCGATCAAGATACAACGTGACACTGACCTGAAAATGGCAAAAAACGTAAAAAATTTGAATTTCGCGGTGTATATCACGACTGCAAAGTTTCGCTAGCTAATTAAAATTGACCCTGTATACAGGTGTGAGGAATGATACCTACCTACTTAATTCAACAATTTCAAGACCTCACTACCTTTAGGTACAAGACAAAACGGCGAATTAATTCTGTCTTTTGACTTTCATGAGTCGTTGGTACAGCTGGTCAGTCAAAGACCTTTTCGTTACTGATACATTATATTATCTGTGCTGATACTTTTTCTAGCAAAGTGTCGTATTGGCCTAGCCGCTCATGCATGGGTTGTGGGTTCAAATCTGGGCAAGTATGTGACATTTTCAATTTATATGTACTTTCTGAGGTAAGGAAACCGGACATATAGTTATTATCAATCTGAATCGCCCATTCCGAGCAAGCGTTAGTTCTTCCATTGCCCTGCACTGAGTTAACAATAGGCTGGTAGCAATCCAGAAATAGAGACAAGACACCAGAGGGGCAATTCTCGTAATTTTAAGAACGTTCACAATCTGATCTCAGATCATTTTGACAAGTTTTTGACATTTGTTTGTCGCTGAAATGAGACTGCGACTAGATTTTGAACGTTTGAAATTACGAGAATTGGCCTTCTGTTTTAAAATGAAAAAAAAAAAAAAAAAAACTTTTCAGAAAGTGTTATGTGAGAAGCGTAATCGCGGTGTGTGTAGGTACTATTCTGAGTGATACTACGAGACGTACTTGGTAGGTACAGCTTAATGTTAGAAGTGTCATGATATCCAAAAACGAGGAGGTGTTTACAGAATAAAATCATTTTAAACATACATTAGGTGCAAGATTCAGACGAAAACTCTAGAGTACATAATAATTTAATTGCATTCAAACTACATACCTACATAACAATGTACACTCGACATGTATGTTTGTAGTAGGTCGCCACACTCGCAACATAACTCATTAAACATGTCATCATTGTCTAAATTCTAACTTTATATTACCCATTATACAAATAATTAATGCAAGTACTGCTACAAAAACTCCTAGCGATTACACTTCTTTTTCTCTTCTAAACTATTATGTCTACCTGTGGACAGCGTTGTGGGTTATATTATCACTAAAATTGTTTTTGTTAAATTATTTGTAAGTTCTTATAATGTACCTGTTTGCTGTTCCTTTTAATAAAAAATAAAATAAAATACATTAAGTATGATCATACCATATTCCGAGTGTCTCAACCACTATACAAAAGTACTCTGTGGTCTCAACGATTATCATGTCTCTATTGAAGAACATTTAAACACACAACAACAGTTTACAAATACACATATTCGCCATTTAAATATCGCAGTATCGTGTCCAAAATAGCGTCGATCGTTTTTAGTCTTCATGACTTCTGCTGGCAGATGATGAATCTTTCAGCTTCGTTTTGAATCAAATTGAAAATCGTAGCGACTAGACTGCTTCTTCGTTCTTGCATGAGACGGGAGTAACGCCCCCGCGCTTCCCGCCCCAGCTGGAGGTGAATGTCAATTGGGCTTCTGTGTATAAGCAGAAGCAGGCCACGAAGACAATGAGGATATAGATCTTGTTCATCTTGCAGTGTTTGTTTGAAGAACTGTTAACCGATGGTAGATTTGTGGATCTGTGATGTCTTTGCAAAAATTCTTGGGCGTTTTATAGTCAAAAGTCGTAGGTAATCATGTAGGTTAAAAGAAGCCGTAGCAATTTTAATTTGTGATGGGTAATGACAGCAGTTGATTCTCAATTGAACCGAAGACTAGTTTTCATTAATTGAAGACCTACAAGGTAGTCCATCGATACATTTAGATCCCTTCCTGTTTCAGAAAAAGCAATTCTGAGCAAGAGGAAGGAGCTCTTTGGTGGCGTGCCAGACGAATATTTAAGTCATAAAGAGAAGTATGAGAGCTCAGTGCGCAAGGCAGTCATCCTGTTCAGTTTGCTTCGGAAAATTCAACAGGAAAACAACACTGACCTTACTAACTACAGGTAGTATTACATTATAATCGATTCAGACGACCATAATTAGTTACTTATTTCCATTCGTGTAATGAAAATCAATGAAAGGGACAGGATGATGACAGCAAAAGTGTTTTTGGTTGAGTTTCTATCGTCATATTAGTCAAATAATTATCGTCATAAAAAATCCCTAATGATTTATTATCATGTTTGGAGTCTGCCAATTACACGAGGATTGGCGACCACAAAGCCGTGTCGTCATCTTAATAGTTTCCTTAGAGAATATTTTTTAAGCTCACATTGTTTTTACAGGAATCTTCTAAGCGGTGTCCTAGGGTCTTCCATATCCCAGGATGGCTCTCCCTTCGGGCTGCATTATATTATGTTCATGCCGGTATTCCTGAGCCAGGCAGATGAGAAGCAGCAAGAGAAGTGGCTACATCGTGCGTTGAATTGCAGTATTATTGGAAGTTATGCTCAGGTAGTTAAAGAACTAGGTACTTGTTTGTTCCTCATAGTAGTGAAACCATAGTGTGATGACCACATCCACCAGTAACACACCACCAGGTGGGTTGTGGAGGTCAGATAGGCATCATCATCGTCATCATCTGCCTAGCATTTTCCCCACTATGGATGGGGTCGCCCGGTCGGCTTCCAGTCTAACCGGATGCAGTCGAACACCAGTATTTTACATGGACCCACTGCCTATCTGACCTCCACAACCCAGTTATTGGGTTATAAAGGGGTATACAGGGGTATCGTATTCGATACCCCTTTTTACCGTTTTAAAACCATTTAAAAAATTATAAGTTACATAACTTAGTAAGACTGGTTGTCAGACTTTCGGACTTCTGACGACCCTTAACGACTGTCAAAGATCCACGAATGACAACCGGGACCAACGGCTTAACGTGCTTTCCGAGCCACGGAAGGTTCCCGGTATATAAAGATGGTCACCCATCCACGGACAAAACGCGGCAAGCGTAGCTTAACCTGATCGATCGACCCGTGCGGCTGTTATTACTTAGCCACGAGCACACGCACAGCCTTTATGTTACGTCATAAACATATTCTTATTTTATTGTTCTAGACTGAACTCGGTCACGGCACGTACATCCGTGGTCTGGAGACTACGGCTACATATGACCCTTCCACCGAGGAGTTTGTATTGCACAGTCCTACGCTGACTTCGTACAAATGGTGGCCCGGAGGATGTAAGTAGACTTTACCACAGCAGAATATAAATTGTGTCTCGGCTCATAAGATCCCCAAACAAAAATTAATACCATAGATGTCCTAACATTTAGTGTTGTCAACCTTTCTAGCTTATTACCTCTAGTAGCAGTAGTTCGGTTGTTAGTCCGGTTGACCGAACTACTGAAACTTTTTAGGGCTACGGCTGATGGAAAAATACAATGAAATAACTATTCGTAACTGTGCCTTATGAGGAAAACTCATCATTTCCTATGGAAGTTCTTAGTCTACCTCCTTGTTGACAGTGGGGAACACAGTGAACTACTGCATCGTGATAGCTCAGCTGTACTCCAAGGGTGAGTGCCACGGCATCCACTCTTTCATAGTCCAAGTGAGGGACGAAGACACCCACATGCCGCTACCAGGGATCAAGGTTGGAGAAATCGGAGTCAAGATGGGCCTTAACTCTGTTAATAACGGCTTTCTTGGGTTTGAGAATGTGAGGATACCCAGGACTCATATGCTAATGAAACACGCTAAGGTTTTGAAGGTAAGAATTTGTTTCTACACACTGCAACGAGTCTTTTAGAAGACCCAAAAACGCATGCGTACGACATGCATACGACCCCTATTTTATACGACGGGCCTTTTATAAGGCCGCCTTTTCCTGGTTTTGCTAAAAAAAATAGCTGGTTTCAGTAACATCTGGGTTAAAAAAGGAGTGTTCATTGCTTCTCTTTCCACTCTGAATCTATCTCGTATGGGCTGTTATTTCTTCTGATCTACTTAAACCACTCTGGAACTCAATTCCAGGAACCATATGGCATCCAGGGATTAGATTTTTAGTGGAATTTTTAAATGCTTATTTATCTACCGTTTCAGGACGGCACTTACGTAAAATCTAAGAATAGCAAGCTCATATACGGAGCCATGGTATTTGTGAGGGTGGTCATAGTGTTCGATTCCGTCAACTACTTGGCCAAGGCCATCACCGTCGGCGCTCGGTACTCTGCGGTTAGGAGACAGTCGCAACTCAAAGCGGGGTAGGTAACCTTTCGTTATGTTGTAACTAACTTATGCGACGTTAGCCCGTTAGGTAGGTACTCTAGTCGACAGCGATGCGGACGAATTTGTCGACTCCATATTTTTGTTTGTTAGTTACTTAATTTATTTTATTTTTAGTGTATGAAGTTTATGTAGTGTATATGTTACCGGTAATCTGTATAATTCAGGTATTCTATACAATACCTAGGCAATGTATAGAATACCTGAGGCGTCCAGGCAACGTATGAAATACATATTATGAATATTAGTGTCCGTTACATACTTTACCTAGGTAATATATACATTTCCCAGGGATTGTATAGAATACCTGCTGGTTCACCGGCAATATGTAAAGTAAATAGATTTGGTCTGTTTTTATCAATGTTATGTAAGTACCATGGGAGAAACGAACATCTATACACCGTAAGGACTATCTTGCTTACAACACACGGCCGCTATAGTAATACTTGCTAACTTCAGGTAAAATCGGTTGCATGGTTGCGATCGGTTGATACGTGACGTAGAATGCAAGAGCGAGTGAAGGGCACCCCGAGGTTAGGTTTGGTTAGGTTACTTTAAACCCTTCTCACAGAAATAGGGGCTCCGCGAAGCGGAGCTCCGTCAACATTGGATGCAATGGTCGTTCATTATACACATTGCCTGATGCGCTTCGGGCATTTTATACAATACCTAGGCAATGTATGAAATGAATCGTATTATACACATTGCCTGAACGTTTTAGGCAACGTATAATTTTTATGCCTAGGCATTCTATGCAATGCCGGATTATACAAATTGCCTATAACATATATATATTTTTGTCCTCTTTATTATATGAACCCTATGAGGTCTTTGCCCCGCAGTGGGACAGTGCGGGCTAGTTAGATTAGATTAGATTATTATATGAATATGAATGTATGCGTACCTACATGTTACACATTTTTTGTTAACAAAGTTGTTTAAACGACAACATACCAGTAATTTTAATACGTCGCCGTCGTTCTGCTTTCGTTTTATGCCTCTTTTCACACGTTCATGGTCCTACGTTTTGTCAAACAATCGAGATCCAAATGTAAAGAAGTATATTTAGGCAACATAAAGTTTAGCGTAAAGGGCTGTTTTATCGTCAAAACCTCACATTTTTTGTACAATATTATGGTACCTACTAATTTTATCTTTCAGTGAACCAGAGCGTCAGATATTGGACTACGTGACACAGCAGCACAAGATATTATCCGCGATAGCCGGATGTTATGCCATGAAGATGAACGCGTGGAGATTGTGGGACACCTTCAATCTTATCAACGACCAGCTGCATCAGGGAAACATGGAGAGACTAGGAGAGGTGAGTTCGAATTAGAGTAGAACTTAAGATACAGATCACTACCAGACCAGACCAGTTTCCAGTGAGATACTTACTAGTTTGCCACTAACGAGTACGTAATTATGGTTACTATAGAAGCTGATCTTTCCCTTTGTGAAGTCATCATCATCTGCTTAGCCTTTTCCCAACTATGTTGGGGTCGGCTTCCAGTCTAACCGGATGCAGCTGAATACCAGTATTTTACATGGAGCGACTGCCTATCTGACCTCCACAACCCAGTTACTGGGTAATACGATACCCCTTGGTAAGACTGGCCGGCTTTCCCTTTGTGAAGTAACCCGTGACAAATAATTAGTCATTATATTCCGCTCACCAATTTGAGTATGAATGTCGATGGCTATGTGAATGATGACATGGACATAGAAGTATGGAAAGTATGGAAGAAAAAGATACCTTTATTACGCCGACCCCAAATAAATTTAGACAAAGGCAGGAGAATGAGGATGATGATTCCAATCATCAATCATCAATTATGTAGTCTGTCAAAAGCAGTTTAAAGTTTCCCAAAAATACCTATTTCAGAAACAGAGTTAATTTGGTTGATCTTTGATATTGCTTGTAAATATTGCTTTAGGATATCCTGTATTCCAGTTGCACGCTCTAGCCTGCTGTCTGAAGGCCATCAGCACGACTGATTCCTCCATGTTCACGTCGCTCTGTCGGCTGGCGTGCGGCGGTCACGGCTACATGACGTCATCGAACCTGCCACCCACGTATGCGCTGACCACCGCCTCCTGCACCTATGAGGGAGACAACACTGTACTGCTGCTGCAGACGGCTAGGTTTGTGACTTTTTGAATGATTGTCAGCAATTTACCTGATCTCTTGTTGTCATTTATTTTTCCTTAAAAGCACAAGAATTTCTTGTGCAGGGCTGACTAATTTCTTACAACTTGAATTTCTTTTCCAGAATCTATCGTTCTGTAAGATTCTAGAGCGAGATTCAGCAGATTAATTCCGGGTCAAAACGCACTTTGGTGAATTGTTTCCATTCCATATTACAGAAGTAGAAGATTTGGCTCTAATATGGTGTTACATTTCGCAGGTTCTTACTAAAAACTTGGCGTCAGGTCGACACAGGCCCCTTGACACCTACAGTAGCCTACTTGAAGACAGTCTCAGCTCCAGGATTCTCAGACAAATGGGAAAGTTCTGTGGAGGGCATCATCCGAGGATTCCAAATAGTCGCTATGAAGTAGGTTTACACCACTTAGAGATATCCTGTAACCACTTTCCTTGATTGTGTGATGAGCAGAGATTCTCATATGTATTTTTTAATTACAGGAAAATATCATCATGTGTTGATAGTATGACAAATAAAATAATGTCTGGGATGTCCCAGGAAGACGCGTGGAACACAATATCGATACAATTAGTTTCGGCTGCTGAGGTAAGTCAAACTAACTAAATACAACTGACTTTCCATCACAATCTGAATCGTTTAATAGCGAATCCATTGTTTCATCGAAAGATTTTTCTGAAAAAATGAAAATCAAAATGAAGCCATTGCTAGAAGAAGCCATTGCTACTGATAGTGTCAATTACCTTGCTGTACCTAGTACCTACCCTTGTTTGACTTATTTCTATGATATGATATCTCTATGTAGGTAGGTACGCACGGCTACACATCAAGCTATACATAACCAGTATAAGCTGACTTGTGATTCTACGAAAAACCTATACAATGCGAGGTCAGCTAAAACTGGAAGTGTATAGGTTGACGTGTAGCCGTGTGTACCTATTCTAATTTTTTTTGGTGAATCATATTTAAAGTGCGGTCTAGTCTACTAACACTAACCGAAGAAATAAAACCAGCAAACGTTTTCTTCGTTTCATTCCATTTGAGTTCAATTGAAGGATTTAAGCTTAGGACTCTTGCATAAATTCTAGTCTTTAATAAAAGAAATGTTCCTTTCTTTCCAGTCTCACAGTAGAATGATCGTCATATCCACATTCTACGAGGACATGTCCAAAGCTATGAAGACCATGTCTACACCACTGGCAGAGGTGATGGGCCAGCTTGTGGAGTTATATGCTGTGTACTGGACGCTGGAGAGACTGGGAGATTTGTTACAGGTCAGTGAATTGTTACAGCTACATATACTCGTCATAAAAGCCATGTTATATGCACACTATAGTCGGACTTTTAATTAGCTTTAGTAAAATGACAGCTTATTATGTGTTACTTAAATGACTGAAATTGGCGTCTTTTTGTTTCTTCACGGCCTTCAACCAAATCTTGTTTTCCTAGTACAGAATAGTGACAAACAAAACTTATTTGACATGCATATCTCTGAACGCAGTCCGAAATGAGTTATTAAGAAGTGTCATTTTAAAAGTCGGAGTATAGGTCAAGAAATTCACCTAGTTTTTATTAAGCAAAATGATTTATATAATTGTAAAATGGAACATTATTATCGTACCGTTGACATAACTAGCCACATTTGCAGCTTGTGGCTTCGGCTACGTCCAATAACATTCGGTAAACTTGGTGATTATGATATAAGCCTCGGAATAATAGATACTCTTGAAGAAAGACTAGCTTTTCCAGCGGATTCGCCCGTGTGGAGGTCGAAAAATATCCTACGGGAATATAGGTACTGCCCGGATGAAAAGTGTTATAAACTATATGTGTGCCAATTTCATCATTCATCCAAATCCGTTCAGTAGTTTTTGCGTGAAAGAGTAACAAACATCCATCCTTCCTCACAAACTTTCGCGTTTATATAATATTACGAATATTAGGATAGCAGGATTGTCTTTCAGATGCTGGCTGTTGCTAATTGTAAAATTTGGTACTTTAATTTGTTTTGAAAATCGTTTGAGTAGAATACATGTTCTTCTGTTTTCTTCAGTACACGTCAATTTCGAATACCGATGTGGTGCACTTGAGATCTTGGTACGAGGAGTTGCTGAAGAAAATTAGACCTAACACCGTCGGACTTGTGGACGCTTTTGACATAATCGACGAGGTAAGTGAACATTAAGTGTCACCTATCTTTAAACAGCATCCAATTACATGAACCCCTTCAACTGGTTGTTTTGTATTTTGTCTTGTGTACAAACTGTCTTGAATTTTTGTAATTGGTTGATACCGTTTTAATTTAAATAATAAATCATTTAAATGATTTCGTTGTAGTGCCAGCTGTAGCAGCAGACATTATTGTATTACGTGTCATAGAGTAAATTAACTAGCAAAACTCTGCGGACGTGATGGGTATCGATTAAACGTGACATGAAAATCTGTTTTCTTTTTTGTGTAAACTTCACAGACGTGATTTGTATCGTGGTGTCGTATACTTATCGAAATACGATAAAACATATTTTTCAATTCATACTTCAAGTAACAACACTATCAGCGGCCGTTGACCCCTTAAAAAACATATATTTTTATTATTAAAATAAAAAAGATTTGTTATCGTGTTTAGGTACCCATTACGTCTGCAGAGTAGAATTTAATTTGACCTTGTATGGCTGCAAATCTTGAGCAACTTTTTGGCAGTTTCTTTAATCGTGTTTGTTAATATGTATATCTTTGCAGTACTATTTATACAATAATTATATGATGTTGTTTTATTCTTCAGTTACTACAATCATCCCTCGGCGCATACGACGGCCGCGTGTACGAGCGTCTGATGGAGGAAGCGCTCAAGAGTCCGCTCAACGCGGAGCCCGTCAACCAGAGCTTCCACAAATATCTTAAACCCTTCATGCAAGGGAAACTGTAATACCTAAATAATACAAAAACGAATCTTGTGATAATAGATTTAGAATATTTTTTGTTTTGATAAAGTATCTTTTTATATAAATAAGTGTGTGTGTGTGTGTTAATAAGTTTATTAACCCAAAAACCTTAATATACAAAGCTCATACAATATACATAGGAACATTAAACTTTGGAAAACAAAGGTTGCATGAATAGCGAAAACCCTGCCTCCTAAACTAGGGGGGACCCTGTGACTTAGGAGTCAGTATTCTACTGTAACTTCGTGTACAAAAAATCCTTTATCAATGTGTGATAGCATTATGATCCTATACTGAACTACAGCTATATGTAGGTATGTTTATTAAAGGAGGGAGATGTGGTTGCGCGGTGTGGTGTGGTGTGGTATGTTATGTTGTGTTGTGATGTGGAGTGGAGTGTTGTGCGGTGTATGAAAAGGGAGGGGTGTTAGGGGGTGTGTTTTGTGGGGGTATGTTCTATGTTATATCATTGTTTATACTTAGATATATACAGGTTTTTCTTATAAGTACGTACTTAAGTGTTTATTAAGTAAGTAGATCATTCTGTGATGGGTTTGCTCAATACTGTATTTTCATTTTTACTGTAAACTTTTGTAATAGGTTCAAATATTTAAAGATTTATATTAAATATCTATATAACGTTTATATTTTTTATTTATTGTTCAATGGGCCTGTTCTTGACCTCGATTACGCCTAATGTCGATGGATGAGATCTATGATGGAACCAGCGTGTCCAGAAGATGCCTGTTCTTTCTTGCTTTGAAGGCAGACGGGTTAAATGT
Organism: Gortyna flavago; assembly: GCA_963669345.1. Lineage (NCBI taxonomy): Eukaryota > Metazoa > Arthropoda > Insecta > Lepidoptera > Noctuidae > Gortyna > Gortyna flavago. The sequence continues at coordinate 3,604,433 of OY770126.1, forward strand.
GGAAGCGAGAATACAGAAGCTGGCAGAGAGTTCCACACTTTGGCTGTGTGCATAATAAATATGGAGGATTATTTATATATTTTCAGTGTTGTTTAATTAGCTTTATAGCACTGTGTGACCTAAACAAGCACTTAAGTCACATTTTTCTATAACTTAAGTGGTTCATTTTTGCACAGAAAAGCGTGACAAGTGAGCGTTTAGATTACATAGAGCTAATTTCACGTCGTGCAATAATGGACTACTTGTCACACGTATCGTAATGTATTATATTCGACAGAACATAGGTAGGTAGGACCCATACATAAGTATCCAGTAAGTCGTTTACCTTATTACAAAAGCAACAGCAAACAGCCTATAGTATTCTGAATGAATACATAAATTTTTATATATTGAATCACTCAACCGTATTATACTAGACCGATGGTCATATTGTGTAACACCAAAGACATTAAATTATTAACATATCTTAAATCTCTTTGCGTAACACACTCTCAATCCCAATCTGAATGATTTTATCCATTGCTTCCTTAATTATGATCGATGAATTTGTCTGCGTAATAAACGTAAATAACGCAATTAATGTTGTTGAACTGTAAAAATGAAACTCCTTGCTAGAACTGATATCTAGAACTGATATCTAGGTTTATGCAAATAAATATTATTTCTATTTCTACGCAATTACCCCAAAGTTTAACAATAGCGTAGATTAACAATTTCATAATGTTTTAGTGAAGTAACTAAATGGAAATACGCATTAATTTATTTACTTCATTAATACGGTTAAAAACCAATTAAGTACAATAATTAAAGACACACAAAAGAGAAAATAATAAAGCTGTTAAAGTTGAAATAGCTATTTCAATGCCTACGGTACTCAGGTTTAAGTACCTAAGCAATCAACAGCATAAAAATAACATAAATTACAATATATTGAACTTTGCCTTTCTAGCGATGACACAACATGTCTTTGATTTTACAAATCGTTGTAATTATTATTGATAAATGGATTCTTTTGGTTATTTATCAACAACTAAGTACATGTATTGAGTTTTCGTGAAAATAGAATCCATTAACCCCTTGAAACAGGAACCTATTCCTATTTTAAGTAACAGACCGTTTGCGTCAGACCGTTATTACTAACCGTAACTTACAGTAATGCCTGTTATGACAATTTTAACAGTTAGGAGCTTGTTCTGCAGTATCTGCATATGCAGTCTCTTTTATGACAAATCTAAACTTACTAATATAAATTGGTTGTATGTGAAGTCGGTTTACGGACGATAATTTTACGTGATAACGTCATAAGAGATAGATGCGTCACAAGCCGAACGGTTAGGCCGATCGTGCCTCTCTATCGGTAGTTCCGCGCTCTCGCTTGCACGCTCGGCTCAGGCGTAACGTGACAATGAGTCATGCTTTTTCGTGCGGTCAGCCGGCGTTCATCGATTTATAAGACGTTATCACGTCAATAAAGCTGAAGAGTTTATTTGAACGTGCTAATCTCTAGAAGTACCAGTCGGATTTGAAAAAATATTTTTCCATTTGACAGCTCAATTCTTGAGGAAGGCTATAGGCTCCTAACATCACACTAGGACACTTAGGAGCCAAGCAACAAGAAAACAAAGTAATAGCACGGGCAGGCGTTGCAATGCGACGAGGTAGGTCGGGGGAACATGAAATTTCACGCGGACGAAGTCGCGGGCAGAATCTAGTTAGTAATGAACGTATCTAATCATGAGAATAGAAGCTAGCAAACGTGCTTGGAGGAAGGAAGTATTCCAGTAAGATGCTAGTAGAGCTATAGTACTTCCAGGATTGTCCTGATAACCGCTCCACTCCTCAAGCACCTCAGGCCATGAGCTGGCGACCGTTCGGGGGCCCATTATTGAGTGTGCAAGTCACCTCCTGCCATTTTATCTGTGTATTATAAAAAACATTGGTCAGGCAGAGTCCTTAATTTACTTTAGTCACCCATACCTATAATCCAATATCTTTGTTTCCATATCCTGCAATAGTCTTACACCAACTGGGGGTTGTCCTTGGGTGCACTTGAATAGTGCGTACAGGGATAATCATCTCATTGCATTAAAAATGTCTAACAGGCCTCTGCGAGTTGGCTTCAGCCCCTCTTACGCCTTCCAAAGGTCCGGGACCCTGGGGTCCCGAGAAACATCAAACGAAGTAAAAATAATAATACCTAGCCCTTTTAACGATATTACAAGTTACATTATTTTCATCTTATTACTACAGGAATCATCATCATCATCTGCCTAGCCTTTTCCCAACTATGTTGGGGTCGGCTTCTTATTACTACAGGAATGTTGTGATTATAATAATATAAAAAAAAACAGAATAAATCGACAAATAATATTATATTCAACATAAAGGGGGTGCCTTTATGTTGAATATAATATTATTTGCCGATTTATTCAGTTTTTTAAATATTATATTCAACATAAAGGCACCCTCTTCTCTATAAAAAAAATATCATTTTATTCGTGTTCGTAAAGAGACATTTTTAGTTTGTGAAAAGAAACTGTGCCATAGGCTTCTACTCCGTTATACCACAGGTTTATACCTTGTAAGTTTTATATATCAATGCTTGTAAGCCCTGTTTTTGTCCAGACGGTAAAAAAAGTTAGCCGGTATACATAAACATATTTTTAGGGTTCCGTACCTCAAAAGGAAAAAACGGAACCCTTATAGGATCACTCGTGTGTCTGTCTGTCTGTCTGTCTGTCTGTCTGTCTGTCCGTCTGTCACAGCCAATTTGCTCCGAATCTTATGGACCGATTAAGTTGAAATTTGGTACACATATGAATCTCTGTGACCCAAACACAGACGTGTAACGTAAATAAATGAGTTTTGAAAATGGGAGTCATTTTTGAGGGGTAAAAAGACAATTAAAAAAAAAAGATTCGCAATCTGTACCGTGTGACATATCAAATGAAAGGGCTTATCGTGAGGATCTCAAATATATTTTTTACATAATTTTAAAATAAATTGTATTAAAGTTATTTAAGACAATAGACGGAAATTTACCATTCCTCCCCCCCTTATCTCCGAAACTACTGAGCCAAAAATTTTGAAAAAAATACAGAAAATAGTTCTATACCTATAGATTACAGGAAAATTAATAAGAAGTCTATGATCTTGAAACAACATGGTAAATCTCTCAATATTGTGCATACAAACTTACATTTTCAGTTGGAATGTATGGGAGAACATGTTTTTCAACTACAATGTTAAGTTTGTTCTTGGGATATATTCATTCCAACTACGGAACCCTTCATTGTGCGTGGTCTGACACGTACTTGGCCGGTTTTTTTATTTGACACCTGTTCCTTGATTGTCTTGTTTTCTAGCATAGGTTGGTCTCCCCAAGTCCCACAAGCATCGATCTCTTGCTTTCCTCATCAAGTCGTCGCTGCCACTCTTTTGAAAAATACCTACGTTCTCGTGATTAAAAAAAACTCCAATCAACAATATTATTTTACCTTAAAGTAAAGTAGGTACTTAGGTAATATTTCGATAACTTAGCAACAATTTTCAATTTAAATAGGGTAAGTAACTATACAAAAACAAGACAAACTAATTACCACATTAAATATATTTGAATTAATATTTATTTGTGATAATTAATTGAAAGTGGATTTAAATGTAATTTAATTTAATAAAATAATTAAAGTATGTAGTACATACTAGCAGCACCCGCGGTTTTACCCGAATGTTTCCCGTGGAAATATCGGGATAAAACTATCCTATGTCCTTTCCCGGGACTTAAACTATCTCTATACTAAATTTCATCTAAATCGGTTCAGCGGTTTAAGCGTGGAGAGGTAACAGACACACAGACATGACACACTTTTTAGGGTTCCGTACCTCAAAAGGAAAAAACGGAACCGGTCTGTCCGTCTGTCACAGCCAATTTGCTCCGAATCATAAGGACCGATTAAGTTGAAATTTGGTACACATATGAATCTCTGTGACCCAAACACAGACGTGTAACGTAAATAAATGAATTTTGAAAATGGAAGTTATTTTTGAGTGGTAAATAGAAAAATAAAAAAAAATGTTTTGCAGTCTGTACCGTGAGATATATCACGAAAGGGCTTACCGTGAGGATCTCAAATATATTTTTTCATAATTTTAAAGTAAATTGTATTAAAGTTATTTAAGACAATAGACGGAAATTTACCATTCCCCCCCTTATCTCCGAAACTACTGAGCCTAAAATTTTGAAAAAAATACAGAAAATAGTTCTATACCTATAGATTACAGGAAAATTAATAAGAAGTCTATGACCTTGAAACAACATGGTAAATCTCTCAATATTGTGCGTACAAACTTACATTTTCAGTTGGAATGTATGGGAGAACATGTTTTTCAACTACAATGTTAAGTTTGTTCTTGTGATAAATTCATTCCAACTACGGAACCCTTCATTGTGCGTGGTCCGACACGTACTTGGCCGGTTTTCATTTATAATATTAAGTAAGGAGTGCACGTCGCTTTAAATTATAGGTACATAAATATAAACAATAAGTTAGGTTATACCTACCTCGTAGGTAGCTTACCTACAATAGGTAAGTACATCTGTAAAATTACCAAATAACCGCTAGTTAGCAACTTAGCAGATACCAAAGCGTAGTCAATTCAAGATTACAGCAATAAAACCTGGTATAGAGGTACCTACCTATATGTTTGTTAGCCTGTGGTGTAATGTAGTGCATAGAGTTAGAGTAGGTACATTAGACATTGGTGTCGTCTAGCTTGCTACATAACAGTAATCTGTGGTGTAGTCAGTGTAGTGTCAGTGGTAATGACCGCACGCACCTATCTAGTAGTCAGCGTTGTTACGAAAATATCGCGTAAAACTAGTTTTTCCTTCTAAAAAGTTATATTTTGGTGATAAACAGGTAATGTCAGTGTCCAATTCTCATTTTGAACAATTATAAAAGTAAGTTTTCATCGATATTTATTGAGATAAACTATTATCAATGTATAATTACCTCTATTTGTTCCGGATCTGACAGATCATTACTGTCCTCTTAATTAGTTTATAAACGCATCAATAGATGTCATTCTAGTCAATTAAACTAGCGCCATCTAGTGTCGAGGAGCTTAAGCAGAAAAGGCGGGACCGCTTAATTTTTTTAAATCTATGTGACCCAGCATGGCCCTTGGTTTTGCTGGACCATATCTAACAGCTTCAGATAAAAAGTATAGGTATCCATGGAAGTAGGTACTTGTATCAGCCTGACAACCTAAATAATGTAATTATAAGCTGCCAGTATCATCACATTCACCACAACGTTTTACTTTAGTGTTTTCATAATCATAATCATCTATATGTCAGAATATGGCACATTAAAGGTCTTTTAAGTTGAGTCAATGATCTCATCACATTAACACACGTGTGGCGCGCAAATATTAGATAGGTAGGTACTTATATTTATTAGAGATTATTAGGTCAATATTAACATTATTGCTTGTCTATTGTTTGTCCTATTTCTTTTAGTATATTCGTGTATATATCCCAATATGTCATCGCTAAGACTGTATCATTTAAACTTTTTAAATCATCAGCCGTTTTCGTCTATGTCGAATTTGCAAGGTTTACCGTTGGAGGCAAAAAAAGCAGCTGATTTAAAAACAAAAGTTGCAAATGCAAAATAATTATGTTATAATTTCTTAGCCATCAGAAGGATCACAATATTTTTTTGTTTTTAATAACATAACATAATCAGCCTGTAATGTTCCCACTACTGGGACACAGGCCTCCTCTCTGTGAGAGGGAGTGGGCCGTAATCCACCACGCGGGACCAGTGCGGGTTGGTAGATATCACATGTCTTCGAATTTTTGGTTCTAGGACATGCCGGTTTCCTCACGATGTTTTCCTTCACCGTATGGAATAAAGCGCCTGTCTGGGTTCGAACCTACGACCTACAACTCGTAAGTTGCTGCCGTTTCCACTGGGCCACCACTGCTCTCTCTTGTTATTAATACTTTTTTTAAATGAAATGTGTCTACATACGTTACGTTTCATTTAAAAAAAGTATTTTTGTAATGCAAGTGTCTTATTATCTCTTTGTATGCTTGGTTTTTAGCACTTCTTGCGTTCGGTTCGGTGTACAAACTCTATTTTCTTATTATATGCCGTGTAGTTATAATAAAATGTATGTATGTTACAGAGTATTGTTGTTAAATATCATAAATTACAAGTCACTCTGTATAAATAAAAGTACAAATAATTACACATAAATTATTTATGTGTAATTGATTATTTATTTTTGTTTGGACGTGATAGTGAGACGCATTTGTAACAATTAAGCACCCCATAAAGAATAGGCGAAAATGATCTCAAATAGAATGACCTTCATTGCTATTCATTGGGTACCTAATACTTTAACAGGGATTGGTTGATCGCTGCGCTCGACCGCTGCGAGACCATTCTTATTATTTATCTAAGCCTTTCGATGTAACCAAATTTTCTGAACATCAAAGAGTATAAAGTTGTAGGAAGAAGATTATAAACCAATTAAAAAAAAAACTTAAAAAGTCTTTAAATTTTAGTAACGCATTAAGGGTGCAAATTACGGGGAAACACCGTTATTTAATTAGCTATCTAATGGAATACAAAAGTTTCAAATATATTTAGAGGTGCTGTATAATAAAACCAGAAATTGCAAATTGTTATAAATTTAAAAATTAAGTGTTCGTCGAATTTAATAGGATATTTTTTTTTAATTAATACCGTATAACTACTTTCATAATTATGCAATAAAAGCTGTCACTTTGACAGTACAAACAATTAAATTTTATTTATTTTTAACTACCGTAAGTAGGTATATACATACTTTCAATACAATTCAAATTCTTTATTTCAGACATGAGTCCACAGTGTTATTATCAACAAAATAACTTAATAACTACTGTTAATAAAAAGGATATAATAGGTACTTCAAATATCAAGAGGTATGGATTCTTACCCATTGGCGCAACAGAGGGGAGTCCCACCGGTCTGAATACACGCTCAGGAGACCGTTGGTGGTGGCGATGGCGCGTAGCCTGCCGGCTATAGAGGCGGTGTCCTTTTTCTTATTATTGCATAAAAATCGCATGTGTGCGCCTCCGTAAACATTGTGAACGCACTACAACGCCACGACAGCTCCAACAGTATCCTAAACGAGTTATTATACAGGACACGCAGATCGCTGTATGTGATCTGCGTAAAACGGGCCCGAATACTGCAAGTGTAGAAAGACTGACAGAAAGCTTTGAAAAGATTGACTTTAACTTGATTTGTACAACGTGCAAATCTTCGAACTAGCATGTTACATCAAACAGCCAATGACCTGCGTCCCTCTCTATATCCATATTGTCCGATCATCAGTGACCCAAAGACTCAATTACTTTCATATGCATTGACCCGTTTATTCATAAACGTTGCGTTTTTTGACGGTAAATGTCACTCAACTGTAATCATCGTTTATAAATAAACCTTTTGTAGACATAAGTAGTGCATTATTGCACAGCGTGAAATTAGTGCCCGAGCGTAATTTCACACCGTGCAATAATGGACTATTTAAGGCGCAGATATACGACTTCTAATGATTTTAAATTCAACATCACGTCTAATCGACCGGACTGATATCTTTGAAAAAAATAAATGTTATACTAGACCATTTGCTTCGTAATTTGATATGTGAATATTTGCAATTATATTTTTTTAACATAGTGTAATTAATTTGTAAAGTATTGTCTACCGCGGACATAAAAACGATAATTACGCAAACACTATTGGGTGTATTTTCATAAAACTTTCACCATATAAAAGACAATTTAATTCCCCGTATTTTAGTATACGGTTTTTATTTGTTTGGTGTTTGATAAATCAACGTGGGTTCTTTTTTCGAATAAACTTGGTGCGCGTTGAAGCGGGGACTCTTGCGGGCGACGGGCGGCAGTGCATCGCTGACCACTGTCACGGGTAGACGCTAACGCTCGGAGCAATCAGAACATAATTTTATTCGCTTCTGATTTTCGTGCTGAAAATGGCTGCTAATTCCAAATTACTAAAAAAGAAACGCCTTATATTGGCAAAATATAGATTATTGAGGTAAGTAACGTATTTTAATCGAAATAAAATTATCATTTATCTCGAAAGATTAAATTAGTGTACCTAAATTAAAAAAAAAAAAAAAAATATTCAATTGTAGTAAATATACTTTTATTTTACTAAATAAAAAAAATAAATAAATAATAATTGTTTTATTTCTGTTTCAGGAGAATACAAAATAACGAAGATTCTCAAGTCGTAAATGCAGATACGAGGCAATTATTGTAATGTAGTATAACCATACCGCATCCTTGTAGGGACAGTCCGGATCAGAGTTTCAAAAAATACTTGAATGCTATTATTGACATAGTTGTGGGGTAATTATTCTTGGTATGTAAATTTAGTACGACTTCGACTGCACTTTTGGGTCTGTTGTAGACTTACAGTACCTATGTCGTGCACAACTATCTTCCTACTTTCACCCATGCCTATACTTCCATGCCGATGCCTATATTAACCAATATTTTAATCCATTTATTTTGTAGCTCTGGCTGTATAGAACAGGAGAAAAAGGCAACTCCGCATATTGAAAATGAAAATGAGGACATTATTGCTGACAAGTAAATGCATATACCTAATTAATTATTCGTATTTTCACAATAGCTCACATACAGGGGATCTGGTACATTTGCGCGAATGAAACTTACGCGGCTCCTTTTGCGCGACTAGACATATCCGCGAATTGACTTTTGCGAGACTAAACACGTGCGCGACTGGACGTATCCACGACTAGACTGTTGCACGACTGACGTTTTCATGGTTTTCGGGGGCGCTAATGACGAAAATGAGGTCAAAGTCAAAATCCAAGATGGCGGCTGCGAAATTTTACAAAATATTCGTCATGGGTGTCGTTTTCATGGTTTTCGGGGGCGCTAATGACGAAAATGAAGTCAAAGTCAAAATCCAAGATGGCGGCTGCGAAATTTTACAAAATATGCGTCATGGGTGTCGTTTTCATGGTTTTCGGGGGCGCTAATGACGAAAATAAGGTCAAAGTCAAAATCCAAGATGGCGGCTGCGAAATTTTACAAAATATGCGTCATGGGTGTCGTTTTCATGGTTTTCGGGGGCGCTAATGACGAAAATGAGGTCAAAGTCAAAATCCAAGATGGCGGCTGCGAAATTTTACAAAATATACGTCATGGGTGTCGTTTTCATGGTTTTCGGGGGCGCTAATGACGAAAATGAGGTCAAAGTCAAAATCCAAGATGGCGGCTGCGAAATTTTACAAAATATACGTCATGGGTGTCGTTTCCATGGTTTTCGGGGGCGCTAATAACGAAAATGAGGTCAAAGTCAAAATCCAAGATGGCGGCTGCGAAATTTTACAAAATATGCGTCATGGGTGTCGTTTTCATGGTTTTCGGGGGCGCTAATGACGAAAATGAAGTCAAAGTCAAAATCCAAGATGGCGGCTGCGAAATTTTACAAAATATACGTCATGGGTGTTGTGTCCATAGTTTTCGGGGGCCCTGATTCTGAAAATGAGGTCTAATTTAAAATCCAAGATGGATGACGCTTATTATGTAAAATTTTACAGCCGCCATCTTGAATTTTGATTTCGATCTCCCCTGCTCTTGGGACGAACGTATGTGACCGCATAATATAACTTTCTACAATTTAAACGACGTATTATGAACGTTATCTAAAGTATGAAATGGGTGTAATATACAACCTTAGTATACACCTCTGCCCTACCCTTTAGAGAATACAGGCGTAATGTTACGTCTATGGGATTTAATTTCTCGGATTTTGTCCAATATCCTTTACATAAATTCATAATTATTGAAATAAATTAATATAAATGTCGCGCAAGCATCTTTCGCGGAAGTGTAGTCGCGCAAATGTCTTTCGCGGAAATGTCAGTCGCGTAAGTGTCTAGTCGCGCAAAGGGAGTCACACAAATTCCTTTCACTGTTTTTGCAACGGATAAATAAAAAATCACTTCTAGGCTTTTTTGTTTTATTTATCACTACCTACTGCCCGCGACTTCGTCCGCGTGAAATTTCACCCTCCCCCCATTCACCCTCTTAGGAGTGGAATTTCGAAAAACCCTTTCTTGGTGGATACCTTTATATACTTCACACAGAACACACTCCAAATTTAATGTCTCTATGACCAGCGGTTTAGGCTGTGCATTGATATAATCAGTCAGACAGGATCACAGGACTTTGAATTTTATATTAGATTATAAAAGTAAACCTAATAAAGTACCTACCTAATAAAAAAAACTCAATAACAGAAAATAAAATACCTAAATAAACCTATATCTGATGATAACTAATCTAAACTCAATAAATAAGCAAAATCCCTAAAAACTAATATCTATACGAATGACTAATCCTACCTAACAGTTTTATAAAATAACCTACGGTCACTATGTACACTATCAAATATACTACCCATACTTAAAAATTAAAATCTATACCTACGACTTATAAAAATAAACCTAAATGACTCTACCTTAAACTGTACTTAGTAAAAACTAAAGGGAATAAAAAGGTCGCACTGAAAAGCACGTTTTAGAATTGCAAGTAGCAGTTAAAACATACAATTTATAGAATGCTAATATGAACGAACGCTCGCCTATTATTATTATCTTCGTCGTGTACTACGACAAACTTATTATTTGCGGTTGGTACAGTAATCGGGTCTAGGGATCGGACCGCAAAATTAAGTTTGTTTTTTATTGTAAGTATATTTTTTTCCGGGATAAAAAGTACCCAGTGGTGTGGTGCCCAGGATATTAAAGAATAATTATACCAAGTGTCATCGTAATCGAACCAAAATGTAGGGAACAGCTGATTTTTTTTTCGAGGTTTTAAAGTTTGATCATTGAATTTATTATCAAAATATTACCTTATTTATTAACACTACATTGAAATGAAAATGGATGGTGATCAAAAATCAGTCAGGATTATCCTCACCATCTGAAACGTATTGGTTACCCTACGAAATTACGTGCATGCAGTTGCGGGGTCGCGGGGCGTGACGCTCGCTCCTCCCATTCGCTCAAGGTCGCTGTCACTTAATGTCGCCTTAAGTCACACGTATCGTAATGTACCTACTATATTTTGACTTTACAAACAGGCACTTTAATTTTTCATTTCATATATTTGTATAATTATAGATTATGTAAAGTGCTATTTTTATACAAAAATGAGACTGCATTTTTGTATATATTTGGGGACTTTGAAATTTAAGTATCTATTTACTTAATTATCGGTCACATTGGACCTTGGTGCAGTATTATTACATATAGGCATTAATGTTTATCTTAATTAGGTGTTGTTACCTACGTCTGTGGTACGAGTATACACACCTATATCAATATAAATACTAAACAGATAAAGGTGGGATTTAGGGAAATTAATACAGAATTAATTCGCAAACCAAGTTTTACAAGAATGGGCCTGTTTGGTCTGTGCATGTCTATATGCAGGTATATCTACTAATATCCTCAGTAACAATAGAAATAGTAAATTGTTATCACTGACCTGTAATAAACAAGTACTTGTTTAATAGAGGTCTTCTTGTTTTGGAGTTAGACTAGCAAGACGGTAAAAAATAACATTTAAAAAAAAGTCAGTTGATACATGACATAGAACAAATTCAAATGGGTCACAAATTCAAAATTAATTCGAATATGGTGCCACGGTATGGACGTCAAGAATCACCAGGTTTTCCAATAACTTCATGATAACAATAAACGTAGAACAATCTTTGTAGGAAAAGTTGAAGTTTTGGCCTCTGTAAAAAAAAAATCGCTTGCAAATACTCTGCATAAAATATGTAAATGTTATTATAAGTGTTATATTATAACATTAATAACCTTCTATTGATCATGCAGACTTTTTTTTCCTTCAATTACGCGGAAAATTTTGAAAAAAATGCCGTGTCACCGCTTCTTTCTTATTAATGATAAGTCATTATTTTACGACTATTACCAGTAACTGGGTTGTAGAGGTTAGATAGGCAGTCTCTCCATTTAAAATACTGGTATTCAGCTGCATCCGGTTAGACTGGAAGCTGACTCCAACATAGTTGGATCTAGGCTAGGCAGATTGAAGCCAGGTAAGAAGAATTTGGAAACAAACAGTTACATCTGAGGTTTGTGTCCAGAGTTTACATTAAATGTCAAGACAACAAAAAAAAAAACAGTGGCGCCCCGGGAGTGCCGACAGAAGTGAAAACAAAATACAAACAGAATACTTTACCATCACTCACTGACATATCGGAAATATATTAAAACCGGGTACATCCCGAGGACAGCAGAACACATCCGAACGTAGCGCGGTGTCGGTAACAGTGTCGCGAGTTCAATGGTTAAGAAGTACTAGCAGGGGATCGAGGAGGGGGGGGGGGGGGCTCAGGGGATCAGACCGGAATGAATCCAAAAAATGCCCAAGGCGCCTAAAGCAGTTTTCACTTCAAAAAAACTTTTTGTACTACTTTAGCTACTACCACTACTTGTGAGCCCTCATTCGAATACTACTCATCATATCCTGTCTCATAATCATCCTGCACTTACCTACTCTCTTTGTTATCGGCGTAACATATTTTTTCTTTCACCCATCTCTTTTAGCCGTCATCACAGCTCACTCTTCTAGCTATGCCGTATTGTCAATCATGTTTTTACTTATACCCTTGGACTTCCTATATTCTTGTCACCTTCAATCGAATAACATCATCTTCAGCCTACACTACAGTAGTCCACTGCTGGCCATAGGCCTCTCCAATTACACGCCATTTAGCTCGATTCTCGGCAACTCTCAGTCTTTCATCCAGTTGCTCCCAGCCATTGATCGTCGCTCCAGTTAGCCTGAGGGCGCATAGTATAGGAGCGCACGCATAAGATAATTGGCGAGTGTCGATATAAATAATCGCGGAGCCAGAAGGTCGTTCGACGTCAACAAACATGGCTGAAACGAAAGTTTGCGAAGACCTCATCAAGGAGAGGAAGAAATGTACCTTCGACGTTCAGGAGCTGATACATCTTATTGATGGAGGGGCAGAAGAGACTAAGGGGAGGAAAGAAGTTGGTGAGTTGTTATTTTTAAATCAATAACCCTACAGGGCACCTACAAAATATTAAGAAGGGATTAAAAAAAAATGTGTTCCAGCAGGAATTCGTATTTATTGCCAAATCGTGTTTTTATGTTACAAGATGAATGATGAAATAATTACTTCGTTTACCGCAAATTATAAGCAGTGCGGATTGTACTTTGCCCTGCTTGTAGTTTTATTAAATGTTTGTTTTGATTTTCAATATCTCGATAAAATAAATAGATATTCGTTCGTTAATTTTGGAGTAAAAATTTGTATCTACCCATACTTGGGATCATTCCTTTCCTTAAATTAGTTTTTCAGTTATTGTTTACATTTTGATAAAATACATATACTTATAATAAGCCTTTACACGCAATTGGTCCAATTCGCGATTGGTCACCTGCACCTGCAGGATGCATATAAGTACCTACCTAGGAATGTATACGTAAGAACAAAAGAACACCTTATAAGCAATGTACTAGATGTTTGTTTTAAATCAATAATTCTGATTAACATCGCTTCTTGCAGAAAACTTGGTGCTCAGTGCGCCAGGCTATAGTATTAAGAATGACGTGCCAGAAGAATACTTGAGTCATAAGGATAGATATGAGTACGCTGTCAGGAGGGCCTGCATATTGTCCGAAGTTGTAAAAGAATATGCACAACGACATAACACAATGGACGCTTTTAGGTAAGTAACATTACTGAAGAGAGAGATAAGTTCAAAGTAGGTACCTATAAGTTACATCTGGATTCTTCTTCAAAATCTTGATTCAGTACCAAATACTGGCACCTAATTGCATTAGACAAACATTCAAGTTCTTTGACATCCAATTTCTGAGATATTCTTAACTACAGTTTATCTATTCGATAGTGCTATTGAATCATTATCTTTGGCCCGTTAAGAACTTCTCCTAAATACGTAATATGGTCGAATTCATAGTTGAGAGCAATCAGAAATCGGGCATGAAAAAAGCCATGAAGAAAGTTGGATGCTGTATCATTCAAGCCTTATAAAATCATGATCAATAGGAGCACACATAGTCTACAAACGCGCATATTATACCATATTACGGCTTCTAAAATGAAATCTATTTAAACTATCAACAGGCCTACGAACAAGTACCGTGTAACAGTCGGAGTGGTGAAAGACATATCGCCTTTCCTGTTACACATGGGAATGTTCGTGCCGACGATACTGAGCCAGTCAGACCCAGAGCAAATAGCAGAGTGGCTGCCTAAGGCGATGTCCATGGAATACTTAGGGACTTACGCACAGGTAAGAACACAAAGAGTGATAGACAGGACAACGACGCGCTGGCTAGGGTTAAGGTAAAATTTACATGAACATAACATGGATCGCATGACGCACGTCTTAAGAAAAAAACGCTACCCTAGTGGCTAGATCTAAGATTTTGGCTCAGATCTAGATATATCTCATAATTTACTAGTAAGGATGATTCTTTATCAGAATGGGAATTTTATTTCCGCATATACATATGTAGATCTACCTGAAACAACCTTATATCTCATTGTCGGATAGTAGTCTAGGGTCGGAGTTCAATTATGAACTCCTCTTTGGTAACAGATAAATAATGATAATAATGTTTATTCAGAAGATGAAATAACGTTATCATAAACTTTCTTGCAGACTGAACTCGGCCACGGAACGTTCCTGAGAGGATTGGAAACAACAGCAACTTATAATCCTAGCACAGAAGAGTTCATTATTCACAGTCCTAAGCTCACTTCGTATAAATGGTGGCCTGGAGGATGTAAGTGCATCAAATATAATGGGATATTTCATATTTTGAAAGATGCTTTAATGGAGGATCCATCAAAGGGTTTCTGTGCCTTCGGTATCACAATGAACTTTGATCGATGGTTTTTAACTTGGTTTTCATTAAATCGTTTCTTACTTCTTTATTTTTAGTGGCACACACATCAAACCACTGCATCGTAGTCGCTCAACTTTACACGAAGGGACAATGCTATGGGGTCCATCCTTTCTTCGTACAAATTCGTGACACAGAAACCCACATGCCTCTCCCTGGTGTCAAAGTTGGAGAGATTGGGCCCAAGATGGGCTTCCAGACGGCGAATAATGGGTTCTTAGGATTTGATCATTACAGGATTCCAAGGCGGAATATGTTGATGAAGAATGCTCAAGTGTTGAAGGTACTTAAGTTGTTAAGAATATTTCAAAACTTACTTTGATTACCCCCTTTTTATTTTTGCCTTGGATGTGGTGAGTTTGTGGTGTGTTTAGAGTGGTGAACTCTACAACAGTCAAGTTCTTATGAAAAACTAAAAAGTGAAGAGATTCTCTCATAGCAATGAGACAAACAGAACGTCCGAATACACTATAATGATATAATTTAATGGCAATAAAGAGGGCTATGCTTGGAGTTACCCTGCGTGATGGAATCAGAAATGAGGAGATTCGCAGGAGAACCAAGATAACCGACATAGCCCGAAGAATTGCCAAACTTAAGTGGCAGTGGGCAGGGCACATTGCTCGCAGAACAGATGGCCGATGGGGCCGAAAAGTTTTAGAGTGGTGACCGCGTACCGGAAGACAGCGTTGGAAGGCCTCCCATAAGGTGGACCGACGACTTTGTGAAGGCCGCGGGAACCCGTTGGATACAAGAAGCACAGAACCGGTCGAAGTGGAGGTGCTTGGGGGAGGCCTATGTCCAGCAGTGGACGTCTTTCGGCTGAAATGATAATGATGATATAATTTAATGTTTTTAGGATGGAACCTACATAAAGTCCAAGAATGAGAAGCTTACGTACGGCACCATGGTATTCGTCAGGGTACTGATCGTAACTGACGTGGCGTATGAAATATCAAGGGCTGCTACTATCGCCGTGAGATATTCTGCAGTCAGGCATCAGTCACAACCGAAACCTGGGTAAGAATTGTACTAAAGTACTTAAAATTTTTTGAAGACTGCTTTATTATCACGAACATTTATCATTTGGGTTCGACAAGACTTAGGCCGATCGCGAAAAGCTACTCAAAAGTAACGTGTTACGAACACAAATCGCCAATGAATGGCCAAAATGCACAGTTCTTGTATTGTAATGGCGGTCCGTAAACGACGTAACCAATTACAAACTCGCGTTAGTAAGCGGTGTCTCATTGGTGATTTGAGTTTGTAACTGGTTATTTTTAAGTAGCTTCGTGAATGATAGGTCTTTAGAGTTGCGGTCACGTAAATTATTCAGGGTGTTTATTTACAACCTAGACACCCATACCATAGAAGTTACACTTAAAAAAAAACCTTACTTACCTGTCTCATCAATTTACAGAGAGCCAGAGCCCCAGATCCTGGACTACGTCACACAACAGCACAAGCTGTTCATTGGCATGGTCACCAGCCACATCTTCCGAGTCACCGGCTACTGGTTGTGGGACAGCTACTCGCAGACTATCAATGATGTTAGCAAGGGCAATATGGATCAACTGCCCGAGGTTAGTTCAATCACATAATTTCTCCTTGTCTTGGTCATGTTGAATTGGCCAAGTTGGTTTTGTTATTTATAAATACAATAATATAGTAAAAACATGTATATTTAGGTTTAGATATTTATCTCGTCATCATGCAGCCTTGAATCACCCACTACTGGATATATGCCTTCATTTCTCCTGCCATAATTTCCGGATCGGTGCGTCCCTCAAGTCTTCAAGTTGCGGGAAACACCTGGAGCGGAGGTTTCAACCCAACGCGCTTTTGGACGGCTCTGGATCCAATTTGTTTTGTTTAATCAAGAAACGATTTAGGCTCATTCATTGACTTATAGGTAATAGTTAATACGGGCTGGTGTCCGCAACTCTACGTCAATGCGCGTATTTTGCGAAAGATATTACTTTTGAAATCATTAGGATCATTATATAATGAATTATTAATATTTCTTCTTTGGAGACCATTGAGTAACTTTCTAACTCTTGGCGTTTGTGTCATTAAGACAAGCCACAGACTTTTATCAGCTCATTATCTGCCTAGCCTTTTCCCAACTATGTTGGGGTCGGCTTCCAGTCTAACCGGATGCAGCTGAATACCAGTATTTTACATGGAGCGACTGCCTATCTGACCTCCACAACCCAGTTACTGGGTAATACGATACCCCTTGGTAAGACTGGTTGTCAGACTTTCGGGCTTCTGACGACCCGTAACGACTGTCAAAGATCTACGAATGACAGCTGGGACCAACGGCTTAACGTGCTTTCCGAGACACGGAGGAGTCTCGTTATGTAAAGATGGTCACCCATCCACAGACCAACCGCGGAAAGCGTAGCTTAACCTGATCGATCGACCTGTGCGGCTGTTATTATTTAGCCACGGGCCCCTGACAGACTTTTATCAGCTATCATCCTTAATTAGTAAGTGACGTTACAAATGGCCTTCTTTTCCAGCTCCATGCCCTAGCCTGCTGTTTGAAGGCAGTATGCAGTCGCGACGGGGCAGCCAGGATCGAGGAGTTCAGACTGGCGTGCGGCGGTCACGGTTACATGACCTCGTCCAACCTGCCCATCATTAACGGCATTGTGTCCGCCACCATCACTTACGAAGGAGATTACACTGTGCTGATGCTACAGACTGCTAGGTAAACTAAAAGCATTTTAAAATGGTAGAAAATAGAGTAGTACCTTGGAGTTCAGCTTAATCTTATTCGTTTCACTAGTCTCGAATCATGCAGACAACCAAGTTCTAAAAGTATATCAGTCATCACAGCCTTAATTCAAACATTAAAGGCATATAGAAACAAGAGCTAGGATTGAAATGTACGGGCGTAAATGTAGACTATAAATTTTTCCACTGATAAGATCTACCTACAGACCTTCATTCAAATCTATGTCTTTCCAGATTCCTGGTAAAAGCGTGGAAGCAAGCGACATTGGGCAACGCGATGACAGCGACCGTGTCATACTTGGTGCAGTTCTTCAACAACGACCGAGTTTATTGGGAGAACACTCCTTCTGGCATCATCAGCGGCTTCCAAGCGGTCGCTGCAGGGTAAGAGTATTTTGAGAAATACACTGCACTGCAATATTATATCCATAGCATTCTTATCTGGATCATTTTGTTGGTTTATTATCATCAGGGATTTCTTTTTGGTAACCATATTACCTATTTTTTTTCCGCCAAATCGCCTTTATGTAGACTGGATTGAAATCCTAGATTTGGTCCCTCCATCTTGACGGTAACGAAACCGGTATGTGACATCGGGTATTGCATTACGGCTCATTCACTCTCAAAAATAGGAGATGAGACCCTGTGTACCAGTGGGAACGTTATAGGTTGATTATCGCCTAAAGTTAAATAATATTCACACATCACAAGTCACGTCATCACAAGTTTTTACCGTTCCAGTGTTTCATTTATCTATCACCTAACTATCTTAGCGGATAGGTATCGATAGATCCCAAGGTTTTTCTGTCCACTGTTATAAAATGGGGCCTGAATTCCAAGTCTAATGATTCTCAT
Source organism: Gortyna flavago (assembly GCA_963669345.1). NCBI lineage: Eukaryota > Metazoa > Arthropoda > Insecta > Lepidoptera > Noctuidae > Gortyna > Gortyna flavago. The sequence continues at coordinate 3,623,097 of OY770126.1, forward strand.
TGTTGCACAGGAAAACGAGAGCTGCCTATGAAAGTCTTCACAATTACGAGAAAACTGGTATGGACTTCGAAGATGCGTGGAACAATGCGTCAGTGCAGCTAGTTAATGCTAGTGAGGTGAGATAACATTCCTTAGGTTTTTGTCGGGATTAAAATGAAAATATTTAAATTAATTGTCGTAGGTAGGTACTTGCGTCCAAAGTCATTAATTGGCCTTCATTTCTACTTCTGAAAATTTTCTTGAATCTAATTCATATCTATTTTCAAGATGTCTGTAGCTTATGGTATATTTTTTGTCAATAAACAGGCTCACTGCCGCGCCATCCTATGCGCAGTGTCGTGGAAGGAGATGGTGCGTCACGCCACGAACGCATCTCCGAACTTGGCTAAAGTGCTGCTGCAGATGGCTGAACTGTACCTGACATACTGGGCTCTGGAGAAACGAGGAGATCTTCTGATGGTAAACCTTTAATACACTTGAAATGTATCTTAAGATATTACCAGTGGTGTAAATAAATATATAGAAACTTGAAAAATTCAGAGGCATTCGGACTAGACCATTCAATTTGAGTAAAAATAACAATTTTTGTTGCTAAAATCAAGAATTCGAGGGATCCCTGAAATAAAAAGAGTCAGGCAGTATTAGAAGGCCAATGAATGATGACTGAACTTTCTATTGTATTACTGCATAACCCGAAAGGTGAGTTAACTCTATTTATTATTAAAGTGCGACTTCTTGTTTTAGTATTCAACTATAACCAGAGACGATATCGCCAAGCTTCAGGCCAGATATGAGGAGTTACTGGCTTTGCTACGACCTAATGCTGTCGGCATCGTCGACGCATTCGATATCAGAGATGAGGTAGCATTCATTTGTTTGTTGTGTTTTTATGCTGAAAAACGTAAAAAAATAAATAAAAAAGTAGTAGTAAGTAGCTTATCCCTGTCGATTTATCGGGAACATTCCGATAAAAGGGTATTCATCATCATCATTTCAGCCGAAAGACGTCCACAGCTGGACATAGGCCTCCCCCAAGCACCTCCACTTCGACCGGTTCTGTGCTTCTCGCATCCAACGGGTTCCTGCGGCCTTCACAAGGTCGTCGGTCCACCTTGTGGGAGGCATTCCAGCGCTACGTCTTCCGGTACGGGGTCGCCACTCCAGAACTTTTCGGCCGCATCGGCCATCTGTTCTGCGAGCAATGTGCCCTGCCCACTGCCATTTAAGAGGGTATTTGTAAGACTTAATTGCCAACCATTCTGGATGGCGAGAATCCGCTAAATGCGGCTGCAACTGACCTGTTGTGGTAATTCTGGGAAGGTTTATGACCAGCAGTACTTTCAGCTAAAATTATGATTATAATGAAAGCTTGTCCGTCGTTAATTCTGTCTTATATTACGTAGATTTTGAGTTCAACCCTGGGAGCATACGACGGCCGCGTGTACGAGCGTCTGATGGAGGAAGCGCTCAAGAGTCCGCTCAATGCGGAACCCGTCAACCAGAGCTTCCACAAATATATTAAACCTCTGATGTTAAAGGCTAAACTGTGATATTTTTAATAATAAGGATTTTACTACCATACTGTTTAATAATAGTATCGTAACTATTTTAACGAACGTATCGTATACTATTTTATTACTCGTGTGACCTAAACCCGTACTTAAATCACGCTTTTCTGTGCAAAAATGGACTTAAGTAACAGAAAAGCGTCACATAAGTGCGAATTTATGTCACACAGTGCTATAAAAGGTTTCGGATTAAGGGCTGGACCGCACGAAACCTAGCAAAAGTTCTGTGCGAATGGGCAATGTAAAATAATGTACGAACTTGATGAACCCAATGCATTTTCAATTTTGTATTATACGAAAGGTGCTGATAGCTGTATGGTACCTATATGAAGGAAAGCTGATTGATATTTACTACTGTGTTACACACGTAATGTTTTATATAATTAGACTATCCCAATTATTTTATGTCTCATTTTATTTTCGTAGATTTTTTAAATAAATATTATATATTTTGGGTATCATTTGTGTCTTTTCCACTTTACCTTAGCAAAAGTCTCACACATGATCTTCTGTCGTTGATTAAAACTAATAAATAAATAGGTAAATAAAAATAAAATACATTATATTATTTCAGGTAAAGACCCATATTCAATACAAAAAAAAGAACATAAATGATCAATTTTTCATCTTAATTTTTAAATATGTTTGTATCGAATATACATATGTTTCCTTTCATCAAGACAAGTTGACCTCTTTCTGGATTTAGGGGTAGGTACACCTCTACCAGATGTTGTATGGTCCTCAGTTCCCTCTTCGGGTAAATTTTATCAGTCGAGATTCTCGGCTGACAAAATATGTTCAAAAGTATTCCCGAAAAACATGTTTATCGTTACCTATCTACCACGGAGTAAAACCTACGTCCATGTCTGAATTATTTAAGCATTTAGTCAAGATATAAATAGCACAGCAACAGTGCAGACGAAGAGGTCATTCGCATTTGCAAGACATTATCATTCTAGGGCACATGACAACGCACTTGCAACTCTCAAATATTGTGTTCTGCATTGTGAGCAGCTAGTTAAATCAGTGAAAATGTGTTCTTGACCTATGTTAAGTACACGTGTGTGTGTGTGTGTGTGTGTGTGTGTGTGTGTGTGTGTGTGTGTGTGTGTGTGTGTGTGTGTGTGTGTGTGTGTGTGTGTGTGTGTGTGTGTGTGTGTGTGTGTGTGTGTCTGTGTTGACTGTAGTTTGAGTAAGATACAATTTATAATGGAAACAGTGTCTGACGCATTTTTAAAAGCAGTGATAAAATTCGGCAGTGGATAAGTTTATCTTTGCGCGTGTGTTGCACTAACAAATCTAATCATTTAAAACATTTAAATGCACTGTAAATTTTCTGTTATCAATGCCAAATTGCCGTAATGTAGGTATCCAGGTGGCAATGTACAGTCAACAAAAGAGATAAGTATGCAGGATCGTCTGATATAGTTGAAGTTTAGTAAGAAACCGATGGATGTTGTCGACTGAAATTTAATTTGATAAATGAGCTGTTTGTTTTCTATTAATAAAATTAAATTTTATTCGAGAACATCCATCGGTTTCTTACTAAACGATGACGACGACGATCCTGCATACTTATCTCTTTTGTTGATTGTCCATTGCAAGATTGCAACTGACATTATAATCTGAAAATCTACAAATAAATCGACAGTCGTCAATAGACGAATTAATGCTAACTACAAGCATTATATGGATATGAGGTGAATACAATGCTGATGAGGTCCGATAACGGTGAGTCGCGGTTCGCTACAATGTTTCCAGTTTCAGTTGCTTTCGAATAACTTGACGAATTAACGCATACCGCGCTGTGGTTTTAAATTAAGGAACAGTTCTGATGTTCTGAAAGATGAGTCAGGTAGAAACAACCATGGAAGTCAATCCAGATCTGGTGATGGAACGAAAGAAATGCAACTTTAATATCTTAGAAGTAACGCATATCATTGATGGCGGGGAACAGAATACTTTTCAGAGGAAGAAAATAGGTGAGTGATGACTATAATGTAAAAACTGCTGAATAAATAGATAGGTAACATTTTGTGATCATAAGAAAGCAAGTTGTAACGGCATCAAGGAAACCCAAAATCAGAAAGTCATTGTTAATACCGGGATCCTGATGATAGACGAAAAAGGATAAAAGTAGGAATAAATAGAAAGAAAATATAAATATTAATTTTATAGTGCGGGTAAAGTTAAATATTTATAGTCCAGTAAGCAGGTTCACTGGTTAACAGCAAATTATTAAGACGACATGAGTAGCTTACCTACTACTCCTACTAGCTTCTGCCTGCGACTTCGTCCGCGTGAAATTTCACTCTCCCCCATTCACCCTCTTAGGGGTGGAATTTCGAAAAACCCTTTCTTAGTGGATTCCTACTCTTCACAAAGAACACACTATCCAAATTTCATGTCTCTAGGACCAGCGGCTTAGGCTGGGCGTCAGTCAGGACTTTGAAGTTTATTTACATATATAGATAGATAGCTAGGTTTGTAATATTGTATTAGCTATTGAGCCCCAAACTAGACAATTACCTAGTCTGTATCTTGGGGCTCGGAGTACGACTTCCAGAGTGGAGACTGGAGAAGTGAATAGATACACGAATCGCTATGCTGTGTCTAATTAATTTACCCGATTGTAATCTTTTAATTTAAATCTTCCGGTAAGAAAAGAATCCTATTATCCTTCACTTACGTACCTCTGTTCGGAAATCTGTCAAAATTGGTTCGGTAGTTTAGGCAGTGTAAGGCACTGTAGATATCACAGAACAGATAAAAGTCTGTAGTAGATATATATACATAGAGGCTCAAATTTTGAATGGATATATCTGGGTTGTTGAAAAACACTCGTTTTACCCTTGAGTGCAATTACTGCATAAATAATAAAAATTTGTTACTGAATGTTTAAGCATACATTGGTAGGTACAAGTTGCATAGGGAGGTTTAAATTACCTACCGTAATTCGAGTAATAATGAATATTAATTTACGTAAATAGCCACAATTTAATATGGACTTTGGACTGGATTTTGGACAAAACATCGACGTCTACGCAAATGCAAATCACGAATTTGGACAACGAACAAGTAGTCGAGAAATACATTTAAATAAACAAATTGTGAATAAACGTGGACAAGGGCGACAAGCTTGACAAAAACCAGCCAAACTTATGTTGACGTTGGATTACTTAAGAGATGCATATTTGTGGATTTAGATTTTAAAATTATATGCCTAGGGACATCGACGTACAACTTGTTGCCACGGATTCAAATGACGGCGTCGAAAGTTATTTAAAAAAATCTGCCATTTCATAGAAAAGCGCTATGGAACAGCATTTTTTTTTTATTACCGACGATTTTGATGTCCCTGCCATTCTTCTGACAGTTTGGCATATTTCTGTCAGTTTAAACTGTTAGGTGAGCAGCGGTGGTCCAGTGGTAACGACCGCGACTTACGAGTTGCAGGTCGTAGGTTCGAACCCAGACAGGCACTTTATTTTGCGTAATTCATAACTACTGCTCTCAAAACGGTGAATGAAAACATCGTGAGGAAACCAGCATGTCCTAGAACCAAAAATTTGAAGACATGTGACAGCCACCAACCCGCACTGGGCCCGTGTGGTGGATTACCGCCCAATCCTTTTCATAGAGAGGAGGCCTGTGTCCCAGCAATGGGAACATTAAAGGCTGATTATGAAATTGTTAGGATGATGTCGATTGGCGAACGACGATGTTGGACGTCATCGGAAGCTGGAATGTTACTTCAAACACGGCTTAAAACAGTATACCACAAATCCTGATGATGTATGGGTACGGGATATTTAACTAAGTTTCCTCTGTTTTACCGAAAAGAAGATTATGATCCTCAGTTGCAATGATTTCGAGTAGATCATCTATCAAGTCGACTTCACTGTTTTATTATCATCGTGTTTTTAACTCTTTCCGTAATTTCATTATACCTATCTGCTATGGGTAGTCGCTGCTTGCCGTACTCTAAAATTACATCGCCACCATCGTTCTTCATTCAACCCACCTATGGCAAAGCAAGGCATATGTCTAGCAGTGTCTGTTAGATATGCTGATGATAATGGCAAAGCTATAAATTTTTAACTCAAGTAGGTTATTGGTTGCTTTTACAGAAGACATATCTTTAAACAATGGAGCAGCAAAAGACAGTATTGGGGAGGAACACATGAGTCCCAAGGAGAAATACGAGAACGCAGTGAGGAAGTCTTGCCTTTACGCTAGCATTGTGAAGAACGAACTGGTTGATCTCAGTGGATTGGAGTCTTTAGGGTAAATATAGCTGAAATTACTTAAGAGTCTGCTACTTTCGTCATAGGCAACGGTTAGATGACGATCATCAAACTTGCCGATAAATCCATGATGTAAATATCTAGTCTGACCATTTTGTTTATTGAGAATCAGCATCAGGTAGAGTAGTAAGTCATAAAGACATCAGGCGAAACTTACATTTCTTTCATTATGAGGGACACATAATATAACCCTTTAAAAAAAAGGTTAAACACGTAATTTTATCTCTATTAGGTATTGTAAATTCTTGAAGTAAGTATGTATTTAAATTGAATTCAAATGTATTCAATCAGTTTGGTATAATTGTGGGGCATTGTCGGCTGACGCTGCCGATGTCAGTATTAATGAATCGAGTTAATGATGAGTATGAGGACGATAAGTTTGAAGAATGGGACGGAACTATGTTTAATTACAAAATAAACGCAGTTATAAATAACGATATTATCTTAGAATATTGTATTGTCTATTTACAGTTGTTTGATTTATGATATTATGAAGTAACTATAGTTTGTTAACCTTTGTGAAGTACTTCTTCAAGTTCACTGAAGCACTTCACAAGTCGCATTAGTTTTGCTTTCTGGATAATATTTCCAGTTCACTAAAGAGAATGCCGTTATTCTGTATTATTTTGTCATGCCGATAATTAAGAGCAATCTTCGATATATCTATTTAAATTATTATTCTCCCTTAATTTGATTGCTAAAATTTTATTTATATTTAGCATCAACTCACCCGTCATCCGTCGGACTGCCGATGCATTCTTCAAAGAAGTGTCTCCGCTCCTCCTGCACTTCGGCATGTTTGTGCCCACCATCATGGGCCAGTGTACGCCAGACCAGCAGTCTCACTGGCTACCCAGAGCACTGGACATGCAAATTCTCGGTACCTATGCCCAGGTGAGGTCTTGTACCAATTCTATTACGTAGGTATTATATTATTCGGTCATTGTACTAATCCTGATTGTTCTTGAGTATAAAATTATAATTGTGCTTGTTATGAAATTATGATGGGTTGAATAGTTGAAGCACCTACTGGGTTATATGGAAATTGATATATTGACCTACTGTATAGGATCATTGACAGACTGCATGAGAGTACAATTGATAGTTGTAGAAATGAAAGGAATAAGTCAACAATGGTTTTATTACAGACGGAGCTCGGTCACGGGACCTTTATAAGAGGCTTGGAGACGACTGCTACGTATGATCCTGAGACGGAGGAGTTTATCCTGCACAGTCCCACGTTGTCATCTTACAAGTGGTGGGCTGGTGGCCGTAAGTATTACATAGATGATAAAAGGACCAGGATATCATACCAGGAAATGATCTGAATATTTACTAACACTTCCTAAGGTCGCGTTATTTGCAACAGACGCGGTTGATACGACAGCGGATACGACGATGTAGAACACTTTTGTAAGTGTTTATGCTGTAAGTGTTGTCGCATCGACCGCGATGACATGACCCATGGAAGACTATCTGCCACAATAAATTACCAAATCAACATATAAACTAGACATATCCTTTCAGTTGGCAAAACAGTCAACTACTGCATCGTAGTGGCTCAGCTATACACTAAGGGTGAATGTCACGGCACCCACCCGTTCATCGTTCAGATCCGTGATGAGGACACTCACATGCCTCTCCCAGGCATCAAGGTTGGAGACATCGGCCCGAAGATGGGCTTCAACACTGCTGACAATGGGTTCCTGGGGTTTAATAATTATAGAATACCTAGAGAACACATGATGATGAAGAATGCTCAAGTTTTGAAGGTGAGAATGTTAAAAAGTTTACACAGCGATGTAAACTTTTTACATATAGATTTTATTTATTACCTTTGTTTTAGATTTATGGACCTTGAAAATGTGTTTTTTGTTTTGTTAGCGTAAAGCATGCACGTCCTTCTTACACTATAAGATAAGCTTCAGGCTTTTAAGAAAATATTAAACTTCTATGTTTACGCATGGACTTATAATAGGTACTAAGTCCATGTGTTTACGCGGATTTTATTTAGAACTTTTTAGTTTATAAAAAATATGTTTAAAGAAATTCTATAATAATGTTTTTTAAATAAATTACTGACCGTAGTATTTTCAAGTAGACGAAGAACTTTACAAAAAAATGATATGGATCGTATTCTATTTTAAGTTTTCAGACTGGCAGAAACGACAATACCATTTTACATCGTGACATTTTTGTAAAATTCCAGGACGGCACTTACGTGAAAATGGCGCATCACGGTAAGCTGACCTACGGCACGATGGTGTACGTCCGCGTGATCCTGGTCAACGAGGCTGCCTTCAACCTGGCAAAAGCCTGCACCATCGCTGTACGGTACTCTGCCATACGCCGGCAGTCGCGACCGAAGCCTGAGTAAGTAGATATTTTTAACATGTAGACCATGCTGCATAGGTCTTTATTTTAACAACTGATCGTGGAAATTACTAATAAAATGCCTTTTTTCATTTCCAGTGAAGGAGAGCCTCAGATCCTAGACTACGTGACGCAGCAGCACAAGCTGTTCATCGCCATCGCGACTGCGCACGCGCTGCATCTGTCCAGCAACTGGCTGTGGAAGAGCTTCAGCGCTATGCTCGCTGAAATGAAGGATGGCAACACTGACACTTTACCTGAGGTAAGGATTTTCTTTGACATCTTGGTTCCTTTGTGGTACAATGCATTCTGTCGGTGCTGCTTACGAAAACTAAGTGATGACCAAGACTATAACTAAACCTTGTTTTTTTAAAAAACTGGGTAGTGTATCCGTCGAGAACGACTCGATGCTAGGGCCAGCCAGACTAATATTAGACGATTCAAGTTTTATTCATTCTGCTCTATACATAAATCCGGACTCCATACTAATAGATATGAAAGTAACTCTAGTCTATACCGATCGATACGAGTTACATTTGACTAATTATGCTGGCAACACCAAAACGAATAAGTGATTATCTATAGTAACGCTGTCGATGTAGAATAATGGCGAGAACAGATCTATCAGTATAAGGTAGCCTGGGACCGGAGAGGGGCATGAGCTACTTTTCATCTTGGATATATATAAATAAATATAGATTATGAATTTATTATTTCCAGTTCCACGCCCTATCAAGTTGCCTGAAGGCTATCAGCACGTCAGACTCTGCGTACCTCATTGAGCAGTGCCGGCACGCGTGCGGCGGTCATGGCTACATGATGTCCTCCGGCATCCCGAACCTCTACAACTTTGTGTCGGCCACCAGGACCTATGAGGGAGATTATACTGTTCTGCTGCTGCAAACAGCCAGGTTAGTAACATACCGCTTCGTCTGCGGTCCGTAAAGGGACAGGAAGGGGTATCCACTTCACACGTATGTATGCATGCTATCGGAGCGAACCCATTGCTGTTATCTTGACTCCGGGCTGAGAAATTCGTAATGGAAAAACCCAATCATACTTTCCACACAACAAGGAGCAAACAAACAAACTAACCCAACAGTCCACGACCACACTTCTGACGACTGGACTAACGAGGCAGCTTATACATACGCTTTAAATAAGCAAGCTGATTTGTAGATCTTTTTTTTCTGTGGGGTAATCCTCATGGATACCCTACCTCTGGGGAGAACGAAGGGTTAGGTATGTCGGACTCCCAACGACTAAAACCCCACTGTTCCTTCTATTACCAAAAGTCGAGGGCCGGGAAGATAAAAGGTTTCTGAAGCACTTGATTTTATCAAATGCTACTTTGTTATACATTTATTAGGAACGAAGTCGACGCAGTTAGGTCTAATTCAATAATACATCGCTTTTTCCAGATTCTTGGTGAAAGCTTACGAGCAAGCGGAAGCAAAGCGGCCCGTGACACCGACCGTGTCGTATTTGACGCACGCCTTCTCTGGCAGTAAAGCAAAGTGGGACAACAGTCCTGATGGCCTCATCCGGGCGTTTCAAGCTCTTGCAGCAGGGTAAGATAATACTAATATATCGATTGATTGAGCAATAAAATTACCCGCACGAAAGGACACTAAAAAGGACATCCGATACACGCTGGGCAACGAACACGCTAACGCCTGCTGTCAAATATTTTTTACTCAGCATGAGGTTTTTCTTTTCATGTAAATATAATGTGAGACGAAAAGATCTTCGGTTCTGCGCCAGATTACTAGAACCTAAGGATTTTCTAAATTGTAAAAATTTTTTTTTTATACTTAGGTACTTTTTTTATTTCAGAAAGTTAGCTGCGTGTGTGAGAAATATGAGGAAGCGCATGCGAGCGGGTCTATCTCAAATAGACGCCTGGGAAGTGTCTACTATCCAATTGGTTGCAGCAGCAGAGGTAATTTGTATTATATTTAGTTGATCAGTTGCTTTCACATTCAGCTTTACTAATGTCTGATTCTTCTTGACAGCTTACTGGTTTACTTATCGACCGTTAATTGGTGTCAACCAATTAATATATTCATATAAATTTTTATCTTATACTAGCTGACCCGGCCACGCGTTGCTGTGGCTAACGTTTTTGTATTTTTTTTTCTATCCTACCTTTCAAGTTGGATCAAACTGCACACGGTGTACAAATTTGATTAAAATCGGTTAAGTAGTTTAGGAGTCCATCGCGGACAAACATCGTGACACGTAATTTATATATATTAAAATAGAAGATAGATTTAAAAATAGTTTACGGTTTGTTTGCGAAACGATCAGTTTTTGGGTAAAAGAAACAGGCAGATTGTCCGGATTAAATTGGGCAGTAAAAATAAAGCTTTTTTTTTCAGTAGGTACATTATCTACCTACTAGTGTATCCATTTAATCCAAGAAACATCTTTAAGTCATTATCTCTCTTTTCCCACAGGCCCACTGCCGAGCTGTGATTGCAGATACGTATAGACAAGAGATCGTGAGACTGACTGCCAATTCGAGTCCAAATGTCAAGTTAGTCATGGACCAGCTATCAACTCTTTACCTGTATTACTGGGCCCTGGAGAGGACTGGAGATCTTTTAATGGTAAGGAACAGCTACAATATTAATGATTATCATCCTCTCACTGTCTTATTCTTTAATGTTTAGAGGTATGAGGGACAGGGAGTAAAGTTCACTCACCCTTCATAGAAAATTGAGAATCCTCCGATCAGACGAGTGCTGCATCTGATGGGCAACTGCCCGGCGATTGATGCCGGGACGTTGTGTGAATGCTAGTCGCGCGGTAAACTCTGCTTGCGCGATGCAGGATTTCGCGTGACGTCAGTGTGATGCGTAGTTCGCATAAGGCGATGTAGATGACGCGCGGCCACAAATTTCAAATATTTAAGGATTTTCCGGTTCCTTCTTTGTGCCAAGAATACATATATATAGATTGAGTAAAATATAGCGAATTAGCAATATGTTATGGCACATACTAAAGATAATATTGATTTGCAGTACACGTCGATATCAGAAAAGGATCTGGTGGACCTACAGCTAAAATACGAGGAGCAGCTGTTGAAGATAAGACCAAATGCTGTCGGGCTTGTTGATGCCTTCGATCTAAGGGACGAAGTAAGTACCTAACTGAAATTATTTATGGATATGGCTTGTGCTAGATTGTCTCACTTGGTTAAAGTTATCATCTACACACACAAAATGTGAATATGATTTGTAACGTATATCTGTCAAACTTTGGATTAAGAGCGTTTACGCTGTACGGCATTTCATACAAACTTTCAAGCCGTTGTTTTTCGAAATGAGTCAACCGATTTTAATAAAACTTCATACGCATAAGCAGGATACAAAGGTCTAAAAAGTTAGCAGAGAACATTTTCGAAATGTTTTATTTAAAAAAAGATAACTGGAAATCTCTGTTTCTATGGAAACTTTAAAATCAGTAAATTTGGCTGTAACACAATTTTTAGAAAATGTTCTCCGCTAACTTTTTAGACCTTTGTATCCTGCTTATGCGTATGAAGTTTCATTAAAATTGGTTCATTCATTTCGAAAAACAACGGCTTGAAAGTTTGTATGAAATGCCGTACGGCGTAAACGCTCTTAAGAAGTACACCAATAACACAAAACGCGAATTCAAAAAGACGGTGGCCCTTCTTTTCTAATGTGCTCAGGTAAAAAGTAAAGTAGTGTTAGTACTTACATGGTGCTACTTTAGTACTGCTAACTTTGACCAAAAAAATATCTTTTAGCAGTATAAGGCAGTATTTCTTAAAGAAGAACTCTGTTTTACTCTGTTTTATAAGGGCTGTGGACCTAGTAAGACTGGTAGTCTTACTAGGTCCACAGCCCTTATGCTTCACGTTTGTGTTCCAGCTTCTCCACTCAGCCCTGGGCTCATTCGACGGTCGTGTCTACGAGCGTCTGATGGAGGAAGCCCTGAACAGCCCGATGAACAAGGAGCCCGTCAACGAGACGTACCGAAAGTACTTGAGACCAATGATGAAGGCTAACCTGTGATGAACGTGCTGCTGATGTCGTTAAGTCGACGGGCCGTGACATTTTATCGTTGGGAGATGTCAGATTATAGGAGTGAGGAATATGATAAAATATATTCAAATGAGTAAATGCAAGTTAATATAACAATATATACAACATTATTTTTAGTATATGCGAAACCTGAATGTAGTTTGTTCAGAATAAGTAACTGAATCGATTTCAATAATTTTTACATATTATTTTGTCCCAAAAATATTTAATCACTAGTTAATTACAATAAAATCGCCGTACAGTTAGGTACCAACTGCCAAACTATTATCAATGAGCGTACGATGCTGGAGGAGCATAAAACATGGTCACCCCGCGTCGCGCCGCGTTGTGAACATGTTTTTGAACGGACAACCAGGTAACATAACAAGCTTATAACTTTGTGATTTCTCATGATACAGTTTTGTTTTGTACATAGATTCTTTACATAAAAATACTAGACACGTGTTTCTTGTTTCGCATATACTAAAAATGATGTTGTATAAATACATGTATATTCAATTTGTTTTAATTTCTAAACGTGATCTTTAGTTCCTACTCCGTTGCATTTGTATACTTTAAATATATTAATAATATTATATTAAGAGCAAAAATATGATGTTGTAAAAACTAAGGATGAGGATTAGGTAATACTACTATACCATTACATTATTTTATTACATTTTGGTTTTTACTTTATTTCTCTGCCGGCGTCTGTGTTCCCCATTTAATCCGTCTGCCTTCAAAGCAAGGGTGAACCGACATCTTCTGAGCACGTTCGTTCCATCATAGACCTTGTCCATCGCTTTCCATCAGGCCTGATCGAGATCAAGAGCAGGCCCATTCATCAATAAAAAAAAAAAGTAGCTATTTATTTGGTTTTTAGAAATACAATCCGTCATAATCATAACATTATTAAGAAGCGTTAGTACTAGAGTTAATATTATAATTTAACTTGATGTAAGTAACACGTAAATTTTCCGTATATCTACTATTCAACAAACACAAACTTCTCTGTCGTTAAATACACGTACGAGTAGTACTTAGGTCGAAGTACAAAGATCGCTCCCAGTACTTAACTCAGAAAATAAGACAGAAGACGTGTGAAATACGTGATTTACGAAGAAGCAAATCCAAAAAAATATTAGGTAGTTATTATATATAATCTACGTAATATCTACCCCATCAAATAGTGTATTACAACTAGATAAGAATAACAACTACAATTATCATTTCATTTGCTTGTTGATAACGCGCCACTCCGTTCAACTGAGCATACAAAACAGAATTACAAAATCGTTTCCCCCACTACAGACAAACGTAATTTTTGCAATTAACTCGTTACAAACATGAGCGCGAAAGTGAACCAAGATTTGGTCGAAGAGAGAAAAAAATGTGAATTTAATGTGGAAGAGTTGACTAATTACCTAGATGGAAGCGTTCAGGCAACTGAGGACAGAAGAAAGTTAGGTAAGTAAGTCGACGTTCATTTGTTTATATACTTATCGTTATGGACCGGAGTTACTAGTACGTATGTGTCATGAAGTGAGTAGGTAATCTATATGTGCTAATAACGTCACGTCAGAATTGTTTTACTTTGATGATACAGAGTGTTAACAACTTCAGAGCGCACACATATTTCTTGTTGCTGACCTCCTATTGAAATGAAAGTCTATACAATGCGAGGTCAGCTTATACTAGAAATCTGTAGCTTGCTTGATTTATGTCGTAGTGACAACTAAGTAGGTACAGACCTACCTCGTCGTTAATATTATTATTATAAGTAGCTGAAACTGTTTGCATGCCTTAGTTAAGGTAGTTAGTATCTAATAGGATCATTTTAAACTTAACATCTGTAACTTGTACCTACTTTCTGTGCAAATAAAGAACTATTCTATTCTATATCGATAAATGGTGTATCTTGTTTGTCGTGTGTATGATTTTGACAGACTTGTCAGTGGCAGCAACCCAAAAGCAACCTTATTGTAACAAGAATAAAGGTCAGTTCTGTGATTTAGACAGTGATGAAAAATCAGCATTATCTTTATTATGACCAACAATAAAACTATCAACTGTAGTGTAGTAGATATATGAATGACATTACGTTCAAAGTCCGAAATTATGAGATGAACCTTGATCTACCCGTTTATATGTACCTGATGGTTATCGCACATAATAAGTAGTTCATAGTTCTGAGAATGACCGTTATCTACCGGTTTGAGATGATGATCAAAAATATTTAATACCAAAGATGTCGGTTTGTAATCATTTTGGTCCGAGTTAATTCTATACAGATAGCAATGTTTTGCTTGTAACTATAAATAAGAATTGCTCATTACAAGTATTTGACCAGGCGGTCGCATATTCTTTAAAATAGCATCATTCACAAATAAAAGTCAAGTGATGGGTGATTGCTGATTATATATAAGAAACGATAAAAAAAGTAAGTAGGTATTAAAAAAATATAAGGGCTGATTTCAGTCAGATAACTTCTATCCGAGGAATAAATATTGCGGTGTGACAGCTTTTTTATAGAGAATATGTCTAACTGTCAAATTTATTCTTTAGATATAAGTTATCTGACTTTTGAAAAATCAGCCCTTACCTAATAATTTAAAATTACTTGACACACATAATAAATGCTGGCTCCTTCTTATTTTTTCACACCCTTTATGCTAGTTTCATTGAAGTGGAGTAAAGATTTTATGGAAAATGCAATAATTACATTTATAAAAAAACATTAAGATTTAAAAAAAAAAGTTCGTTGGTAAGGCTTCTTTACTAATAGATGTTTCTCTTACAATATTTCGTGTATGAACAGATAGACTTTTTAGAATAACAAGAGTGGTTCCTTTCATAAATCTTAATCCTTAAGTTAAGATTATCAAAGCAAGTAAGAGTATAGATTGTAGACTAAAGACATTATTGAATAATGTCTTTAGTCTACAATCTCTTCAAATTGGTTGTATTATTACAGAGACTAAAGTGCTCAATACTAAAGGCCTCATAGACGAGGTGCCAGAAGAGTACCTCAGTCATAAAGAGAAGTATGAGAATGCAGTTCGCAAAGCAGTTCTATTATACAGAGCGTTGAAAGATGCTGAAGATCCTAACCAGACAGAACAGGAGAAAGCTAAGTATGTTTAATTTTGATAAGGGAAACAAAGGTTGTTACTTAGTTGTATCTAATTAGGCTCAAAGTCAGCCTCAACCTGATCTTGAGAAGTTGTAATAAAGCTAGCTTTCGTTTTCGTTTATTCGTTGTAATAAAGCTAACATTTCAATAAACCTTCATGGCAAAAGTGACCCGGTTCATAGTTTCGTACATAATATAAAATTCAAAGTCCTGTCTGACTGATATATCAACGCACAATCTAAACCACTGGTTCTAGAGACATGAAATTTGGAGGGTCTGTTCTTTGTGAAGAGAAAGTAGGTATCCACTAAGAAAGGGGTTTTTGAAATTCCTACCCTAATAGGTTGAATGGTGGGAGGGTGAAATTTCACGAGGACGAAGTCGCGGGCAGAAGCTAGTCTTTTCATAATCAGCCTACAAATTTCCCACTGCTGGGACAGAGGCCTCCTCACTTCGACATTGAGTGGGCTGTAATCCACCACGCGGGCGAGGGTTGGTAGATATCACATGTCTTCGAATTTTTGGTTCTAGGTCATGCCTGGTTTCCTCACGATGTTTTCCTTCACCTTTCTGAGAATCAATTCTGAAAGAGTTATTAATGATTTAATGATCTTCTTCTTCTTAGCGTGTCGATAGCAATCTAAATTAAATCGGCCCAGAATTCGGCTACTTGTTTGGCGCCATCACCAGCGTCTATCAGTTAATGTAACGTGCAGCTGACAGTACGCAGGACACGATATTATGTGGTCCATCGTTTGTGGAACAGCACCACATTTACACTCCAAGGCGGAGTCGTCTATGAATCTCCACCTGAACAGGTTTTCCTTGCTTCGGCCAACCTGGGTTCGGAGTGTGTTTAAAGATTTCCAGATTACCCAAGGTAACACATGTCCAGGTGGGAGGTCTTCAGCGGGTGGAACGAACGTTTGGGTAAAGAAGCACTGTCTCGCCATAGCTTCAGTCTTTCTTGTGACGGTTCGTCAGTGAGTGGGACGACAGACTTTAAAAAACTGTTTCATATTTTCAGCCTTTGTGGCACGAGGATGTTGTCGTGCAAAGGGTCTCCGACAGGAGACCATTTTGGCTCTATCGCTGGAGCTTGCCACTGCTCTGCGAAGTGCTGGTGGCGCTATTTCTGCTAGTAGATACAGCATTTGTACCGGTGTCGGTTTTAGGCAACCAGTGATGATCCGGCACATTTCATTCAAAGCTGTATTCACCAGCTTTGCATGGGCAGAACGACTCCACGCGGGGCAAAAAAGATAGTGCCAGTCCAGTAGTCCGCATAACGTCAGGCGAAGCACCCCACTTCGATGAAACCAGTCGACGAAGCAGACTGTTGCGAGTGTGCACCTTCTGCTTGATATTCTTGCAGTTTTTTCTGAATGTTTAAGACCTGCCCAGGGTAATACCAAGATATTTAGGGGAGTTGTTGTGCTCGATGGACACCCCACCCCAATAGATGTTAAGTTTGCGGCCCGCCTCTCTATTTAATGATAACCGATGTTTTAAACAGTAGACTTATTTTTCATGAAAATTCTTTTAAAATTATGTTTAAGTTCATCCTATGATTTCATGTGTTTCAGTGCTACTTACCGCAGCCTCTTAAGTTCAGCGGTGTTCAAAGACAACTCTCCGCTCATGCTACACTTTGCTATGTTTATACCAGCCATATTGGGCCACGCTGACGAAGAGCAGAAGAAGTACTGGATAAAGAGGGCTACCAATATGGAGATTGTTGGCACTTATGCGCAGGTATGTTGATTGCTTATTAGCAATCAGTGGCTCGTACTCCTACCTATTGGTAGGAGTACGAGCCACTGATAGCGTCATTCATGAAGCCGAAAGACGACTTTGACTACTAAAATCAATTTTTGATAAATGATGTAGCATTGAGAAATGCAAAACGTTTATGCAATACTGTGTGTTCAAGTTCAGTAATTATGGAAATCCGCTGAACAACGTTTGTTCAGTTGTTTTGCGGTTTTGTAAAAGACTGATTATAAAACCCATCTGCGACATACTGATGATATACTCGTATGTTAGGTTTACAGTTAAAATTAAATCATTTACAGTTATTTTTGGAAATTAATTTATAAATTTATTGTTCAGAAATTTTACACGCCTTCGAACATATGCTCTTAAGTGTAATATTCAAGTTTCAACGACTTGCATTTTATTATTTTATCTCCAAATTTATTGTGAGTAATCAAAAAATAAATTTATATTTGAAATTTTTCAGACGGAACTCGGTCATGGGACCTTCATTCGTGGCTTAGAAACGACAGCAACTTACGATCCAAAAACTGAAGAGTTTGTGCTGCACAGTCCTACATTAACCGCATACAAATGGTGGCCTGGAAGTTGTAAGTTACATATATTTATTTAAAAAACTATAAGTTATTGTCTAACAGTAATTTCATAAAATCCCATGGGTCATTTTAATGAAAAACATTACTTGAAATGTCTTCTTTTTACGGTTACGCTATGATTATATCCTGAAAATACTTTACTGAATTCTACTCATTCTTATCTTTTTTCTGTTTTCAGTGGCACACACCGCTAACTACTGTGTGGTGATGGCACATCTTTACTCCCAGGGCAAGAGCTGCGGCATCCAGCCCTTCCTTATCCAGCTGCGAGACGAAGATACTCACATGCCTCTCCCGGGGATTAAGCTTGGCGAGATCGGGGCTAAGCTTGGCTTCAACACCGTTAATAATGGGTTCCTTGGCTTCGAACACCATAGGATAAAGAGGGATAGAATGCTGATGAAGAATGCACAAGTTTTGAAGGTACGAAAGATTTTATGAATCTGCTGATAAAATTACCATTGTAACTATATATTTTGTTGTAAGAAATTAACAAGTACTGTTCCATTGCTAGATCTTGATTTCCTGAAATAATACTGATTCATTTCACAAGCTAAACATTAGGAGGCAGTAAGGATGCTTTCTCTTTATATGCCGAAGATTTAGGTATTAATAAAATAGTTACTTACGGTATTTTTATATTTTCAGGACGGTACCTTTAGAAGGTCACCGAACAGCAAGCTGACATACGGTACTATGGTGTACGTGAGGGTGGTCATCGTCAACGCCATGGCCAACCAGCTTGCCCGGGCAGTCACCATCGCTGTAAGATACTCCGCGGTTAGGAGGCAGTCGGAGTTGAAACCTGCGTAAGTGACAACTGAAAAACACAAAAAACACTTTTTAAAGGTGCAAGAAGGTTTTATGGAATGTCAGGAGAAGGAAATAATTAGCATTTTTTTTCCAAATTCAAAATCATTTATTTGCTTTATTATGAGTGAGGGGCTCGTGGCTAAATAATAACAGCCATACTCTTCGATCGAAGATTAAGCTACGCTTACCCAGTTCGATCCGTGGATGGGTGGATGAGATCCATTACGTATCGAGACCTCTCCGTGCCTCGCCGTTGTCATTTGTAGCTTTTTGAGTTGTTACATATGGTTAACCAGTAACTGGGTTGTAGAGGTCAGATAAGCAGTCGCTCCATGTAAAATACTGATATTCAGCTGCAACCGGTTAGACTGGAAACCAACCCCAACATACATTTAAAGTTGGGAAAAGGCTAGGCAGATTGATTTGCTTAAATATGGGTACGTTAGCTTACGGGTACTTGTGGGTAAGGTTACTTTGTACAGTAATTCAGTAAATCAGTCAATATTCCAAGATAGATAGTCGAACTTTGAACTTATTTCTGCTCTTTCTAGTGCTAACGAGCCTCAGATCCTGGACTACGTGACGCAGCAGCACAAACTGTTCATAGCTATAGCTTCGAGTCACGCCTTCACTCTGACTGCGAAGTGGCTCACCAGGATGTACCAGAAAGTTACCGCTGATCTGGATAAGGGAAACATGGATGAATTGCCTGAGGTAAGTTTATTTATTAATATTAAACAACGTGTGCCTTAGAAATGGCTTTTGCAGTGGTTTAGTTAAAGTATTACGATTTTGCCATCAGAATGTTTACATTTGATGGTTACTTAAACCAGTATCTGTAACGATACATCCATTTTGTATTATTTCTAGCTGCACGCCATAGCCTGCTGCTTGAAGGCAGTGACTTCATGGGACACGTCGGCCTTGACAGAACGCTGTCGCACATCTTGCGGCGGTCACGGCTACATGCTGTCCTCCAACATTCCTCAAATATACGGTCTGGTGACCGCTGCGGTCACTTATGAAGGAGAGAACACTGTGCTCATGTTGCAGACTGCTAGGTAACATACTTTGTATAATTCGAGCTTATTTATTTATATTTAATGAAACTTTATAATAATCAGCCTATAATGTTCCCACTGCTGGGACACAGGCCTCCTCTCTGTGAGAGGGAGTGGGCCGTAATGAAATAATAATGAAACTTTGTACACAAGAAAAAAAAATACTGTACAAAGGCTGACTTAGAGCCTGAGGCATTTTCTACCAGTTAACCTTAGGGTGAAGCAGAACGTGGCAGGTGCAACATACGGGATATATAGCTCGGAAATGACAATAAAATACAAGAATAAATACTAATACATAGATACATACATATAAAAAAAATTAACTTTGTCAGGAGAAATAACGATCGGAAGAGGAAAAAACGAATCCAGCAAATCAGAGCAGGGATGTTTCGGCCAACTTCTGACGGATATACACATACGTTCACGTGCCTTCACTTTAAACGATAGCTTATCTTGTTCTCCTTCGTCGTTCCTAATCGTTCTTCGTCATACATCCTTCTCCGTGTTTTCTGGGGTGTAGAGTAGACCGCTCTTATGTGCTGCCTCGGACAGTCTTCTTTGTTTTATGTTACCGTTTTGATAGCAATCTGCCTTGAATGACATAGTTGGAGTTTTATGTATATAAAAATGAACGGTAAAAACATAGTAAACTTGAAAGAAATAAAAAAGATTGAATGGCACGCAAAATTACCAATGTAGAAGATGATTCATAACGTTACATAATATCACGCATTGTTTCTCCCAAAGGGTTGGGCAGAGGTGTAACTATAGTATCTACCCACGTTTCTAGAAGATTCATATGAAACAAATGACACGTGAGTGTTGTTAAAAACTAAAATACGGTAGTTTAATAAACTCATAAAAGCGCCTGATTCAATGACATCATAATATTTTGACAAAAACTTATGCAAAATATAGATAAGTTACAAAACTAAATGATATAATAAATTGCATTAGGAAGATGATTCACCTAAGGCTCTTGAGGTTTTTGTGTAGCAGATGCTCTCGAATAAATTACTGTCATTTAAAATTATGGTATTTTAAAGTAACTTATCTTATCTAAATTTAAGTTCACGGAATCATAACTCTTAAATGATGACTTTGATTAATGTTCTATCAGTAAAATATTATGTGGAATTGATTCTATATTTTTTATTTATTGGCAAATTGAAATACGCAATAAATGTTTTTTGATATAGTTTTCTTATTAAATCATGCGGCTTGAGTATGATTAGTTAGTTCTACTTCGTGGGAACTTTATATTTCGCATGATTATCATAACATATTATACATTTATCATTAGGCTTAAATTAACGTCTAAAATTAGGCTGGAATGAAAAAACGATGTAGTAATACAAAAAGAGGGGTAATTCCACTTATCACCATTGACAATCCCTATCAATTCCTCTTTTGTATCGGACTCGACAAGAGCTACAACAACAAAATAAACACTACAATCAGTACAACTCTGCTCAACCTTCTGGAAAAAAAGCGTTATGTTATGTTATTATACTGTGGTATAAGGATCAGCCAGTCAGGCTTGGTGGTGGGCCGCCAACTAATATGTCTTCATTGTTGTCTCAGGTCTCTAGTGAAGGCATGGGAGCAGGCATCGACTGGCAGACCATTGAGTCCAATAATGTCTTACCTGTCAGAGAAGACAAGCAGCAAACAGAAATGGGACAACTCCGTCGATGGAATTATCAAAGGCTTTCAACGAGTCGCTACTGGGTAAGCATATGCTTTTTTAGTAAACTAGCTGACCCGGAGAAATTAGTACCACCTCAGAATCATCAATCAGACAATCCGTTCTCGAGATATCATCAAAAAACCCGGTCCATACAAAATGTATGAGAAAATTCATCATTTATTTAATTTGATTTTTTCATTTTATGTAAGTATCTTCTTTTTTTTTCGTGAATATTTCCTATATTTTAATAGCTATTAGCAGAATAGCTTTCGGGGCGAAGAAAAACCCCAACAAATCAAAGATCATGAAAATCTGTCCAGCCGTTCTTGAGTTATAAATGGTGTAACTAACCCGACTTTGTTTTATTTATGTAGATTGAGCGAACGATATCGTTTTTATATGGATTTACAGTTACAAGGAGCTTCAGAAGGCCAATTCTCGTAATTTAAAACGTTCAAAATCTAGTCGCAGTCTTATCTCAGCGACAAACAAATGTCAAAAACTTGTCAAAATGTAGGGAAATTAGAGGCATTTTTTGACAGATTGAGACTGAGATCAGACTGTGAACGTTCTTAAAATTACGAGAATTGCCCCTCAGATTTCTGTTTAGTTTTCAATAATAGTATATTTTTAGTTGAATGTTTTCTTCGTTATCTCTTGCGATAAGAAAGGATGATTCCTTTCTTATCGCCTGACTTCTGTAGGGTAAAACTACAACCATAGCTGTACAAGATTTTTTTGCCGCGTGGCCAAAATTCGTCAAACTAACGCCATTATCTTGTTTTTTCAATACATTTCACAAAACAATAGCACGAAATCAATAGCGCCAAAATATTCCGGAAGCAGTACAATTTTTTGAATAATAATTCTACAGAAAAGTGGCATCAGCAGTAGCCAGTATTAAAAAGTATACCAAACGAGGACTCGCTCCCGAAGACGCGTGGAACATGACGTCAGTTCAACTAGTTGCTGCATCTGAGGTACATATACTTTTTTTTAAATTGGTGGACCTTGATATGTTACTTATGTGACGTTACTTTTTTTGTTTACAATAGTAGTCATCATCATATACATTTACACCCCGACATCACCCACAACAGCTGGGCATTAGCCTCTCTTTCCTTGTGCGAATCCCCACGGTCCTGTGCTTGTCTCATCCGGGTTCTACCCGCGCTGGTAACGAACTCGTCTGCCCATCTCGCCGCTGGACGACCAACACTTCGTCTTCCAATCCTAAACCATTGCGCCTTTCCATATGCCCTGCTCAAATCCGTTTGATTTCCAAAATTTGTTTTTAACAATAGTTGTTGACTATACCTACTTTTTTTTGCTTTTCGCAGTTTTTTACAGGGTGATATCAAATTAGTTAGTCTTTGAATTAATTGCTATCGACTACAAAACTTTAATTTGTCAATTTATTTTTATTAAAGGAAAAATTCGATCTTACTGCGTTTTTTTTCATCAAAATAAATGTTGAAAAGTAACAGTTGTTTGAAGATTTATCTTATTGTCGCTTTTGTGTTAATTTCTATTGACAACATATTCTCGCTACCATATTCCAACTAATATTAATTAATTACTTAAAATATAAAATTGTTTTTTGAAATTCAAATAAAATTTAATCAAATATGGCAGTATGAATTTCATAATGTATACAATATACAAGGCTATTGGAAAAACACTAACAAACTCTTAAGAGCGTTTACGCCGTACGGCATTTCATACAAACTTTCAAGCCGTTGTTTTTCGAAATGAATGAACCGATTTTAATGAAACTTCATACGCATAAGCAGGATACAAAGGTCTAAAATCTTAGCAGAGAACATTTTCGAAATGTCTTATTTAAAAAAAGATAGCTGGAAATCTCTGTTTCTATGGAAACTTTAAAATAGGTCTAATTTGGCTGTAACACAATTTTTTGAAAATGTATCCGCTAAATTTTTAGACCTTTGTATCCTGCTTATGCGTATGAAGTTTCATTAAAATCGTATCATTCATTTCGAAAAACAGCGGCTTGAAAATTTGTATGAAATGCTGTACGGCGTAAACGCTCTTAAGAGGTCATTGTACTCATCATTATGAACAACTTTTAGTTTTATGGGACCAAACAAGAAATTGCGAAAAAAAAATCAGTTGTTCTCTACATTATGTTCGTATAACTCGTCAAAATGTAGGGAACAGCTGTTTTTTTTAGTGATTTCAGTTTTGGTCCCATAGTAAAAGTTGTTCATAAGTTACTGTAAAAGCCCGAACTGCGGTAAATCTAGAAAGTCTATTTATTTTATTTTTTTATTTGGTACAAACAAACAGTAACACATTATATCTGCGCAAACAATATAAACAAAACTATTATATAAATGTGAAACTCACACCGTTATCCACAGCATATAAAATTCATATAACTTTACTAAGGCACAATCTATGCGAGTAAAACTACAAGACTGTACAAATAACTATACATCGGATTCCTTAAGTTTCTTTAACAAAGCAGAACGAAATCTATTTGCTGACACTGAGATTCAGAAATTGATGATTATTATAGAACAATTTTTGACTTTTACCGGTGAGACTTGGTAAATCTTAGGATTTACCGGTAAATCCTAAGATTTACCGCAGTTTGGGCTTTTACAGTAACATAATACATTATACATTTTATAATGTAATTGATTACGGTAAGTTATAGGCGGCTGCCTATATTTCCGAATAGTGAAAAAATAATAAAATGATTCAGATAGCTTAAATCCCATTAGTTGGACTTAAAAATCAAGCAGCAAAAACTATATTTTGAGGCTAGTATATTTTTATTGATAAATAATTCAAATATAATAAACGGCTTCCTTGGTATGATTAATAAAAGAATGCTCATTATAAAATCACACGAAGTCCAAAGAAAGGCATATCAATTTATCTTCTATAAAGTTAGAATCTAACTTATGCGATGGAAATTATAATAATATTTTATCCATTAGTAAAGTTTCTAATAATATTGGGTTATTTGATGATAAATGATAAATGATTTTTATTTTGTAAGTAGGTTTGCACAAACACTTTTACACGTCATTCATATTTTTTATAAAACTAGATAAGGTCGGCGTTTCCTATCTGACTACTCTGAGAAGAAAGGCCGAATGCTTCAGTTTCTAAAAAAAGGAAAGGAATGCACTTATGAAAGTGGATGTTAATAAAAGATATGAAAGGAGACAGGCCTAAGATAAGATGGATGAATTGTGTTAAAGAAGATATCAGAAAACCATGTCAACATTATGCATTTTTGTCGTTGCCGTTCTGCCTAAAAAGGTGTTGTGGGGAAAAGTACGCCGGGTAGCCGAGGATCGAGTGGTGTGCTTTTGGCGTAAGTCCCGCAGTATATTTCTAGGCTGATGATGATGACAGCATAAATAAACACTCAATTTAAAGAGTACCGAGTCTGAGTAGGTAACCCAAAAATTAAAACAACGTAGGTAAATACCATCGAGGAAACATACATTGCCCAATTTGAAAACAAAATCCCGTGCACACGATGACCACATCTGTTAGCAAGCGTTACTATAGTGGCCGAGCACTGCAAGCAAGAATAGCCCTTATAGTGTATACACGTAAATTTCGAAACTTACATCTGCTCAAATTTAAAACAAAATCCCGTGCACACGATAACCCACATCTGTTAGCAAGCGTTACTATAGCGGTCGAGCGCTGCAAGCAAGAATAGCTCTTACGGTGTATAGATGTAAGTTTCCTTGATGCTATTGGATATGACAAAAGCATATGACAAAGTACAATTTCAAATATTATGAAATAAATTATACAACATAGGACTCCGCGGCAAATGTTATGACTGGTTCGTATCTTATTTAAAAAATAGAGAACAAATGGTAGAAATTGAACATTACAACCATAATAATAATGAAATTGAATTAATTAGATCTGATAGTAAATTAATCACCGCTTCAATCCCACAAGACAGCGTAATAGGTTGTTTCTTGTTCCTTGTTTACGTAAATGATCTCCCTAACAACATAAATGAGCCGTGTGTCCTATTCGCGGATGACGTATCGATACTAACCTCATGCGAAGACAATACCAATATAAATGAAAAACTAAATTCTGTACTTAACTCTACAATAAATTGGATGACAGAACACACTCTTGAAATCAACTTCAACAAGACTAAATGAATAACCTTCCACCCCCGCCAAAAAATACCAATAAATATCAACTTTAGCTTTAACAACATTACATTAGAAGTAGTCAAAAAATTCTCCCTATTAGGCCTACACATTGATACAAATATAAATTGGAAGCCACATATTCAAAAACTAAAAGCTAAGCTATCAAAATTTTCGTATGCCCTCCGTGAGATTAAAAAAACAACAGGCCTTAAAACTGCTCTGGTAACTTACTACGCATGACTCAAATATGGTGTAATCTTATGGGGCAACAGTACCGACGCTCCCACGCTATTCACTTTACAGAAAAAAATACTCAAGATTATAGTTAATATTGAAGAAACTGACAGTTATAAGCCTCACTTTCAAGAAATGAAAATTCTTTCCCTACCCTCTCTCTATATTTTTGAAATATGTAAATTCGTACGTAAGTACCCAAAATTCTACACCAAAAGAGCAGACATACTTACAAACAAAAATCACATTTAGACATAGAAACAGGCTCAACCTACCAACGTCACGACTAAAAATGCACTCCGACAGTGCCTATGTTATGTCTATAAAATTATACAAGAAGCTACCAGAACCCATTAAAAATGTAGATAAAGTTAATATTTACATAAATAGATTAAAAAAAATCCTAATAACTAAGAGCTATTATAGTGTAAATGAATACTTAAATGATAAATTATTAATGCATAATAAATTGATAAAATATTGACATTATAAAAATACTAATTAAAATAAATATAAATCCATGCCTAGTACCTAAACTTATAAAATATTGACATTATAAAAATAGTAATTAAAATAAATATTAATCCATACCTAGTAAATTCATAAATTATTAACATTATAAAAACACTAATTAGAATAAATATTAAACCGTGCAATAATTTTAATTAATGTAAATCTATACCATCTTATAATATATAATACTATAATATAATGTACATACACGTTCTGTATTTATTCATTTAAGTAGGAATTAGAAACAATATTATAGAATTTAGTATTTATTAGAGGTAAACACTCAATGCTCTTCCTCCTCTCTCCCACATTCTATGTTGTGCCCGACAAGGTCCAAAATTGTGACTGTATTATGTTTAACCCACCAACTAATGTACATTTTAAAACGCAATAAAGATATTGAGTATTGACTATTGATGGTACCTAACGTGAAACTGAAAAAAGCGCTCTTGAAAATCTTCTAACGCTATCCGCGTTAGTAGATTTTGGAGAATGCCTTTGGCCAGCTATGGGACAGTACTTATCTATAGACTAACTGAAAATAATCTCCCTTAGAATATATAGTCTGTTAAACTAAATTAATTCTCCAAAACCGACATAACTTTTATCGAGTCACTTTGTAGTCTATTGGTGTGGCTAAAATGATAGCGGATAGACCGGAAAAGAGAGCATATTTTTTTTTTTTACGATCTGTTTACAAAACCATGTCAACAACCTGAAGCAGTCGCTGGTAATGGATTTCCTTAGTTTATAGGCTTGGTTTATGAATGTGCCTAACGGATTTAAAATTAAGAATGTAGAAAAAAAAAAAAACAAAACAAAAAGGCTACCGGCTCCGACTTCTTTTTATTATTTCACTTTTTAGTTGTTATATCTACCCCAGGTTAGATCAGAAGCCCGAAATTCTAAGAACCAGTCTTACCAAGGGTCGGTTGTTATTACCCAGTAACTGGGTTTGAGGAGGTCAGATAGGCAGTCGCTCCATGTAAAATACTGGTAGTCAGCTGCATCCGGTTAGAGTGGAAGCCGACCCCAACATAGTTGGGAAAAAGGCTACGCAGATGATGATGAGTTGCTATATATACCCCACGCTTTTTCGTATGTACCACTACTTGCTATGTAAAAAATAGTATAGGAAATTTTAAAACATCAACATATACCAAGTAGAATAAATACGTTTCTCTTGACTGTACTTACCTGTCATAAAGAGTAACCTAGAATAAAATTGGATGAGAAAGGTATTAAAACAAAAGAAGAACTAGCAGGGGATCGAGTATGGGGGGGGCTCAGGAGATCAGACCGGAATAAATCTTATTATTGAAGCTAAATTAAAAACCCGAGCAAAGTACATCGAGCTTCTAATACCAAACAAAAAAATAATTTTTAATATCTGTCCACATTTGATGAAAATATCGATGAACATTCATAAAAACAAACCTACAGACGAACATAGATCCTCTTCCTTTTTGAAGTGGGCTAAAAAGGCGGTACGGTTTGGCTATGGTAACTCCTTCATTAAAGTGTCTTCATCAATCAATGAGGTTTGCAGTTAAAAAGTATATTTTGAACTATTGAGGTCTTTATATACGCATTATTAGGAATATTCTCTGCTAAATTACGACGAGGGCGTGGCTAAAATATGCTTTGGAAGTAATAACTATTTATTTTGATTATTCGATGCATAAGGATATTATTATTATTATTATATTATATATGCATATTATGTAGGATGGGTTAAGATTTAGAGTTAATAGAAAGGTTCAAAATCTTCGAAATAATGAAAAAGTAAAGAAAGTGGTTTCGCCCAAATTAATGCATTTGCACAATATCATGTCATGCTCGTGAGCCTAATGTTTGTCCATTCGGACTTCAATAATTATGTATAAAATATGCCAAGGCTCTTGCTAACTCTTACTACGATGTTTGTCCCTAGGCCCACTGCCAAGCATTCCTCTTGTCAACATACAAGTCGGAGGTGGAGAGAACGGCCTCATCTCTGTCAGAGCCTTTGAGGAAAGTGCTGAACCAGCTGGTGGAGCTGTATGTGGTCTACTGGGCTCTGGAGAAACTTGGAGATCTGCTGCTGGTAAGTTAAAACAAACAAAAGACAAGGGAGAATAGTGAGTCAACTGGATATGGCGTTTAAAATAGTAACTACATCTATACTAATATTATAAATTCGAAAGTAACTCTGTCTGTCTGTCTGTATGTTACCTTTTCACGCCTAAAGCACTGATCGGATTTCGATAGAATTTGGCAGAGAGATAGATTGCATCCCGGGGAAGAATATCTCGCGGGCGAAGCCGCGGACGGAAGCTAGTAGTAGTATATATCATGGATGAAAGGCTATGGAAAATACTTAGAGACACACGTAGATTAATTAAAACACCACTTCAAAAGCCTGTATTCGACAAAGCTGTTATTTTCCAGGAAATAGGTTTTCATAAGCAAATCATAAAATCAGTGTAGCGGTAAATCAGCTGCTTTACTAAGAAGATGTACCTATAAAAGCCCGTTATAGGCATAGACAATACAGCAGAGATCGTGTACCTACTACACTACTTTCTTACATCGCCATTAAAAGGAAACAATGAAAAAGTACACAGTAAATACGGCGACTTTATCTCTGATCAATAGTCTACTGGTCCCATTCAATATCTTCTCATCTACACTTGACACAAATATCTCTAGAAGAACAAAATAACAATTATTCCGTACTGTTAGATAATATCGATAAAATCTAAAATAACTGGATCACGCGAAAATAATGGCGCTCCACAATAGCTTTGATTATCTGCACAAGTACAGTTAAATAATACGTTGAAAAAACTCACTACATGGGTATGGTTTAGAGCCATATGCGCATGTCTGCAAGACAGCCATTTTGCATTTTCATTTTTTATTAGACGCAAAAGCGTAAATGACCCGTAATTTTAGGTGTGCATGCATCGCCCATTCTTTTTCCTTATAGTGTTATTATTTTAGAAGTTTTCTGTTTTATGACACCTTTTTTAAAGGACTCGATTTAAGACATTTCCCAGAGTTCCCAGCACGTATTTTTTTAGTGTTCCTGGTAAAAACGTCGGGTAGAAAACTTGAAACACACCGAACTGTCTCGTAATCATAAAGTTGACACATTACAGCTATGTTCAGTTTTACTGGTGCTCAATTTAGCGTTGTTACCGTTTGCGGTTTACCAAATAAGGGAAAAAGATCTGTAGATATAAGTACATCATATGAGGCGTGACTTGTGGGAATTTTGATGCATTTCCGCGTAGTCATCATAACAGTTGTTAGCGTTTCGTTGTATTTTGACATTGACGGCTGGATTAGACTTCGTATTACCTATATAGTCTATGCTCTATAGAATGTGATTTCTGTTTTGTTTAACTTTTTTGGAACAAGACGATTTGAGCACTTATCAGTATTATGATAAGGAACGTCAGTTTGTGTAATGAGGTATAATATCTTCGATCAATAATATCGAAGTATAATCGAAAAAAAAAAAAGAAAGATCGGTTACATGCAATAAAAAAGCTGTAAGTATCTAGTTATCAAAAAGATTAAACACCTTAAATTGAGGTTTAAAAAGAAACTGAAAGAAACTCCCTTAGATTAGCTATGTCATTGTTAACGATAAATATAATGCAGCATTTGCCAGAAATCGTACATTTCTGTATAATCTATAATAGACTGATGCATATAATAGATTCACCTAATCGAATAGATTGCCATAATGACTGCGATTGGCAGGTGATTTAACAAGAATGATGCACTGTACTTAGTCTATGGTATGCACATCAGTTATCAAGTTTTTTTGTATATCTACCTAACGGTTATTTGAATCAGTAAGTACGTTATAAATGAAGTACTTTTAGACAGCTGAATCCAAAAAAATCTATTAAAAATTATGGATAATTTTATTTAGGTACTGTATTTTTAATGAAATTTGGATAATTTTGAATGGATGTTGACTGCGATTATTTACAAACAACAGCTAACAAATATAACGAAAATTTTGTGTGCAAGATTCGTGATAGTTTTTTCTATGTCTACGGCTTCTTGATTTATAGATAACTAGTCTTTAAATAACTCCAATTAAATTACGAAAACATGATGATGCCTTTAAATATCTGAGCTATATTTTATCTAAAAACCGCTCTAAATTTCATCATACAACAATCATATAAAATTAATTGAAATTTCGTTTCAAGCATGTAATACAATTTGTTAAATTGATCTCTATATTCTAGCGTAGCAACAGTTTTGAAAGCAAGTGATTCTATTGAATAGTCTAAATTTGAAAGACTAGTTTTGCAATAAATTATACGTTTGGAGAAATTTATGGATATCGGAGATAATAAAACATAGTGGAAAATAAAATCAGTATGAATTATACCACCCACTGTTCATATAAGGTACAGTTGGATGACAGTTTGATGCATTTTTGTTATTTATTAGCGGAATGGTATTTTTTTATTTTATTTTGTAATAATATTTCAAATAGTATACGTATATACGTAGTTGATTAAAGGAAATTACCCACAACTAGGTGCTTTATAGTAGAGGGCAATTTCTTAACCTTTGTTAAATAAGTAAGGGAGAATATTTCTAAAACAAACAGTCAGACACATCAAATAAAAAAAAAACATTTTATTATTTTTACACTTATTGAATTTAATAAGCACTTAAAACATTTAATAAAAGTCTATTTAATTCTCTACGGGCCAGCAGTTAGACGATTAAAAAAACGATTAAAAAAGAACAGTTTTATAATACTAATTTTATAATATATTGAATATAATAAGCACTTTAACACATAAAAGTATATTTAATTCTCGCAACTGACAGAGAAGTGCGATTTTTTGCGAACACCGGTAAATGGCATGCTTATCTATCAAAAATGGTGACCACAGATTAGACGTAGACATTGATTACCCGTTTATGATGGCTTAGTCGCACATGTTCTGCGACGCGACTTTGCTCGAGGATTTCCTCTTCTATTTTTATCTTTATGTAAGAGTAAATTGATAGGATTAGCTGGACTTGTCCACAATCGCAGTAGACCGAGAAAAGTGGAAAGAGGGAAGGGAGGTCTTTGCCCTGCAGTGGGACAACACAGGCTTATCACACTAATTCCTACTAATATTATATTAAATATTATTATATTTATTATTATTTTATTATAATAATATATAATAATATTATAATTATAATAATCCTACTTCCTACTATCCTACTATCCTACTATCCTACTACCCTACTATCCTACTATCCTATCCTACTATCCTATCCTACTTCCTACTATCCTACTATCCTATCCTACTTCCTACTATCCTACTATCCTACTTCCTACTATCCTACTATCCTACTATCCTACTTCCGTGAGAATGGATGTTTGTTACTCTTTCACGCAAAAACTACTACACGGATTTGGATGAAATTTGGTACACAGATAATTTATAACCCGGATTGACACATAGGATACTTTTTATCCCGATAATCCCACGGGATCGATACTTATGCGTGTGAAACCCAGTAGCGCTGCTAGTAATAAATAATAACAATAAGAGTAAATTGGAACTTCAGAATGGAGTTCTTTACGATTTATTTTCGTCTTATCTTTTGCTTCCGGCCTTTGCCTATGCCGAGTTAGCCAATAGCTGGAACAGGTTCTCCTAACTTGCATTACTACAACTTCGTCTGAAAATTGCACTATCAGATATACGAAGGCTAGCCATATATGCTTCGGATTTTCAGTGCGGTTTTTTTGTAAGGTTTGGTTTAAAATATCGTTGTGTCCCGATAGCAATTGATCATCATCTTCCTGTCCTTGTCCCATGTTACTTGGTTTTCTTTTTCTACTCTCCCTGTCAACCGTCACGCTATCATTCACTCCCTACTCTTTCATATCATTCCTCATACAATCCTAAGTAATCCTCATACAACTTTTATGAGACCTTTCTCTCCCTCTCCATTCATCAACATTTATATTACATATTTTTTATATACATATTGTTATTATAAGTCTGTTAGCTTATATTATGTAAATAGTATCTTGTTTGGAAAAAAAAGGTATTTAAATATGTTAATACAGAAATAATGTTATTTATGTAACACACAAACACACCACAGATTTTCTACATACGAATAACCTCAACATAAGGTCTAGCGAACAGTTATATCTAAAATACGGGGTCAACACCCGTGTGTTGACTCCGGACACGCAACTTAGGTACAACAGAAACTAATGGTCCAACTGACCGAATGTCAAAATACCAATATCGATCATTTTGATAAACTAGGTCTGTTAAAATAAACAGTTGTTAAACTATTGACTTCGTTTTAAAAAAATATTAGAGAAAGTAATCTCGTAGGGGAGGCCCACACTGCACCGCATCACGCTGAGGGGTGCGTAAAACGGAGCCAAATTCCACGCGCGGAAGCGCGTTTTTATTGAATTTGTACGTAAAAAATCACGCGCGGGGGCACGTTATCTGCGTTCCGCTGCCTGATGCGGTGCAGTGTGCGAATCGCCTTATAGATTTTGGGGGTGACAAAGTTTGGTAAAAAATAGTCTGATAATTATTTAGTGGTTGGAATATATATCTCATGAGAAGTACCTACTTAATCTTTCAAGACTTTGCCAAATGTGGTGATGTAAGCTTTTCTTAATAATGAGGCATTTGTTAGCTCGTTTATTCTACATCATCTTTTCTTCTTCTTATTTATCATTACCGGTTATTCTTTAGCTTTCATATCGTCTGTTTATATATCCTCTTATTGGAAATCGATCTTGACAGGCTGACAATAGAAGATTGAGTTCTACTTTATACTTTTCCAAAAATACTAAAATGAGAAAAGACTCTTAGGTAGGTACTCATAATCAACCTATACCTCTGTGAGAGGTAGTGGGCCGTAATCCACCACGTGGGCACAGTGCGGGTTCGTAGATGTCACATGTCAAGTCTTCGAATTTTTTGGTTCTAGGACATGCTGGTTTCCTCACGATGTTTTCCTTCGTTTTGAGAGCAGTGGTGACCAAATAATTTACACAAAGGAAAGCGCCTGTCAGGGTTCGAACCTACGAGCTACAGTAAGTCACGGCCGTTACCACTGGGCCTCTCCTAAATCAATCATCATCTAAACATTTGCAGTCTTTATGATGATAGGCATTGAATAAAGCTTGATTATAGCTTTGAAAGCTGGCAATTATCATTGTTAGATCTAGAATTTTATGGTTATTTTTTCCGACAGTCGGAACGCCATTCATGTAGCTTTTTCAGTTCGTATTCAACGAGTTAAGTACAGTTAGCCATGACGCCAGAATGACTTGACGCTGACCTTACGTCAATGTCATGTCATATTACCATGTTTATTAGGTCAGGAGTTCATGACATCATAAAAGTTCAGTTTTTTGTAGAGGAAATTATAAACAAGCCGCTGACTAGGTTATTTTACTGAATCAGTATTTGGAAAGATTAAAGCACTTGTTTTACAAGAACACCAATGAAAATTGTGTCAGTGTTAACTATTGTATGAAACTAAATAACTTATCGAATTAAGTTCTGTTAAGTTTTTTTTAAATACTTCTGTCCATGTTTTTTGACTTGATAGTCTGTAGGTACATTAAAAGGTGTTAGGTATCTACTGATTGATTGAAATACCTACTACTGTAACGTATCGTGTATCATCGTATCCAGTAGATATAGGTATCTATATATTTCAGTGTATATTTCAAACATTATCTAAAAGCAAGTAGTAAATATGTAACGTTGTCATTCTGTTTTCCAGTACACATCAATATCTGAAAGTGACGTGCGACAGCTGCAGGGCATCTATGAGGAACTCCTCGGGAAGATCAGAACTAACGCGGTGGGACTGGTGGATGCTTTCGATTTTAGGGATCAGGTACGATACATCATCATTTCTGTCTTTCAGTCTGTTACAAAAGTAGCATCATCACTGTTCTATTATTTGGTTAGTACTGAAGTAACTTACATTTAAACTCTTTCAATGATGTTGTCAGTGATACTTCTTAGAAGTGAGAGGTGTGTTGTGTAACATTATTTTTTCATTTCACAGATCTTGAACTCAGCCCTCGGCGCATACGACGGTCGCGTGTATGAGCGTCTGATGGAAGAAGCGCTCAAGAGTCCGCTCAACGCGGAGCCCGTCAACCAGAGCTTTCACAAATATCTTAAACCCTTTATGCAAGGGAAACTGTGATCACTGAACTTGAGATTATAATGTTGATGCTTTTACTTACATAAGCATAATATAATCATTGTTTATTATGCTTTATTTGTTATGTAAGTACAGGTTGTGTGTAAATTGGTGCTGCATTGGTTGGTGTTGTAAATAAATATTTCAATATATAACTTTCGAAGTCGTTTATTTATTAAGCAGTCACATAGTTTCTTAATTTGTTCCAAACATTGTTTTGGACCCATTCAATAAATAAATAATTTAAAATAAATTAATTCGATCGTGCACTTCGCAAATACATCAAGACAAGTTTTCAGCATGTCCGGAAGTCGTCGTGATGTGGTTGCTTACTTGTGCTGCTGAACCGAGCTGACTGTTTAGACAGACAGAGCGTTGGCGTGCGCGGAGCCGTGGCCAAAGGAGTTCGCCTGAGAATTGGCCACCCTCAAGGCGGTGCCTTGAGTCCTGGCGGAGGACGCGGCACTGCCGGAGCCGTGAGTTTGCACATTAGCAGAGCTCCTGGAGCCGCCGTAGTACTGGCCGTGCACGTCGGCGGTGGACCGGGCGCCGCCGTATCCGGCGGAGTTCACGTTAGCGTTGGCATTAGCGGAGCCGGCTCCATGGGAGTTAGCGGACGACTGAGCGACGCCTTGGCCGGCGTAGTGATTGTCGGCGACGGACTTGGCGGAGCCGTATCCGTTAACACCAGCGTTGGCGTTGGCGGAGCCGTAGCCGTTGGTGTGGGCGGCGGACTTGGCAGCGCCGTAACCAGCGTTAGTGTTGGCCTGAGCGTTGGCGGAGGCGGGAGCGTCGTACAAAGTGCCGAAGCGCCAAGAGATGGTCCTGCCCTGACCGTGACCGATCTTAGCGGAGGAAGCAGCGTGTCCGGCGCCGACCACGTTCGCGTTAGAAGAGGCGACTCCCTGGGCGGGAACAGCTGGGACGTACGATGTGTAGTAGATGGGAGTCCTGGCGTCGACGACGGCGGGCGCCGGCTGGTCGGCGAGCACAGCGGGGGCGGCGGGGTACACGACACCGACGACGCCGTTATTCTGCGCGGAGGACGCGGCGGAACCCTCACCGTGAGTCTTGGCGGAGGAGCTGGTGGAGCCGAAGCCGGAGTTGGCGTTGGAGTCGGCGGAGCCGGAGCCGCGAGTGTTAGCGTTGGACGAGGTCGCGCCGTAGCCGCCGAAACCGCCCTGAGTGTTGGCGGAAGATTGCGCGATGCCGGCACCTTGCGAGTCAGCGTGTGACACGGAGGACACGGCGGGCGCGAAGTTCTGCTCGTAAGTGATGACAGTGGCGGGCGCCGGGACAGGGTAGTATGCGCCGTTCTGTGCCTGAGCGACGGCCTTGGCTGCGCCGTAAGTGCTCTCAGGGAAAGGCTGGGCGTCGTATGTCTGCGCCTGCGCGATGGCCTGTCCGGGGTAGTAGTACCCGTCGCGAGCCAGCTGCCCGCCGCCAGTGGCGCTGCCGAACGCCTGCGCCGCTTCGCCGTTCACGTTCGCTTGTGCTGTGCTCGCTCCGCCGCCGTAGCTGGACGCCTGGCCCACGGAGTAGGCACGTCCATCACGGTATACAATACCTGGGGAAATGGAAAAATCAATATTACTCTGAGAGGGCAAAAACTTGGTTGTTTAACAAAAAACTTTGTGTTCTATTTACTGAACTCTTTATGAGAGAAAATCTTTTAAAAATATTTTTAATTAGCCTTCCAAACAATTATTTTTATACTTATAATTAATTTTTTTTTCTATATTTAATATTATTTATTCGCACTCACCGTTTATAAGGACGGGGTTGGCGTGGCACAACGCTAACAACGCCACAGCTGCTACAAACTTGGATGCCATGTTCACTAATGTTCAGATCACTGCTGAGTGGATGCAGTGAGAGCATTTCTCCGCGCTTATATCCTATGAAACGAGTACCACCACTCCCGCGCAACTGAGCCATAACTACAAACTTCACCTACAAACTGACACTCATAAATTATGAGATGGCTAGCGATCGATGTGACGGGCGGATATAGACTTTGATTTTATTAATTATGGAACATTTTATTAATACATTAGCGTCATTAAAAATTAAAAAAAATGTTTAAATAGAAAACTTAGTATCTATCAGTCTGTAAATTAACTTTAGCTGAAAAAAAAAGTATAATACTAACTTGGACTTATTGTCTGTAAACAGAACCGATAACATGCTAATTAATGTTTATTTACCTAAGATTTAATTTAGGTTTTTTTTTGAATGATGATAATAATGACTTATTTGGTTTAATTAAGTATGAGATTAAATAAATAATGATATAATATGAGTAGAGTAACCAAAAAAACTTTTTTACAAAAAAAAAAACAACCGACTTCCAAAAAAAACTACAAAGTGATAAATAACTTTTATTTCGGAAGTCGGTGTCGTTGGTTCTGCATTTTCGTTTATTGACACCGAGACTTCCAAAAAAAACTACAAAGTGATAAATAACTTTTATTTCGGAAGTCGGTGTCGTTGGTTCTGCATTTTCGTTTATTGACACCGACTTCCGAAATAAAAGTTATTTATCACTTTGTAGTTTTTTTTGGAAGTCGGTTGTTTTTTTTTTGTAAAAACGTTTTTATTTTGCACTTTTTAGTGAGAGAGTTTGTAAATTATCTAAATTATGTAATTTATCTAAGTTACAATAGCTTAACGTCAACTGCTCATCACCTTTTACAAAATATTGCTTTTCCCGATGCTGGGACGTTAATTTTTGAAGAGTTCTCCTGGTAAGAACCTGAAGAACTCCACTCCACCACCACACGCATTGTGACGAGCATAAATTGCTTAGCAACCATATTAAAGTAATCGAATCGCAACCCGTGAAATATTTATCATTGATTAGTTCCGATGGCCGTCTGTACTCTTCATCATCAGCTCCACTTTACCAAATGATGATTTCCGAGAGCAAATGCTCAAGTTACTCTAAAAAATATACAAATCGCTATAGGTTTGCCAAAAAAAGTTGAGGGTTTCCCTCGATTTCCATGGGATCCTCTCATCAGATTCCAACTTGCTGACAATGGGACCACCTTGGGAGTATACCATTTCAAACAAAAAAAATATTTTCGAAATCGATCCACAAATGACGGAGAAATCGGTGAACATACAAAAAAAAAACATACATAAAGTCGAACATATAACCTCCTCCTTTTAGGAAGTCGGTTAAAAAAGAAGGATATCATCGTTAAAAATAATTTTAGGTAAATAAATTAGTATTTCCTTAGACTTTATTTAGATTATTGTTAATAATAATGATCTAAACTATTACGTATTGCAAGTGTAATACAGAATATTTTTTTTTTCTAAAACAATCTGGTTGAATATCTTGAAGCTTTTAGTATAATCTGCAAAAGCAGGTTTCATGGCCTTTGACCACTATGATTAGTCATATTCTTAAAACTCACCATAATAAACGCATATCGGACTGCCTTTTAAGATTTATTTTGTTATGTTATTAAATATAATTTAGGTATGGCAGCTTTGGGAGGCAGTTACCTCCTTCAGCGAAACAGTCATGCTAGCGAAGGAGGTGGCGGGATGGGCGAGGGAGAGAGCGGAGAGAGCCGCCCGTCCCAGCCGCCGCGGTAGACGCCCCGGGCGTCGGGAGCCGCGTGACGACTCCCGGCCACCGTAGGCGCGGGCCGGCGGGCCTGCGGACGGCGAGTAATGGGTAGCTCGCCGTCCGATCAGGACCAGGCCCGTGCCGGACGGCGCGTATGTGTTCCACGCGCGCCTCAAAGAGATGTCAGCAGATAAGGAGGGGCCAGTCAGGACCGAAGCCTGCCGGGGCAGCGGGATTGTCCGAAAGGGTTACCGCTGCCCCGGAATATAAAGGGCTAAGGAAGGAACACGGATGGGTTTTAGTCAGTAAGAGTCTGACACTCCCTCCCGCTCCACCCAGAGCGGGAGGGGTCATTTGATGATTTCCAATCCTTAAAAAAAAAAAAAAAGGTATGGCAGCTTAGAAAAGATACGGCCAGCCCAGTTGGGTCATGTAACTAGTTAACTTACTGGTTTTGAAGAAAAACCTCCGTTTGAGACGGACGGACAAAAAAAATCATTTTCTAAAAATTTGGCAGTTATCTGAGTAGGTATTATGTTAAGAAGAAATAAAAAAAAAGCATAACGTAGAATCTGAACGTCACGTCGTCGTCGAGAACTCCCAAAAAGCTACTGATCCATGAACAGTGCAAATGAAATGAGTTGCTAAAGTGTAGCTGTAGAGTCATTGACATTGAGAGGAAAATCCAAAATATTGATGAATGAATGATAATATATTATTCTTTTGAAATTGGTAAGGGGGTTCGCTTTTTGAAGATAAATAAAAACACACTCCTTTTTTTGGTATGATATAATTGATAAAAAATAAACTGTAATCTGAATATCTTTGTAAAAATTAAAATGTTTAGCAAGTAAAAAAGTTAAAAGTTATAGTGTGAGTAATTAAAATAAGGTAAATCGCTACGAAAGCGCGTAGCACGCATAATTATTCGTAGCACTATACGATGCCTACGGCGGCGGCGTTGTAAATCGTCGTCTTGTAATGCATTCAGCTTTATCGCTATAGTGGTCAAGAAAAGACAGCCTTTTTAAACACATCAATAGGCATATACAGGAACAACGACACGCAAACTATAACTATGAATTCAGCACACGATTCTAGAGTAGAAAATTTTCATCAGTTATTAAAAAAAAAACTGTTTCATTCTGTAGATAAAAAATAACTGGTATTAGTAAATAAATATTCACGACATGTGTATATAAAATCTAATATATAAAATTCTCGTGTCACAATGTTAGTTACTATACACCTCCGAAACGGCTTGACCGATTTTTATGAAATTTTATATGCATGTTCAGTAGGTCTGAGAATCGGCTACTATCTATTTTTCACACCCCTAGGTGATAAGGGTTGTCCACCCCTAACATTTATTTTTACTTTTTGGTATATAAAAAATAGTTAGCAAAAAAAAATTCCAAGCCTTTTAGTCCTACTGTGTCTCTATGTTTTTAATTTTTCATTAATAGTTGTCAAATTTGTACACTAGGCCTTTTATGACAGCGGTTTAAATCGGCAATTTTGAGCATTTGTTGAGGGTTCTAGTGCTTATAAAAATAATGTATCATCAAAAAGAAAAACATAGGGACAAACAAGTAGTTAAAATTTATTATTCTGTAAAAAACCATTGCTTTATGGTCATTAACCATAAAGCAAATAAAACAGGCGAGAGCGTTCCTATGGAGAAAAGACCACCTGCAGTAAAATAAAGAATTAACAGAACATAATATCACGACTATTTTTCCCGAAGAGTTAGGCAGAGATGTAAGCTTTAGTACAACCACATTTCGCCAGATAAGTTTAAGTCCAATGTCATAAGGTGGCGAGGAGGAAAGTAAAGAAGGAGTACATTACTTTGACTAAACAAACACATTCTTAGTTTAGTCTAAATTATAACTTAAGCTTACTAATAAAAAGCACCGACTGCATAATGTGTCCAGTTA
The DNA here is from genome assembly GCA_963669345.1 of Gortyna flavago. NCBI lineage: Eukaryota > Metazoa > Arthropoda > Insecta > Lepidoptera > Noctuidae > Gortyna > Gortyna flavago. Next base: position 3,663,137 of record OY770126.1, read on the forward strand.
AAGCGTTCGCTAAAAGGTCGTTGCACTCTGTAGGATGTACCCTAAGTAATAATATATTAATACTCATTTATTTAAAGGGGCACATTTTAATAAATAACTTAATAATTATTATAAAATAGAGCACAGCTTCAGGCTAGGAAGTACCTAAATACTAACCTCCTTACTAATAAAAGTTGTATAGCGTCTATATAGTAGTGTATAGTTACACAAAGTTTTGTCTTCTTCTTTCGAAAGTCAAATTACTGACAAACTGAAAGAGACAAATCAGTGTGTAACTATTCATCTGATACACTGACCTCTATTATACAATAATACAGGTCAGTGATCAGAGGGGCAATTCTCGTAATTTTAAGAACGTTCACAGTCTGATCTCAGTCTCAATCTGTCAAAAATACCTCTAATTTCCCTACATTTTGACAAGTTTTTGACATTTGTTTGTCGCCGAGATGAGACTGTGACTAGATTTTGAACGTTTTAAATTACGAGAATTGGCCTTCAGATATAATACGTTTATTAGTAAGGAGGTTAATGTTATATTAACAATAATATTTATACTTTTCAGGGAGTTTCCATATTTGGAAACTTTTTTACATCTGGCTGTTAGGTATGATAAAAGAACGACCATTATTTTTTGAGAAAAAATAAATGAAAAATAAAATACAAATAGAGAAGAATAAGAGATTCTTTAATCGAAGTGGCCAGAAATAAATAACTAAAAATAGAAATCAAGGAAAGTTCGCAATTCGTCAGGTATAACTAGCACTTTCAATTACAAAAGGAAATTAATAATACATTGCTTCAAAGGTTTTAAAAAATCGTCTGCTCAACAATTCAGTCCCGTCTGCCTTCAAAGCAACAGGAACAGGCATATTTTGGGCACGTTCGTTCCATCATATACTTCATCAGGCGTGATCGGGGTCAAGAACAGGCCCATTCAACAATAAAAATAAAATTAAACGTAAATAACGCACTTAAATAAAATTTCACAAAATACGTGTTTATGTATTAATTTCTTTGTTTCTTTACAGTATGTGACGATCCTGCTGTGGTTATACAATAGCTGTTGTAAGTTTACTTTTTTTGATATCTACTTGAATTTTTTAAGAATTTTCTGAGGGATCTTTCTAGTCTTATAGACTATCTAAGTATCTATATTAGATAGCTTGTCAGTTTGTGCCGCACTCCACGTCATGTCACAGTGGCGCAAAATGTGTGTGAGTGGTACATGTGATGTGACAGAATAAATGCAGTTCATAATTTGATAATTTTCATAAGGTGGTGTGGAGGTCTTGAGGTACATATCGATCAACCATTACTATAAGGTGCGTGGTAAATAAATAAACCAGTGAGTAAATTGTATAGTATTATAGGTATTTATTTATGGCATTAAAATTTTCTGAGTCATTTTTTCGAGTGCATTCTGAACTGATAAGTTAAATAAATAAGTTAAAATAAATTACTTAATACAATCGTGCACTTCGCAAATACATCAAGACAAGTTTTCAGCATGTCCGGAAGTCGTCGTGATGTGGTTGCTTACTTGTGCAGCTGAACCGAGCTGACTGTTTAGACAGACAAAGCGTTGGCGTGCGCGGAGCCGTGGCCAAAGGAGTTCGCCTGAGAATTGGCCACCCTCAAGGCGGTGCCTTGAGTCCTGGCGGAGGACGCGGCACTGCCGGAGCCGTGAGTTTGCACATTAGCAGAGCTCCTGGAGCCGCCGTAGTACTGGCCGTGCACGTCGGCGGTGGACCGGGCGCCGCCGTATCCGGCGGAGTTCACGTTAGCGTTGGCATTAGCGGAGCCGGCTCCATGGGAGTTAGCGGATGACTGAGCGATGCCTTGGCCGGCGTAGTGATTGTCGGCGACGGACTTGGCGGAGCCGTATCCGTTGACACCAGCGTTGGCGTTGGCGGAGCCGTAGCCGTGGGTGTGGGCGGCGGACTTGGCAGCGCCGTAACCAGCGTTAGTGTTGGCCTGAGCGTTGGCGGAGGCGGGAGCGTCGTACAAAGTGCCGAAGCGCCAAGAGATGGTCCTGCCCTGACCGTGACCGATCTTAGCGGAGGAGGCAGCGTGTCCGGCGCCGACCACGTTCGCGTTAGAAGAGGCGACTCCCTGGGCGGGAACAGCTGGGACGTACGATGTGTAGTAGATGGGAGTCCTGGCATCAACGACGGCGGGCGCCGGCTGGTCGGCGAGCACAGCGGGGGCGGCGGGGTACACGACGCCGGCGACGCCGTTATTCTGCGCGGAGGACGCGGCGGAACCCTCACCGTGAGTCTTTGCGGAGGAGCTGGTGGAGCCGAAGCCGGAGTTGGCGTTGGAGTCGGCGGAGCCGGAGCCGCGAGTGTTAGCGTTGGACGAGGTCGCGCCGTAGCCGCCGAAGCCGCCCTGAGTGTTGGCGGAAGATTGTGCGATACCGGCACCTTGCGAGTCAGCGTGTGACACGGAGGACACGGCGGGCGCGAAGTTCTGCTCGTAAGTGATGACAGTGGCGGGCGCCGGGACGGGGTAGTAGTATCCGCCATTCTGTGCCTGAGCGACGGCCTTGGCTGCGCCGTAAGCGCTCTCAGGCAAGGGCTGGGCGTCGTATGTCTGCGCCTGCGCGATGGCCTGTCCGGGGTGGTAGTACCCGTCGCGAGCCAGCTGCCCGCCGCCGGTGGCGCTGCCGAACGCCTGCGCCGCGTCGCCGTTCACGTTCGCTTGTGCTATGTTCGCTCCGTCGCCGTAGCTGGACGCCTGGCCCACGGAGTAGGCACGTCCATCACGGTATACAATACCTGGGGGAATAGAAAAGTCTATATTACTTTGAAAGCAAAATTTGCTTGTTTGACAAAAATCTTTGGGTCAGTGGGTCGTCATAAGGGCGTTGTGTTCTATTTACAGAAAATTTTAAATATCAAAAATATATTTTAAATTAGATTTCCAAACATATTTTTTTATATTTCTATATATTTTTTCTCTATATTTAATTTCATTTATTCGCACTCACCTTTTATAAGGACGGGGTTGGCGTGGCACAACGCCAACAACGCCACAGCGGCTACAAACTTGGATGCCATGTTTACTAATGTTCAGATCACTGCTGAGTGGATGCAGTGAGAGCATTTCTCCGCGCTTATATACTATGAAACGAATACCACCACTCCCGCGCAACTGAGCCATACCTACAAACTTCACAACTGACACTCGTAAATTATGAGATGGCTAGCGATCGATGTGACGCGCGGATATCGACTTTGATTTTATTAATTAAGCGTCTTTTGGCTCAGCGCAACGACCTCATCCTTGTTGGACATATCGTCGCTTGCATGACTAACAGTCCTATCTCATTTTTATCATTTTTTAGGTGATTTGAGTTAGGAGAACTACATTTTTCTACTCTTAATACTATTCATTTTTCAGTAACCGTCGTATCTCTATGTTATTTGGATCTCAAAATATAACCATTTTGAAAGGCAACAAAATGTTAAGAATCAATGTGGTTGTCCTAACTCAAATCAGCTAAAAAATGAAATAGGACTGCTTGTTAGTCATACGAGCGACGATAATAATAAAAAACAACATGTTACACCTAAGAAGTTGTTTTTTATTATTTTTGGAGATTGAAAATGGATGTAGTTCTTTTGTTACTGGATAATAAACAGATCGTGAAACTAAAATAATAGTTTGGATCATAAATATGCAATATACCTATTAGAGGCGGATACTGTGTGAAGTTATAAAACTTGAGATTTAAATAAAAAAAGGGTTTTTCAGTAAATCGTGCAAATGAGTAATTTGCTTGTTCTATTGAAATTCCTCGAAGGGAACTAAAACCATTTTTTTAACCGACTTCAAAAAAAGGAAGAGGTTCTCAATTCGGTTGTGTTTTTTTTTTTAATATTTACTAACCACGATAAGTGAGGTGACGATGAATAGAGATGATTAAATTAAGACATTCTGTGCCGACACCAAATAAATTGAGAAAAGGACAGGAGGATAATAATGACGATGAAAAACCCTTGTTTCGTAATTTAATAACTTGGATACATAATCGAAGAAAGTAAACAGGAAGATCTTAATATGAGTATATCAAAGTAGTAGGCGTGACAAGACTTATAAGTTTTAAGTTATTTTATGATATACATGTATGTTTAGGTTATTGGTGATGCCTTTGTAAGATATTTTGTTACTGGTTAACTGAGTTATGTCGGGTAGTTTGTGTTATATTTAAACTTCGTTTAGATATTAGCTAATTGTAATTTTGAGCATCAAATCTGAGGAACAACAGACACTTATTGGACGAATTTCTTATTAAAAAGTATTGTATAATTTTAATTTAATTTTTAGTAGTAAACAAGTTTAAATCAGTTTTAGAGACAACATTAAAGTCTTTGCAGCTGATGCTCATGAAAAGTTTTTCCTGAAATTTAATGGTCGTTCTTTTCAGTTTCTGAAACCGATTCTCGCAAATGTCGATTTTAGGCGCAACATAATCGCATTGTTGTAGAAAAGCATCGACCGGTTTAGTATCAGATATAGATGCCCAATCTTCACATGAAATTCCTCCGTCACTACATCACCTATGTAAGCAGGTATTAGTAAAACAATTTTGATCAATTAAAATATTCGCAGGCCAATTAAACGGAAAATAAAGTTGAACCATAAATTCAGCATAACGACATCTATCGACAGTAATGATGTGGTCCCATTTATAGCCAAAGTCGAACTAACTAACATCCATGACGATGGGAATCAAAACACAATTTAAAATAATAATCGCTTCATAATCCGTAGAAAAATTACTGATTTCAATTAATAAGCTTATTATAAAAATTGTATCGTTGATGAAATCATTATTCTCGATTCAGTTTGTTTATATAGTTTTTTTTTTTTGTAACGTCCAATAATCGTAAAAATAAAACTCGTGTGACTAGCTGAACAGGATCTCATACTGATTGTTGTCACTTTTTAGCGTTAGGTTTTATCTATGGTAAATTGGCACAGTCGATAATTTAACTTTATTCCTATGCGTAATGTGTTAAAAATCGTTTTATTACATTTAAACCTCTTTAAAGTTGCTTTGAATCTTCAAAGCATGGCATTGGTAGAAAGGATGCGTTGCTATGCTCTTACAAGCACCGTTAATATGGTCTTGTGTCATATTTACGAGTTTTTGAGTTTCCTGTTTCCAGAAGGCCCTTATTTGATATTGGTCGCCTGGTAGCCAGATCTGTAACAGTCTACAGTTAATTTAGATAGTATTTAACTCATTTACTTATCAAGGGTAGCACTGTACACATCTTCGCTCTTTTGTTGTATATTCAAAAAAGTCTACTGATGGAGACGGCATGCTTGTTGCAACCCAATCCGTATCTGATACATACAGGATAGACTTCAGAGACAAGAAAGGGAGACAGGGAGGTACCGTACTCAGAGAGCTTCGCTAATGCATATGTCGTGGCCAGATCTTAGAATTGATCATTTTATGAAGTTGTCGACCTATGAATATTATAAACTAGAACTGCTTTTCTTTGATTTCGGTTTACGACTTTATTATAACTTCCATGTATATCTTTGTGGATCTTCAATTAATTATGATAATTGATTTTTTGTGTTTTTGATTAACTTTAATAAATTATGATAATTAATTTATTCAAGTTAATCAAAAATACACATCGATATTAAAAAGTTGTTAAGTAGAAGTCACAAAACAACAAAAACATTAGGTACTCTACTTTTTGTTGTTTTGTAATTTCTACTCAACAACTTTACTATCTTTCTACTTTTATATTTAGTCGGGCCATTTTATATCGCCGTTATCACAGGCCAACCCCTTTTTTTTCTCTTTTTTTATAAGGATGGGAAATCATCAAATGACCCCTCCCGCTCTGGGTGGAGCGGAAGGGAGTGTCAGACTCTTACTGACTAAAACCCATCCGTGTTCCTTCCTTAGACCTTTATATTCCGGGGTAGCGGTAACCCTTTCGGACAATCCCGCTGCCCCGGCAGGCTTCGGCCCTGACAGGCCCCCCTCCTTCAATGCTGACATCTCTTTGAGGCGCGCGTGGAACACATACGCGCCGTCCGGCACGGGATTGGTCCTGATCGGACGGCGAGCTACCCATTACTCGCCATCCGCAGGCCCGCGCCTACGGTGGCCGGGAGTCGTCACGCGGCTCCCGACGCCCGGGGCGTCTTCCGCGGCGGCTGGGACGGGCGGCTCTCTCAACTCTCTCCCTCGCCCATCCCGCCACCTCCTTCGCTAGCATGACTGCTTCGCAGAATCAGGTGACTGCCTCCCACTCCCTCTCGCCCCGGACCATTCCTTGGACCAGGGCCGGACGCGAGAGGTCGCCGCCGCTGCCGATCGCCTCTACGAGGACACGGCGGTGCTCTGCCCAAGCGGGACAGACCCCCACCGTATGCTCCACCGTGTCCTCTGGGCGATCCTCGCAATGGTGACACCCGGGCGTTTCCTCCCGCCTGATAATGTGCAGGAACCTCCCGAAACATCCGTGTCCGGTGAGGACCTGCGTCAGGCGGTAGGCGAGGACGCCGTGACGCCTCTCTAGCCACTCCTCAAAGAGGGGCCTTATCGCCACTATCGTGGCGTGCCCTACAGGCCAACCCCTGTGGTGATAATAGCGTAGGTAGGTAATTAGTAAAAAAAAAACCTGCAAATATCTATGCTATACCTAACTTATAGAATATTATAAATGTGAAAGTTTATGAAGATGTTTGGATAAGTAAAAACTACTGAACGGATTTGGATGAAATTTGGTACACAGATAGTTTAACTAGGATTAACACATACCTAGGATAATTTTTAACCCGATATTACCACGGGATCGAAACTAACGCGGGTGAAACCGCAAAATTCTGATACCAAGAAGAGAAATATGTATTTTTTTGCTAAGAATGTAGATGCAAAAATCAGCCGTTACTGTTGTGAGGAATCCATACATGGCACCCGCGCATTGGCACCCGCGTATTGGCACCCTCGCATTGGCACCCGCGCATTGGGCAGATCAGCAATTTTCCGTCAGCGTAATCAGCGTTTATAGTCAGCTGTACTCCTTCATACCACATTCATAATTGTAGCATTCGTTACGATGTAGCTAGAACTATTTAAGAAATCATCTTCGAGTATCCATGACGTATCGCTTCAAGCTAACATCCAAGGTGTGTGCGATCCAGTCAGCACGCATGATATACTAGTTTGTATAGCATGCAAACACATTAAACAAATTACAATAAATAATCGACATAGGTTTTGTAAGTCCAAAATTCTGACAACCAGGCTTACCAAGGGGTAGATCCGATCCAAACTATCTCTTGCTGCCCTCCCAAGCGACGACCTAAGCCGAAGTCCCTACCCCAAGGGGATTGGGGCCCCCTTAGGATGTAGTCGATTAGTTTATAAGTTTTATGCCCTGGATAGTACAGTCCGGTTAAGCAGCCGACAACCTTCGAGGTTGATATGAGATGCCATTATAAAAAACGGGTCAAGTGCGAGTCCAGACTTGCGCACCGAGGGTTCCTTACAAATTTGTAGGTTTGTAAATAGTTTATCACGGGAAAATGTTTGAAGTGAAAACTTCTTTAGGCGCGTTAGGCATTTTTTGAGATGGGAGAAAACCATTGAACTCGTGACACTGTTACCGTTACCAACACCTCTGTTTTACGTTTTGGCCATTATAAAGACATCAACGCGCGGTACATTTTCTTTGGGAAGAATGTCATTCAAACATATTTATAAAATTACTATGCTTTTAAAAATACACACGTAATTGTTCAAGTTTCCACTTCTGTCGGGACTCCCGGAGTGCCACTGCTTTTTTTGTAACGTTACTTTACGGTTTTCAGATTTTTCCTTTACTTGTGCTATATGACATTGCTTCTTAATAAATTTCATGATTGTAGGTCATCGGGAACTACCCTATAGGTTTTGATTCCGGAATTGCGTTGACTTAGAAGTTTGATTTTTTCAATGCTTCAAGGGATTGCAGCCCTGAGTATTTGATATTAATTTTAACTTGATAACTCCCCGCGTTCCTGAGAAAAAGGGTCTTGACCGACGGACAAACAGACGGACAACGAAGTGATCTTATAAGGGTTCCGTTTTACTTTTGAGGTACGGAAACCTAAAAATAATAAAACGTACCAAAGGGGTATCATATTACGTCAGATAATCAGGCACTCCACGTCGAATACTGGTATTCGGCTGTATCCAGTTAGACTGGAATCCGACCCCAACTTAAGTTGGGTAAAGGCTAGTTTTGCAATGGACATAGCTATTGTCAATTCAAGGCTAATAAGGGCAAGGTTTGGCAGTATCGTCATACGCAGTACTTGCGGATGTTTTTTTTTTGTAAAAATATAGTCGGTTTTAGGTTTTTGGTGATGGTAGAGAATTATTAGTGTCGTGCCCCATTTTAGAATGTCTTAAACATAGTTGATTATTGTTGGTTATGTTGTTGTTGGTTTGTCGTCATCGTCGATAAGGTTGGTCGATGGCAATCTTTTGCTAATGTCGTTTTTGGTTGAGTTTTGTGTTGTTTTTTCTGTGTATGTTTTTAATTTAAAAGGTGCCTTAATCGTTTATAGTGGGCTCAATAGTGAATTTTGGTCTTCTGTAAATACCGTGCACGTCGAGTAAATAAAATAATCGTTTATTATTGTCCTGCGTCGAATATCCGTTCCAAAATGTTTTTCCATGTGGTGTGAACAGAATGAAATTGCAATTTGATGATGATAGTGTTGGCAACACCGAGTGAAGCTTCCAGTGCTGGCTGGCGGTAATGATTTTGAAGGAAGGAACTTCCATAGAGTATAGTAAACTTTCCGCCATTATTATTTTGCTCATGCCGCGAAAAACGCGTTTGATTTTATGGATTGTTGTTATTTGTGAATTAAGTAATATATGTTTGCATAAATAGCTAATACGTGTTTTAAACACCCTCCGTAAAGAAATAGTTAGTTCCGAAGCTTATCTGAATAAAATAAAAACAAATGAAGGTCAATGTTTATTAATATAATACTAGGGCGGGAGTGAAAGGATGTCGTAGCTTGTTGCTGCTAACCCACTCAACTTAAGACTACCTGTACTGTACTTCCGATGATTAATTGAGATAAAAGTCATAACCATAGATGACTTTGTTATTTTAAATTTCTTCTGTGGCGTTCAATTTTTCATGGCTTTAGAAGGCAGATATAACTGTAATTCCAATGGTACACGGAATCTCTTTTATCTATGGCGTGGGTGCCCGCCTGAATGATGACTTTTGCAGTTAACGATGAAAAATTTTTTCATAATTATTATTAGTTTACAAGGAACTGCTGTTAGTGAATTGAGGAAAAGGAATAGAATACAATACACTCTATTATGTACACCATAAATATGACAGACTAGCTTCTGCCCGCGATTTCGTCCTCGAAAAACCCTTTCTTAGTGGATACCTACTCTTCATAAAGAACACACCCTTCAAATTTCATATCTCTAGGACTACCAGTTTAGGCTGTGCGTTGATATATCAGTCAGTCAGGACTTTGAATTTTATATAGGTACTAGCTGACCCGGCCACGCGTTGCTGTGGCTAATGTTTGTGTCATTTTTTTTTTCTATCCTATCTTTCAAGTTGGATCAAACTGCACACGGTGTACAAATTTGATTAAAATCCATCGCGGACAAACATCGTGACACGTAATTTATATATATTAAAGATATTATATATATTATTATAGATCTATATAAATGTAATAAATTTACAATGGAAGGTCTTATCTTTTAAAGACCTTAGAAGAAATAAAAACTGAAAGAAGAAAAGAGGTGTATCTTTTTTGTAACGTTCGGTAGTACGAACGTTTGTTTGTATTTTTCATTGAACTGGCAGAGTAAGTTGACGAAACCACCATTATCAAATTTTATTGACGAAGTCATTGCAGGAATACTGCTTGTCAGATCCATAAACCTAAAATTAAAACGAGATATTAATTGAAACAGTTTCAATCTCAATAAGTAGAGAATTGAAATGACAACGATAAAGCTATACAAAATCATAGCAGTAAATAAATAAGGCCGTATCGCGGTCACTGCCAATGCCACTAGATCAGTTCTGACACAGACAGATAATTTATCCATGAGATCGAATCAAAGAATCAGATCGTATAAAATTAAGTATGCCCGAATTTGCAATATTTTACAATTTGTTTAATAGGCTCATTGATCTGAATTTTAGCATCCACATTCAACAATTCAAGTGATTCATTGTGAGCGAGCTTTTAATTATAAAACAGCCACCGCCAAGGCCACACAAACACAGAAATTAAGTACGATAACGAAAAGTATACAACTGGTCGATAGTCATACGCTCATCTTACAATATTCCAGACATACTGACAAGATGCTCCATTCATCCGCGAACACATCACGTCAGGCTTAGCGTCCAAGAGAGCGTTGAGCGCAGAGAGTGTGCGAGGGACAGAAGACTTGACCTACGACCTGGACCTATTCGTAGATGATTTGAGAACGAAAAACTACATTCCATAAAATAACTTTATAAAGAAGCAAAAAGGAGATTACCACCCTTTAAATTCGTAGTACTGATGCATTTGTTTTGGTAGCAATTTGATTGGTCTTGATTATAGATCGATAGGTATTTGTTGAATCATCAAAGCTTCGCATGTAATCTGTGATTCATTCTATGCATAGATATCTATATCAGCGAGTTTGATGAACCTAGATAATAAAATAACAATAACTCAAAACTGCATCGCCTGCGCGAATTAAAAACTCATCGCCTGGGATTTCCAGATATACGAGCTCTATCGTTAATTAATTATAGGTATTTTGAACGATGTCGGTGTCGTCTTACTGTTAACCTAATAAATCATTTGATGAGTTTATTGAGTTTATAAAATAACGAAGTCCATTAATTGCGGAAGAGAAGTAGACGTTTAATAGCATAGTGTTAAATATTAAAATGGTATGACTTTGGTGCTAAGAGAGATATTATGGTATCGAAAAAAAGCTTATTTATTTAAAACTTAAGCAACCACGCGTTCATTAAAGATTAATATAAAAATAATTCCAAAAGTTGACAAGAGCACTAGGGAGAAAAACCGTTTTTTTTTTTGCTTAGATATGAACGAAATATGAAGACGTTTATCTTTCATCTGCTTCGCGGCTCTATGATTATCATTTGCAATTCAGGGCAATTCAGTTGCGCCGTACATGATGCACAACTTCACTCACAATAATTTAATTGCTAAATTATTGTAAGTTTTTCATTTGTTTAATTTTCTCACGCGTTTGTTACTCTACGGGTCACAGCAATGAGGAATACCTAATAGACTCGTAATACAGTATCAACTAGTAATGGGGGTATTGTTACTGGCGAGTGGCGGCTTTATGTTATTGTAATGTCAGCAACAATAATACTTAAGGTTTTAAAATTGTGCTCAAATAGATAAATAAAACTCATGATGCTTCACTGTTCGTCTAATTTGTTTGATAACCCCTTGTTCCTTTTTTCTGACCGGTTTACTATGGAGGCTATTACTTCTTGGAGGTCAATTACTTCCTGTAGTTGTATGTTGGCACACTTTAATAGTATCTAAACATTTTCACCGAGCTCAGTTACATCAAAGCAATTCCTTTATAAATTTTTAGACCACACTGGTTTTACAGTTATGAACTATTTAACTCCGTGTTATTAGATTAATGATTATGTTTAGGACAAACACTGTGTAGGCAATTGAAATAAATTATTATAACGTAGTGTCTGCCAATGCTTCTGATGTTTCTCCAGCAGAGTAACTAATATTTTTGTAACAATATAATTTACAAGAATGTCCATGGAGTTTCCCGCTTACTTTGCCATGTTCGTCCTTTAGATCCTTCAGATCATTATCCTGTGCCTGTAGTCAACCGGCAGTGTTTTGTTATGACATCACCTCAAGTGCAACGTACCACCATTATGTAACTGTTCTTGAGAGCTTCGAATTTGAACTTGACCGCCGACTTGTTTAGTTGTTGTGTTATGTTGTGGCCTTAGGCGGAAAAAGTTGTTTAAATGTTGTTGTTGTTAGTCATTCTTGGCAGTTGCTCTTTGAACTCTTAATAATTTTAGCCTGATCTCTCTCCAGTCGTGACGGATTGCCGTCTCATCGAACTATGAGAGTGAGGGAAGAGGGAGTGCACCTGTGTCTGACACAACACTAAGACGGCCTAGACAATAGACAAATATTCTATCTCTACTCTATATTATTATTATAATATTATAAAGAGGTAAACTTAGTTTGTATAATGTAGGGGGTAATCTCCGGAACTACCAGTCGGATTTGAAAATCTTTCAGCAGTTCCTAATTCTTGAGGAAGGTTATAGGCTATTTAACATCACGCTACGATCCTTAGGAGCCGAGCAAAATAAATAAAAGTCTGAAAGAACGCTAAGCGATAACAAAGTAGTAGCACGGGCGGGCGCGCGATGCGATGCAACGCGATGGGTCGAGATGGGATGGGTTAGAGGCTAGTCAGTGATAAAGATGATGGAAATGTTAAAAAATTATGGAACTGAAATAAGCTACCGAGAAACTTATGTCAATCCTATTGAAAGTCGTAGACATTAGAAATGCTTTGAAAGTGATTGCCACTTGTTTAAGCTCTCTGATTTCACTTTCCGCATCTAGTTGTTCCTAGGTCCCAGATACCTTTTGAAGGTTGTCGGTTTATTTAGCTAGGTAAGCCTTAACTAGATCTGCAGACTCCGCTCAAAGACTCGTAAATAGTTAACGGTCCTTTGGCAGACCTACAGGGTTCTCCGTTATTTCACTATTAATTTATTCTGTTCTTTTTTTTTTTGAACTGTTATCTAAATTAATATCAGCTATTAACGCTTCTTGAACACCATTAAAATTATATGAGTTTGCATATTATAGCGGTGAGGCCTAATAGACTCCATTTCGCTTACTAATGCAAACGAAAATAAACATCTTTGGCCAAATGTGAGAATTATTTTCTCTCAGATATTTCTGTTAAGTTTCTAACGTGCGCGGCTGCGTAGTAAAGAGGACGGTCCTAAGTTTCAACTCCTGGGTGGAACAAAGTGTTGGGTTTTCCCATCTTAGATTGCTCAGTAGCACCCCAGTTGATGCTAAAATAGGCTCGCCCCTCGTTACATGGGACTTAAACATAGCTGGCGCAATGAGGGTGTACTATAGGTAAGCTAGGACACCCCTGACACTTCGAGGAATACATGTCATTGTGTGATCTTATGATACTATACATTTACCTACCTTTAAACTGTGGACTCGCCCTTGCGCTCCGTGTCTCAAATACTACTACTACGCAACCTATAACAAATTCCAACGGACTACATGACATACTGTCGGCCTGCATTGAGATAGAGAAGCGCGATGACACAACGCTGATAATGTATTGCAAAAATATATGAAACAATTATCTATCTATTTACAAAAAATCTGTTGTTTGGACTAAAAAATTCAAACACTAGTAGATAGATAATATGTTGCTTGTAGAATAATCTGACAAAAATTCAGAACTATTGTATATACCTATATTTGTATGGTTTTTATTGTGAAAAATAAAGTTTTAGAGGTTCCTTCATGATTTTTTTCTATCGTATCTAATTAGTTGTTTTATGTTTTCAACACATTATCTAAATAGCACGTATCCTGAAGAATATCACATATTTTTCTGAATTTGTTTACTGTAGTCGATCATATATACTTTTAGACATTATAAAACTTGAAGAAATATTTTCGATTTGATTTTGAGTCTACTGGAACGAGACTGTGTATGAGGAGGAACTACACTGAAGTACAGTGCACTTTCTTATCTGATAGTGAAGAATATAACGCTAGTGTTAAATTCTCTTTGGTGAAGATGTCTTATGGCTATATGTCAATAAGTGATCCTCCACAGAGCCAGCCAATAGACATTTCGATTCAATTAGAAACGAATTGAGGCATCTGGTCAAGAATTTGAAACAGTTAGGTACTTACAACACTGACTTTTGACATGTCTAATGGGCTATCGTACTTGTAATCTCAACAGTTTGATTGTCAAGATCTTGTGGTAAGCAAGAAGTATTTCTGATACCTAGCTAACGGAAATACTAACATGGCCCAAGCGTAACAACAAGAAAACATCTGAGGAGCAATTCTATTAATTTTAAGAACGTTCTCAATCTGATCTCAGTCTCAGTCTGTCAAAAATATCTCTAAATTCCCTACATTATTGACAAGTTTTTGACATAGATTGTCGCTGAGATGAGATTGCGACTAGATTTTGAACGTTTTTAATTACTGGGATTGGCCTCTGATTTCTTCTTGATAACAGTTTCGCTAAGACATAAGTCGTCAAGTCTAGTTTCCTGCCATCGTAATCACAACTTTCGCTGTCACCAACTGCAAGTCCACTTATTTATCTTGATTATGCTAATTTTTCTCTATCTAAGTGGATAAACAATGGCAAAAAAAAATATGGCAAAAAACCACAGAGCAATGAACGGAATCAGATGCTGCTTATGATTGATGACCTCCGTTCCGCGAAGTTTTTATTGTAGGTAGGTACAGTACTGATTTATTAAACGGTTTAGCTTGTAATTACGAATTAGTCATGTTAAATGCCTACGTATTTGAAATTATTTGTACCTATAGTTTTTGTTACATGGTATTAATATCTGTAATCATTAGTAGGTAGGTATCGTTATCATTGCTACTTGTTGTGTTGGGTTTAATAATAATAATAAATTCTTTAGATCAGACTGTCGTCTTAGGGGCGGATTTATTTTGGACTACAAGTACTCATAATGCCAAGAAAATCGTCAACACGGGCTTCCGCGAACATATGCGAAGCTTCTACCTATATATCTTTTACCTATGTACTGTAGCGAAATAAAACGAAAAGACGAAACACTTCGCTAATAATCACGTATAATTTGTTTGTAAATAAAAAATTCCGAAATACAAGAATTCAGTATAAAAAAAATAAAAAATACAAAATATAAGATTATATTATGAAACCTTGTGACGTTAGTTACGTATACGAATTGGAAATACTTAAGGTTTTGGGTTTTGTATAGATAAAAAATAAAGAGAGAATTTCGTCACGTTGACGTGATTGCAATCAAGACGATACTAGATAAATTTAAAAGTTAGCGCGGTCCAAGGGAAAAAAAGTTAAAATAACACACCCGCCGTATTTGAAGGATAAAGTATACGCGATTTCTATAGGAAAATAAATCTAGACAATCTATTATGAGAGTAGAGTAAAAAAGGTATCTGTTTCCAAAAAGGGATCTTCGTGTCCGCTCTCGGGATCCTTGTAGAATAGTATGGCAGATCAATAAACAGCTAGTAGATCCACAACAGCTAGCTGCCGGGGCTCCTCAGGCGAACAGCTTTAACTTCGTCACGAGAGTCAGGGTAGGGTAAAACCGATCAAATCGGCTTGCTCTTAGTTCGGGCCTTATCCTGAGGTAAAATTTAAGAATAAGCAAGCAGAATCACTTGTAACCAAGAAATAGAATTGAATGATACATACCAAATATGAAGAAAATAGGTTCACAAATAGGTTTACAAATATATAGTTGGTAGCGAGGTACTGTTAAGGAGTAAAACCATTTGCGGCAGTAATAAAATAGATTCAATCAACTCTTCACAATAGAATTTCAGCGTTAATTTTCAACAAAAAAATCTTCCTCGTCACAAGGTTATTTTCAAAGTGACCATGGTTACCGTCAAAAAAGCCATCTGACGTAAATACGATTCGTAATTTGAAAGATATCAGATGGAAATTTCTGGTCAGACCATGGCTCAAAAAAAGGTTGAATATGAATTTGGAAGGAGGATTAAAGCCAAAAATACCATGCAGGATTTGTTAATACTGCAGTACCTATCCTTAGAGACAGAACCTTGTATTGGTATTATGTGGTTTTGTTTTTCTGTCTATCACCTAAATTGAGATTTCTTTTAGATTATTTAATAGGAAGGCTGCACGAGGATTTGACTTGCGCTTAGTTGTGTTGTGTTGTGTGTGTGACTTTTATTTAGATGTAGACCTACATGTAGCTCTATGTTCAGAGGTTCAAATCCAGTAATTTTAAGAACGTTTCCAGTCTGATCTAAGTCTTAGTCTGTCAAAAATATCTCTAATTTCTCAGTCTGTCAAAAATACCTCTAATTTACCTATATTTTTGACAAGTTTTTAACATTGTTTGTCGCTTAGATGAGATTGCGACTACATTTTGAACATTTTAAATTACGGGTATTGATCTTCTGTTCTTCGAGCCTCTGCTATCAACTACACTGTAAATATGTAAATAATATGCGCAGGATCTCAAAATTCATGTACGTCGTGACATCGATTAATTACAGTCTCGGGCCGGCTCTAGTATCGGGATCGGATATCGAGTCCAAATACCGGTAACACCGCACCACTTCGCCTTGAACTTGATTTATCGCTGCAATTAATTTGGCGATTATTTTCATTCGTAATTGCGAAAGCAGGCGATTGAAAGTTTTTAGTGGTTAGTTGTTCAGGGTGCGAAATTGGAAGTTTAGCGTGGGTTATAAATTATAAATGCCTTTTGGCTTTATACGACGGTTGTCAATTTCTAATAGGTGTGATAAGTCACAAGTCATGTTATTAGATGGCTCAGGTCAAGATGTTTTCTTTAAACTTACGGTTAAATTCGTACCTCATATCAGGAAGCTAACACCTTTCAATAACTTGTGTTTGTTACCTTTTATTTTAGGTACGCACCTACCTACCTAAGTCCTACTTTATTTTACCGTTGCCATCGATCGTCGGCAATTAGTGACCCATACCAATAGGTTAAATTACATGATAGATTATATACCTTATGCTTTGTTTCGAGGGGTGTACTGTTGGGTTGTACCTAGATATTCCTACTTTGTCTCAAATGCAAGGAAATAAATATTAAAGTAAATGGCGATAGGTGCTTCCAGAAGAACCGCTAAATTCTTAGAACACAGTGACGGCGTGACCGTTTTAAAGTTTATTAGCTAAATCGCTACTTAAATCTCTCGATTTTATCTGAAAATAATAATGTATGGCTTGATATGTCGTAGAGTGCGTTTCAATAAATAATTCCTTTGCCGTTATGTTGGCAGCAATGTATACCACTTCTTATTCTTCACCATTCCTTAATGTTTTGGGCATGATTCCTAACACGGAAACCTTATAAATCTTTAAGAAATCCGCTGAATCGTCTTCCCATATCTACTATCTTGACAGACATGGGCACAAAACACTTGTACTCCTAGCGGAGGACAGAGGAGCCAACATTATATAACATAGGAAGTATTTGTTGAAACGTACTCTAGTGTGTACCTACAGTCTTATCGCTATTCTTTCTATGATTATGTAGGTAATTAGATGCCTCAAAATTAAAAACAAGCCTACAAAATTTCCATATT
Source organism: Gortyna flavago (assembly GCA_963669345.1). NCBI lineage: Eukaryota > Metazoa > Arthropoda > Insecta > Lepidoptera > Noctuidae > Gortyna > Gortyna flavago. The sequence goes on from OY770126.1 coordinate 3,680,585, forward strand.
TGTTTTAATTGAGCAATTTATTTCTCTTAGATGACAAGATATGGAAGATTTTTTACAAGAGTCTCAATTATGTTTTTGCAAACAGCTGTTATTTATTAGAAGGTCTTGAGTTTAGTAATTAATGGGAGGATGTTTGTAATGGCATGTTTTACGGTTCATTAGTTAGTTATAGTGATTTCGTTTTAATAACTCGGCTGACCATCTGGCCTTAGTGTGAGTTTTTTCACTCACGTTCGTTTGCGAGCGCGTTAGAATTTTATATGGGGAAAAGTTATAGCGCCACCTGGTGGTCACTAGGAGAAACCTAATTTCCTGTACAAAATTCTAACGCGCACGCAATCGAACGTGTGTCCAAAATACTCACACTAAGGCCACAGGATAGTAATCAATTATTATCTGGATCGTGAACAAGTTAAGTTTGTATTGTTCTTTGCCACTTTCATTGTTTCTTTACAAAAAAATTAGAAAAGTTACAAGAAGTAACAACGTGTTTTTTCGGCGTTTAAAAATACTTGTAGGTACATAATATTATGTAGTTTGTATATTGTATTAAGTATATTTAGCAGTAGATAAGTAAAAAAAAAAAAATTGAAGATTTTATTCCACCTACCTATCTTAAGAATTATTTTTTTCATATCGATTTAAACTTAACCATTTATTTTGTGGTTTAACAACGTAAAGAAGATTTAATCCCGAAGCCTTTTTCCCCTCTATTAGATTTGGGTCGGTTGCCAGTCCAACAGAATCCGGCTAAATGCCAGGCACTAAGAAGCTACGAAAGATAAAAAACAACAATAAACTATGAAATTCTACAACAAAATAATAAAAATTTTCTTCATAAAACAATCTAGAATATAAAAAGAGCAAAAAGGTTTTTGACAGCGGTGGGATTCGAACCCACGCCCTTTCGGACTGGTGCCTAAAACCAGCGCCTTAGACCACTCGGCCACGCTGCCTTACGAACGATTCATGAAATTATGGATATCTATGTAAAGCGTAGTTGAGGTGACGTCAATGACCTTGAATACATTAGTGACGCATTATTCCCGTTGTAAATAAAGATTTACAAACCAAACAGACTAACATTAAATTGCTCGATATTTCGAACAACTACCTTTAGTAGCTACTTATTCAAGTTTAAGAAAGTTTTATAATAGATTTGCGTGTTAAAATACAGTATTTCTTTGAAAGTGTAGGTACTTTTCATTTGATTTAAAATATTATCGTCATTAGTCTTAATATATAAGTACATACATATTTTTTATAAAGTTCATGCGCCCAAAGGATTGCATGATGTGAAAGTGGCGCCACCACCCGACTAAGGTGCATGATATTGATATTGGATGTAGGTACTGATAAACCTACCTAAAAAATCTCGCTTCTTCTCCACAGCAGCTGAAAACAATAGATTTTCAAAAAGGGAACCCCATCTGGATAAAATCCATTTTTGTAATAGGACTCGCTACTACAGAAACAGTAACTTACCATTATGTAGATATAACCATATTTCAAAAGTAAGTAATGAATGAGAGAGCTACCATTTCATTTTTACAAAAAAAAAAAAAACTAAGAACTTAGTTCTCCAAAATATTTTTTGCAAATTAAAAGATTTTTTTTATTATAAGGGTAAAAATGTAAATATTTTTTTTGTTTTTTTTTTTTGTTTATTGGAAATATTATTATTGTTGATTTATTTTATATTGTATAATTAAAATAGTCATGTCCATAGTATTGTGTGTTTTGTATGTTTATCAGAGTATATAAGTTAGTACACCAACCAACTTTGTACCTACCATATCCGACGAATAAAATAATGTCTTTGTCTTACCCATTATGTAGAAGTTCTTGCTTATAAGTTGCTACGAAAACATGCGTCTCAAATGCATCAATTCTATCCTCATAAAAATGTCATCGGCGTTTAATGTGCAGTGCCAAAATCAATTTATATACGATTTCGTACTGCATTACATGACGTCAGATTTTTGGGAAGCTTAGGTAGTTTTTCGTTGTATACTCCTCGGTACTTTTTATTGTAACGTTTTTCTATATTTGGAATATTATAGAAAAACGTGTTCCGTTTCATAATAATAAATTAATCACATTCCCTACAAGGAAACTCGGCAAACTAGTTCGAGTATTTAAAATCTGTTAGCGAGGCTACTAGCGCCATCTTGTATGTAATGGATGAACTGTTTAACTGTATTGCAACGGAGTTATTTCATCATTACTCGAATAGTAGATCGGTGGCCTTAGTGTGAGTTTTCCACTCACGTTCAATTGCGAGCGCGTTAGAATTTTGTATGGGAATAAGTTATAGCGCCACCTGGTGGTCACTAGGAGGAACCTAATTTCCCATACAAAATTCTAATGCGCTCGCAATCGACACACGTCGTTGTCGTTATAACAAGTATGGCGATTTATCAGCGCACTTATGATGACGTACATTTCCATCTAAAAATACCACGTTTTTTTTTAAGAAATTTGTTATTCCTTCAGACATAAATGGCGTCGTCTCTGGACAGTTTTGAAGAGAACCTTTTCACTGACTGTCAAGCAACTTCTTTATGAGCTTGCTTGTTACTTGCCAGTCATTTAAGACCTGGGCAGGCTATTATCCCAATTTATTTGGTCAGCCCTACTAGTACTTCTGCGCCACACCGTGTGGTTGTGGGTTGTCTCTTTTGTTGTGTTGCTCGTTATCATGTATTGTATTGTTAATTGTCCGTAGCCAAGTTATTGGTGGTCGTCCACGGCATCTTTTTCCACACTTATTCCATATTCATGACGCAATGAATCATAATATGGTCATCATCTCGCCTCATCACATGTCACTTATTCGTATTCCATATTACGCGAAAACCTACACTGACACCCAAACAGGACATTATGGAACAGGAAAATATGGCACAGGAAAGACAGGGAAAACCAGTGTTTTATGATTCTGCCAAAGTGGCCTTTTTAGCCTGGCCTGGTAAAAGAAACACAATAATTGTTCATAATATCCTGTATATTTACCTAAGTGTAAAGGAGAATTATTTACAAGGTGGACATCGATAGTTATGTATATGCTTATCCTAGCCTACCTCCTTAAAAGTTACGAAATAAGATTTTAAAATATGAAAAACCAAAGTATTAAAAGCATAAATTAGATTATAAACTGCCATAAACAATATATTAGCCTCATTTTTTTATTAAAAACCGAAATGCAGATGATGAAAAAAAAAAAGTTAACATAAAAACTTTTTGAACGAAATATTATTTTTTTAAAGACTAGTAAATATTATTGGCCAGTAGTAAATGCCATTAAAGTTAGAAATAGGCAAGTTTTAATTTAGAATATTTTATTTTATTTGCTGTAATTTTTATTGTTACAACTGGAAACTTTTGAAATAATTTTAACGCATAAATAGCGGACCTTTATCTATTGATTATTAAACTAAATAATTAATTAACAATTTAATTAATGTATTTTCATAAACAGCTTAGGAATATAGTGTACATTTCAGCACCTTTTATTTATACGGATTACATGTAATAGCAACTTGCTCTTTAGTTTATTTAGGCGTTTGAAAACAAAAATAATAAAATCACGTAATCGAAAATAAGAACTGACATAAAACTCACAACTAATCGAATGATTGATATAAGATTAATAACTTGATAATTGATAAAAGATAATGGTTACAAAAAATATCCACTACGGATCCAAATAATTAGTTCTCAAAAGTCAGACAAAATACATAAATTAATAGTACCTAATTATATAAATAAAAATCGACATTTTAACATTAAAATAATTGCATGTCAATCGTTCAACGCTTTCGTTGTTAAAACAGCGGCTAGCGCCCATCTATACGATCTGGATATGTATTTAAGCAGATTATAAGCTTTTATATATTGCGTTCACATCAATAAAAAATGTTAGTTAACCCTAAAATATATTTTGTAATAATAAATTAATATAGAAAATATATTCGGCGTCGTTTTGACGACAAAAAGGAAATGCTTTTTTTATTAAAAAAAAAGGTTGAATTACTGATGTTGTCATTATTTATTGACAAGAACGCATTTTGGTAAACAACGCATTAAGTGTTTATGTATATAAATAAGAATCTTGTTGCAAGGCGTAGGTATGGTGATATTTCATTTTTTGTAGTTTTGAAAGCGATCGCACTGTTTTTTTATATTAACTGGTCAAGCTCCGCGCGTAACCTACGTGTTACGATACAATTTGAAATCAATTATGTCTTATTAGCCGAGCTTATTAAGTTAATCAATTTTACTGCAACGCATTAGTGTGAAACGGCTTCATATTTCATTGTAAATTTTGACGTTCAAAAGTGCCTTTTATGTGCCTATTTGAAATAAATGCTTTGACTTTGACATACATTAATTACACTAATGCTCAGTTTCTATAAAAAAAAGATTTGTTCTTGCTTAGCAATGGTAGCACTTTTTATTGGCAAACTGGGCTAAATGGATTCGTAAGTTAAAGTCATCTGTGATATGGGACGGTCTACTATGCAAAGCTATGAGGTGTTTGCTTCTTTATTGGTAAAGATACAAGGGTTAATTTTAACCAACAACGGTCCGTAAATTATAGGAATCAGCCATCATTAGGGTGTGAACTGTTTATAGCCATAGAGTAAGAGGGCCTAGACAAGTTGCAATTAAAGCATTTCGTAGACTTTCAACTCAACAGCTTTCAGCAGCTTCAGCTTTTTCTTTCAGCAGCTTTTCGGTAGCTTATGACATTTCCATCATCGTTATCGCTGATGGAATGTCACTTCCTCCAGTTCCTGAGACTACAACGTGCGTTGTTTACCATAGATCATACTACATTCTGTTATTTTTTTTGTTAAAACGCGTGATATAATTTATTGAAAGCATTAAAAGCAACCAATGTTTATTCTAAGTTAGAACGGCATCGGCAACAGAACACGTAGTATAAACTAGTTATATTTGGTTACACAATATTAATTACCGTATAAATTACTCAGTTTTAACTTCTAAAAGAATTTACAATTACAATGTACAAATGTCTTACACCTACTAACGAGCGGTGAGCTCTCTACAGCTTAAATGTACCAATCCGATAGGAATGTATTTGGATATTATTTCTAAGATTTTTCTAGAAATAAACTGCGTTTGAGTATATAAATTTAGAGCCGTACTGGAAGCACCGATGTTATTTGATAGTAATTTTCAACAAGCATTCTAACGTTTTTTTTTTATTTAGATATTAGCATACTTATATTGTATAAATGTTACGTTCGAATGTAACTGAGAGCGTTTTGTGCCCAAAAATTATGGTGATCTCATGTTAAGCTACATCGTAGCATGTACTTGCCACTTAGATATCAGCCTCAAGTCATCAATTTACCTACTGGTTGCCGATATCCATACATGACCACGAGGGCACGATAACTACAAAAAGTTTTGCTTAAATGCTGTTGAAAGCAGCTAGAATTAGAACCATAGATTTGTACCCAGACCGTTATTAAAACGTTTACTACGCGAGTTGTTATTTCTAGAAAAATCTCCAACAGGAGTGTTCCCCAACTAAGTTACTAATGAAATGTTTAAATTTCGACCTTTCGTATATTTATACACCCAATGGCTTCAGTATCGCAGCTACACATATAATATAGGTAAAATATTTCAGTAAACTATTAAAGAAAATTACAGTTTGCTTAACAATCTTGTTAATTACAGTGATGAATTTATTTTAGTTTCTATTTTAATAAATTAATTGACACAATGTGTTACTTAAATTAAATTAATTAATTAAATAACGCTGGCGTTTTATTGCGTTGACATAAGTATATTTTGCGTTGGAGTTACCAGGGGCTTCTTGACTTCACGAAACCAACTGAAAGATATTTGACTTCTTATCTTTTGGCTTCGCTGTAAAATGTTTCTCACGCGTATTTACGTGTGTCTACTTATCATATGTTCCTTCTTATACATCCCTATGTACACACTCGACACAAAATCAACTTAAAAACGACAGTGGCGCAGTGTACGCACAATTTACTAATGTCGACGAATTTACAAAGGAATTAGAAAATCGAAGATGGCACACAAGCAATTACGAAGTTAAAAAAAAAATCGTTGCACAACCTATTTTCAGAAATTACAATCAAATAAAATGAGATTAAAATATTTAAAACTAGATCTTAAAAACAATCTGAATAATAGAGATACGTCAATTCCTAAAATTATTAACCCCAAGGTGACAACAAAAAAAAACTTAAATTAAATTAGTGTCTTAAAATTAAAAATAAAACCCAATTGTTATTGTTAGTAGTAAATTATGTTATTTTATATCATTGCTGACAAAGGTAGTGAACACTCATAGATACAACATTTGTTCAATAAAAAAATAAAAATTTCGATGACAACTGGAAGCAAAATATTACAAAATCTACTTATTTTTTAGAGAGTTCGATCTAAATACATACACACATACATAATTATATTACACATAATAGTCGAAGTTATGGACGTGTCCACAAATTATTATCGAGACAACTTCATAGTCTATTTGCGAAGAGAGTTGGCAATATACAGTTGAAGAAAGCGGATGGCACAAAATTCATTTTTTTACAGAAAACATACAAGATCGATCATTCAGAACATGCGAACCACATTGGTCTTTTAATAGAGACATCAAAACATCTTAACCTCTGATAAACACCATTTAAAATCATTACACAAATGATTAAAAAACTTGGTCTCAAAGATGATAATTAATTAACATTTTAATTTTAATCATACTGCCTTCTCGTACAGACAGTATGCTGCATCTTTTGTACCTGGCTTGTACATTACTGTACAATCCGTACATTAAAATTTTATCCATGTCAAACATTTATAGAACAATAAATAATTTCATCGATCGTAGTTTAAAAATAAATCACAGAACAATTCTAGCCACGTTCATAAATTAATAAATTACTTTTATTTGTTATCCCGCGCATTTCGCGTGGTATGGTGTGTAACTGTCAAAATTTAAAAATGGAATGGCTGGTCCGGAGACTGTTGACCGGTCAGTCAGGGCGTGACCGCCGACTAGTAAATACGTGGCGTTGGTTGCTCTGTGTCGTCTCACGCGTAGAACTCGCGGTTGTTGTGGCCCTTCCCATACGATGCTGCGGCAGGGCTTCTCTTGGGCTCGTCGAGCGCATAAGAACCTTCGTCCTTCTTGCGCATGCGATATACTATGAACATCACCACCAGGATTGCACATAAGAGGCCTACTACTGCGCCGCCGATCACGGCTGAAAAGAAAACAAAACAAACAATTAGACATCTTTTATTAGAACCAATGGGGATCAATATTGACAGAAACCAAATAGTTTTTGCTCAGCTGCACAATGAAACTCTCTGCACAAAGAACCAGAAGGTTATTTTGACGACATATTAGTTTCTTTACTCTTCTTTTGTCTTTTGGGAAAATGAGAATAAAGTTAATTGAGACATTGCGTAATACAACATCAGAGGGGCAATTCTCGTAATTCTAAGAACGTTCACATCAGTCTGATCTCAGTCTCAATCTGTCAAAAATACCTCTAATCTAACTTCTCTACATATCTGACAAGTTTTTAACATTGATTGTTGTTGAGATGAGATTGGGACTAGATTTTGAACGTTTTTAATTACGAGAATTAATTTCAAGAATTTTAAGAGTAGTAATAAGTATACATACCGGCAAGGATGCCTGGCTGTGCGAAGAAGCTGGTGGCACGGTCTTCGGGCTTGGCGTTCATGATGACGACTTTGTCGGGCGCACGCGACTCCTGGTTCACGTTGCTGCCTGAGGGCTCCTGGTCCTGAAACGTTACAGCACTTCTTTATACAATTTGAATGGGGAATTGGTCTATACCAAGAGTTCTTTAAGCCCTCTGAATTGTGACGGCAAGTAATCTTCAGTTTTCTTAAGGCTTGTTAAGTTTCAGCGAATTTCAGAAAATACCAGGCAATACGTGTCTTACTGACGAAAGGTCACGTTTTTATTATCCACAGCAGCAATATCTCCCGTATCTGAATAGGTTTAATCTTCCTACACACTAGTTCTGTTTGGCAAATAATTTAGAAGTCAATAGCCTTGACGTATTTTGTTTTCTTCGTCTATTTTCAGAGCTATGTATTTTCGTGACAAAACAGAATACTACGCTAGTTTTATTTTTAGCGAAGCGATGTGTTTACCCAGTTTTGTTTAGCAGCAATATTTTAATTGAATATACAGTATAATTAGTAAATTATACGCTAATTAGGGGTAATGAGTCTTGCCACAAATCAGTGACGAAGAGGAGGCACTCCAACCCAAAAAACAAATGACAAACAAAACACAAATTAACCAATCTCAATGCTCGATTATTGACAGTTGAACTTTGTCAAAAATCACTGCACGTACTTATCGCATATATAGTAATGAATCATAAAAGCTCCTAATCCCCTGGGCGATAAAGACCGGGATATAAACACAATCACACATACACAGCTTGCCAAAAATAAAATAAATTAGGTCATCTCTCGATATTCACCATATCAGAGACAGTTCCGGCACTACATATAACCGGGATTTTTTTATCACAAAATCCCAATAAAATTCGTATATAACTGACCAACATTAAACATGTTGGGGTTTATTTAAAAAAGATGATTGAAGTTGCGTGACGTTTAAAAAACTTCAATAATTTGTGGTTAAACAGTCGCTAATTACTACTTAACTTTAAGCAAAGTTGAATAAAGGGGGTCGTCATCAAAATGACGAAACTTTATTTTCTGTGGCATAGAATAAAATTGAAGAATCGTTGAAACACGGTTTACACGCTGCAACTCTATTGTTCCTTCAATTGATGGTATGCCACAAGCAACTGAATAGCACCGTATGACAACACTTGGTATCAAAGCCTGTCGTAACTCCTCAATATAAGTTAGACTCTGGTTACCTTTGCATGGCTATCGGCCAGTTGTTATTTCGTTATTGATAGATATACAGCATAATCAACCTATAATGTTCCCCACTGCTGGGACACAGGCCGCCTCTCTATGAGTTGGCCGTAATCCACCGCGGGCCCAGTGCGGGTTATTAGACGTCACATGTCTTCGAATTTTTGGTTCTAGGACATGCCGGTTTCTTCACGTTGTTTTCCTTCACCGTTTTGAAAGCAGTGATGATGAAATAATTTACACGAAGTAAAGCGCCTGTCTGGGTTCATCATCTGTCTAGCCTTTTCCCAATTATGTTGGAATCGGCTTCCAATCTAACCGGATGCAGCTGAATACGAGTATTTTACATGGAGCGACTGCCTATCTGACGTCCACAACCCAGTTACTGGGCAATACGATACCCCTTGTTATGACTGGTTGTCAGACTTTCGGGCTTCTGACGACCCGTAACGACTGTCAAAGATCTACGAATGACAGCCGGGACCAACGGCTTAACGTGCTATCTGAGGTACGGAGGAGTCTTGATATGTAAAGATCTCTAGAATCACCCATCCACGGACCAACCGTAGCTTAACCTGATCGATCGAATCGTGCATAAATGAGAAAAAAAAGAGAAGAGAATGAGGTAAATGAGTGATTGAGTAAGAATTTAACCTGAACAGGGTTTGTTTCCACATTCATCTGATACTTTTTGATTAGACTATAAATGGCTATTATATATCCTAGAAGTTAAACAATAAAACCGTATACGCACGACTGAAGGCACGATGTCTTCTGAGGAGATGCTGATGTCCGTCTGGTCTGGGCGCGAGGGTTGCTCCTCCCCCGCGCCTCGCCCCTCTTCCGAGGTACCTTCACTGGGCCTGTTCCTTGTCTTGGCTGGAATGTCACGTTATTGAAAATTAGTTTATACACATCGACTTTATTAAAGGTAACATGTTTTTTAACAGTAAAAACCGCGTCAGAATGATTACCAAGAAATGTCTGTTCTTATGTTTTAGTCATAGTTACCTACAATGATTTGATCACGTATTGTTCTATTTCATTCATTGTGATTATTTGGTGTAGTTTTATTCTGACATTCCTTTATGTTTCCTTCTTTAACGAAACAGTTTGTTGAAGTACGATTAAAAACATTGCTTACAAAGAAATAACATCATCAACACAATTCTTTCTTTCGTATCTACAACATGAATTGTGTTAGACTGTTCAAGAATGACAGTTAGTATACACATGATTCTGAGTTCCGTAGAACTGTGAAATTGTTATTGTAGCTGCTATTAACGTTTTTGATGATAAATTAGTAGGACATAAAATTATTTCACAGATATTTACAAAATCTATAAATGACGAAGACTATTAGACGGTTAGCATCCTTTCTTTCTTTCTTAATTTGAAGATAAAGATTGAGATTTTGGGTTTTAAAGAGGAATTACGAGTTCGAGGTTTACACCGAAGGAGCACTAGACAAAAGCTAAGGGAATGAAGAGATTCAGTAAATCCCAAAATTATAGAATTAAACACCTTCACCAGAAATGGAGGGATTTGGATCTAGCCAGAGACGGCTAACACCGCTTATACAAAATACGCGAAATACAGGAACAATCTCAAAAGACAAGGGATTGGAAAGGAAACATACATGATACGGCATGAACAAAAGCAGAGGAAGAATCAATTCTAATAAAACATCAAAATTACCAATGGCATGGACAATATCGCTAAGCTAATGGTTCCATGAGATGAAATAGTTTCAGGGCTATATTACCTTCCACATGCTAACTAGTACTATTGAAGGAACGCTATAAAATGGTTTCTAATGGCTGCATGATATAATCGAAGTCATGCGATAGTTAAGTAAAAAATAATGGGCAACAATTTTCATAAAATTAAAAAAATACTACGAAAGACTTACCGAAATCCTCGGATGGTTACAAGTGATTGGCATATATCATGGATTAATTAATAATTTAATTGAAATAAGTATAATTATACACGCGTACGATAGTTTGTCTGTTTCAACAGTAACTGGCGTGCGGTTCAAACAACAATTAGAAATAACTGCAGATAACAATATAACTGTTAATTCAAGGTTACGTCAGTTATTGTAAAGAGATGAATCCGCTTATGATGAGCGCCGTTGAGTTAGTGACAATTATTTGTTGTGATGATATTAACTATGTAGTTATCCTGTTAATTGTCATGTAAATGTGTCATAAAATATACGATAGAGCTATAATAATACATCTAAAATTAGTAGTACGAGAAATCGTCACTAAATTCATTGGATTCTTATTCTTGAATATGCATGAACTAGTCCTCTAGACAGATAAAAACATTTTGGACAACACTGAAAATAAAGTTTGTGTCGAGCATAATCATTGAGATTTTCTAACAAATGACAATATCTCGTACAAAAACAAAAAAAAATAAAACAACGCAAATAAAAACTGGCATGCTTCAGCCACTACTCACGAATGAGCACATCGATCGGCCTGGGATCTGATGGTATTTGGAGCGGGGTGTCCACTTTGGGTACGATGGGAGTCTCCGGTTGTTCGGGGATATCTATGTCGTCTGGTTCCGGAATTTCGGGTGTAATGGGAGTATCAATAATAATGCGTTCGGTCTCATCTCTGCCGGTGGTTGTGGAGCCATAGTCTTCGTCATCGGGAGGTGCGTTGGACTCGTCACCTGATCCTCGTCCGTCCTCGTCGTCGGGGCCAGGGCCGGGTCCCCAGCCGGAGCCCGAGCTCTCGTCTGTGTCTAGGCCCGAGCCATCATCAGCAGCGTCGGGGTCGACGAACAGATCGTGTTCGGGAGGGGAATGGACGTCGTTTTGTATTTGTACTACTGTGTCTTCTGTCGGTTTTTGTGCGGCAGCGTCCTGGAATTGTAGAAAATGTTTCGTATTAGAATTTTATACAATAGGTAATCAAAGACCACCTACCCTTAGTAAAATAAATAACAACTAAGACTATAGATAATTGGGAATGTGTTGTTTTAGGGGAGGCACACACTGCACCGCATCACGCAGCGGGGTGCGTGAAACGGATTCAAATTCCACGCACGGAGGCGCGTTTTTATTGAATTTGTATGTAAAAAATCACGCGCGGGGGCACGTTATCTGCGCCCCACTGCGTGATGCGGTGCAGTGTGCGAAACGCCCTAATCTTCACACTTTTACAGCTGATATGTCCCATATCAGCTTTACAAAGGAAAGCTGTAAAGGGCATCATATTTTACGATAATAACTATTAAAATGATATTATTATAATAACCACAGTTATAGAACAGTTTCATAATCTACTATTTTTGTTATGCAAAACAATATGAAAGCAATCGTCACGGTGTTAAAGTAAGAAACTACGCTATGAAATCTGTTGCGTCGTACTCATCTAATGAGGAACACCGCAAAACATCGTAAAAATATGTCATGTCATTCTGACGAAATAACAGCAGAGGTTAAGATTTTACGTCTTTTTAACACTTATTTTAAAGATTATTATCAAGATGCAAGTAAAAAGTACGTTAGAGCTAAACACTACATAATATTGATCAAGTTGCACGGCTATCAGATGACGTGACCAGCGACCTATTTTCAGAAAAATCTTCCCTTGACGTACAGTTTTCGAAAGTGACATAATTAACAACAACATTAGCCCTTAATAACCACAAAAACGATGAAAACACAGAACCTTAATTTATTATAGAATCAAAAACTTGTATAAAGGTCCGAGACGATAAGATTTTGCACAATAACAAAAAATCACTGCGTTTTGTCTACGTCACGATCGACCATTTAATGGTGTATTTTGATAACACGAAAACAAACACTCACTTACCTGAAAAGATTCCTACAGAAGTAACAAAATCTAATTTTAGGCCTGATTACGATTTTATTGATAATTTTGATATCAGATTGTCTGCTTTGCACTGCTAGCGTAAATTGTGGCTGCAGGGAGGGCGATCGATAGGCTTTTTAGGGGGTGAAGGGAGGGAGGGGTAGTCGGGAACATTCGGGTTCCCCCGACAGCCGGTAGATGGTTCATGAGGTTAGCGTTCAGGGGTGAATTTAGAACGCCTTCAGGATAGCCGAGCAAGAAGTTTCGGTTTTGTACGATAGATGTCATAGCGTCGTGTTTTCATAAATAAGGAAAGGCGTGTGAGATTGTTTGTATTTCTATTGTTGTTTTAATTATTTCCTAATACTGGTTTGGATACATTTTTCTACAAAATCGTTCCTATAACTTAACAAGAGGTTATTTTTTAAACTTTTCTAAGTAATTCACCAATTTCAGAGAGGAAATTCTCGTAATTTAAAAAACGTTCGGTATCTCAGTTTCAATCTGTCAAAAATACTTACCTCTAATATCCTCACAGTTTTGACAAGTTTTTGACATAGGTTGTCGCTGAGATGAGATTGCGACTAGATTTTGAACGTTTTTAATTACGGGAATTGACCTTCAGAACAGGAGCATGTAAAGATCATAGAAAAAAAAAATAGAAAGCCACCCTTCTATAGTTTCTGCCTATCATGTGAAAAAGGCATGATGTAAAAAAAATCATTTTTAAAATTAAACAGCCTTATAAGTACTAGATTCGTAAATCTGACCATCAAGAAGAGCGATACAAACATATCAGTAACCCTTGAACATACATCAAAGTGATATTGTTCCGGGCCACAAGAGCCTCAAGAACCGAGGGCTGTCAAAATAAATATCTTTGCTCTTTCATGTGATGCACGTCATGTCGTAGATGACAGAAGTAATTTATCTTTTTGACAGCCTTGAAACAACTTGGGAGTCTGTACTGAAGTGTGACGTGTTGTTTGATACGTTACGTTTTATAAAAGGTGTCGTAGGGTACGAAAATGGATGTCAAGGCAAGCGAGCTTAGTTTTAAACGAAAGAATATAAAAGGATATAATAGAGAAATAAAGAATATAATAGAAAAAGTGCTCTTATTAACAAAAATGATCCTAAAATTTTGCATTCACATTAAAATTGTAATAAGGAAATTGCTTAAAGTTGAATCAATCTGCCTAATAGCCTTTTCCCAAACATGTTGGGGACGGCTTCCTTTCTATCCTGATGTTGCAATACCAGTATTTTACATGGAGTGACTGCTAATCAGACCTCCACAATCCAGTTACTGGGTAACACGATACCCCTTGATAAGACCTTTGGACTTTGTACTGTCCGTAACGACGGTCAAGGGCTGCTGATTTTTTTTTCGTGATTTCTGAGTTGGCCCCATAGTGAAAGTTGTTCATATTCATAGGTAGACCACCCTGTAAAAATTTCGAGACCGTAAAAAATATCATTCGCTATAATGGGCGGTCACCCATCCACGAAACGACCGCAGCAAGTGTAGCTGAACCTTCGATCGATCCGTGCGGCTGTTATCATTTAGCGACGAGCCCCCTATGCATAAGTTATACTGGCAGAAAATCGGGTAAAACGGGTTTTTATATAAACCTACCATCTTGTATCAAAACATTGCTTCCCAACTTGACCTCCACACGCGCACCCCACCGATGTCCCAACCATCATTACTATTAAAATTGAACGCCTATCCCGTATTCAAGTATTCTGTGTGATTACCGGAGTTTTATCGTAAATCCCATCCGGGTATTATGAGAAATATTATTTATTGTTTGGTTGTAGGGCTGGCAGCCGGATATGTTTGGAGTTTCCACCTTTGTTCGCCCGAAATTAACTACGTTTGGAGTTTTGTAAGGCTTTTTATGGCATAATGATGGCTGCATAAAAAGTACTGAATTATATTTTTATGAAAATGTATAAAGTTTTCATAAGCTACTGTCCTCTGTCTATGATTTGAATGACACAACTCGGTTGTTGCTGTTACTCAACGTTTTATAGTCCACTCTTGGACGTAGAAAGAACAAGCCACCTGATATCTTAATAAAGGCGACCGCTACATATTATTTTAATTGAATTAATTAATTTACTTATTTTAGGCACGCGAGCGGTTTTTTTTTGGCATGTGGTGTTGGACACGTCTCCAACTTAGGTTGGAACATGATAGATGCTATGTTCCATTGGGCTTCTAAGCAACGGCAGTGCGTAATATCTGCGAAAAATTAAGCACTCCTGAAGAGCCCAATTTACTTATTAAAAACTTTCAAAATATAGTCCTAATCTCATCTCAGCGACAATCAATGTCACAAATATTTGAAAAATACTTAAAAAAAAAATACTTAGAGGTGTTTTTGACAGATTGAGACAGATCAGAATGAGAACGTTCTTTTTCTGAATTACCCCTCTGGAAGCTGTTGATTGGTGTGCAAATACTATCTCTTTGCACCAAACCTTTGGCAGCCCTATCCAAAGTATAATGTGGGTCCTGACCTGCCGTATTTTGCCAAGGTTTAGTACCACGATACCCTGTTACCCGCTAATGTACCCGTTTGTTTACAGGCTTCATTATTCAAAGTAAAGGGTTAGGAAAATTTTGTTTATGATATTTTAGATTTTGTTGAGGATTTTAGTTTCTTGTGTAACGGAAATTATTTTGTTATTTATCGAAAAAGATAAAGTTACTGGCTGGTTAGACATACTCGTAAAAGGTTATTCCAAACATCATTTCGAAATTCAAATACGGTAGAGGTGGGAATCCGATAATCAAAAAAACAAATGATTTCGAACTGCGGTCGCAAGTGAAGTTCATAGTGGCAACTATACAGCGGGGTAATTGCGTAATCCACTATCGGTAGCAATGGGTTTAATTGTGACAGTTCAACAACATTCATTGCGTTACTTACGTTGTTGAGCAGACACATTTTGAGAGCATATGAAGCAATGGATTAGCAATATCCTTCAAAATGATTCAGATTGAGATTGATAGCGTGTTACGCAATTAAGGTGCAGGCTGGCATCGACATCGTCGCGCAACCTGTTACCATGGATTCAGTATGATTCTGACAACCCTTGCGTTGAAATTCGTCGGTTATTTAAAAAAAATTGCTGTTCCTTACATTTTTCTATGAAACATCAGATTTTTTTATACCCGCCAAAAATTCTGCGCTTGTGTGGGGTCTTGAATTATGTGCTGTTTTCACAGTTACAGTTTGCGCTTAGATGCCCTTGCCACCATGTAGTGTACCTACGGCACATATCATGGTATACAATTCCAGAATAAGCTAACTTCTCATTGTACAAAAAACCTATACAATGCGAGGCCAGCTAAAATTGGAAATATATAGCTAGATGTGTCGCCGTGTGTACAGAACAACACTACAGGAAAGATGCGGTTCAATGAATTGTTCACCCCTTTTTCCGTGTCGTAATAGGTGACTAAGGGATTATATCAAAAGGTTGGGGATTATATCCTTCTGTGTTCGCATAATAACATACTGTGACCACTAATCCGTCGGCGCTTGAGTGAGGTTCGTACGTTATTAGTAGTACTGACGTTTACTAGCTTACGTGACCAAATAAACTAAGTAGGTATGTACTTATACCCACGCAAAATACGCGCATTGACGTGGAGTTGCGGACAACAGCCCGTATTACCTATTACCTATGTACTTATACCTACTAAGCTTATTTAAATTAATAATAATCTTACTACCTGGTAGGTATAGAACAAGAATTTATAGCTAACTAGCTTGGTTATTTATTGCCCCGTCCCACCTCGTCGCATCGCATCGTTTACGCTCAGTGGTTGCTGACTTTTGTTAGCTTTTTTTTCGGCTCCAAACAGCCCTAGCGTATCTCAAAAATCAGCCTAGCAAATGCAAAAAGATTTTTCAAATCCGATGGCAGTTCCAGAGGTTAGCACGTTCGAACGTTCGACCCGACCAAATAAAAAACCAAGACAGAGCGCTGAGAACGATGCAGTGAAGCATGCCAAAACTACACCTCCGCTCTGTGCATACACGCTCACACGCACTTATCTACAACTATTTACAATCAAACTACACCTCACTGAGTGCACACATGTTTACGAAACCGGCTTCACTTTACTGTTGACAGCCCTGTCTTGGTTTTTTATTTGGTTTGAGGTTAAAGGAACAAATAAGACTCTTCAGTTTTATTATAAGTAGGTATGGATGCCAGCTGCACATCAAGCTACTATAATCTGTCAAATTTCTTTAATAGATTTTCAACTTTATCGCTATAGCATAAGGTTCAAAGTTGATTAGGAAATTTTTACGGGTGCGGGTTAGGGTTAGGTAATAACTATTATTTACTAGAAAAAAAAAAGTTGTAGTTTAATTATGTAGTACTAAGATGCGAATAACTTCTCTTTTTTCTCACTGCCTGTTTATTAAGATAAAAAAGGAACTGTTTGTTTATCCGAATTAAATAAATTATTTTATTTTATTTTTTTGAGGTTCACAAAAAAGAGTGAGTGAGGTTCACAATCATTGTATTCAATAATATTTTTAGGAGCGTAAAATGGGAATTAGTAGTTCTTTTTTCTGTAAGTAAACCTAGGTATATTGTCCCATTGCTGGGCAAAGGCCTCCCCCATGTTCTTTCACCTTTCCTTGTGCTGTGCCAAGAGGTTTGTATAAATAATATTATAAGTAAGTAGTATTAAGTAATTATCTGTGTCCATTAACAGGTTGGATGTACCTATGCTTGTACCTATATGTCCAGGTGTACCAGAAAATTATATAAACAATAACGCGATATAATCTATATACTCAGCATAACGACTGTATCACAATAGGCTTGTTAAAGGTAAAGTTATTATAACGAGGGAACGGTAAAAGCTATAATTTGCTTTAATTGGTAAAATTGGTTGATTTGTGTCTAGGAGAAGTACTTTGTGGGAATTATTGGTTTTTCGTGATTTTTATTTAAGGCGAATTATTATGAAACTTGAGATTGCTGGTAATACATAGATGAACTAGTTATGAAGAACCAATTTAAGTCATGCAAATGTTATTAGTTATTAGGTAAATGCAAAGATGTAAATCAATAATTAAATACTAATAAGATGTACCACTACATTACCTACATCTATGTGTACAAAGAATTTGAAATGTTTAAATGTTATTTTTACCAGCAAATAATGTTTCAATAAAAAGTTAAGCTAAGTATGTAAATGACGGCTGGTAATAATAATAATAATAATAAAGCAACGTGGATAACAGAAGAAGAAACAAAATGGACGGCAATAGAGGAAATGGAATTTGTAGAGATTACAGAGGCCGATATCACACACGTAACAAGCAGATTACATAACTGGAAATCGCCTGGTATAGACAAAATACACAATTTTTGGTACAAAAAGTTAACTATTTTACACAAACCCGTAGCAAAAAACATAACAAAAATTATATTAGGACAACAAAATATACCCAATTTTATTGCAACAGGTATAACATACATGTTGCCTAAAACAAAAAACTCACCACAACCTTCCCAATACAGACCAATCACATGCCTACCCACGATATATAAAATACTAACATCAGCTATAACAATGAAAATTAACTCACACATTGAACACCACAACATAATGGCAGAGGAACAGAAGGGATGCAGGCGGGGCCATATGGGATGCAAAGAGCAGCTAATCATTGATTCTACTATTCATAAACATGCCACCACAAAAAAAAGAAATCTTCATTGCACCTACATCGATTATAAAAAAGCTTTTGACAGTGTTCCACATACTTGGTTAATACAAATCCTAGAAATTTATAGGATTAACTCAAAAATAATAGATTTTCTACGAAACATAATGCCACTATGGAAAACCACACTTCAAATAAACTGCCACCCCAATAATATTACAACGCGACAAATATCCATTAAGAAGGGTATCTACCAAGGTGATTCACTGAGTCCCCTATGGTTTTGTCTTGCACTAAACCCTCTATCTCATCTGCTGCAGCGCTGTCGGGCCGGATATTGTCTCAAACACACTACAGAACAAACAACAGTCTCACATCTCATTTATATGGACGATATTAAATTATATGCACAAACTGAAAAAGATATGAAGAAACTAGTAGAAGCTGCAGCAGAGTTTAGTTTAGATATAAACATGCAATTTGGTCTGGATAAATGCAAAACACTTCATATCATGCGTGGCAAGATACGACCCGGCAACTATGTCGTAAACAACACCGACACCATAACAGCAATGGAACCGACCGACTTATATAAATATTTAGGGTACGCGCAACTAAAGGGACTAGAACATGTTAGGATTAAAGAAACACTTACTACAGAGTACAAAAGGAGACTTAACGCCATATGTAAAACACAACTTTCTAGTAAACATCTCATCAAGGCCTTAAATACATTTGCCATCCCCATACTAACATACTCATTCGGAGTTATTAAATGGACAAAAACAGATACAGAACAATTAGAACGAACCACACGCACCACTCTTTCAAAACACAACAATTTACACCCTAAATCTGCAATAGAAAGGCTTACGATCAAAAGGCAATACGGAGGGAGGGGCCTAATAGACATCCAGCACCTTTGGCGCAACCAAGTCTGTCGACTAAAAACATTCTTTCAATCAAAATCTCACACTAGTAACATTCACAAAGCCATAGTTCAAAACGATTTCAACTACACCCCACTTAACTTAAATGAACAGCTAGATACTCCACAAAATACTAGCGATGACCCGCAGAAACAAAAAATTGAGGACTGGAAGAAAAAGGTTATTCATGGCCGACATCCTCATGACCTAGAACAATCCCATGTAAACCTACTAGCCTCAAATAAGTTTCTTAAAATAGGCAATTTATTCCCAGAAACTGAAGGATTTATAATTGCGATACAAGACCAGATTATTAACACAAAAAATTATAGAAAATTTATTATCAAAGATCCATCAGTAACAAACGATAAATGTCGCAAGTGTCACATTCAACCAGAAACAATTCAGCACATAACGGGAGCGTGCACAACTCTCACGCAGACAGACTACACGCATAGGCACAATCAGGTAGCAAATGTAATTCATCAAAAATTAGCAATCAAATACACACTCATACAAGACACAAACACTCCTTACTACAATTACACACCACAAACTATCTTAGAAAATGACACACATAAACTTTACTATGACCGCGCCATTCTCACCGACAAAACTATTCACTACAATAGACCGGATATAACCCTACAAGATAAAATAAATAAAGTTACTTACCTAATAGATATAGCCGTTCCCAACACACATAACATTCAGAAGACAATATCTGAAAAAATTAGTAAATACGCAGAACTCAAAGATGAAGTAGCTAGAATATGGCGCCAACAAAAAGTTTACGTAGTCCCTATAGTCCTCTCCACAACAGGCGTCATTCCAAATCACCTTCTCCATAGCCTTAAATTAATTAACCTAAAAGAAACCATCTATATCACCCTTCAAAAAGCTGCAATTTTAAATACATGTCGCATTGTCAGAAAGTTCATGCAAATAGAAGAAAACGAAATAGGTTATCAACAAAACACTCCTTTAACATAACACAACACATGCTGCATTTACTTGGTTTCGACCCGTAAATGTAGTAAAAGCCAGCCAAGGAGCTGAGAAGAAAAAACACTACAAGCAATAATAATCATTTAATTCAAGTATCACTGACTCATAATAGAAATAATACACTCATACAGTCACATTACATATACAACACTACATATTCAATTTCATTCCTAAATAAAACAATAATCACAACCAAATTAACAATTTACATAAAACATAAATAAATAAATGAGGTTTGTCAGTCACATCAGCCTGCCACATGTCGCTTACAACAGTGGGAGATGATGGAGCAATCAAGCCTTACCGCGAGCGCGGCCAGCATGCTGTTAGCGCTCCCCCGCAACCGCCGCACCAGCGACGTGCCTCTCTTGCGCATAGTGGCGTGGAAGCAATCCACGCGCGCTTCCGCAAACATAGCCGATGCGCTGCAATAGCGGGGGAGCGCAAACATCATCCTGAACGCGTTGTTGAACTGGACACGAAGGGCGCCGTACGACTTTTGCGTATAGTCAGTCCACAAGCTGCACGTGTACAGTGTAGTGCAGTAGGCTCTAAAAAGCGTTATTTTAACATCCCTAGAGCACTGTGCAAACCTGCGTATAACCATGTTCGCTCTGACCGACAGCGCCCTTCGCTCCCGCTCAATGTCCGCATCATCCTTCAAGGTAGGAGTCACAAAATGTCCTAAGTACTTAAAAATGTCCACCCTTTCCAATGGTGAGCCATTCAGCTTTATAGGTGGCATTTCCAGCACTTTCCTAGTCCCACCCTGAAAAACCATACACTGACTCTTCTTTACATTATATCGCAGTCCGTGATCAGCTGCATAGTTCTCACATATACTCATCAGCCTCCTGAGTCCACAGACCGAGGCGCTCAGCAGCACCATATCGTCCGCGTAGCTGATGTTATTAAAACAGACGCCATCTATGTGACAACCGACATGTTGCTCGCTGAGCGCCTCGATCAGTCCATTCACATACAGGTTAAAAATGGAGGGAGAGCTCAACCCCCCCTGCCTCACCCCACATTCCAACCCATATGGGTCCGACAACGTGCCCGCCCACTTCACGTAGTTCACCTGGTTCCCATACCAATACTTAAAGATGTTAATAAGTTCATACGGTATCTGGGATGATCTCATCTTATTCCACAAGATGTCGTATGAGACCAGGTCAAAGGCTTTGGAAAGGTCGAGGAAGCAAGCGTACACAGATGTTTTTCTATCGGTATAATATTTAACAGCACTCTTAAGACACACTATTGCAGCTTCTGTAGACAGTCCCGGCCGAAACCCGAACTGATTATCATGCAACTTTATGTATTTGTTTAATTGTGTATTAAGAAAGCCGTCAAACACTTTTGCAATTATTGTTGCTAGAGAAATCGGTCTGTAATTAGATATCTCTGACAAATCCGCTGCTTTATTTTTCACTACAGGCACTATAATAGCGGCAATGAGATACCTTCTGCAATATAACCTTATATTATTAGTATTCTCCAGAAGAAGCTGTTAAGTTCTGTCTGGGTTTTCACGTCGACGTTTCTTGGACAGGGTGTCAAATAAAAGAAGGCCAATTCTCGTAATTAAAAACATTCAAAATCTTATCTCGGCGACAAACAAATGTCTAAAACTTGTCAAAATGTAGGGAAATTAGATGTGTTTTGACAGATTGAGACTGAGATTAGACTGTTAACGTTCTTATATTTACGAGAATTGCCCCTCTGATTTATGTACCCTTTGATTGTAAAAGCACAGTCAGGCCTTCACAGCCTCCACACATAAAAATCTCCTCAGCAAATTACACTATCAAACAAGGAATAACACTGCAACATTACGCGGTACATAAAAATGATAACAGCCTGTACTTCCTACAAATAACTCCTACCTCACGCTCTAGCACATTACCGTTTAAATATCTCCATCTTTGTCCCCCATCTGGGTTCTGATCGCAGAATGACGATAAGGAATATGAATGTAAATGAGTTTAAAAGGTGTACTTGAGCGTAGTAAGTTGGTGTTATCTTTGGCTGAACTCCAAGCTAGTAGGAAGCGACTTAGACTTGCTTAGAATTAACTTTTGGAAAGGCACTTTAATATGCGGTAGAGGCATTGATTGGGAACCTTCTTTCATTGGGTGGGTAACGTTGCTTGTTGGATTTATAACCAATCCGCACTGGGCCCGCGTGGTAGATTTAGTGTTGCTTATATTCTAGCGTTTTTGTCAGAATATCTGTGGGGTAATTGCTTAATACAGTAACAGTAATATGGCTTTTATTTTGACAGTTTAACAATATTCATTGTGTTATTCACGTTGTTGTACAGACAAATTTATCGAACATATGAAGCGTTGGATTAGCAATACGTATCCTTGAAAATTATTCAGATTGTGATTGATAGGTAATGTGATGCGCAATTATGGTGCTGGTGCCATTTTATTTGAAGTCTGTTCATAAAAAAAATCAATTCACTGATAGAGCACGAAAGATAAAGCGCGAAATTTCGCACAAGAGTTATAATTGGGACTATATGGCGTTGTGTGAAATGTCCAAGGATATTATATTCATCATCATCTGCCTAGCCTTTTCCTAACTATGTTGGGGCCGGCTTCCAGTCTAACCGGATGCAGTTGAATACCAGTATTTTACATGGAGCGACACAACCCAGTTATTGGGTAATACGATACCCCTTGGTAAGACTGGTTGTCAGACTTTCGGGCTTCTGACTACATCGGGTATCTGACACGAGAAAACAAACAATATAAAGATTATTAGAATACATTGCAGCCGCTCCTGATCTCGTTTCTTGCCATACGCACATGTTAGAATGGTATTTTCTTTAACACTCATGGTAACAAATCTGCCCATACACAAAGGTCATAACACCATTTTTACTTATAAAATACCGAAAAAAAAAACCCTAACCTAAAACTTGACGCCAAAAATCCTCAACTCAGCTGTATAGATTAATCACATGAATAAAGGATGACATTTTATAAAGACACCCCCTTTACCCCTTCGTACCTGGTCCGGTAGGGGCGTAGGGTTCAGTCAGAAATCCCGCGACCCGACATTAGGTAGGTACCACCCTAATGACAGGCAAGTTTGCGTTATCCAGTCATTCCGGGATCGACGCAATAATACCATACGCGGGGATGTACGTACAAGGTTTTTAGATAGTCATGGGGTTAAGAATTTGTGTTAGCAGATGTTTTTGGTTTTCTTCTGGTATCGGCCCCGAGTTACGAGTTGTAGGTCGTGAGTTCGAACCCAGGCGCCCACTTTACTTTGAGTATTTAATTTCAACACTACTCTCAAAACGGTGAGAGAAAAACTCGCGATTATGGCACACAGAGTGGAGGCCTATGTCCCAGCAGTGATGAGCAGTGGGAACATTATAGGCTGATTATGATGATGAGGTGCTTTTGGATCTTATGAGGATGAAATAGTCCAGAAGGTCTACACAAAGCGACATTCTATCAGTGACAACGATGATGGAAATCAATTAACACAGTAGGGTAAGTATGGAAGCTATACACGCGGCTAGCAACAAGCCCGTAGTGCTAATAATTGCTAACGCTCGCTGCCTGGCTGTGGCCGTCTCGAATTGGCTACTCAGACTGGTATAAATACACACCCAGTGCGTAAGGATATTGGTAATCCATTACTTCATATGTTCGAAAAATTTGTCTGCTCAACAATGTAAATATCGCAATGAATGTTGTTGGTCTGTCAAAATGTAAGCTATACTGTTAGTGTGTTACGCAATTATCCCGCTGTGTTACCTAGCACTATTGTATATAGAAATTTAATAAGGTATTGAAATAAAAAAAAAAAAACAGTTTTGTGGCTAGTAATAGTATTTGTAAGTACGGTTATAGTGCATTGGAGAGCAGTGGTGGCCCTGTGGTAACGGCCGCGACTTACGAGTTGTAGGTCGTAGGTTCGAACCCAGACAGGCACTTTACTTTGTGTAAATAATTTCATCACCATTGCTCTCCAAACGGTGAAGGAAAACATCGTGAGGAAACTGGCATGTCCTAGAACCAAAAATTCGAAGACATGTGACATCTACCAACCCGCACTGGGCCCGCGTGGTGGATTACGGGCCCACTCCCTCTCACAAAGAGGAGGCCTGTGTCCCAGCACTGGGAACATTATAGGCTGATTATGTTATAGCGCATTAGGGTTCTTAATATTGCCGCCATCTTGTCTTTTCAATACATATCTAAGTATTATCAAAAACAATTGCAAAAATGTTTAGGTACCAACAGCGCCCCCTTCAATGTCATTCGAGCGTCAAAAGAGCCTTGTAGCGTAGGGTACAGTCCATTCAGTTCTTTTATCTCTCAAATCAAATCAAAAATTTTATTTCACATAAACCTTCATGGGCACCTATGAAACGTCAGAAGCTAGGTGCACGGTTTCAATTAGTCTTTTCCTATGGAGAAGAGCCGGCAAGAAACTCCACGGTTACTCTTTAAAAATAATTGGCTTTTACAATGTTTTCAAATTACAGTAGGTACGGGACCAGCACCCCAATAGCAACCTTATCGTAACGATTATAAAGATCATTGTGAATTTGACAGAATTGTCAATGGCAGCAATCCAATAGCAACCTTATTGCAACGGCAATAAAGATCAATGCGATTTTGACAGTGATGCAAACTCAGAGGTAATTTAAAACGGACTGGTAGTTGAAACGTTTCATACCATTGATCGTTCTGAAGACTTCATCAACAATTGAAAAACTTTTAGGAAAATTCAGAAATATTACAAGCACAACACGCAGAGAGGGACATGTGAAGAAAGTAAAATAAAGTAATTACTCGCACGTGTTGACATCACAAACACGGTAAAGTTCAAGTAAGTTCAATAAGGTACCAGAAAATCTGTACAGCTGAAACTTTGCTCTATGCTCTAACGTCATTCCCTATGACTGCTGACACTGTGATTCTGGATGGGTTCACTCACTTTGACCAATTAATGCTAAAAAATAGCAGCATCTTACTGTCCTAGGCAGGTCAAAAGCCTCTTCTCGTACAGAGAAGGTACAAGCATTGATAACCACGGTTGCTCAAGACGGGTTGGCTATTTCAGACTTGGCGAATTCAGAGACATCACACTTATTTCACACTAAATTATAAAGGCGAAAGTGTGTCTGTCTGTCACCTCTTCACGCTTAAACCGCTGAACCGATTTAGATGAAATTTGGTATTGATATAGTTTGAGTCCCGGGAAAGGACATAGGATAGTTTTTATCCCGTTATTCCCAAAGGATCGAAACTTATGCGGGTGAAACCGCGGGGCGCTGCTAGTAATTTCATGAAATCCCTATGCTGGTTCCCTTTTCTAAGTTGAAACCTCACCTCTTTGAACCTTCAAAAATATCGAAGAGTAGTCTTAATAACTCGAAGTAGATATTTTTATCGCAAGTTTAAACGACATTCTTGCTTATATCTATGTATATATGTGTATTAGTATTTATTCTTGTATTTTATAGTCATTTCCGAGCTATTTAAGTCATATGTTGCACCTTCCATGTTTTGTGTCTGCGTCACCCTAAGGTTGACTGGTAGAAAATGTCTCAGGCATTAAGTCCGCCTTTGTACAGTATTTTTTTTAATTTTGCATAAAGTTTTAAAAAATATTTTTTTTTTTTGTTTTTGGCCAGAATCTTTTCAAGAATCAGTTAAGTTTTACAAAATAACAAATAACTCCGGTACCGTATACCAAATCCCGTTTATTGAGCAAAGACCAGACCCTGGATTTGGAGAAGAGCTCTTAATTGCACTTACACATTCAACGTAACGGTGAAGGGCCATCAGAGCCCATTAAACCCATCACAACTACTTACACGCGCTACTGAAGTGTAAAACTGTCACCCCTCCATTCATTAACCACGCTTCGATATGCCAACGACGCCTAAAACTGGCTTAAAAAGTTAAACAACACCACTTTGAGAGACCCTTAAATATGCGCTGAATTTGAAAGTAGGCGCAAAAGCCAACTGTTTAGAATGTACGAAGTTTAATGGAAATCCGTTGCGCTAAGGGAATATTAAGGGGATAACGGGCTGGTTGACGTCAAGGCCCCTTATCTGGGGATGTTGGGACTAATCGGTTAAGTTCGTGTTCCTAGGATCGTAGATTATCCTTGTTTATATGACCGTAAAGTTAGTCGTGTACACGCAAAGGTGTGCCTGGGGCTGGCAGTTATACCTCGTTCAGACGTCGTTCTGAAACTATATAGGTAATCAGGGTAGGTAATTGTATGCTATTATTACCACTGAATATTTCCAAAGGGTTAAGAGCTTCTGAAATCTGACTTGGACCATCTCTAAAATTCTTAACTATTATTATTCTTATCTATTCATATACTCCAAGGTTATCTTAAGAACCATGGCGCAGGAGACAGACCTGAAACCTGTTCAGTTGTCACCCAAAAATAATCCTACATAAAGCTATAGTTTCTTAGGAGAGTCATGAAAATCTGTAATTTTTACCAGTTTTTGATATTAAGGTGTCAAAAAACACTGTATTTGGACATTA
Source organism: Gortyna flavago (assembly GCA_963669345.1). NCBI lineage: Eukaryota > Metazoa > Arthropoda > Insecta > Lepidoptera > Noctuidae > Gortyna > Gortyna flavago. The sequence goes on from OY770126.1 coordinate 3,707,584, forward strand.
CGGCAGTATGAGGCGGTCACCGCACTTCCAGGAGACCGTAGCGTAAGTTTACAGAAATACATAAAGTGCTCACTAACATGTGAGCTGAGAATCGATTGTCTGGAAATAACTAGTTCACACCAGTTAGTAACAGGGTGTCAGGAAACTCACAGAACTCTCTATTAACGAGAACAGAGGTAATTTTATTCCTGAAAGTTATTCTGTTACACGAGCAGAGTTTCGCTTCGAATAGTCGATTTTCGAAAAGGTTATATTTACATTTCAATTCTTAAAAAACTAAACGCGTAACACACTATTAATACCAATCTGAATAATTTTAAAGGATATGGCTAATCTTTCGTAATATGTTCGAAAAATTTGTCTGTACAACGTAAATAACGCAATGAATGTTGTTTTAAAACTGTCAAAATGAAAGCCTAGAAAGATAGTGCGTTACGCAATCACCCCGCAGGACTAACAAGCTTGATTTTGTAGTCACAAAATTTGAAAAAGTCGTTTTATATGATGAAAAAAATCCAGATCATAGTTACAATTTTCTGCAAGAAACAAACTGCTAGGTTACAAGGAACTTCAAACGTGTCAGTAAAGAATCGATAGTCCGGAATAAACTAGTTCACACCAGTTTATAGGGTTGTCAAGAAACTTAGCGGGAACTTTTCTTTGTCTCCATTTTTCTTCTGAACTCCAATATGTCAAATGCGAAAGTTCTATAAGACTTTATTGAGGATTTGCTTGACTGGAGTCTATTATTCATACTGTATATGAGAAGTAAGTTTTAAGTGAGTTATTTATTGAAGCGTTCAGTGTGATAGATTTATTCGTTGAATTTCGAAATAAAGATGGATATTGATATGTGTACCTACTGTGACTGAGTTTATTTGAATAAACTTTCTTCTTAGAAGTAACATAACAAGCTTATTATATAACACTAGTTGTGTCCCGCGGTTTCACCCGCCTCGCTTGGCTCCTAAGCGTGATGTTAAATAGCCTAAAAATTCAGACTGGTAGTTCCTGAGATTTGCGCGTTCAAACAAACAAACTAAACTCTTCAGCTTGTATTAGTATAAAATACAAGATAAAAAAAAAATATTCAGGAAAATACTTCGAAGCAAGCTTTAAAAAAATTGATAAATTAAATTTAAGCCTTCAATAAAATTAATGAGGCACAGCATAATTTTAGCATAAAAAACGAAGTAGCTTAATAAACTGACCACCACGAGGACTCCACTTTTTTTTTTACTTTATTCGACTTTTACAACCGTGTTACTCTTTTATCGAAGCACAAATGGTTACCTGTCCTATCAGAATGTTGTGCAGTCCAATTTAAATCCCCAACAAGATCAAATGCAAACGTTTTGAGCGTCATTCGATTGGTTCCAGTGAGGTGGCACCGTGTTAGACCAGACAGACTTGACCTACCACAATGGACAACGTTTCCTTTCTGTGGTGCATTTGTAGAAGCAAAGGAGAGGGCAGGAAGGTCAGAGAATGCTGGTAGTTATATTGGGTCAGCCGTTGTGTTACGTGCATGTAACTGTGGTGTGGTTTAAGTTACAGGAGGTAGGTATAGACAGCAGATTAGTTTGGTAACTATGTCGCTATAATTACTATGATTGGTAGGCCTACCTTTGATACCTTTCTTTTTCTTTTTTTAAGGATGGGAAATCTTCAAATGACCCCTCCCGCTCTGCGTGGAGCGGAAGGGAGTGTCAGACTGACTAAAACCCATCCGTGTTCCTTCCTTAGCCCTTTATGTTCCGGGGTAGCGGTAACCCTTTCGGACAATCCCGCTGCTTACTTTGATACCTAAGAATATCAAGAACACTGAAATAGATTGTGGCATATTTAACTTTTTATATGTATAGTCACATTGGTCACTAGCTTCGTTTTTATTGCGCGTAAAATTTTATGGCCCACCCCGTCGCATATCGCCTGCCCGCGCTATTACTTCGGTTTCTCTAACTTTTCTCATTTTCCTCGGCTCCTATGAGTTTTAGCGTGATGTTAAATAGCCTAACCTAACCACTAATAGCATAACCTTCCTCACGAATTGGGCTATCAAATGCAAGAATAATTTTTCAAATCCGACTGCGCGTTCCAGAGATTAGCGGGTTCAAAGAAACAAATACACTCTTCAGATTTATACGAGTAGATTAGGTCTCCATCGGATCTGGCAAGTATTCTTTTCAGTGCATTATGCATAGTAAAATATGTATACTAATAAACACGAATTCACTTTAGCTAAAAAACTAAGGGGTAAAAAGAACTACGACTAATACTGGATCAGAATGCATAGAACAAACTGAACCGAAAAAAATAGCTAGTTGCTGAGAAGCGTTCTTTATTCAAGAGCGACGGGATAAAGACTAAAATATTAATGAAGATAAGCACGTAAAACTTGAAGTATAAGCTAAAGCTACTGTCATTGACACCACTCAAGACACCGCTCATAATTAATGAACTAAACTTAATATTCTAAGACTTTGTACAGTACCTACATTGCAGAATGGAACAGAGTAATTAGAAAAAACCGATAAATAACTCAAGAAATGGAAAGTTGGAGAAGAATAATGGATGGCAGAGATAAATGAAGACAAATCTTGGAAAAAGTGCAAAGTTAAGGAACTACTGCTGACGGTTGTCAACTTTTCATTGTGAAATAGTATGCAAATTAAAGAAATATCAACAAGATTGTCGGTATGAAAGTATCATTTGCCATAAGACTTTAAAAATCGAAGATAAATGTAATCCGAGAGCTGATAACTGCTCCTTCATCTTCTAATATTTATAAAAAATGAATTTCGGTATAATCTGTATACCTAAGTGTGCTTAACACGACCATAAATCCGACCAGCCGTCGACGCGTCGACACGCGTTTTCGGCAATCGCCGACACGCGTCGACGGTTGTAGTTGCCTCTGTTGTCGACGCGTGTCGTTCGTGATTAAGCACACTAAGACACCGTTTGAGTGATTACCATGAAAGATGGCACATATGTATTTTGTTCATAAATAAGGTTTCTTATGTATTTTATTCGACCTTCAAGCCGGTGGCAAAAGCTACCCTTTTACCTTAGCCACCTTTAAAGAAACAGGTAACTATCCGCTATCGATTTAGGTTGACCCGATACGGGTTGAACTATTTTTAGTTTATGTTGTGTGTGGGTTCAACAGTTTTCATGTCCCTAAAGGCTACATGATTATTGATAAGATTAGCACCGTTTGGCTGGCTAACTAAGAGATAATCATAATAGATTATAGGCGTCCTTACAAAGTCCACCTCACTAAGAAGACCTATGTTGAAAGTAAACGCGATTAACCTAATTCGGGTCTAATTACTGAAGCTTTAATCCATAATGGCCACATATACAAGAACTCCCCGCTTATCGGCGGTAGCCTATACCCAGTCCCGTCTATATTATTACGGTCCCTCGTTAGTACTGTACCACTGACCTACATGTGTGTAAATGTAAACAGAATCGGAATGTGCTATTGAATCAGGTCGCCTCGGTCAACTAGTGTTTCGTATTTATTTGCTACGAACAATTGACAAGTTGCCGACGCCAGACCCTTAGAAACCCTAACTTAGCTAAATTGAAATTTATCGCTTCCAGGATAAGGTATTTTTTGCACTGATCTGGTTTTCCTAGGCGAATGTTGGCAGAACACTGGGTTACTCCCTAAAGTTTGCGTTGCTATTTTCATTTGTGGATAGCATTGACAATAATAAAATTGTTTGCATGCATAACTGAGTAGTAAGTAGGGTTAGGCTTTTTCAAATGCTCATTAACTTTGAGCCCTCGGGGTGATTTCGGGCAAAAGCCATCAAATTACATCAGTACTTTAAACTAAGTTCACATCCACCTATAATTGTTTCACAAGACAAAGCATAGCTATACTGATACGGAGAAGGAACAATATTTTGGACAGGCCATATATTTTACTTAATCATAAGTCGAAGACTTTTTAAGTGTAAAATTTTCTGTTATTTGTCAAGCAAATCTAAGTCTAATTGAATCTACAACTACGTCCAAAATTGCGAATAATAAGAATACCATACCTCCTTATGATATAGAAACTATTTTATCCTCTGAGAGTATCATGACGAGAAACAAATGAGGAAAAGCCTTTCTGGTACGCTTTGGGGCACTTCAACTAAGTTTAGGAGTCACCTAACTTTCGGCACTTACATCTTTTTGTTTCGTGTACCCGTAAGTACTTTATGAACAAAAGTTATTGGGATAGTGAACTTGGTCTAGTTAATGCCTGACTGATTCTGAAGGGTTGATTGTTGTTCCAGCGGGATTGTCCGAAAGGGTTACCGCTGCCCCGGAACATAAAGGGCTAAGGAAGGAACACGGATGGGTTTTAGTCAGTAAGAGTCTGACACTCCCTTCCGCTCCACCCAGAGCGGGAGGAGTCATAGGATGATTTCCCATCCTAAAAAAAAAAAAAAAAAGGGTTGGTTATTGTATATGAAGGGCTTTTATTTTATGGTTTGAATTTTATTTTAATCAATAACTGTGATCATATTTCCTTTTAAATTAACAACTTCTAGATTCTTGTCTGTTGCTGAAAATAAATAAAAGCAATTTTACAATTATCCTGGTTGACAACGCGTTGCTGATTTTAGTAGACACATGTATGGTTTACCTTTCAAGATACTAGAAGATTCTTCACATGCTGATACCATCATCATCATTCCCCTGCTTTTATACCAATTTATTTGTGGTCGGCGCAACATGTCGTTTTCATCCATACTTCTCTATTAGTCGTCATCTCGGTAGTCACCGCCTTTCTAACCATTTCATCATTCATTCATCAGAGTTCCTCCATAGTTTTCGTACTATTTACAATACTACCGTAAAGATCGAAAATGATCACAAAAGATTCATGTTCAATTCACAAAAGATTCAGTTTCTATTTGTCCATGACCAGTCAAACTAATATATTTCTCCCCTTCATCTCTGCACCAACATCTTCCAATACTTCCTTATATTCAACTTTAATAACAATCAATTCATGTTTGCCGTGGCATCTGTTTTGTTTTGCATGTCGCGGATCAGGTAGGTCGGGCTCACCGATTGGCTGAGGGATCCACATTACTCACACATGTACCTATACTGTGCTTCTGATATCTTCATGGTCGGCTGAACTTGTTCAAAATACACTTTTATTCAGTAAAAGCTTTGTACGAATATATTTTATACAGTGCAGCGTTTTAATTGGCTTAAAAACTGGACTGTGCGTTTGGGGGTGCTTGTCAATATGTTTTGAATCAAAGAGTTTTCGTTAATTTGTTATGCGTCAGTTGCAAAAGTGTTGTACGTGAGGATGAGTAATTTACGGTCGCAGGAAAGTAGACACTTATAGATTTAAGTGAACTAATTGTAGTTTAAATAAATAACTTGTAGATGATTGTCAAAAATCAACAAATATCCAGCCAATTATGTTATCGGAATGACGCGATTTTTCTATTCTTTACTTTAATCGAGGGGGTTGGCGATACTTTTCCCGACAAATTATTGCTGAATGTCCGCCAATAATTATGGTTCAGAGAATAACCTTAAAAATAAACGAGTCAAAAAACGAAACTCATTTCCCTAAACAGATAACAACAAATTTGAACAGTTTGAACCGAACGTCCCGACATCCAGACATTTACACCATACGGTACGAAAGTAACGACAACAACCATAAAATCGTTACCTAATAACCGCTTAAAGCAGAAAAACAAAGCGCTGTTCATTAGGCACAAAGGTGTCCGAATATAAAAAATCCCGCTGTTGGTCGTTCAAACAAAATAGCGAGCGTTCGGGCCCGCAGTTAGGATCGGTAATTGCCCCCTCACGACAATTAGCCCTCGTAACGTCTTCGTGACGGCTCAAAAATACATTTTTAGCGTTATCAGAGACTATTCCGACTTGTTTATGGTAGCATAACCGGTCCTGACTGATGTGTTGAGTGTGGGGAGAGAGATTTATAGCTGGACTCAGCTGGAATGGCGTTTAACTTTCGTATGAATTTTGAAGAACATACTGTTGGTGTGTGAGGGATATATGGTAGTTGAATGGTGTGTGTTAGATAACAATAGCAATTGAAACGAGGGCTAGATAGAGGATTAATATAAGGAGTCAATAAATTCTATCGGTTTTAATGATGGAATTAGTTCATGTGTTAGTCGAGTGATCGTACGATCACTCATGACAATAAAATAAATTATATTCCCGTATATTTTCACTACAACTCACGATAAGTTTTTAATGACTTCATGCCTGTATTCCCTGAAGGGTCAGGCAGAGGTGTACCTATAGTACAGACAGTAATAGGGGGCGAGCGAGGAGGGTGCCATCAACCGGGCCCAAATCTAGACTGTAATTCATTGTTATCCATTTCATGTCAATCAAAAGCTTCGTTTCCAAAAAAATATGAATTCCCATTGACAACAGCCATCAGAATTGATTCACAATTGATGTAAACCTATAATAAAATCTGCGTTTAAAACAAATGTTAAAGGGTGATTTGCATTTTTCCGGATGATATTCAGTTGAACAGCAAATCGCGGATGATCGGTTGGTATCGGATAATCATTTGCTTCAGGCGTCGAAAATTGTGCAGCGTCGGTTGTGAACGAATGAACTATTCCTGGCGGTTTGATGGGATTTTGATGTCCGATATTTGCTCGTGTTTTGTTGGAAATTTATTGTAGCGAACGGCAAACTTAGAGTTTATAGTTAATGCTTTGTTTAACAATAGATGATAATTAAGCGAGGGAAAACTAGATAAGCTTCGATGTGATTCCTAGGTTAGGCTAAATAAATATGAATGGGTTTTGTTTATTTTTTAAGGTTAACGCCAAGACAAGAGTTTTAAAATTTTCTAAAACAGATATTAGACCGTGTCAACGTGCTATTAAAGGTCGCATAGCGGCTTATAAATAATCAAATAACAGTTCTCCAGACCGCATTTCGACAACGGCGGCCAATATAATATGTATCTCCCTTATGCGCGGGGGTTATTATAATGCACAAGTGTGTGCGCTGACACTATGTGCACTACCTCTTCTCTTACTCTCTTAGTCCGAAGGGACGGCACGCAATCTGACACAAGAGAGATCAGGCGAAGAACCAACGGCTTAACGTTCCTTTCGAGGCACAGGCATATCACACCACCTACTTCCAAACTCGGGGCTGTTACTAAGAAATTCCTAATGAAAAACTCAATAACTCTGACCTTAGAAATCAAGATATCGCTAAGTTACATTTACAATACATAGGTATTTAACAACTACCCTGTTCTGTGCCGTTTTCAACACGTTTCATGTGTCACAAAGGTAGGAACGCAAAATGATTTATTTATAATTTACGACGCTCAATTTAATAGTACACCGATACCGTTTATGAAACAAAGGGCACGTGGTTCCGACAGCCGTTCCAAGGTATTAAATTAATTTCCGAAGTGATTTACGAATGAATATTGGCAATTAATTCAGTATAAAGGAATTTTCAATTAATAACTTTAGATTATATTGTTAACCTTGTTCCCAGTTTGTTAGCTCTGATTTGACACAAATCAGAACTAACAAACTGGGAACAAGTTCTTAAAAAGGTACACTGAAATGTGGATTTTAGAATATTGTTTGGAACGTTTTAATGTTTCAAAACGGTTTTCGTATTCTCTTAATAATGTATTCTGCAAAATTCCTTCAAGGTTCGCTGACTCCTTGAAAGACGGCAGAAAAGTACATGAAAACAATTCTATTCAGCTCGCTGTCGGAACGTCCGAGCAAGAAAAGACTAACAGAAGAGTCACAATAACAATAAACGCGTCGAAGCTCCGAGCTGTTCCGGTCGGACTGGCGCCCAGCGTGGGGCACTTTATTTGTATCCCCGACATTAGATAAAAGTTATCATTAGTCATTTCAATCTCTCCTGCGGTGAAATGGCAAAAGTTAAAAGTTTTAAAAAGTCGTTATAAACTGTTCCTTCAAAATTGTTTGAATTGGGAACTAAGTGAGTTATATTTACGACTTGCGTTTACATGCAGGACTATTTGAGAGATCACTAACAAGGGATCACGGTTCATTAAACAACTCGACTCCATACTCGTCGACGCATGATGTGTGCTTGATTTCACGTGCCCTTTGGCAATACGGTTATGGGTCACGTAACTCTTTTTTAAAACATATCAATATTTCACAGAATTTCTGAAGGTGGAGGCAAAATTATTGTGAATGCAGAAGAAGAAAAGCAGAGAATGATTGTAAAGGCCATAAAATTCCCCTTTTTGTCAGCGGAATTAGATGTCGTAAGCCGTTGCAGAATATAGCTAGGCTTGGGGTAGCATTTGGGCCCAATAGCCCGGGAAATGGCTGGTCGGCCTCTGGCTAACACGACCCAAATTAGGTCAAGACGCGGTGTTGCGACGCGTTCACAAAATTATGCTTTTTTTACTCTGACAATTGAATTGTCGGGACATCGATTGAATCGAAAAATTTTGGCTTCAAAAGCTAATTAGGTTTGCTACCAAGGGCGGGTACATTATGAAATAACATTAAAAGATACGGCAACGCAATAAAATATTATTAACAGCGTCGTTAAAGGATAAAATTCTATTTGGAACCCGTCTCTGGAGGACGCCGAGCGACCGGAAAAATAATTTATTCTACCTTTCGAGGAGAAAATTAAAATTGAAGAATTTCTTGTTCTGTAATCTTTCTGTAATGTTTGTTTGTAATGAACTAATGACTTTGATGTAGATTATTGCAGTACTTAAGGTGTTGAATCAACGGTTTTCTATTATGAATTAGATTTATCTTATTAATTTTCTGTTTAATCCCTTGACAGATTTACATGTACAATAGGTTTTATTACTATTTGATTCTAATGTTTATGAATTTCGTATTAAAATTCTCGTACATTCTGGATTGTTCTGGAATATTTGGAAAGGCGGAAAAGTAGGTATTTGTGAAATCGCCTGCTATTATAAATTGTGCACTTTCATACACAGAAATTGGAAAGAGTCCAGCTGCGGTTAAAATATGAAAGAGCCAAACTAGCCTAGTTGAGAAAAAACATTTGAAAATATTCGCTAAAATACTGTGCAGATAATACAAGTTTTAGTATAACTGTACAGGTTGAGTAAGTAATTAATGGATAAGTACATATTTCCCACACTTTGCAGGAGCACTTTTAACTTGTCAGGACTTTTATAATAAATGAAAAAAAAACTAGTCGTAGAGACAAATATTATTATATAGATATTGGAAAACTACAGTAAGTACTTAGTTCACAAACTAATCACCCAAGAACGCCTGTAAACCACTGGCGAAGCTGTAAAAAACCACGACACTTAATATTTTCTTTTGAACTTGTTCAAGTCTTTCAATTTGTATTAATTTCAGCAAGTCCTTCACTGACGTAATTAGCGATATACCAAATACAACTTTCCAAAACAGAATGGGAATGAATTAGACACGCCCTTTTGAAGGAAACTTTTCCTTTAAATATATTTTCATTGTAAGGATTAATTAATAACGTGTTCTTTCTTAAATGTCTGTTTTGAAAGCGTTTAATTTTTTCTCCTATAATTTTTCCGACGGTAGCCGTCATGGCGGGTGTATACTATGATTTATGATGCAATCTTTTACTCGTAAATCAGAAACGGTACGCTTCCACTGTATGGCTGGGAACAACGTAACTTTGAAACAATTGCGTGGTTTTTTTGGGTTGTTTTTTCAGTATTTCGTATTATGGTTAGCTTCAAGGAAAAGTGTTTCTTTATTAAATTTATTTTATAATACATGTTTTTTTGGTTTATTGAACATATTTTTTTTTTCATTCAATTGATCGTCATTATTATAAATATTCGATTACAGTTATATTCCCTAATATCCCCTTAGCCTTATTAAAGTTGGTAATAATAGAAATAGTAATTGTCTCATTAGTAACAGTTGAGCTCTTATGAGGCACAAAGAGAATTAAAAGTTATTTGAACAAGTTAACAAAACGACTTGAGAAATGAAAGTAGTTTTAGTCAACTATCAAAACAATAAGCAAAAATATTTTATCAACAAGCAGAATTATCACACCAATGCGACAAAACACAAGCAAAACGATTTACAATATCGAGAAGCATAATCCATGAAACTATTACTCATAATTACTGCACATTAATCTTATAGATTTGGGGCTAAACCACGCTATCTATCAACCAGAACTTATGTATTGCGGCGATGGCATTAGTCTGTAATGGCATCTATTTTGACACATTGCATAAATTATAGCAACACTATGACTTGTCGGTAATACGTCACATGTATTGTCAGAGATATATAGGAGCTGGATTGAATTTGCATTATTTATACGCAGTTTCTCTCTTAGAGAAACAATAGTATAGGGATTTGATCTTTAAGTTGGATTTAAACCACATGTTAAGGTGTCGTGTAATTTATTATTAAAGGAGAGTAGACATCACTCTTGGATTCTACCAAATGTATGTGTATCATCACAACTCGTTTGATGAAAATCATAATGCGATTTACGCCTAGTTGCTCGATATGGAACTCAAAACAGTTTAAATTCAACAAGTTATGTTAAATGAACAAAATATGTATATGTATACCTACATAGTAAAGTCACGGCATCTCCTCCATAGATTTTGTTTATATTGACGATCCGATAGGCGCAGTACTATTCAAGGGTTGGTTTTCCCTAACCGCCTAGGTTGACGCATTTGTAATTTGTATTTTGTAATCCCTAGTCAATTCATGAGAAATGTTTGTGTGTACCTACATTTGAAAAATCATTTTGCCTATACCGTACATCTTCCTGAAATAATCCAAAACATAAAATAACACGTAAAATCTTTAGACATCGAGGATTACCTTTATCAAAAAGGATTTCAAATTACAAATCCAAAGAACATCGAATTAGTTTGAATAAGGCGCGGACTGATTCCCTAAGATATATCCTAATACCTATTAAAGGCAGCTTCGTGCCTCGACCATCTCCCAAGAGATTTTAAAGCTTGAGTGAAACGAATTTGACTAAGTAAAAAAGCCTTCAATTTTATCACGTAATTGTAAGATTGGGAGGGAGGCAGTCGGTAAAGAAGATTCCGGATTTAGGAGCCCTCTTTATGTGCAGTCGGTGTATTAGATTTTTTTAAATGACATATTTGAAGGTACTTTGAAGAAATTACAGTGGTGGTTAAAAGGAATTTATAGCATTGATGTGGAATTGGCTCTTTTGAAGTAAAATTACTTCGAAAAAAAAAAAACATTACGTCCTATTTTCTTCTACCTATATACAGCATACAGGTAACAAAGGCTGTTAATAATTTGAAAGGCCTGTAAAGGCCTTTCGAATTCCCGATTAACCGTAAGGTTAGGGGTAAACTTCCATCGATAACGATGTTCAAGGGAACAATGAAAGGTACAACTGCGAAATAAGCTTCGTAGGCTTTTATTAAACTGGGCACCTTCGAGACAGCCTGATTTTGTACACGTTTCTGCCAAAATGTTCCTTAAGGAAAAACCAGTTCCAATTCATTCTTAAAAATAAACGTAACACCAAATTTAAGTTATTCAAATCTTAATGAGAGCTCCTGGTAAAATACTTCTTAAATAAAATTCTGCGATGGTCTTGATATTTAAAGATTTTAATTACTTTATTCCTTTGAAAAAAGGGCCCGTTTAATCGAAGTGGAACGTTGAGTTACCTGAAACAAATCAGAATTACGAAATTAGTTTAATTGAAACAGAAAACGTAATAAATAAACTAAAGGATTTAGAGGATGTTGCTTTCACAATTGAAGATTTTGATTAGTTAGTAATTAAAAAAGAGTTAACTAAGTAAACAATAATTGAAATGATAAGACTATTTATTAAGGCTCTTTAGTAATTATTTCCCATATATCTACATCGCCACGCCTCGACATTTCACATGACATTCCTAATTCCAACTCCGTCGTCCAATTTTAGTGCCATTACTGAAATAGATGCTCGTCATAACTGTCAAGCGAGAAGCTTACCAAGAGAAACAAATTACGCCTAATGAGAATAATCTTGGGCCCATCGCGTTAAACGAACCAGAAAAGGACGCCATAGCGAAACGAGAGGAATCTTGTCTTTGCAATGACAATCATTCTTCAGATGCAGGTAATTGAATGCGAAACGGAGAGGTTCGTGCGAATGCAAATGAAATATCGTTTGAGGAATTAGCGGATTTTGGTTCAAGGTAAGGAACTGTTTTTGGGTGAACAAGTTGCTGTGTTTTGAAAGTAGGGCAGATTAAAAGAGTTTTAATTATACGTAGACACAAAGTTGCGTTCAACTCACATGAAACGATGACAGGCGTTTCAAAGTAAGGGCAAACAAATAAGAAATAGGGAAAAGATTTTTAAAGAAAACCGGCCCCACGTTGGGCGCCATAACAACTACTTTGAATCGACTATGCTTCCTCGCCTTTCCATTCCGACTTCCAACTTTACAAACAATAAAAGAGACGCCAAAAACTTTGAAATACAATTCCCGTAGGAATTTACTTTCGGACTTTTATGAAGATGATTTTTTTAACGGCCCAAGCTTTCAGGTGATGTGGAACTTTGTTGTTTCAAATATATTTTCCAGATAAGAACAAAACTCTATATTTCTTTTTTTTTTTTTTGTTCAAATTCTTGTGTAATGGTGTTCTGCTTTGTGGGAATGTTTGAGGTAAACAACCAATAAACACGATGATTTCATACCCTTTCTGGAACGATGTTTTTCCCGCTAGCATTTTCTGCGTTTTTAAAAGCTCCAATACCACCGTATCTTCCTACCTTCCGTCTAAAACCACTCGAAATGTAGATATAAGTAATTCCACAAATTGATTTTTTTTAATAAACGACAGTGGAGCGTGCGAAATTCCTTGGAATTTTATTTAGACGAGTTCACGTACTCTCGCGTTGGATATGCTCCGTATAAGCAATAAAGGGATTCCTTGCCTTGCCAATAGGAATCGTGTCACTGGGTCAAAAGTATTTGTTCGCTGTAGTGCATTGGGAATATTTTTGACATCTTAGGACGGTTTGGCTTGTGTATCTGAAGAGATTTGCGGTGAAACATAAGAATGAAGTAGGGGCGGATGGTCAATATTTCATTAGCTTAAATTCCACTTTCGAAAATGGCGATTCCGCCGCCGTTGGCAAAACGAAACAAGTTGCTTGATCACAAACAATCATTAATCCTCGTCTAAGCGTGCTCAAAAACATTTGATTGGAGTAATTTTTTCTGTTATGCCATCTGGGGTCCAGCTTAATTCCCTTTTATAAACAGAAGACATAGCTCATGGCGCCCCATGAGGGTCGTAAGAAGCGACTAAGTTATTATGCCAGGGAAGGGCCAGTGGAATCCCCTTATTAGTACACATTTATAACATTATACGGCTATTGTGTGCAGCCCCTCATGAGCATGTTTATGGCAATATCATTTAAAATGTTATTGGGCATTCTAGCAGAGTAAGATTGTGATTTTGATCGCGTCACAAGATTTTGGTAGGTATGTATGCACTTATTTATAAAGGAAAAAGAAAAACTTGTTTCTAAGTTGGTCATAAATAAATACTCCTCCAGACCGAATTTCGGCCATGGCGACCAATCTCAGCGGAGACCAGCCTTTGCCGCGGGAGTAAGTTATTCATACAACGTACATTAAATGAAAATAGTTTTTAATGAAACACAAAGCTTTTCTCCATCAGAAAGAACTCTTAGCGTAACAGCTAAATGAAGTCCTCTCCAAATAAAGTGCATTCCGTGTTAACAATTCCTCGTATCAATCGAAAAAGAAAGGAAGCAAAGCCACGCATGCAAAGAAGCAAAGAGAAATTGCCATTCATTATTTAGCGAAACTGCCAGAGATACAAGAAAGGGTACAATTAGCATCATGTTTAAGTGACTTTTCGCCGTATTTTATACGAATTTTCAAACAAGAACACTTTGCTTTTACGAATTAGAATTCCGACGAAATGCGATGACAATAGTGGATTAACGGGGAAATTGGGATTAATGATTCTGTAATCTTTGACTAAGTCTGTTCATTGAAAACTTTCATAACTTTGATTAAAAGTGAAAAATGTATAAATTGCTACTGCTGTTTTAGCCTAATCAGCCGGTCCATTCTGTTAGAATCTCACCGTGAGAAGTTAGGTGAAGTGAGCTGTCATTCCATCTGATGCGATCTTGGTTGCGATGCTTTAAGGATTGATACTAATGACAGCTCACTTTAAGCTCACTTCACCTGACTTATCCCCCCTCCTCCGGACGTTGTTGTGGACGGACGTGCTATCAGTGCTCTCTAAACTTTTAATTCAAAATCCGATGGAAAAGTGTTTTTTTAATGTCATAAAACCCTACAATACAAAACTTCAGTGTGCAAGTGACAATCTGTGAAAAAACTGTGGTAAAATACGAACTAGAACTTCTCCTAAATTCGAAAATAACATTATAAACGGTCTTCATTACTTTAAAATTTTAAACATATTTCGATCTTTGGACTCATTAGTGTAGACAACGCCGCTCTCTGCCTACCATCACAGCAAGACGATAGTGGCAACTAAATTGGCAACGGTCATTAGCTACTCGCTCGGCGCGGTTGTGATTCACGCTGGGCTGTAGACACGAGGTGTCTCGAGTTCAAATCCAACATTAGACATATCTCTTTTCGGAATTGTAAAGTTTTATTTAAAAAAATAATTTTACATTCCAACGAAAATGCCGATAGATCGCACTCCGCCAGTGTCGCCAGCCGTATCAAGTAAAAAATCTCCAGTCCACCACCAATCTGAGCCTAACATAAGTGCGTCTTCGGAACTTAGCGAAGTATACATCTCGGATTCGTCAAACATTACCAGTCGTAATAAAAGGAAACGCGAGGAACAAGACAATCTGCTTAGTATGAACGAGTTTCAAGATGAAATATCGGGTGTAATTAAAGATCTAAAAAAGGAACAATCTCAATTCTACTCTAACATGAAATCGACGCTACAAGAAATAAAAAATCAATACAGCAAATTACAAGACTCTGTAGATTTTACTGCAAAAAAATACGATGAGGTGCTAATTAAAATGGAACAATACGAAGTTGAGAGAAAACAAAGTCGAGAATACATCAGGAATCTTGAAGATAGGGTAGATCAACTTGAAAAACAACAAAAAATTACAAGTATTGAAATAAAAAATATACCAAAAACAGAAAAGGAATCTCAATTGGATTTGTTAAAAGCAGTCAAAAATGTTGGTAGTGTTCTTGATCTGCCTATTACTGAATCGGATGTAAAAGACATCTATAGGATTAACTCAAAAAGTACTATGAATAACACCATCATAGTTGATTTCACTTCGGTCTTACTAAAGTCAAAAATACTGAAATCAGTTAGGAATTTTAATAAAGTGAATAAAACCGGTAAGCTGAACTCTACCCTGCTGCGTGTCCCGGGCCCGCAGGTACCGGTTTACATATCCGACAACCTCTCCGCAAAAGTTCGTAAGATATTCTTCCAAGCAAGAGAGTTTGCGTCACAACATAAATATAAGCATTGTTGGTCTGCTTATGGCAAGGTGTACTTGCGTAAGGAAGATGGCGCTCAACGCATCACTGTCAATTCTGAAACGGACTTTTCAAAACTACTCGAAAAATGACTATTTGGTTACCTTTTCATAATTACCTGCATGTTTTCTGATTGTTGTTACATAATGTTTGTTTATGTTTTCAAGCGTAAATTTTCTAGTATACCTTTTTACATCTACATACAGTCATACACACACCACATTACATATTTTTCACTATACAACAGGGAACGGTTTTATACAGGGCATAAACAATTAAAATACACTACTGCAGTTGTCTTTGGTGTACAAATTCCTCACTTACTACTTCAATTTCTATTGGTTTTCGGATCAGGACATGGGGGGTCTTCCAGTTTTGTGAAACTAGCACATTATACTTTGGCCAAGTCGTTCAAAACGTACTCTTCGATAATTTTAATATAATAAACCGTGACATCGACAACCTATCAGTGGCCGACTCAACTGTATGTGATCTCGCAGATTGCTTTGAACTCGTTCAAAGTAAGGAAAGTCGGCTCAAAATCCTAAATCAAAACATAAGAAGCATAAATCGTAATATGCCTGGTTTTAATATCCTGCTGGCTGAATCGAGAACAATATGGGATTTGATTATTCTTACGGAGTGCTGGTTATTTTCTACATCAAATCTTCCGGTGTTAGATGGCTATAGCTGTTACTCAACTAACAGAAATAATACACAAAATGAGGGTGTGGTTATTTACATAAAAAATGGTTTGCAAGCAAATGTTACAGAACCCATCTTTCAAGATGCCAATTGTTTGGTAATACAAATTAATAATGACACCGTTGTTTTGGCTATTTATCGTCCGCCATCCTATAAAAATATAATCAACTTCCTTCAATCCCTTAATGAAATATTGGACAACTATTCTTCGTGTAGTAACATAATTCTCACCGGTGACATTAACATAGATATCAGTACTTCTAATCATGATCAAAATGCTTCATCTTATCTTGACCTAACCTCTTTTCACGGATTGCTACCCTGTCACTTTATTCCAACACATGATAAAACGTGTCTAGATCATTTCATTCTTAAAACCAAATTACCGGCAAATGTTTTTGTGGCTCAAACGACTCTCACAGATCATTATACTGTTATCTTAACACTAAATCTTTGTTTACCTTTGCATATCAAAAGAACGATCTCACGGATAAATTCAGATGGATTACTTTCCGACTTAAAAAAGGAAGATTTTCATTCGGTTCTCGATTCTCATGATGCTAACGTAGCTACTGACAATTTGGTCGACATACTAAAAACTGTAATTGAGTCAAATACTAAAATCATTACTGTCTCTAGGCGAAAAGCAATCATAAAACCTTGGATAACCCCAGGTCTCTTGAGGTGTATAAGGAACAGAAACAATCTGCACAAAAAATCTAAAAAACATCCAAATAATGCAATACTAAAGACAACTTACATAAGATACAGAAACTATTGCAACAAAATTTTAAGAAAAGTAAAAAGGGAATTTGAAAGGGAGGAAGTAAGAAAGGCGGGAAAGGATAGCCGTCGCCTCTGGAAGGTGATAAATAAAGTTTCCAACCGATCAAATACAAAGTTGTCCCCGTCGGACTTGATAAGCCCACAGGACCAGCCAGTAGATGCCCTAAATAAGGTAAACCACTTTTTTGCTAACATTGGCACAGCTTTAGCTCAAAAAATAACGACCCAGCAGCAAACCCACGTGTACCCTCCTACCATTTCAACTTTCCCTCATTCCATGGTTATTTTGCCCACTGATGAAAATGAAATAGCTTCCATAATCTCTTCTCTGAAACGCGATTGTGCCGTCGGGTGGGACAAAATTTCCTCGAATTTTCTCATTACTCATATTAATCTTTTAGTGACTCCCATCACCCATGTTTGCAACTTGGCAATGGAATCCGGCACCTTCCCAATTGCATTTAAAAAAGCACTAATCCATCCTATTCACAAGAGTGGAGACCGACGCTGTGTTAATAACTACAGACCTATAGCTATTTTGCCCGCCTTATCGAAAATACTGGAACGGCTTTTGAACAACAGATTGGTAAAATTTTTAGAGTCAAATAAGCTACTATCTCAGTCCCAATTTGGTTTTCGTGCTGGTAAGTCGACGGCCATGGCTGTACACGAACTAACTAATTTCATTGTTACCAATTTGGATGATAAAAAGAAGACTATAGCTATCTTCTTAGACCTGGCTAAAGCCTTTGACACAGTGTCGGTTCCAATCTTGCTACATAAGCTTGAGAACCTTGGAATCCGAGGAAAACAGTTGCTGCTCTTCAAGGATTATTTAACAGACCGGACCCAGTTTGTTAAAATTGACAATCAAACTAGCGACAACCTTCCCGTTACAGTTGGGGTTCCCCAGGGTAGCATTCTGGGGCCTACGTTATTTTTGGTGTATATAAATGACCTCTGTAATCTTCATCTTCAAAATGGCCGTTTAATTACTTTCGCAGATGACACAGCTCTTCTTTTTGGGGCAGATTCATGGGAAAGTGTTTATCACTATGCTCAGGCTGGGTTTGGTGTTGTGCATGATTGGCTGAAAAATAATATTCTCACTCTAAATCTCGAAAAATTTAAATTCATCACCTTTACACTGAAAAATAATCAGCAGCCATCCGTCCAATCATTCAAAATACTTGCTCACACCTGTCCTTTCCCGCAAAACGGTGATTGCTCCTGTTCCGAACTGCAGAAGGTCGAAACCATTAGGTACCTGGGTGTTACCTTGGACTCTAGACTTACCTTTGCCGCTCATATTGGTTGTCTCACTAGTAGAATTCGCAAATTCATCTTTGTATTTAGGAGTCTTCGGTCGGTTCTGAACCTCAAGCAACTAATATCTGTCTATTATGCGTTGTGTCAATCGCTATTGACTTATTGTATTACTTCTTGGGGTGGTACATTTAAAACAACCCTCTTACCTCTCGAAAGGGCTCAAAGAGCGGTTCTAAAGGTGGCACTGTCTCTTCCCTTCCGTCATCCCTCAAAAGATGTTTACAACTTATCAAATGTCCTCTCAATTCGTCAGCTTTTTATTCTACATGTTGCTTTTAAACAACGATCTGTTATCCCTGTTTTTGTCTCCCAGAACAACACTGATGTGCGTAAAAGAAGAAGGGACGTATGCCAATCTAGGCCAGTTAAAACTAAATTTGCTCGGAATTTCTTTCTTTTTCTTGGGCCATTTCTTTACAATAAATTAAATAACCTACTTTCAACACATATCCTAAGCAAAACAATGTTTAAAAAAGCATTGACTAAATGGCTTCTTTCCTTAGATTACGCCCAAACTGAAGATCTTTTCACTACCATATCCTAGTTTTAGTGTTCCCAGATTGGCGCTCGCAACCTCATACACACACCCCACTTCCACATACTCATACGCACACTCTCACTCCCACTTACACCCTACACTCTCATACATCCTTTGCATGTTTCTTAGATAAAAAAAAATAAATAAAATCTTATTTGCAATATTTTTATTAATAAACTAAATTAAATAATTTTAATAATTTTTTTTTTTATATAAATGAAATTATTATGAATGAATTAACGCTACTGTGATTTCAAACAAACGTCTTCAGTACAATAATTGTAATATATAAATTGTTAAGGGGGCCTGGTGACCTGACTTACAGGTTTTGTTTAAACTTAGTTTAGGCACCAGTCTTCCACAAATTAAGTACAAAATTGTATCTGTAGACTAATTTAATTTTAAGCTGTAATTTGTGGCAAGAAAATAAATAAATCTATCTATCTATCTATCTATCTTATCACGGTGAGATTTTTACAGAATAGCACTACAGTTTATTTTCCCTTTACAGCACAGGCATAAAATGAAGCTCCTGCCACACTTGTTGTAAACTGTCAACCCCTATACCACAACTCTCAAACTTCTGAACTTATGAGTTTTGCTCATGAGTTCAGAGCAAACAAGCAGAACAAGCAGACAGACACCTTTGGTCAAACACCGAACATGCTGGTACTTTCACACACAACCCGACATGTTTGTCCATATTAGGGAGGTGTTTACAAATTGGTGCTCGTTGACGCAAAGCTTGGCACACCTTGGACAGGGTGACAAACTCTGTGCTTATGGTACAAGCTTCTTAATTTACGGTCGTCAGCGACGGTACTAATGGCAGGATCAGTGATCGGCGCTACTGCAGTGAAAATGCAAAATATTTTTTGATATTTCTGTATGGTTTTTTTTGGTCAAGTGTATACGCAAAGATTACGAGATAAAGAGAGATAAGTCGAGTTAAGTTATCACGTGTCATATACCTACACGTGTCTGTGTCTGTGACAAAAAACATTTTTTCTTTCGTAAAAAAAAAAGAAAAGTTATTAAAGAATTCCAATAGATTTAAAGCTATGAGCATTTGGTAATATAACTCCATTGATAAAGTATTCCGAATTTTGGCAGGCAATCCCGTTTCACGTTTCGTATTTTTTTTTTACTTTGTGGATAGACAGAACCGATAAGCTCTTTGATTTGTCTCACCCTATGTTTAGCGATATCCATGGCTTCACAAAAATATGCGATGTCAAAAATTCAAATTTCACACTTTTTCCAAAAGTTTAAAAAATCACCCGGAGATTACGCAAATTACCCTTGTGGACTGTGGTGGGCAAAGCTGAATAATAATGGGGCTTGGATTTAAGGGAATTCGGCGACATTCTGTAGATGTCTTTGTTGATAAATTGCTGTGTTTTTTGGTAATGGCCTCCTTAGAAGTATTAAAATGGAGGCAGTATAAATGGGGGTAGGTAGTGACGTAGCTAAAGCGTTAATCTGTCCTGAGTTATGTCTCGTGACTGTGACGCGCTTATGGCAGCATTATAACGCGCGTTCGGCCATTGTCATAGTCTCGATATTGCGACGATTTTGATTACTTTTAATTCCTGCAGTGCGATTCTGTAACCATCTCACCGTGAAAACTTAGGTGAAGTGAGCGTGGAGTGAGCTGTTATTAGCGTCAATCCCTATAGCATCAGCAGTGCGATTCTGTAACCATCTCACCGTGAAAACTTAAGTGAAGTGAGCGTAGAGTGAGCTGTCATTAGTGTAAATCCCTTTATCATCAGTTGGAATGACAGCTCACTCCACGCAAGTTTTCACGGTGAGATTTTTACAGAATCGACATGCAAATGGAATGACAGCTCACTCCACGCAAGTTTTCACGGTGAGATTTTTACAGAATCGACATGCTGGTTTTTACATGGATCGATCAACGACGTATTAACAAGTAATGAGGGTATGTCTAGTAGTTATACTAGACTGAACTTGATCGGATTGAAACAAGTGTAACGTCAAGTGTTTTCGTGTAGTTTTGGATAGGTTCCATGTAAAATGTAGCTGGCCTACAACATAAGTTACGAGTATAATTTAGATATAATCTACTGCTTCATTCTATTTTAGGTAGATACAACTAAAGTGTATCTACAAACTATAACTTACGTAAATTTTCAATAAATTACATTGCGATATAAACTTAATTACTGCAGACACATACATAAATATACATACCCCGTAAAATGTATGGCGATATTGCTATATGCAAATCAAGGTGGGGTAAAATAATTTATTAAATGACAATATATCAAGTTTATTATACGCACCTACCTACTACATGTACATGTGTTTAAATAGGTATTGGACGGGGTAATTGAATTTACCCCCACATTATCTAGATGTTAAAATAACGTCAGAATATACAAAGCTGGCTAGATTACTCGACGGTTTCAGATAATTATAGCTCTGTGAATGAGGCAATTAAAAACATTTTATTAATAGGTAGGTAAGTAGACATTTTAATTAAGTGTACCTACACGTATTCTGTTATTAATAAATCCCGACTAAATTAAGTGGCAGGGGGCAGGGCAGGTTGCTCGCAGGACAGATGGTCAATGGGACTGAGAGGTTCTGGAGTGGCTATAGCGTACCACACACACAGGTGGCCCCATGGCCTGGTGAAGACTGCAGGGATGCCTGCAGTCTTCACCAGGCAGCAGCCAGGCTGCAGGTCTTTCAGCGGATGAGCTGGATGCAATATGCACAGAACCGGTCGAAGATGCGATGATTGGGGGAGGCCTATGTCCAGCAATGTCTTTTGGCTGAAATTACGGTGTTAATAAATAAATCCCATTAAAGGACGATTGTAATGTTTTTTGGTAAACAAGTGAAATGGAAAAGAAGATTTTTGTGATTCCTAGTAAATTGAAAACAAAAATACGTGCACTTAATTAGCATTGTTGTCTTAATTAAATACGAGCTTTATCTTTTGTTTTTGTTTTAATGAAATATGTCATTCATTATAAAAGGAAAAAATACCCAAAGATTTTATTAAAATAGTCGCTCCTTACATGGAGCGACTATTTTAATAAAATCTTTGGGTACAATACTGGTACTCAGCTGCATACGGTTAAACTGGAAGCCGACCCCAACATAGTTGGGAAAAGGCTAGGCAGATGAGATTTTATTAAAATAATTACAGTATCTATGAGACATACTGACGGTTTGCAGAGTTTAATTTAAACGACGTTAAATAGCCAGGTTTTGTTAAAATATGGAAAAAGGAAAATCAAAACGTTTCATCAACAACCAAAATTAGAAAAATTCAAATTTTTCAATACCTTCAAAGTGTGACTTCCGACTTCTGTTCGCGAAACCGTTAAAAGGGCGAAAATGATTAAAAATAAGCGAATAAAGTAAGAATACTAATCCTTTGAGAGCCGCCGTCAAAGCGGATTGTCGGACAAACCCGGACACAGTTCTGAATAGGATGGCCACGCTGTTCAATAGCGGGGAGATAGAAACTAGGACTTTTCGAAGCGGTGTCACCCTGATGCTGGATAAACGTCAGAGTCGATTGCTGCGTTAGTAACATCTTTGATACACGTCTTGCACGGGAATAAAGCAATGGATTTAATTCTCTTGAGTACTCCAAGGTATTGAAAAGTTAGTTTTAGTTTAGAGGTTTTTATTGAGTTATGTAACTTACGTAGGCCTATTTTTTTTTTATATGTAAGCTGTTACACACTTCATTAAAAGCCAGGCTTTTATTTAGGTATTATGTTTTGTTTACATTTTTATTTTTTTGTTAATATTTTTTGCTTGAGTAAGTATAGTTTTTATTGTATTTGTTGGTACCTATATTGGCGTGGCCAGCTGACATAAACATGGCAAATAATTTCATTTAATGTTCTGTGTCTCTTAATGTTAATTACTTTGCATACCTACTATTGTATAGAATCAAGTATTTTCTAACTGAACAGACAGCTGTGCTGCTGGGGAGTTTGTTGCGTCACTTGTTCCCAGCGAAAGTACTAGGAAGTGGTGAAGGGCGGGCGTTTTAGGGGACTGTCTTATGTAATTTTGACGTTTGAAAAGTGCAGATTCTTAGCTTAATTTGAATAAATTACTTTACTATCCTTTTTCCGTAGCCACAAAACATGCAACACACTGGGATCTTAATTGTAGCTACAGATTATTGTATACTTTATCCGTTAGGGTAAACAGGTTTGATGTTTGAGAACCTTATATACAACTAATCCACAAAGGACCAAAATATAACGTAGGCAATCTCAAGTTTGTAACATTTCCTCTATTGGAAAGCCGTCTATCTGGGCAGCATGGTGATTATCTCGATCTCCCTTCAAGTCCCCCTGGGACCTTTGTGGCGATTTATTGACTAGCCGACGTTCTGATATGGATCGGACCTGCCTGAAAAATGGTTAACGATTCCGGATTTTGTGCGGGGAACCCTGCACTTAAAATAAGAAATTATTTATGTAGCGTCAAGGGGGAGAATTTTATTTTATTTATTTGATTTTTTTCAATGGTTATGAGGGGTTTGGACCATGGAAGAAAATGGGGAGGCCTTTGCCAACAAAATTTCTCTTTTATGTACAGACGCCAACACATCAAGCTACCCGGAACTGTTAAATTTTCCCAATCAACTTCGAACCCTAAGCTTTAGCGTTAAAGTTGAAAATCTGTTAAAGAAATTTGACAGATCGTAGTAGCTTGATGTGTTGGCGCGTCTGTATACTTGCAAATCGCACAGGAGCTTCGATGTATTAGGGTTTTTAGTTTGATCCCAAATCTAGCAGCAATCTACCTTTTTAATTACTCTCAGCATTAGCCGAAGTATTTGTATCATTACATTACAATGGTACCTCATTAAGTGAATATATATATCATCGGAATTTTGAAGCACTGCTGTCCTAGCTACAGAACACATTTGCCTTCAAAGACTTTACAGATGTGAAACCTTCATACACATAATTTTCTGTAACACAGTCCATGAGTCCATCTCTACATACAATATTACCTAAACATCGATATTCACATAATTTATACCTCTACTATCTCATGTCAGAGGCCTCTGGGCCGTCTAAAACCATCGTCGGGGAAGGACAGGCCTCCAAGGAATATCCCCGTTCCCCCCTCCCTCCCCTTTTGCTCACGTGTTACATTTTCTAACATTTATTTATTATTCATCGCAGGTACCCATTGAATTTCATTTTTAGATCTTTTTTATTTATGACGAAGAAGTTGGATTACGGAAGGATCAAAGTGAATTAAGATGCGATTTGGGGTTAATGTAATTTTCGTGTTTTCTATAATTCGTACTTAAATGGTGTCTACTTATGAATACATTATTACCGTTTACCCCAAGCACTATATTTTCAATGAAAGTGGATCTAAAAACGGCAATATAAGTTAGTCATGAAACACCTAATAATTTATAATAATATTGATTTTGATTAAATTGCTACTCAGCCCTCTTCCTCTCTTCCAATTTTTGCGTGCCCGACAGGGTCCATATTGATCTTTAATTTGATTATACCATCTCTGTAACATATGGAATGCAATAAAAAATTGAGTATTGAGTATTGAGTCATATTATAATTTATTTGATTTTGTGACTACCTACTCAACTGTCACTGGAATGAGCAATTTTTCCTGTTTTGAGAACAGGAAATGAGACGCATTAATAAACCAAAACGGGCACTTACCGTAATTAAAAACGTTCAAAATCTAGTCGCAATCGCATCTCGCCGACAATTAATCTCAAAAACTTGTCAAAAATGTAGGGATTTTCGTGGTATTTTTGACAGATTGAGACTGAGATCAGACTGAACGTTCTTAATATATTTCGACGGTACGATAATTTAAGAGAATCGAAAATAAATAAATCCAAACCTAAGCATTCAAAATCCTCAACAGACGCTACAAGATCCTGAACATAAAAAAGGATATTTTCTTTGCATTACTTTTCCATTTACGGAAAAATTTTGTAAGCATAAATTGGCCGTGTAAAAGGGAGAGGGTTATATAGTCATCTCGCTTCCTCTGCCCTTTCATGGCGTAACCGTTTTTGGTGACAATAGAGGGAATTTGAATAAAATAATAGTTGGGAACTGTCCGCTACATGGCATGAGAGGGGGAGGGTAAAAGTGGTCCGCTCAATGGGGTTTTAAAGCTAAGTTGAGCTATTACGGCTAAAGGGTTCCGTATGGATATAGCCTTGAAGGTTGCAGTGTAATTTGAAGTTAAATCGGGGTTTAATATTCTTCGCAGATGTGTCTGTTTCATTGCTGCTCCAGTAATTAGTTAATGTAAAATAGATTACGCGATAAGTACCTACCTGAGTAGAAATGATGAAATGGATCATCATCTTATACTAATAATAAAGCTGAAGAGTTTGTTTGTTTGAACGCGCTAATCTCTGGAACTACCAGTCGGTTTTCTTTTTCTTTTCATAGCCCAGTTCTTAAGGAAGGCTGTAGGCTACACGCTAGGACCCGAGCATAAACAAAAAAAGGCAGAAAGAACTCTGAGCGAAAAGGAAGTATAGCGCGGCCGCCAGGCGATGCGATGCGACAGGGTGGGTCGGGGGAACACGGACGAAGTCGCGGGCAGAAGCTAGTAATCTCATAAAAACCATTTGGTTACGGAACCCTAAAATGTCATAATGTAGAGTACCATCTTCTGATGTATTAGGTACATCTTTATGTAATAACAGCTTTTCCTTGCAGATACACATTTGTTCAATTCCACATAACTCCTATGATCTCATTAAATAAATCAAGATTTTAATTTCACGATTCGTTATACCCACGTAAGCCATGACGTACAATAAAGCTTCTACATAAGACGGAAAGTAAATTACCGGGATAACTCGTTTTTGGTCCAAGTTGAAAGATCCAAATATTCAGATGCATGAACGTAAACGAGGCAAAACGCAACAGACGCGCACACGCCGGTTGCGAGTACTACTCACTTGACCTTGCTGAAGAACATAAGGTCAATCTAATAAGGTCACTATATTATGTCCTAGAGCGTCCCCTCCCGGCGCTTCCACTCATATCTGCCTTGTAAGGTTACATAAGCACTAGGGGCAAAACAATTTAATAGTTATTGACTTAAAATTGTTTTTTCGCTTATGTTTAAAAAATGGAAAATTCTTAGTAAGCCTTTCAAGACAGTATACCTACAGAACTTTTATATACAGGTTGAAATTGAATACATGCGACAAATCGAAATGGGAGATGGTACTCATTATTATGAACAACTTTTACTATGGGACCAAACCTGAAATCGCGAAAACAAAAACAGCTGTTCCCTACATTTTGACGAGTTATGCGAACATAAATGTAGGAAACAGTTGTTTTTTTTTTCGCGATTTCGGGTTTGGTCCCATAGTAAAAGTTGTTCATAATGATGAGTACAATCTCCCATTTCGATTTGTCGCATGTTTTCAATTTCACCCTGTATAACCTTTTATTTTTGGACGTTTACATTTTAGAAGCCGTTCAGGCGAAGAGGTCGCGAATGTGAAAATTAAAGCCCCTAGCTATTGTGGTTGAGTTGTAGCCTTTTTACGGTGCCTTTTTAAGATTTGGTTTCTTAGAAAAGCGGTTTCGTTACATCATAACGGCTGTCATGAAAATCTGTCATTTAGACCAGTATTTGACGTTACGTCAAATCCCGCTACACAAAGATTTAAGTCGGTAGATTTGCTCTCACCGTACTTAGTCACGCGTGAAAAAAAGTGTCCGTACTAAGAAGAGTGAGCTTACAGATAATTTAAATAACATTTCCATCAGAGGTGTCAAAACAAAACAGAAACGCGGCTATCTTTTGACGCGGTAGGGCGAGTCTAACGATTAAAATGTTTGTCGCTGTCATCATTTTCATGACAACCGTCACTACGGCCGTTGATAGCCGTCACTAGTAAACCGTACCTAGCTTAAAGGTCATAGCACACGTATCAAATCGGAAAGAGATCGGCACCGTATCGCCTTTCGCCTCACCGTCAAACAGGCGTCAACTTATCGTAAGCACGTAACGAAAGCGTATCAGCAGCTCCGATACGTCGACTCGGTTACGGCTAGGCGACACCACGCTTACGGCTCGCCGACCGCTAGTTGATGGTGATAGTCGATTAGTATGCGTTGCAGTAGGGAGTTTCATACAAAGAATACTGAACGGCTCGAGTTGATACGGTGCCGATCCCTTTCCGGTTTGATACGTGTGCCCTTTAATCAGTAATTTCTACCCGCTGTCGCTTATCACGTCTCGTACCAAGAGGCTAGCACAGTAATCACGGGAACAAATGATACACACCTGTGCTCCGCTAACAAATACGCGGCGGTGCAGAGACGTGTTAATTAATATACACGATAATTGTTTATACTAGGTTCACTGACGGATGGCTAGGCAGCGAGGAACTGGGGCTAGTGTGAGGCTAGCGGTTCCTACACCTAGACTACTTAGAATAGTTTGTGGGTAGGGTGAAGTTGATTTCTCTTAAGGCAAAAGCGGCAGGGTAGTCCGCGAAATACAAATTTTCTTACGTTTTTTACGATTGGCAGTTCAGTGTCAGGTTTTATGTTTATTTAAATATGATTCACGAGCGTAACAAATATTTATGTATAGAATTATAATCATAAAAATCATCAATATCTCGGTTCGTTCGTATTGCTGCGTTTCACGCAGCGGTGTGAGGGATACGGAGCCAAATTCCACGCGCGTAAGTGCATTTTTATTGAATTTGTATGTAAAAAATCACGCGCGTGGCTGCGTTATCTGCGCCCCGCTGCGTGATGCGGTGCAGTGTGGGCCTCCCCTAAAAGTTTTTGTCATCATTTCAGCCGTCCACTGCTAGAAATAGGCCTTCCCAAGTACCGCCACTTCAACCAGTTCTGTGCTCTCGCATCCAGCAGATTCCTGCGGCCTTCACCATGTCATCGGTCCACCTTGAGGCCTTCCAATGCTACTAATCTTCCGGTGCGCGGTCGCCACTCCAGAACCTTTCGGCCAATGCTTCGGTCGTAAAGTTTGTGTAAGAAATAAGAAAATAAATATTCAAATAGAAAATACAAAAGCGAATGCAGTTCGTTTTCTAGCTAGACACAATTATTAACAGAAAAGCTAATTTACCGACTAGACGAGATAAACTAAGTTTCTAAAGTATTGCGTAATCTAAAGACTTAATGGTTAATAAACAACCTATTTATATTTAAAAATAAAATGTATCAAACACATTTTTATTTGTGAAAAATTTTTTTTCATATGTAGGTATAATTTATTTGAAATATCTAAATATTATAAATTAATTTTTCGATTTCAGGCTAACACTCGTTAATAAAATGAAAATGTTATTTTGTAGACCAAAAAAAACCTCTAAAACATAAAAGCGAGAGTCTGAGATGTCTTCATTTGAGTACTTGATTTGAATAACAAAATGGCTGACTTGACGACGGCCTATCACGTCTACCCCGCCGGCGGGCATAAAAGTTCGCAGTCGAAAGGTTAACAGATTGATAGAATCCAGAATAATATAGACATAATGTTAAAACTACAATAGCGGCTAAAATGAAGAACGTGTTTTTTCAAGAATCCCACGGAACTGAATTGTATAACCTCTAAGTACAGAAATTGAAGTCAAACGTAGCGAATGGCATGGTCTGACAAATTACAATTCAGTACGTCAGATAAAATAACAAGCGACTGAAATTTTTTCTCCAAACTGTGCACAATCGTCCTTCGTCTTAAAACTTCAAAAAGGCCTACGATACTGGCGTATTTGAATAATATAATAGTTTAGGCTATGTCCACATTGCTGGGCTGCGTGTACCGAATAGCAAAGGAGTCGTTACTAACAATGTCCCGTTTGGTTCATTCGGCCTGAGTGGGACATAAAGACTGAAATTCATGCAATATAATATTGATGTGACTGGGGTACTAAGTGGAGGTAGACTTTGATTGCCATGATTTTTATGCCGAAGGCCGAATGGTCCGGTAGTAAGGACAATGGTCAATTCGCAAGTATTTATGCGGGGCATGCGACGAGATTATTCGCTCCCTTCCTTGTTGCAGATGAAAGTTTTATTTTTATTTGTAACATAAGATTGTAGCGTGAATTGGAGCGACCTTTAGCCTTTATGTAGGCACATCGCGTTTATTATGCCGCAGGGAGTCATCCGTTGAACATAATTCATGAACTATGTCAGATAGCAGTGTATTAGGGGCTTAACATTCTACGCTAGTTAAATATTAACTAGCTAAAATTATCTACAGGCGAATAACTTCACGTTTACTTAATGAAGCTGTTAGGTTAGGGGAACATTCTTAATAAATGTAGGTAAGTATTATATCACAGCTGCCATTCTTTTAAATTTCATCTTGTCATAGACCAATATTTCGTCTCGCTCCAGTCGCTCGCCATTGGTCTTCTACGAAATTTTCTGCAACTTAATTGCGTAACACTCTTTCAATAACAATCCGAAAGATTTTGAAGAAAACTGCTAACCCATTGCTTCATTTGCCTAAAAAATTCGTCTGCTCAGCAGCGTTAATAAAGCAATGAATGTTGTTAAACTGCCAAAATGAAATTCATTGCCACTGTAAGTATGTTATGGAATTACCCCGTTGAACTAGTAAACTTTAAAATTTTCAATCACAAGAATTTATTCAACTTCACTCTCAACACAACGATACTACGTTCAAATAATTTTAGTCTAAAACCATTGCTGCATCACTTAGGGGATTTAAATTAAAAGCCTGTAGATATATGTCGGTCGTTTCCGCGCACGTGTCGCGTTTCAGGTGTTATTTAAGCGCGGCATTACAGGGTTGACGTGTGGGGACGACGTGACGACTTGCGTGCGTGATTGTACCAAGTGTCACGTGTCACGTTTGTTGGCGACTGTACTTTTTAGGTGCTTAGTGTTTTGTTGTACGGTTATGGTTTTATTGGTTTGTAACGAGTTAAAAACATTGTGATTTTTTGTTAAGTTCTTTCTTTCACAACGATAGGTGTTGTTTTAACTTAGTTTTTTAAGTGGTTCCATCGCTTCTAATCTTCATTAGATGATCTGCAAGTAAAGCCTCAAAGAAATATTGAATACTTGATTTTAAGTTCAAGTTTTTATATGGAGATGCACCTCTGCTTAACCCCTGGGGGATTGCATGATGTTATGTAGCGTAAATTAAAAAAAAAATACATCAAAGCTAGAATACTAACCTACCTATTTAGAATTAAGTACCTACTTACTTTACCAACAAGCTTAGGAGCTTAAAATATTGAGGGCCACTTTAATTTTAGCTCAATTAAGTTTTAGTTAAGTATTTAAGAGACTTACTTCAAATACCTTCTGAACAGACGAATTTAACGCTTTTGATCTTAGAGCAACTTGAACCACAAATCACTTAACGCATTTAGTATTAAACTAATTTAAAACATCGTTCTAATTCTGTCAATCGTTTGAAGATGAATGAGACAGAATGATTTTTTAAACATATTTTGCGTTAAATTCATTTAGTGATTTGTGGTGCAAGTGGGCCTAAGATTCAAAGATATCAATGAAATACCATTTTCAAATGCAAATCTATTATTGAGTTTTGAAATGAAAAGTAGCCTATTTTCTTCTCCATGATGCCTTCATCTCCTTGCCAAATATCGAAATCGCCGTTCTCTATTAAGGTAACATACAGACAGATTTACTTTCGAATTTATAATATTATACTTACCTCCATATAGTATCTATACTTATAATAAATCTGTAGAAGTGAAAATTCTGTACATTGAAAATATCAAAAAATAAATGGCAAGGGGTGTTACTAGACCGACACCGAACCCAAAAATGTGATTAAAATTTTTTTTGTCTGTCTGTCTGTTTGTTCAAGCATCACGCAAAAACTACCGGTCCCATTACGATGAAACTTGGTATAATTATTCTTTAATATCCTGGGCACCACACTGGGTACTTTTTATTCCGGAAAAGTATATACAATAAAAAACAAACTTAATTTTGCGGTTCGATCCCTAGACCCGATTACTGTACCAACCGCAAATTATAAGTTTGTCGTAGGTTACGTCACCCGCAATGGAGTTCACTAAGGGGCGCTGCACACGGCTAAGATACTATAATATTTTATCTTAAGATACAATATCGCTCGCCATACAATTCAATGGACTATCACACACGACGAAGATAATAAATAATATTTCATATTTTCGTATCTTGTATGGCGAGCGATATTGTATCTTTATAA
The DNA here is from genome assembly GCA_963669345.1 of Gortyna flavago. Classification (NCBI taxonomy): domain Eukaryota; kingdom Metazoa; phylum Arthropoda; class Insecta; order Lepidoptera; family Noctuidae; genus Gortyna; species Gortyna flavago. The sequence goes on from OY770126.1 coordinate 3,738,784, forward strand.
TATTATTTAGGAAGTTAGGATTTCATGCGGACGAAGTCGCGGGCAGCAGCTAGTTATAAATAATTAAAGTCTTCCAGACTACGTTTCGGCCATGGCGACCAATCGCATCGGAAACTAGCCGCCGGAGATAAAGTGCACAAGAGATGTCGAAGTGTGAGTGAAGTAGGTGGTGTGATACCCCCGTGCTTCGGGAGGCCGTTGTAGTCCTGCGCCTGATCTCTCTCCGGTCGTGACGGATTGCCGTCCCATCGGACAACGAGAGTGAGGGATGAGAGAGTGGCCCTGTCTGTGCGTAGTACCTATTATAGTATGAATTGGATTGTAGATAATCAAATGAATTATTGTCAATGTATACATCTTTTTGAGGCAGACTATACTTTAAATTCATATAAAATCCTCACAGCAACATAATATTCCCAGTATCAAAAGATTACTCGCGAGCATTTCCTTTTGTTAGACGTTTCCTCCAGTGCCTAGTCTAGGAGAGGGGCATATCGTAAAACCTTACAAATAGCAGTATTATTAAGGGTACAGCGAACTTGTAGATTAATCCCGGAATTCAGGAGATTTCAGGAGGTTGCGTAACTATTACCTGCTCCAGTTAACTTTGTAGACAGCATTGTGTCGGTTATAATTTGTGTAAAGGTCGTTTCAGTTGTAGGTTATCATTTTTAAGAGATGAATAGATTTATAGAGGTATGAGGAACAAGGTGTAAAGTGCACTCATCCTCTATAGAAAAGGGAGGACCCTCTGACCAGGCGGGTCGCATCTGCTCAACGATTGATGTCGGGTCGTTGTAGATGCTAGTTGCTCGGTAAACTATGCTTGCGCGATGCAGGACTTCGTGTGACGTCACGACGTGTGATGTAAATATCCTTTTGCTTTTGTATTTATTTATACAGTTAGTCTTCTATTACATTACTAATAATAATACTGAAGAGTTTGTTACAGATCTAGATAGCATTAACAATTGGACTTCTAACGGACAATTTATTTATATAGAGACCAAACCATAAATCCACTCTATGATATCCATAAATCAAACTAACACACGACCAGCCATATACCACAGCGTCGATCACCGAAGCTTCCTTTGTAAATACTAAGGAGGCATTAGCTAACAGGATCCTCTCTAGATTAATCAAACGCCGTCTTGGAGGTGTAGACTCGCAGACCACAGAGTCGGGACGTCAAGCTTAATTGAAGATATTTGAACGGGCATCTAGGGCATCGTGTTAGACATACCCTTTACCTGCTGCTGATGAATTGAGATAATAAGATTTACCTCGATTTTAGAACCATTTGGATTTCCGATACAGATTATCAGATTAGTATGGTACGAGCTATACATGGTGTAACAGATTTGACTAAGGTGTAGAATTTGTAAAGTTAGGGCTTGTAGAGTTAGGGCGTTTAGAGTTAGAAGCTTGGCTCTACATGAGATCTGATAATTTTTTGACAGTGCAAGCCATATTATGGTCTCCTCTTGACAACATTTTACATGAAAATGTTTTTGGTGAGATAAACGCAAGTCCTGAAAGAAGTTCATAATTGACTACTGAATCGATTTCAGTAACTTTTGATATAGGTTTTTTTTAAATATATATTTTGCCACACTGACCGCCGATTGAGCCAAAGAAAGTTAAATCTTATTTCAGGCAATAAAACTCAATTTTAAATAAATAAAGTAATGCTGGGATCAATACGATTTTTTTAATGAAAACAGTTAGCTTTAAAAAAAATGTTTTGGTCATTGTATTATGCTTTTATCTCAATACTCTACTTAATTGGGGTGTATGAGGTCTTGCGTTAATTATGTTACACTTTGTGTATATTCAGAGCGCCGGAATCTTATCAGTATTACATTAGTTACCCCTCACAGTCACGGTCCAGTGTGTATATCATCTGCCTAGCCTTTTACCAACTATGTTGGGGTCGGCTTCCAGTCTAACCGGACCGGACGTTGCTGAATACACGTATTTACATGAAGCGACTGCCTATTTGACCTCGATAACCCAATTACTGGGTAATACGATACCCCTTAGGTAGTCTGGTAGACTGGCGGTCAGACTTTCGGGCTTCTGACGACCCGAAACGGCTGCCAAAGATCCAGGAATGACAGCCAGGACCAACGGCACGGAATCTTGATATGTAAAAATGGTCACCCGTCCACGGACCAACCGCGGCAAGCGTAGCTTAACCTGATCGATCGACCCGTGTCGCTGTGATTTCCTTTTATATAAGTACACTAAACAAAACCCTCTTTAATTTTTAACTTTATTTTATTTTTATTATTTGTTATTATAGCGGCAATACAAATACACACTGAAAATTTCAACAGTCTACCTATTACGGTTCATGAGATAAAGCCCACTCACGGACGGAACGTTATTTATTCTAGGAACGTTTATTTGAAAAGCAAATAAATTATTTAGGTACTATTCGCAGATTGATTTGATTGGTGTCCGGTTTGGATACCACAAATTGCTAGTTCAACGGGCATAAGTCGACCACATACATCCAGCTAACAATTACGTGACCTATGCTCCCAAAACGATCGCTATAATTAGTGTTCTGCCCTAATTATGACAACCAAATTATGTAACCATTTTCATAATATTACAAATTATAATTAAACTTGAACCCGGAAATAATTGCGTTGATTTTGTGAAATAGGTAGTGAAATGAGAGAGATATTATCGCGAACAATGAATGAACTGGTTGACACAACAATTATGTTCTAAAGCTGTTAATAGAACTGGGACAAAGCCGTTTTACGTACAACTATAAATAAAACTGTTTTCAGCTTTATTGCTGTAACTGAATGCAACATAACTCCCATAATATAGTGACACCATATACTCCAAAACTGCATCTAGGAATAACTTGTTTCACCCATAAAATGTGCCTGAAAACTCGTGAATTAAACGAAGATTGTTTTGAAACTGAACTTTTGAATTTTGTGCGTTCTCAAAGCTATAAAAGCACTGATGCGGGGGTACATTTGCAATTGGTAGCGGGGCCCCACGTTGGGCGCCAACAAACTTCCCTCAATATTTTACATTTCAACATTATTCCTTCGCACACACATACGTTTTATATAAAGTAACGAGGTCGAGTGCTAATAAGCATACCGTTTGTTAATTGGAAAATGAGAAACTACGTTTTATAGTTGTAAAAATATTTTGGTCTAGATGGTTTTAAGTGGCTGGGTCGAGTAGCTCGTTCGGGTTTCGCGAGCACACTTTTAGAACGTGAAAAATATTTCAAGGAGCCGACAAGAAGGACTCGAAAATGTTTAATATAACTTCTTACAGCTTTCGTCTTCTTCCTTATGTAACGTAAGACCCTTTAGTCCGTTGTTAACACAGTAATGGGATAGGAAAATAAATCCACTATTACTTCGGCGTCGCTCTCCGATGTTATCCGATCTTGCGTGGCCAAAGCCTTATCTCTATCAGGGGCCAAAGAACCGTGGATGAGACTATCTTACGAAGTCTTTTACGTAGGATCTATTAATAATGTTGTGGTGAGGTATCTGATTTTTGGCCACAATATTTTTAGACAAAAAGACTTTTATATCTTATTTACTTCGTTAAACCAATTCTCCCATAAGAAAATATTAATTTTGCTTTGTGTCTGTATCATGCTATTTTGTAGACCAAACTTATTGAGAGTGTGTGTTATGGCTATGGCTGTAAATTTTTCACGACTACCCACATCTACACCCCATAATTTCTGTTAAATCTCCGGTTAGAATCGGTCCTTCATCCCGCTACAGCTCGGAACCCTAACAGATAGGCCTGTAGTTTCATAGGATAAGGCGAGTAATCTTTTCGTACACCGATCGCAACCCTTATTTATGGCACCGGGAGCCTTATATTTTATACGCACAGTCGTTTAATCGGACATTATGGAGCCCTGTTGCGTATTGCACAGCTTGCTAATATTTATAGAAGTATATATTTTTTGTTATAATGGTGGTTTTAATGAAACTGACCGCTGCTGCTGTAGTTGGTTTCCTTGGATTGGAGTTTAACTTAATTTTTCGCCTTATGCCAAGGCCCAAGAGTTTAAACCGGCCTATACCTACGTTTTCCGTGGACAATACACATGGTTACGGACGATGACAGAAATATAAATGAAAAGATTGGAAATTTGTACAATCCAGCACTATTTGAATGGATCGAGCTGGTACCTAATTGATGGTCCTAGTTATTCTCTGTATTTTATTAACAACCGCGATAAATATAAAGCCATATCTCAGCTTCTCAATATAATTGATGACCAACAACAATAAAGTATCTTGTTTAGCACACTAGACAAACTTATAACAGAATTTTCTAAGAAACGATCTAGAAAATGTACTAGACAGCGAAACTTATTAAAACAACGCCATGTAGGTAGATTCCTACTCTTCCAACTTTGTATCACACTGAACCGGGATTGTGTGGGCTAATTAATGTATAACTGATAAGAGATTCCGGATTTCCGGCCTTCTGAAAATAGAATTAACACATCAAAGGGAAATCTGAAGGCTTTTCGGGTTTCGATTTACATTTCAAAAAGAGCTCCCATGGGCGACTGGTATGGGAGTCTGGCCGGTGCGTTATATTAAGTTCCTGTGTTCGTTATTGCTGCCATGTAGAGAAAAAAATACTGAAACAGTAGGGGATTGTGTGGGAGATAATATACGAGTAGTATAGAAAACTCAGTATTCAGCGCTTCTCCTGCACATTTATTTTGCGCATAGCCTAAGTGTGAAACTCTCTGACAGCGTATGTGTGTCTACGTTTAACCAGCCTTCAAAGCAAGAGTGAATAGGCATCTTCCTGGCACGCTCGTTCCATGTGTCCAGACGTGATCGACGTTAAGAGCAAGCCTTCAGAAATTCAGAAGAATTCAGTAGAAAAAGACAGTTAACCATTAGAAGACTAATGAATGGAAGAAATAGCTTAAACCATGTAGGTTGAGATAAGGAGTGGCAAATTATGATGACATACAATGTAAAACAAACCAATAATTCAAGGCACAGGTATTTATTCATTGATATGCCAGTGTCGCGGGCGCATCGGGCGCATCACGGATTAATTTCTATTGTCAATGTCAAATAATGTGTGTTGTCTTTGGCCCCTTTTTTTTTTCTTTTAAGGATGGGAAATCATCAAATGACCCCTCCCGCTCTGGGTGGAGCGGAAGGGAGTGTCCTGGCTCTGACTTTCTTTGTTTATTCCATTTTAGGCATTGACATACATACATAACGTAATCAGCCTGTAACGTTCCTACTAATGCTGGGACACAGGCCTCCTCTCGTCGAGAGAGAGTGGACCCAGTGCGGGTTGGTAGATGTCACATGTCTTCGAATTTTTGGTTCTAGAACATGCCGGTTTCGTCACGATGTTTTCCTTTACCGTTTTGAGAGTAATGTTGATGAAATTATTTACACAAAGTAAAACGCCTGTCTCGTAAGACACCGGCCGTTATCACTGGGCCACCGTTCTAACTACTATCTAGTCAGATTTTTATTTTATTTGACTTCAACGTTAAACCAATCAGAAATTCTGTATTTTACAAGTAAGACGTAATACCTACAAAAACCCACACTCAATTTATTTTGATTAATGAGTAAATTCCATATTGTTATGTAGCCATCAGCTTGGTAAAATCGAAAGTACATGCCTGTATCCAACCCCCCCCCTCCCCCTTAGAGAGTTTTCATATTACTTCCAAATGAATTGTTAACAGGGTAATTTACCTCGTCGAGGTCAACGAAGCGTGGAGGAATTAAATAACTGAACAGTTTACTGTAAACAAGTATGTTTTATGAGATACCTACTAGCAGCGCCCCGCGGTTTCACCCGCATAAGTGTCGATCCCGTGGGAATATCAGAATAAAAACTATTCTATGTCCTTTCCCGGGACTCAAACTATATAAATAATTTCATCTTAATCGGTTCAGCGGTTTAAGCTTGAAAGGTTAATATACAGACACACAGACAGACAGACACACTTCGGCATTTATAATATTAGTCTATGGATTTTGTTGGTTTTAAGAATTTTACCACTACAATAAATCATTGTAGATTGACAATTGACATTAGGTTCTGCATTGATAACTAAAGGAACATTACAAATAAATAAGGTTGAAAACGGTGTCTGTTTGTAATGTCAAAATAACAGCTTTTACTAAAAGCATATACTTACGGTATTTATAACAAAAAAACTATTTGAAAATTTTTTGTCTGTCTATATTATTACAAAGTGAAGAATTTCATCTAACATTTAAATATGCTAATGCAACTTAAATTATGCTAATTAAAATCATACTGTATTATTTAAATAATAAAACCCAAGGGTTCTCAAAGGCTTCCACTTTGCCCTGAAAATGTCAGTCTTATTTTAAATTTAACTGGCCTTTGAAATCTTAGCGTTTCTCGTCTGAATACAAGAAAATACAGCAGGTACCTACACATTTAAAAGGTCGGTGACATTGTCGCTTTTAAACTTCAGGGTTTAATTTCAAAAAAAAATTGCTAGAAAATAGAACACATTCCTTAGATTTTTCTTCAAGCAGTCTGAATTTAAATGAGAAATTATGTAGTGCTAAACACCACATAATTTCTCAAGAAGCACATACTTAGCTGAGGGTTTCTTTTTAAATAATTAAAATGGAATTATGAATACTGGCTGTAAAATAGCAAAGAAAAGAAAGAAAGAAAATAAAGTTTATTTGGACACAGTTCGTGAAACACAATATTAACAAAATAAAAATAATTTTACAAACAACAATAGTGTGTGCCTCACGTTTGTTAGCACATGGAGTTTTAGACAAAGTTTGGCTTTGCGCTGACTCAGACAGTCATACATACAAAAGAAACAAAGAAATAAAATAAGTTTATTTACAAATAGCTTTGAAAATTATCTCACGGGAACGTACTCATCTGCCTAGCCTTTTCTCAACTATGTTAGGGTCAGCTTCCAGTTTAACCGGATGTAGTTGAATACCAGTACTTTACATGGAGCGACTGCCTGTCTGACCTCCACAACGCAGTTACTGGGTAATACGATACCCCTTGGTAAGAAAACAGTGACACTGACTGGTAGTCAAACTTTCGGGCTTCTGACTATGTAACAACTGTCAAAGATCCACGAATGACAGCCGTGACCAACGGCTTAAGGTGCTTTCCTAGGCAAGGTGGGGTCTCGGTACGTAAAGATGGTCACCCATCCACAGACCAATCGCGGCAAGCGTAACTTAACCTGATCGATCGACCTGTGCGGCTGTTATTATTTAGCCACGGGAACTTACTACCGAGATAAAAAAAGTATCATATGTCCTAAACCAGGTCATGGTCTACCCATGTGCCACATCCAAATTCGTTTAGCCGTTTTAGCATGAAAGCCTAACAAAGGAGACGCGCTCTCGGGCGTGACCATGACCCGGGAGTTTCGACCCCAAACGGCTCAAGAAATAAATAAATCCATGTTATTCATATTACAACCACAAAAAATAACGACTAACAGTCTGCAAACATTCTTTGTTTTCCTTCCCAAGTTCGACGATCCATAAGTTTTCCTTAAAGCCGGGGCTTCCCCGGGGAAACCATTATTTATTTCTCATTATTATTCCCTGGTACCGCAGCGGTCACCAGGTGGCGGGCAAATAATCCTGCGTGCGAGTACACAACAAGGGTCTAATTTTACTCAAATTACTTTCTTTCAAATATCTTTATTTTTATAGAAGCGTGGCCGTACTTAAATGTATGGAAAATGTAATAGTAACTTTTTTAAAACAGCACGTCGTGTAGGATTTGTAATTTTTTTTTTTTTTTTTTTTTATAAATGGCATCTCGCAGTTCATCCTTTATGAGGATGGCTACTGCTTAACCGGACTTTCCTGTGGATGCCTCGAATTAAGGCCTCCAGCCAGGGCATACAATAACTTAAAAACTAAGCGACAGCGCTAAGGGTAACCCCCTGCGGGGTTCGGACCTCGGCTCAGGGCGTCGCTGGAAGAGGACAGCAAGGGACAGGCTGGATCGGTATTATTATTAGTGTTTAGGGGCGAATTTAAAACTACAGGCTCAGCTGCGCGGGCTGGCTCGAGCAAGGGTCGGGGCGGGCACGGTGATGGTGCGGGATGTCGCGACGGGCCTCGGCGGCGAGGACGGAAGGACGGATGTCTGAGCTTGTGTTTGTGTTGTCGACTGAGAGTACTCGTGGCCTTACTGCTCTCCTGGAGGAGGGTAGTGGCGTCGTCGGGGATAGTGAGGGTATGCCTTGGTCGGCGAATCCTACTTATGCGGGAGGGAGTGTATCGGGAGGCCGCCGCAATCAGGGGATTGGGGTGCTTTATGGCAGAGTCAAAGAAGCGCTTGGAGAGGCGTTTCATGAACTGCTGGATGGTGGGGAGTCTGAGATCTAGATGCAGATTCACATTTCGGACATAGAAGGGGGCTCCCGTGACCTTTCGGAGGAAACGGTTCTGGAGGGTTTGCATTTTATGCAGAAATCGCGGCTTGGCGTGTGCGAAGACTACGCAAGCATAGGTCATGATGGGACGGATGACCGCGGTGTAGAGGCGCAATTTGCACTTGAGTGACAATTTGCTGCGGGCAGTTATCATGGAGTGGAGCCTACCGAGAGCGAAAGAGGCGCGCGAACGCGCCGTCTTTATGTGCTCGTTGAAGGTGAGGTTGTGGTCTAGGATGACACCTAAGTATTTGGCTCGCTTTCCCCAGGGGATCGGCTTGCCATACATAGAGATCGGGCGCGGGAGGGGGGGGGGTAGTTTGCGCGGTTTCGAGAAGATGACCGCCTGACTCTTATCGGGGTTGGCCTCGATTCTCCATTTCCGGAACCAATCGCTCAAGGCGCTTGCGGAGGTTTGGAGGTTTCGAGCTATGGATGACTGGTTGACACCCGAACAGTATATGGCAGTGTCGTCGGCGAAGAGCGCCAACTGTGCCTTTTTACTGTTCGGGATGTCACTAGTGAACAGGGTGAAAATGAGGGGAGACAGAACGGAACCCTGGGGGACTCCGGCGCGGATGGGGTGAGGGGGAGAGAGAGCGCCCTCGATACGGTAGCGGAAAGTGCGGTCCGACAGAAAATCTCGTAAGATGAGCACGAGACGGTCTGGCACACCTAGCAGGTACAGCTTATATAATAAGCCATTGTGCCAGACCTTGTCGAACGCCTTCGCTATATCGAAGAACAGGACGCCTGTCGAAGCACCTCGCTGAAAAGCAGCGCTAATGTGCTCGACTATGCGGTGGAGCTGGTGGATGCACGAATGCTTCGTGCGAAAACCGAACTGTTCGGGGGGGATGAGGCTCTTTGCTTCGGCATAGTCTTTGAGGCGCTTATAAATAAGCCTCTCGTAGACTTTACCGAAAACATTGAGCAGACTGATGGGGCGGTAGCTGGAGGGCTCAGACTTGGGCTTGCCTGGCTTTGGGATGCCTATGACTGTGGCTTCTTTCCACATTTGGGGGAAGATGTTGTTGCTCAGGGCGCCATTGAAGATGGCGGTCATGAGCAGTATGAGGGGGGCGGGGAGGAGTTTGTACACCCTGTTGGTGATACCGTCCGAACCGGGGGCTTTGCGGGTTGCGAGTCCTTTTATGATGTCTTGCACTTCGTCGGGAGTGACGGGAGGCAGAGGATCATCAGGGTCTTCGACTGGCGGGAGGGAGGCTCTCCGTTCGACTTCAGCGTTCACCTCGTCGAGGTGCGCTCTGTCTACTGGTTGAGAGCTGGGAGTGCATTGAGCTTCTAGGCTGTCGGCTAGGCATTCGGCCTTTTCGAGGTTTTCAAAAGCGACCGTTTTGTCGGGGCGTGTGAGGGGAGGAACTGTGGCCTCTTCAGAGGAGCGGAGCTTCCTCTGGAGTTGCCAGAAGGCGTGGTGGGTGGGCTCGAGTTCGCCGATCAACAGGATTTGTAATGGTTTCATTAATCATAATAATAAGAAGTTTGCTGTACATAATTAACACATTGGCTGCCAGGCGACAGACACAATAGAAAATCTATTGTTCGCGGTCACCGGTGACCGCGTTGGCAGTCAATGCCTTAAGTCTACGTTTAAGGCATAAAGGACCAATACCTACTTAGAATCATCATCATCATCTGCCTAGCCTTTTTCCAAATTTCCAACTATGTTGGGGTCGGCTTCCAGCCTAATTGGATGCAGCTGAATACCAGTATTTTACATGGAGCGACTGCCTATCTGACCTCCACAACCCAGTTAGTGGATAAAACTTAGGTAGGTACCCAATGCAGTACCAATACTTAGGTATATATAAGTAGTTAAGTTAAATATTTGAGTATGATTAATATTTAGTAAAAGCGCATAGAATCGCCAAATACTTAACAACAAAAAAACCCTTTCAAATCCCACTCCTATCGCTAAACCATCGACACAGTCAATAAAAAACACATAAACTGATACACAGGGTTCCAATATAACTGGTTCAAATTACTATAATCAAATAATAGAAGGAATAACCTTCATAAAGCAATGAATGAGAATTCAATTTCGTTAACAAAGAAAGATGGCCGATCGGAAAAAATTTCGTAACTTGAATAAAAACGGCCAAGTGCGAGTTGGACTCGTACACGAAGGATTCCGTACCACTGTACACATCAAGCTATACATAACCAGTATAACCTGACTTCTGATTATATGAAACACCAATGCGAGGTCAGCTAAAACTGGAAATGTATAGCTTGATGTGTAGAAGTGTGTACCTACTATATTTAGCACTATACAGGGCGGGTAAAACACCGTGGATCAAACGAAACGGGGCGATAGTTAACCCGGGTCTTTTGCAGTAAAAAATCTCTGTGGCAGAGCTTTAACTTGATCTCCATTAAAGTTATGACAATTTGAGTGTTTTTTTAATAAAATACCAAAATTTGTAATAAATAGGCAATTAGAGTAAAATGGGTACCTACCCTCGTTTTAATCATCGTTAAATAGGCAAGTTTTTTTAACACAGGGTAGTTCTAAGTAGTACATTTTTTTACAATAAGGTTCTAAGTATTACAAATAATTTTTCGTGAGACTTAAAAAATATTGAATAAAGGGCCAATAGTGATAAATCATGTATATGTAATAAAAAATTTAAATATATAAAAATTTTAAACAAGTGAGGTGCTGTAAGCTCTGAGCGGCGGTGCGGGTATGTTCGTCGCAGATCGGTGGGATTCCCCGA